>OZ005655.1:18585692-19312285 GCA_963930645.1 Salticus scenicus
GAACTTCAGACAATGTGGCTAAAATTAAGGCGCTTTTGGACTATGACCGTCGGATGGATATCTGGATGATTGCGGAGACATTTGGACATAACAAAATTGATTGCGAATCAAATCGTCAGAGAGGAACTTCAAATGCGTAAATTTTGTGCCAAGCTCCTGACTGAGTTCCTAGCAAAACGCAGCGTCGCAACGCTGCTCCAACCACCGTATAACCTCAATTTGTTACTGCCGGAACTTTTTCTATTCCCTCGGTTAAAATCTAGGTTAAGAAGTTGTTTTTGATCTTTTTGACAGTCTGAAGAATTGTCAGAGAAAAGTAACGAGGGTTCTGAACAGCATCTCAGTTAAAGACCCCCAAGCGGGCATCCATGGGTGGCAGAGTCGTTAGCTACGGCGTAGAAGGCTATGCAGAAGAAGGGTATTTGGAAGGCTATTACGTGTCTGTAAAATTATCTTCAAATAAATGAATTTTACGGAAACATGCTCATTACTTTCCGGACATACGATGTATATTTCTATACTAGTGGATCTGCAATTCAGGAGACTCAATGTCCTATTTGCATCACGCATTATTCAAAACATCATTTTTATTTATTCCTTATTATAATATATATATATATATATATATATATATATTGGATTAACTTCCTACATAAACAGAAACGTTTCTGAGGGGGGCTACCGCCCCCTCACTCCCACCCGCTGTATTTATCTTTCTTTAATATGTGTATATTATGTATTCCTAATAACTAATTGTCTAATATTAATTCCCTGTAATTTATGAATACTTGTACCAAATTTCATGCAAATTCATTACATAACATATTGGAATTATTTTGTAAAACCCTGTAAACTAATTAACAATTCCATGCCCACAATTTTCCACACGAAACACATGCTTTTAAACATTTTAATAACACTTCATTATATTTAATAGGGTACAACCATGTTAATATACACTTTTAAGAAATACCGTCTATAGATCGTAATGGTACGAAATTCTTTTGTGTGTTACTGAAAAGAAGCCACAGATATTATAAACACCAATGAAAAGAATACACCTAATTAATTATAAGTCATTACTATTTCAATCTTGACATCATTTGGATGATTAAAGGATGTCATTGGAATATCTTTGGTGTGGTTCTGTAAACAAATTATTTAGTCTATACATTGCATTTTTTTTAAAGAAAACGTGCTTTTAATCATCTTTTTAGTGTGTGTTAATTCCATTATGTTGAATGCAGCATAAATGCGCTAAAATACGCTTAAATAAAAATTTCTCCATAGACTTTAATGTCCCAAAATTCTTTTTCATGTCCTTGTAAACGAACATAAGCATTGTAGGCACTAGTAAAAACTATTCAACTTATTCTATGTTATCTATGAATGTTTTTTTTCCGAAATTTGACATATTGTGGATGATTATGTGACATTGTCGGAACACTTTTGTAAGGATCTGTATATTAATTATGAAGCCTAAGCACACATATTTTCTACAAAATAAAAAGAGTTTAAGCATCTCAATAATGTATGCTAATTTTATTTTGTTGAATGCAGAGTAACCATGTTAAAGGCATTTAAACGAAATTCACCCTGTAGGACATAATGATAAGAAAAACTTTAGTGTGTTCATGTACTGTACACGAAAAAAGAAAAAAAAAGTAGACCAAAAAATATACAGTTATTTCTGTATAGCCCGCAAACATATGTACTAATATGCAAATCAATTGGAGAATTTTTGCGGCCGCTATTGCAATATATACAAATTCTGTCCATATGCTGTAATGGTATTAAAAACTTTGTCTTGTCCCTGTACACTAACGACTAATAGAATACACACCCAAAACTATACGTCTTACTTGCATCACACATTATTCATCAGACCATTTTTATTTCTTTCGTTTTGTATAATATATATATCTACTTATATCATCATAATATCTATATCTGTATCTATATATATATATTTCGTTTTGTATAATATATATATTTGTATAATATATATATTGACTCGATTGACTCTCTAAACAAACAGATACCTCTTTGAGGGGGCTGCCGCCCCCGCTGTATCTATCTTTCTACATTTATCTGTATGTATAATACTAGTAACTGATAGCCGTCTATTAATTCCTTCTGACTCATAAATACTTTTGTACCAAATTTCTTGCAAAATAATTACATAACATATTGGAATAATTGTGTATAACCCTGTAATCTAATTACCGATTCTATGTTCAGAATTTTCCATTGAAAAACATCCTTTTATATATTCTAATAACACTTCGTTATCTAACTATGTAAAAATAAGTAGTCAATACAGAGCTTGAACGTCAATCGCCAATTTGCAAATCAATCGGAGGATTTTTGCGGCCGCTATTGCGGTACATACAAATTCTGCCCATAGGCCGTGATGATAAGAAAAAGTTTGGTGTGTACCTATTCACGAACTACAAATTGTATGCTCCCCAAAACTATACAGCTACTTCTGTGAGGCTCATGAACATGTGTACCAAACTGCAAATCAATAGCGTGATTTTTGCGGACGCTATCGCGAGACAAACAAACACAGAACCCAAAATCTTTTTAAGTCTCCACATGAAGGCATTCACTGACGTTTCCGTAACTAGTGGATGTGCCGATCAGGAGCCTCAACGTCTTATTTGCCTCACACATTAGTCAACAAATCATTTTTATTTATTCCTTATCATATAATATATATATTGATTCGATTGACTTGATACATAAACAGATACGTTTTTGAGGGAGGCTGCCGCCCCCTTTAACCACTTCCGCTGTATCTTTCTTTCTATAACTATCTGTATGTATATGCATATATATTTACCCCTAATAACTGACAGTCTTGTATTAATTCCCTGTAATTCATAAATATCTGTACTAAATTTCATGCAAAAAGATTACATAGCATGTCGGAATCATTTTGCGTAACCCTGTATACTAATTACCAATTCTATGTCCACAGTTTTCAACAAAAAAAACATACTTTTAAAATTTTAATAAAATTTCATTATATTTAACGGTGTGTAACCATGTTAAAACAGACTTTTAAGAAATACCGACTATAGACCGTAACAGCACAAAATTCTTTTATGTATTCCGGAAAAGGAGCCATAGTAATTATATACACTAATAAAGAATACACCTGCTAATCACAACTCATTAATATTTCAACCTAATTCGACATCATTTGAATGATTACAGTACGTCATCGGAATTCTTTTGTGTGTTCCCGTAAATAAATTATTTTGTGTATACATACCCTTTTTTTAGAGTAAACATGCTTTTAAGCATCTTCATAATGTATGTTAATTCCATTAGGTTCAATGCAACATAAAAGCTTTAAAGTGCGCTTAAATTAAAATTCATCCATAGGCTCTAATGCCGCGAAATTCTTTTGTGTGTCCCTGTAAACGTACCATAAATATTGTATACACCAGTAAAAACTATTCAGATTATTTTACGTTTTCATTGAATAGTTGTTTGAAATTTGGCAAAATTTGGATGATTACATGACATAGTCAAAACACTTTTGTAAGGTCTTGTACATTAATTAGGAAGCCTAAGAGCACATATTTTCTGCAGAAAACATAAGTTTAAACATCTCACTTATGTACGATAATTTCATTTTGTTGATTGCAAGGTAATGGTGCTAAAATGCGTTTAAATGAAATTCACCCCATACGCCGTAAATATAAGAATTTTGGCGTGTCCCTATACACAATACATAAACAACATAGACATTAAACAGAGCCTGCACGTGTGTGCCAATTTGCAAGTCAATTGGAGATTTTTTGAGGCTGCTATTGCAGTACATACAAATTCTGCCCATAAGCCGTGATGATAAGAAAAATTTTGTCGTGTCCCTGTACTCGAACTACTAATGGAATACATACCAAAAACTATACAGCTAACTCCGTGGGGCTCATAAATATGTGTACCAAATTGCAAGTCAGAACTGTGATTTTTGCGGTATATACAAATTTGTCCTACTGGCCGTAATGATAAGAACGCGTTTGGCGTGTCTCTGTACACAAACTACAAATGAAATACACACCCAAAACTATACAGCAAATTCCGTTCGGCTCGTGAACACGCGTACAAAATTGCAAGTCAATGGCGTGATTTTTGCGGCCGCCCTCGCTCTACAAACAGACAAGCAGACAAAGAGACACACAAACGGAACCCAAAATCTTTTTGAGTCCCCCCATTGACGTTGAAATCCCTCCACTCCGTCTCCACTGAGGGAGGGAGCCCTCCAGTGATGTTTCGGCTACTAGCTTTGAAATGGCATCATTAAAAAAAGAAAAAAAAAAAAAAAAAAAAAAAAAACACTATCACTTTCAAACGCAGATATAGTAAATTATATACGCAAGCGAAGTGTGACGTCATTGACCGTTCGTGGATGCAAGAAGAAGATTTCCTGTGTTAATCGCCCATTGGATTTTTTGTAAAAAATTATTTAAAATCGAGGAAATTTATTTCCCGCTTTAATACCCGTATTTGGATATAGATATGTATTAGTTATCGTATGCATGTGTTAGATTGAGTTATTTTGCTGTCAAATTGACAAAATTTTAATTTTAAATTTCAAAACTCTATGTCATCCTTGGCGTTTTTTGTAATTGGCGATCAAAAACGTAATACGAAAATATACGTGCCAGATGCATATTCTCGTAATAGGTATTATACGAGATATTGTTTTATATTATTCATTACTCTCTTAATATAAGTGTTAAAATAACCATGATTTTTGAAAGGAATTAAATATGTTCGCCAGATAATTTGGCGATATTTTTTTTTTTATCTCCGCCAAGGATGACAGATATGAAATCTATTCCGCTGCTACATATGAGTATCTTCTATCGGATACTTTATTTAGACATTTGAAAACAAGTTTCACTTCAAATTATGATAGAATGTTTATCATTTTCCTTTTAATTAGTATATTAGTTGGATATTTATTGTGTAAATATCATCCTTTGAAATGAAATGTTTATATTTTCAATCGAATATGGAAGTTTGCCATTTTTTTTCTAGAGTTTTGAAATTTAAAATTCAAATTTTACCAATTTTACAGCAAAAACAACGTAATCTAACGCATTCACACGATAACTAATACATATCTATCGATACCTAAATACAGGGATTAAAATCGGGAAATAATTTTTCTCGATTTTTAATAATTTTTTACAAAAATTCCAATGGGCGATCCGCGTTTGTAATGATCGATAGATGGCGCTTTCTCAACTGAAGTTGTTAGTAAATATAATAACCACGTGTATTTATTATTGTTCTTTCTCCGCCATTACATCATGGAAAATCGATTGCATAATAGGATGCAATGAAAATTATTGCGTTTTATTATTTAATAATTCCACTGTATTTTAACTGCATCTATATGTTATCTTACAACAAAGGTACATTAAAAAATAAATAAATAAGTAAATAAATAAAATAAATAAATAAAGATAAAGGTACAACTATAGAGTTGGTCCATAACTGGATTTGGCGATTTTTCTTTGGCACCGTTTTGAACGATAACGATGCCTTTCTGGATTCTTTGCAATACAATACGCTTTTGTTTACGCTTGGAATCCATCGCAACCATTTGCAAAAACGACATTTCACCATAATCACCAAAGAAAAATCACCAAATGCATTTGTGGACCAATACTATAGCTGTTCCATGACATCCATGAAATGTGATCGTTTTGCTCTTGCTCGTTAGCGAAGAAAACGATCAGCTTTATCTGAAATATTTTATAATTAAAACAAAATTAAACGTATTATTACTTGTGAAATCCTCAGGTGCGAAATGTTTCGAACAAACAGTCATTCTTGACGATACTTCTTTCCCAATTCGTAAACGTCTAATCCATTCAGACTTTCTACTAACTAAAGCTTTATTTCCATTAGCGGAGGCAACTGGAATTTTAAATTTTTCATTTGGAAACACATGGAAGCTTAATTCCAGATTTCTTGATCCATTGGAGTTACACTGTGGCACACAGCAGCATATGTTATCTTTTTTGCCGGATTTATTCATCCTATCGAATATACAGCAGCAGCAAGCAATGGCGTCTCGACGAAAGCGTGAAAGCTATCCGTTCAGTGGTATCGTTAATTTCACCTTATCCCATCAGAGGGCGAGCATTTCATTACAATCGCGGATTAACATAGGAAATCTTTTTCTTGCATCCACGGACGGCCAGTGACGTCATCACTTCGCTTGCGTATAGATTTATCATCCCCATGTTATCGTGAAAAGATTCTTGATGCCGAAATTTTTTTTTGGCATCAGCCATTAACTGGTATATTAAATGAAACTCGGCATTTGTAATAGAATAGAATGTTGATGAATTTTCAAAATGACGAAATATTGCGTCTTTTAATTCTTCTAATAAATGTATGAAAGAAATGGGATAAGTTATCATAAAAGTAAATTATATTTGACTAAATTATGAAAAATATAATTTTTATAATCATTTGCTTTGTTATTATTATGAAATAAAAGCTGTTTTGATTTTTAATGGAGTATTTTTTTTAAAGTTTGATATTTTTTAAGATTTTATATTAGTAAGTAATATAGAATTTTCAAAATTCTTTTAATCTCCTTATATTATTAAAATCTGTGCGCATCTGTCTGTCTGTCTGTGAGAAATGCCTTGTCATCGCTAAAGCTCCGGCGCTAATGGTCGCATCGACTCGAAACCGGTGTCGACAGACGCAGAATTTCTTCATCTCGATATCGCGATAATTCGCTAAGCGATGCGACCGTAATTAGCGGAGATATTAATTAAAATGTCGACCCATGTCTACCGAAAAATGACCCAGAATTCATGATTAAATGCTTAAAAAGCGACATTTTTACGGAAAAAGTGGAAAATAAATTAGAAATATCAGTCGTATTGTTACAAACAAGATACCATTGGAAAGGGCTTTTTTTTCTCAATCCGATGGTTTAAACGGCTTATCGATCGGACAATTAGATTTTTTAAAATTAACTAAACTATAAAAAAATGTTGGCAACAAATCACAAGAATCTTAGCTTTGCAGACGATAGTCTACAGTCTTGAACGGAAAGAAACACATCTGGTATTTAATGAGGTCACGTGTTTTTGTACTGCGATTAAAAATTGCAATTTTCTATTTTTTTCAATTTTTCAAAATTCGCACATTTCAATTAGTATACAATCTTAACACCACAAAACAAACTTGCAGTTCAAATTTCATCGATTTTGGTCAATAAACAAAAGATTTACATTTTAATTGCAAATTAAATTTTATCTTTACACGCCTGACATTTTATCTGTCGAAAGAGGATGCCAGTTTCAAAACGACACAAATACACTTAAGGTAAAAATATTTATTTTTCTATTTACTTCCATTAACCGACTACCGTAGATAATGGAATTCTAAATTTCACCTGACTTACACGTTTTGAGGTGTCATGGCGCTGTAATAATTTAAAATTTCAATATTTAAAATTCTAATTATGTTTAATTTTTTTTTATCTTTTTAATATATCATTCGATACACATTTTAAAGTACGGTTACATTTTCGAAAGGGGAATTCGAGATTTCACCCGATTTACACGTTTTGAGGTCTCCTGAATGGGTTTTCTTTTGTATCTCAGCTACTAATTAAAGTGTCGAAAGTGGAATTAGAGATTTCACCTGATTTACACGTTTTGAGGTGTCCTGAATGGGTTTTCTTTTGTATCTCAGCTGCTAAATAAAATAATTTCATAAGTAATACATCATTTGAAAGCTTTGTTAATTTGGAATTGAATAGTAGATTACAGAAATTCGATATTTCGACATTTCTCCTGATTTAAACGTTTTGAGGTGTCCTGAATGGGTTTCTCTTTTGTCTCAATTACTAATTAAAAAAATTTCATAAGTAATACATCATTTGAAAGCTTTGTTGAGTTGGAATCGAACAGTAGATTACAGAAATTTCTACCGCCAGATGGCAATGTAATATTTTTAAATTACAATATTTCTATTTCTAATCATGATTAAATTTTTTTTAATGCGTCATTCGATACACATTTTAAAATACTTTTACATTATCGAAAATGGAATTCAAGATTTCACCAGATTTACACGTTTTGACGTCTCCTGAATCAGTTTTCTTTTGTATCTCAACTACTAATTAAAATAATTTCATAAGTAATACATCATTAGAAAGCTTTGTTGATTTGGGATCGAACAGTGGAATACAGAAATTTCTACCGCCAGATGGCGCTGTAATATTTTCAAATTTCAATATTTCAATTTCTAATCATGATTAAATTATTTTTAATACATCATTCGAAAGATATTTTAAAGTTCTTTTATATTATCGAAAGTTTTCAGCAGATTTACACGTTTTAAGGCGTCCTGATTAGGTGTTCTTTTGCATCTCAGCTAATTGAGTAAGACCGTTCAAAATTGGTATACGTAGCTTAATTAGAAGGGGCTGAAAGGGTGGGGAAGAAATAGGCGTGCACCGCGCGCGTATCCCCTAACTTGTGCGCGCACTGCGCTGCCGAAGGCAGTGGGGACCCGGTCCGACTTTTTAACCGATGAGAAATAATTTTTTTAATTTTCTTTTCTTAAGAATAAAAATTTGATTTGAGAAGGAATATGTGCGCGCAGCGTGCGTATACCTTCACACGTGCGCGCGCATGGGTCTGCGCTGCCGAAGGCAGTGGGGACCCGGTGTGATTTTTTACCCGATCAGAAATGATTTTTTTTAGGGGGCACGAAGTGTCAGGGAAGGAATGCGGGCGTGCAGTGCGTGTATTCTTTAACTTCTGCGCGCGCAGCGCGCACGGGACTGCGCTGACGAAGGCAGTGGGAACCCGGGACGACATTTTACCCGATCAGAAATGATTTTTTTTTTAATTTCCTTTCTTAAGACTAAAAGTTACTGTTAGTGATTCATTAATTATAGTGATTCATTTGAAAATACTGACCCGCTAGCGGGCGAAGCTCGCTAGTTATGAAATAAAAGCTGTTTTGATTTTTAATGGAGTATTTTTTTTAAAGTTTGATATTTTTTAAGATTTTATATTAGTAAGTAATATAGAATTTTCTAAGTTCTTTTAACTATAGTAAGCAGCGGAGCAGGTAAAGAACGTTAGTTTTAGTATATAAGAAGAGTTTAAATTTAAAGAATTTAACTTTTAAGAGTTTAACTAAATTAATAAATATAGCAAAAAATAAGGAAAAAGAAAAATGAATTTGAAATTCTATCTGCAGTTTTTCATTCACCTTTAGTACATAAATTATTCATAAATTTTATTTGCTAAATTATCTGTGTGTATTCACTAGGGGAAAGACGACCATTAACTGGTCAAAATGGCCGTCTTTCTCGGAGTAAAGAGGAATAACTTTTTCTCCATCCATGATAAATCTATTTCTATGTCTTATTACTATATCTATGGTTTCAAAATTTTGAAGCTTTAGATTTAAATGGAAAATAAAATTATGCAAGGTCTATGACCTAGATTATAAGATTTTTTCCTCAGAAATAAATAAATAAATAAAAAATAAAATAAATGAAAAAAATAAATAAAATTAAAAATAAAATAAATAAATAAATAATTACAAATAAATAAATAAAAAGAAACATTTTTACAACAATCCGCGATTGTAATGAAATGCTCGCCCTCTGGTGGGCTACGGTGAAATTACAATAAACATGGTTTAATTCGAATTCCATATAGCCGCCATTGCTAGCCGATGTTTAGTTTCACATATATTTATTGAATAAAAATGAATAAATACGGTAAAAAAGATAACACATACTTTTGTGTGCCACAGTGTAAATCCAAAGCATCAAGAAATCCAGAATTGAGCTTCCATTTATTTCCAAATGACGAATTTAAAATTTCAGTTGCTTCGGCTAATGGAAGTAAAGAATTAATCAGATGATTTGAAACTAATATTTGTTCAACTTCATTTAAAATCTACTTCCGAATCGAACTTTGAATAAACTGAAGTATTTTTTCCAAAAGCAATCAATTTTCCATAATGTAATGGCGGAGAAATTATAGTACGAATATTAAGTAGAATAACAAGAACACTATTGGAACACACGTGGCTAATGTTTACTAACAACTGCAGTGTTCACAAAGCGCCGTCTATCGATCATTACAAACGCGGATTGCATAATACATGTATGCTGTATAGATTTCAGTTATCGTTTGTTGGAAATATTTTCCCCTTTATTATTCTGATATTCATATGCTTGCTTTTATATTTTAGCTGCGATTATAAAATACGTCACTGATAAAAATACCAGTCAACAAGTTTATACCATATTCAGTAAAAAAAAAAAAAAAAAAAAAAAAAAAAAATCTTATAAATTAAAGAAGAAAAATAACATGTTGAGATATCACAAAATTTTCTATACAAATTACTACAGTGAAAATAATTTCTTAAAATTATTATTTATCAAAATTATTTTCTATGGTAAATGCAGACGATTTTCATATCAGAAAAATACAACACTAAATGTCGAAAGAAAGTCTTTTTTGGGACTTACAAGTAATAGCTTAGAAAAATCTATCTATCTTTCTCTATAAATAATTTTCTCTCTTTTTTTTTTGTTAAAAATGAAAAAAATCGATAAATTTGTTTCAGATTATCACAGTTATGTAGAGCAACCATTTGCTTCACAGATAATAGAAAGATTTTTTAAAAAGACTTGTACTGAAAATGTTCACCCACCGGATAGTATTTCACTCCTGTGCATCGTTACGGTGCTTTAATACGGTGCACTCACATACATACATACACACACATACATCACCATAAATATAGTAAAAATGAATATGTTCGGAAAGTAAAAAAGTAAAAAAAGGGAAAAAATTATTAATTGCTTTGTTGCAAGACAGTAGTATCAATAGGAAAAATTAGACACAGTATTTAGGAATAAATTTTTTTTTTCAATGGGCTCTTCCCAGCGTCGTCTGCTCAATCACGTGATAGAGGAAAACGAATAATCGAGTTCTGAGAATCGAATTCAATTAAATATTGTTCTTAAGAACAAAAAATTTAATATTTAATATAAAATAAAATAAAAGTAATATTGTGCATTTGTAAACCGTAGAATAATTGTATTTGTAAATTTAATAATTTTTAAAAAACATTTTATGTGTTTATTTATTTTTACCTATAAGAATCGATTTTTGCATATTGTAGTGTAACTGTAACATTAACTGATCTAGCAATAAATAATAGCTTCTTGTGGAATGTTTACGGATTATAAATTGAAATTTTAAAATGTTTTCATTTAATTTAATTGCATAAAGGTGTTACAACAAGTTAATTAACTTAGTTACTGGTCTAAATGGATTTACGCAGTACGATATTGCACTGTCACTGATTTAAGTACCAAAAATCAGAGTATTTAAACATGTCTTCATGAACATCAATAACAGGTATAAACTAAATGAGGATTGTAAATGTATACAGCAAACAAAAGATGATGAATAATGATATAAAATTGATTAAAAATGATGATGTGTAAAAAATAACACAGATTAAATACGATTGATCAAAAATAAGAATAGAAAATATGTTATTTTAGCAATCGCTCTAGATAAACAAGACTTCGTCTGCTATTTGTTTTTCCTCTATCATGTGACCTCTGACGTCAGGTGGGAAGAGTCCATTGACAGTTTGATAATAATACATATAGAAATCACCATAGCAACAACAGCATATTCTCGGAATTTTTGTAATTAATACCATTAATACTTCTCCATTTTCGAAATGTGTTTTAACAAATTTACAGCTCCTTTTTATTTGTATTCTATAAGTAAATTGAACTTAGGAATGGATTTATTTCATGCAAGTTCTAAATATAATACTGTATAAATAATATGACGTTAATTGATTCCGAATTTAAAGAGAACGAAAGCTTAGATTTTTAGTTTTATCCACGAATAAACTTTAATTTTTCATTAGTTAGTACTGGCTTTCATCAGTAAGTCTTTTATGTGTAATTTTTAAAATAGTACAATAATTTTAAAAAATTAAAAAATAAATTTTATGTTAAATTTTATCTTTATATCTATGGCTAATTTTGTAAACTTATTATTCTGATAATTTATTGTTTTGTACACTTGATTATCCATAATTAGCAAAATTGTACTAGAGCTTTTGAATAAGATGTGGGACTGCATTTAAAGTGAAATTTAAATTGAAAAAAAATAAAGTACTTACTTTTAGGAATTTCCGAATGCTTTATTAAACTTTTATTTTCATTTTCTTTAGCATTATGCTGCTTACAATAGGACACCGGAATGGCGATTGAGTACATAGTAATAAATAACCATAAATTGGACATATTTTCTAACAGATATATTTATCCTGTATCGCTAATTTCTACAATAAACTGTTTTACTTCCAAAAACATCCTTTTACTAATATTCTGTTTTAATAAAAAGTTTAAAAGATAAACTTCATTTTAAACCTTATATATAGCGGAAATATCATAATGTTAGTGCCTATCGAGCTTCAGTGTAACTAAAAGAAAATGCTTGTTAATTTTTTTAAAAGGCGCAACAGTCCGGCGATAATGGGTGATAAAGAAAGTTTAATCATGTTTGCTTTTGTTGAGAAATTAGTTTTTCAAGGGTAGATCAAATATTATGAATAATCTCCTGCGAAAAAGCTTTTCAGTTAATCTGTGGCATACAATATTATAGATTTCTGAGATGAGATAGAGCTCACTAAATGAGATAAGATGAAAGTTAAAACTAAACTAATTTTATAATGAGTTTAATTTATTATATATATATACTTCAAAAACAGAAGTTCTGACGGCAGGTTTAAAATATGATATTTATATTTAAAAAGTGTGTGGTATATATATGTAAAAAAAAAAGAAGTTTTTTTCTTTTTCATATTTCGATTACAAATCAGTCTTTTTCTTTAAATAAAAGTTTTAATAATTTTTAATATCTAGTAATAGATATAAATTTTGTAAACAAATATAATGTAAAGAAAAGTGAATAAAACGAGAAACAGTTCTTTCGGATCGAAGTAATAAAGCACGACACTTTGTCAGTCAATAAAATATCATAAAAGTGTCAACGCACAAAAGCAATCCAAATTACAATATAGTTTTTTTTTTTTTTCAACAGAAATTGCTTACACCCGTTTCTATGCGCCCCAAAAATCAGTAAGAAGACACGTGACGACACAGGAAAAAAAAAGATTCCGTAATAAAAAAAAAAAAAAAAAAAAAAAAAAAAATCTGGTGTGTCACTCACACGACCTTCTTTTACCATGAAATTTAATACCATAAATGCAGATTGTAGATTAAAGGGTAAGATAACGAGTACTGTTATATAAACTTATGTTTAAACAATTCAAATTTGGCTCCGGAACAGCTTTATTTGACAAATAATTCTGTGTGAGGGGGGCTATTGCCACCCCTAAATCTGCCGTTTCATTATTGTACCTATATTTATATAGAATTCAAATCTGTTATTAAATTCAGAAGTTCATTTAAAGTTATCCAGACAACTTTCACACGCAACATTCCTTGAAATTTATCAATCTTGATCAAAATTTCCAAGTTATAAACGTATTAATTTTAAAATACAAGAATTGGTTCGCCTGAAATTATTTGTTTTTAATTTACTCTAAGAGACACGGAGTATATATATAAAAAACTACTAAGTGATGGATATTTGGCTTAAAAAATACAATAATTATCATATAGCTATTAGGAATTAATTTCAATTCCTGAGCAGTTTTCCGGGACATGGTCAAATATTATAGTAAATCACTTTTACTAACAATAAAAGAGAATGGTATGGCTTAAATATTGGGAACCCTGTATACCTTCTGAAGGTTATGTAGTACACACCACATGGTGCACATAAACTATATTAATAACGCATAGCACAACCTGAAATACACTTTCATCAATTTTTAAGCATTGTCGCGCTATAATCTAGTTCTTTTGTGTTGTAAACCAGGGGTGGCCAACCCGCGGTCCACGGGCCGCATGCGGCCCGCCTTGCTGTTTTGTGCGGCCCGCAAGGGAACTATCGATATTTAAAGTTTGACAACTTTTGTTAACACATTAAAATTTAGTAAATCCGTTTTGAATTTTCGAAGTGGAAATATATTTCAACAATTATGATAGTTAAAGAATCACATTGTTGTAATGAAATATTAATCATTCTTTTTATTGTAGTTCTTAATATATATGTAATTTCTTTTAATGATACTATTGTTATTTGAGAACGAAAATAATTTAAATTAATGTATTCTGCTCCGAATCTTCACCTTGTCCTCCCCGAAAAAAGGATATTTGTACATGATTCATACACTCACAAACGTACACACATACATGTATACATATGGTGCGGCCCGCCTGAATAAAATAGATTTTCAGTGCGGCCCACCTGAATAAAATAGATTTCCAATGCGGCCCACCAAGTGTTTTGGGTTGGTCAGGCCTGTTGTAAACGAACAGTAACTGATTTCCATACTATATTCTACATGAAACATGTTTTTACGCATATACAACATATATACTCGCTTCATTTGGTTTAGAGCAGCCTATATAGATGTTAAATTCTACTTACCTGCAATTTACCCCATAGATGTTAAAGCATTGGAGCACTCTTGGGTGTCCCTGTACACGAATCATTTGCTTGATCTCAACGAAAAGGTTAGTGTAGCATCCCTATATGATACACATTTAGAATACCAAGTTTGAAATTTCTGTTATAATTTCTTTTTGAGATATGCAGATAACGGACAGACAGACACACACACACACAGACCAACCGCTAAAAACATGATTTTTAGATTCAGGGGACCTGAAAATGTATAAATATAACAAAAACTCAATTTCGAAAATATGACGCCAAAATAATACTTAGACCTTATGGGTAAGAGGAAGTAAACAGGTGTATTACATACAATATACACATCATTATTTGCCCAAAATAATGGATGTTTGGAATTTCTGCAACAAGTTTGGAATTTCTGCTACTGTTTGCTTTTGAGATATACTGATAACAGACAGACAAACAGACACACACACACAGGGACACACCGCTAAAAACATGATTTTTGTATTCAGGAGACCTCAAAACGTGTAAATATAAAAAAACTCACGTTTGAAAATGTGACTCATAAACAACACTTCTTTCTCTACCATATGTATAGGTAAGAAAAAGTAAAAAATGAGTTCACGCACTCATCAGTTGGATGTATTTCGGCGATTTAGTATTGCTCACAATTAGAAATTTGAATGAAACACAAGTAAAACTTCAGAATGCAAAGTTATGACTGTGCTAAAAAGTTACAATAAGCAGACACATGAATAACAAAGAATAAATGTTAGTGATTTATTCAGTACAGTCGGTAACAAAAAAATCCGAATACTAGCAAAATTCCTATATAAAAAAAGTAGAGTTAATACTGTTTTGTTAAATAAATCCTTGTCAATCCATATTCTTTGTCAGACTAAGAACATGATTCGACAAGGATTTATTTAACAAAACAGTATTAACTCTACTTTTTTTTATATAATAATTTTTGCTAGTGTTCGGATACTTTTGTTACCAACTGTAAATTCACTCACTAGTGGTTGCATTAAAGGAAAAAAAAAATGAAAAACTCAAATATGAAACTCCATTGACGAATAGCATTTTAATCATCAATTTTTTGCCTCAGTATAGACAGTGGCTTCTTTTAATATAAGCACTGTATTCATGGATCATATATTGCAACCTGCACACAACATTCTCAACGGCTAAACGTAAAGAATGTTCATCATAACCTGTGTAATAACTCTAAAGTAATGTTCTTCGTTTCACTACATCTTTATAACTAGGGCTGGATTATTTATCAATATATCCCCAAGTATCGATATTTTTTTAATATCGCGATAACAGTATTTAAGTTCTTGCTCTACCAATATATCCCTCTAACGATATTTCCTAGTGCGCACAGCGCGATCGATCCATATGCCGATAAACAGCATCCAACGCCAACCACCATATCTTCAAATTCTGCTTCCCCGCCTCACCGTACCACCCCGTAAACACCCAACAAACAGACCGCCGAATATCTTATACAAATACAACTTCACTTCCTCCTATTTACTCACTGACTAAACTCGAAAAAATAACCCCAACCGCAAACGATCCGAACACTTTTTCTCTTCCTTATTCCTGCGATCAGTCCCTTTGCTTCATTTGTGCGAACTCTCAAATCGAAACCACTAGTTAAAAAGTATGACCTTGAACGATAACATATAAAATGTTTCATTCCTCATTCATCAAGTTATCGCAGTAGTATATTATTTCCCAGCTTCTCACATTCGATAATATCCCCACACCAATAATATCGAAGCTGCTCATCGCTCGCAGGTGAAAACACTGCAAACAGTATATCGCGTTTAGTTCATCGCAGTAGTATATTATTTCCCAGCTTCTCACATTCGATAATATCCCCACACCAATAATATCGAAGCTGCTCATCGCTCGCAGGTGAAAAGTGAAAACACTGCGAACAGTATATCGCGTTTAGTTCATCGCAGTAGTATATTATTTCCCAGCTTCTCATATTCGATAATATCCCCACACCAATAATATCGAAGCTGCTCATCGCTCGCAGGTGAAAAGTGAAAACACTGCAAACAGTATATCGCGTTCAGTTCTTGCTATCGGTTCGTTGATATATTGTTCGGAATTGCATGGATTGTTCGAAATATCGTCAAGTGGTTTTTTTTTCTTTTTTAAGCAAAGAATTAACTGAAATTGATTCTTATTTTTTAAAAATTGGATTTATTATTCTATCTTCTGCATATATAAGAAGAAAATATAAGATTTGGAAAAACGTTTTTCCGGTTTTCGATGAATTTACACGTTTTGAGATTTCCTTGCATTTTAGTTAACTGAAATTGTCTACTCATTTCTAAAAAGTGGATTTATTACTAGTTTCTGCGTACATAAGAAGAAAGAACATACGAAATAAATTTCGATTTCCGTTTTTTGATATATTTACACGTTTTGGGATTTCCTTGCATTTCAATTAAGTGAAACTGATTACTTATTTTTTTAAAAGTTGATTTATTATTATATCTTCTGCATATACAAGAAAAGAAAGTATAAGATTTGGATAAATTTTGATTTCCAGTTTTCGATGAATTTACACGTTTTGAGATTTCCTTGCTTTTCAATTAACTGAAACTGACTACTTATTATTTAAAATGTGGATTTATTATTGGCTTCTGCCTGCATAAGAAGAAAGTAGAAGACACGGGGAAAATTTCGATTTCTGGTTTTCGTTGAATTTACACGTTTTGAGATTTCCTTGCATTTCAATTAACTGAAATTGACTACTTATTCTTAAAAAAGTGGATCTATTATTTTACCTTCTGCATATATAAGAAGAAAGTATAAGATTCAGAAAAAATTTAGATTTCCAGTTTTCGATGATGTTACAAGTTTTGAGATTCCTTGAACTCTAATTGACCATTTTTAAGATTTCCTTTCTTTCTTTCTTTTCTTTTCTTTTCTTTTTTTTTTTTAGTTCGAACGCTCTATTTCATGGACGACTCGTGCCTATCGGCCAACAGGGGTCGCTGCTGTGCTGCAATTTAATTCCGTTTATGAGAAGGCAGTTGTTTTGCTTTGCTTTGCAAAAAGTGATTGATCTTCAACCACTGGGCGGTACTAGTATATAAATATAATACAATTTCCAAATGTTATAAAAACATTACAAAATATGAATTCAATATATATATCTTAAAAAAAAAAAAAAAAAAAAAAAAATCATGATATGGTAAGTAGATAAAAAATAAAATAAAAATGGCAGGTAATTGACCTTTAGAATACCTATGAGTTATAGGGTCTCAAATTAATATTACTCTACAACCGAGAAAGTTTATTCGGTGGCAATTCTATAGAAAGTTTATAAACAGTATTTCTAGTGTGCATTTCTTATTCACTGAAATTAATTTAATTACAACCATATCGCTATCAATGACTGACAGGACTATTAGTAAATGAACTTTCTTTATACTCAGGGATGGGAATTAGGCGCAAAACTCATACTAATATTTATTTTTAAAATTTCCGTATATAAGTGAATCATTGATGTGGATAGATAGTGTTGATAGATATAGAGATAGATAGATAGTTAAGTTACGACTTCTGCGCAAAATTTTATTAATCATCTACATTCTAAGTACAACTTCATTTTTCTTAAGCTTATATTTTTATTATAATTATGTATCTTGATGATATACTTTGTGTAAATAAAACACATATCACCCATTAGCTCTCTTAAAATGTGATTTTGAAATAATTAAATCTTAAAATAGAAAGAATGGAGGACAAACTATTCAGAAATATACTTAAAAGTAATGGTATAAATTAAAAGAAACACAAAACATTGTGTTGCTATTTATGCATTTTCTTTCTTTTTTTTTTTTTTTCTTTTTAATAAAAAAGATTTGGAAGTAATATACCAGAAAATATAAATATACATATAGAAAACACTCCCCACTTGTATACATTAAAATTGGTGCTCATTTGTCTTTAAAAAGTAGCAAATATCTATTTTCCTTCTCTTGAAATAAATATCGCAATATACCACCAATATCGATATTAACTCGATGATAAATCGCGATATTCTGATATCGTCCAGCTCTATTTATAACCTAAATTTACACACAACCACGAATTTGGATTTTTGTGTTTTGCTTGCGTTTTATTTAGAGTGAAGTGGAGTAAGTGTAACATCGTTTTATAACTGAAGTGAGAAGCACAATTTGGAGCCAATAGTTATCAAATATGTTTTCTTGAAACTTCTTTATTATACAGAGTGATTATAATTAACGTTACGATTTTAAAACGCTATAATTTTAAAACTACCCATCAGAGAGATTTGACATTTTACCAGAGCAATCGTGAGGCAATGCAATTTTGTTTGGGGAAGGAAAAAAAGCAGTTCTAACATGTTCCTATAAATAGCGCTGTCAGGGTAATGTCAGGGGAAACGCCTAAATGGACTCATTAAACACAGGAATGTTGTTAGCAACACAATGGAATAGCAGGAAATGATAAACTTCAAGGGTTTACTACAGTCTTTTTTTTAGCAAAAAGACAAGAATACGTGTTTAAAGCGGAAACAGTCATAGTGAAAAGAGAAAAAAAGGAGCTTCGTGAAACAAATACTTTACGGATAATTAACGACACATTTTGAAATTATTTTTTTTTTACTTTTGCGAAACAAAATTTTACAGCCTGGCGATTGCTCTGGTAAAATATCAAATCGCTCTGACGGGTAGTTTTAAAATTATAGCGTTTTGGAATCGTAACTTTAATTGTAATCACCCTGTATAAAGACTTCGGAAAGGAAATCAGATATAAAAAAATGGTAGTTTTAAAAGTTTGAGAAATTGCTTACATTTCCACTCTTCAACAGTGTGCTGATTTCAAACTTTCGAATTTTGTCATTGCTCTACTTGTGAAGTAATATTTGGTAAGTAAGTTTTCTATGTACATTTTGAATATAAATTAAGATTTTTTTTTCTTTTCTTAAAGCGTATGGCTTGCGGAACATGGTTACATTTACTACTTTTGCTCGTGAAACAAGTGTAACCACCCTAGTGCATTTTCACAAGCCCCTTGCAAGTAATGAAATTCCGTTTTTACTTATCTTTGTAGCACAAATCAAGAAATGAATAAGATAGAAGTATCGTTAAAAAAGCATTGTCACAATTAGGATGTAAGGGAGAACTGAACTTTAGGCTTTGATTCCTACTGAAAAAAAGACACGAAATCATGTTCTTAGTTGTAATTTGTGTTCTTCATCATTATAAACACAAGGCAAATAACAACGTGTAGAATGCTAAAAATAAATAATAGGAAAGCAGACAGCTGTTTCTGTAAAATGTAGCGTACCGTCTTCAGTGCATAAAGAAAGCGGAGAGAAGTGCTCTTATACATAGGAAAGGGAACGAATTCAGCCTAGGATGATCAGCCAATTGAATTACGCGGAATGTGGGTGATTGACCAATAGGAAATTAGAAAACACTAGTTGCGAAAAATATGAAAGAAATTAAGAAAATGTGGACTGAATGTAAATTTTCCAATAATCAGACAAGTGGGGTACAGCGAAATCACAATTAACAATATTTTTAAGATTTTTATAAATATGAAAACTTCAAAGAAATCAAGTTAGTAAGTGGATTTAGGCCTGCAAATTATTTTATCTGAATCAAATTTAAAATTATGACTTTCTCCCAGCAGTACTTAGCCGATTTATTGGTTTCTTGCTTACGGACTTAATTAATATGTTCTTTAAGACGGAATTTGAGACTGAGTTTAGTTTGGCCGATGTATGATTAATCACATTGGCAGGAAATGCTATAGATGAACCAAGAATTATATATATCTATAGTATCTTTTGATTAAGAAAAGGTGAGTTTACTGGAAGGCGAAAAAATTATTTTAAAATTATATTGTTTGAGAATTTTAGCTATGGCATGACTGGATTTAGGAAAATAGGGTAAAACAATACTGATATTAGAAGAGACTGATTTAGTAGACGAAATACGAATTTTTGAAATAGCTTTATCTATAATGGAAGGGTTATAACCTCTGTCAATTGTTATGGCTTTGAGATATTTCATTTCAGAGCTTAATAAAACAGGATCGGAACAAATATTAAGGGTACGGTTAACAAAATTATAGAAAGCTGCAGAATTTTTTGAAGGTGGATGACATAAGTGCATGGGAAGGTAGCGAGACTGCAAAATTTTTACTGTTGATAGTTGTGGAAAAGCCTTTTCACTGTGAGAGACAAGGGTATCAAGAAAGGATTAAACTACCTAGTGGATTAAACTGCAATGGTTAAAATATTCAAATCTAGTAAAAATATTAAAGATATTTTTTAATAAGATAAATATCTTTCAACATCTTTTCATATTTATTCTTTAAACTTTATTTTTGTAAAACATTTTTTCCACGTATTTTCCAAAACCTTCAACAGCTGATTTCTTTTAACTTTAAGTATATACCATTTCATTAACAGATAGTAGTCTCAAAACATTCTTAAACAACATAATGCGCTGTGACGTTGCTTTAAAATTCTTCTAACATTAGGATGTAGATAATATGATGTGAAAGATTGATTCTATGATGTATCATTATAAAATATCGACTAAACCTGTGTTAAAGGATTTTATCTGGCATGAGAGCTAAATGGGCAATGAAACAAGTTTGGAAATATGTTCTTTTGAATATTTTGATCGCTTGGAGGGAGAAAGCTAACTGTATTAAAATGATAATAAAATGATGTATAACATATTACCAATATTTTAATTCATTCCGGAGCATTTTTATCCCGGCTTTTGTTTCACTCCACTTGTTTTATAGAATAATTTTCTCCTCTATATAAGTACGATAAAAAAAGAAAAACTATTACTCTAGGAAAGAAAATGTATGAAATAAAGGTGGGGCTAAAAATGCTATGGAATAAATTAAAATATTGGCAACCATTGTATAACATATAATTTTGTAATAATAAATAATAGCATTGTGTTTTTTAAAATTATTTATAAATCCTCATGCCATTTCTCTCGAAACACAAGTAACTAAATACAATTCTGGTTATAAATTAAATTATCTATAATAATGATTACTATCCATACGTTAAAAAAAAAAAAAAAAAAAAAAAAAAAAATCTGTAGTGACTCCACTTGACTTTCCGAACATTGAGTAATTAACGGTTTTGTATATAAAGTAAAGTAATAGGAGTTGTTAAATAAACAAAAGAGAGAAAATTATAATAAGGTGTTTGAGTATTTTTCTCCATATAGTACACTATGTTTAATTTAACGCTACTGAACTTTGAGCCCATAGATTATAATGATAAATAATTTTTCGTTGTGTCCCTGTAAAAACCTATAAATGCTAGATTCATTAAAATGCTTACAGTTAGTACAACAGTGACTTATAATATTCATATAAATTTTCAGCCATATTGAATAAGGCGTTTAGACGCTATCGCATTTTTAAAAATTAGGTCCCATAGGCCATAATGATATAGAATTTTTCTTTGTGTCCCTGTAAAAAAAACTGTAAGTGCTAAATTCACCAAAATCTATACAGCTCGTGCAACTGTAACCTATAAGATGTGTATAAATTTTTGCTCAGTTTAATAAGGCGTTTAGACGCTATCACACTTTTAAAAATTTGGCCCCATAGGCCATAATGATAAAGAACTTTAAAGAAACTATAAGTGCTAGATTCACCAAAATCAATAGGGTTAGTGCTACGGTGACGTACAACATACGTACCAACTTTCAGCTCATTCGAGCAAAGCGTTTAGACGCTAGCATGTTCACTCACACACATACACACACACATACACACACACACAAGCATACACACACATATATACATCATCGTAAAAATAATGAAAACGGACTCAGGGAACCTTAAAACGTATCGAAACATCAAAATCTTAAATTCGGATTTTTGACATGATTATAATACTTTCCTCACTATAGTGCTCGGAAAGTAATAATGAATATGGTTAAATTAAAGTTCATTTTTACAAATAATCAAACACAAGAAAACAATTAACTGTTTCATGCAAAATGGTGCACTATTTATTAACAATGTTCTATTCTCAGCCATTTAATTTCATTTTATACAGAAGCATTTTCTACAAAAATTCAAGGAACGTACGTAAACAAATAAAAATTAAAGACGTTGAAATGTAACTTTCAAAGGCTGTACAAAAATGTTCAAAAAATTCAATACAAACAACTCACAACGTAATCTTTATTAAGTCTGTATTTCATATAATGTTTCTGACATTATTACCTTTATACATATTACCCCTTTTAATTAAAGCTGCTTTTCCACCATTTTACAATTTTTTTTTACGAGCCAAAAATTCATTCTTCGATGAATATCGAAAATAGAAAAAAATTAGAAAGTTGTGTATATTGATTTTATAAGTTTTATACAATGCCATCAGAATCATTCTATAGAAAAAGGTACAAATATTTTCATAAGTACAAATACTATTTCAATAGTGTTTAAAGTTCATAATAAATGTATCAAACTTCAGTAATCTATTGTAAGTGTTTGTTTGCGTTTTATATAAAAAAAATTAATTAGCAAAGCAATTAAATAAATTGTTCAGAAATTACGATCTTACAAAAAATGTTTTAAATATCTATGAATTTTGTTCTTTATTACCAGAAATTACTTTTGAAACCTGATGGATTGCATAATTGTTTACTAACATATTTGTTTAATTCACATAATACATTTATATAAAATTTCACAAAAAAGAAAATTAAAATACAAGCCACTAGATAAAGGAGTTACTTGAAAAAATACATAGTTCACATTAAATTTCAAAGCATTGTTTATTGTTCTTAAAAAAAATGAAAATTAAAGATTTAAACATTTTAAATTTATACATAAAAAAGGCAACATTTATACATTTATTTTTACAAATGCAGTGTTATTTATTATATAAAGTCTAAAATAACACATGAAATAAAACAGCAATTAATATGATTAATTGTGGTCCTTTTGATTGTTACTGTTTCAAAATCAGTCCTCTAACTATGTCAAATGATTTTATTTAAAAAAAAAATCATGATAAATTTTCCTTATAAGTTCATACATACTACGGTTATATTTTAACCCTAATTTTTCCATCACTATATTGATACTGCAATTTTCACTTTAACTGATCGTGGAAACATACTTTGACAGATTACAATATAAATATAGTGAGGAGATTTACCTCTTCCAAACTCTCATTTAATGCAGTAGCTTTTAGGCCATAAATCTATATTTATGAAATATCAGAAGTGAATTTAGCAGGAGATGTTTATTCTTAACTGCGTCTACATCGATATATTTAAAATTATTAGTAAGATTTCATGTTCACAGTGTGACAAAACTGCGAGTTTTATACGAACATTGGATAGTGGAGACATTTTGTTTAACCTCGGCCAATCTGAATCTACCAAGTCATCGAAAATTATCTAATAATGAAAGCGGAAAATTATAGTTGAAATATACAGTAATAGTATTACTAATTATTGTTTTCAAAGCTCATTGGATGTTACATGAATAAAATTCTACGAATTTAAAAACAAAGCTAATGTTGTTCTGCGTAATTAATTAATTAAAAAAAAAAGAAGGAAAAGAAAACTAATATGCAATTTATTTATATATTTTTAAAGTACAAAAAATAAAATAAAATGAATCATGTGAAAACATAAGTTTGGAAACCATTAAAATAAAATGTTTTGTAAAGGTGAGATATTTCTCTAATAGTTATTTTGATTGAATTCGATATAATATTAAACACTTTTCAAAAAATTGCATTAATATTGTCAAGACTTGAGGGGGGGGGGAGATTTATTATTTGCTTGAATAATGCAACAAATAATTCAAACAAATGAAGAAAGGTTAATTTAAATACATTTTATAAGAGATAAAATAAAAATGAAAAATAAAATTATTTATTCTGCGGTGGCTCTTTTTTTTTTTTTTTTAAGTCCATAAATGCTTAAAATCAACTAATACGACTTTCTCAGAACACTGTTCCTCACAAAAGACTAAAAATAATCATGAAAGATATATTTTTAGTATAATATTTCAAACAATATGCTTCGTTAATTTTGAATATTTTGAACGTATCATTGGTTCAAACCAAAAGAAAACCCAAGAATGTAGTCAGAATATTCATATAAAATTCTGCAAAGCTAGATGAAACCGTATGACTCTTTTCATGATTTTAGCTAATTATAAAAATACAATTTTAAAATATTTATTTCCAGTAACAAGTAATCTTGGTTTGAAGCGTTTTATTTATTATTACTAATGTGGTTTCAGATGTAAAACAAATGTTATGTGAATAATTTATGAAGAAAATTATTTTTAAACTCGGCAAAAACAAAATTTATCTCATCAATGCCTAAACGTGACTAAAATGAATAAATGTGCGACATACGGCACTGTTTATCGGAATATCATTTTATTATTATTATTATTATTATTGATTTAATTCGAATATACAAAAAATGTTCAGAATTCAGAGAAATTTATTAAACTTGTTATTTATTTATTTTTGAATTTTATTCACAGCTTTCTCCTTTCTTTGCATTGTTTTGTATACCAATTTAACTTCTAATATTTAGAGCATTTTATACGTCTTTTTTTTTCTATATTTATAGTAGGAATGTTACTTCAATCAACAGAATTAAACACCTTTTGTCAGCAATAAATAATGAAACAATGACAAAACGATGGTAAAACTTTGATAAAAAGATGTTCAACCCACGTCTTTTGAGAATACCTTAAATTAAAATAATTGACAAGTGATTTGTTTAAATAAATGATTTATTTAAATTCAGAAAATTCCTTTGAATATATTGTGCATAAACTTTACGTATAGTGCGTACGTAAATAGTTTTGTATAGTACGTACAATAACACGTTTTTAAATTTTATTGAATAAATAATAAAACAATTATTATACTGCATTAATATTGTTTAGGAAGAGGTATAAGTTCTAATTATTAGTCTGTATAATGAAATAAATGTTGAAATATACGAAGAAAAAAAATTTAAATGCACTTTGAGGCTTGCTCACCAGTGTAATATTTTACCTACATTTATATTAGTTTTGAATGAATGTATGGAAATTTTCTCACTTTTAATCAATATTAAAATGCTTTTAAAAATTTTCCTCATACCATAACCTAACTTTTTGTAATTTTGAAATAGCGTCTCTAACTATTCTAAATTGATTATAACCAACTACCACAATTCCTTTAAGATAGTCAGGTAACTAAAACAGTTCAATCGTACAATAATTGCTATTATTAAATGAATCAGGATTTTCCGGGATATAGAGCATTAATACTGACACAGAAAAAAAAAAATCTTTACAAATTTGAATCATTATTTTCTTTATTTTAAAAACAATTTATAACAACTATCGACTTAGGGAACTCGTTTTCTCATTTTTAATTTGTTGCAATAGGATGTGCATTCGTAGAGTCAGACTTTTCTGATTTATATAATAGCTATTGACGTAGGTTACCTGTAAAGATGTTTCCTCATTTTGAATTTGCCGTAATATGATATGCATTCATAGATCCAGACTAATCTGATTTCTCCTCACATATTACATACACACTTACCCATTTCTTGTCAAGTAGTTATAATTTATCTATAAAATATTCTTTCATGTTTTCATTTTTCCTATTATTGCTGAATTCTAGACTAGATACCCCCCTAGTATTATTTAAATTAATATCTCTTTTATATATATATATTTTTTTTTTTTGCCGTCTGATAGAAATTATCCGTTCACCATAATAAAAAAATGTCAAATCAGTGCTGTCTATGTATAATTACATTTTAGGGAATCAAATTTCTGATTACTTAAATTTAATTAATGAGATATAAATCTAGAAAACTGCCGTTAAATGAAACGTTAAAATTTCCAGTATTTTTTGTTTCTGATTTTACAACAAAAACGACAGGAAAACTTTGAACTGTTTTGGTTACCCGTTGCAATTCAAAATGAAATCACTTAAAAACAGTAAAACTACAAAAATTAAAATTATTAAAAAAATAAAAAAATAAAATAAAAAAAAAGAAAAAAAAGCAATAATATTGCTCAAGATAGCTTCCATAGCTAGATATTAGCAAAATGCTCTACGATGAAAAGGCAATTAGCAATACACACTTCTGACTATAAGTACACATGTAAATCGAATGTAAAAATTCAGAAAGTAGACATATATTAAGTTATTAAATTTTATAAAAATATACGATAGTAAAAGTACACTAATGAAACTAATAAAGGAAAACACATTTGTTTTTATGTTTGTTCAGAACACACTGACATTGACTCCAACACTCTAGAAATAAACAGAAATTTTCTCGATGACATGCTGAACTTGAAATAAATGAAAGAATAGATGTAATTTTAAACATTACTATAAATTATTAAGATACTTCTAATCTGTGGAAGTAAGCAAAAAGTAAAACTTATACTCAAAAGTTATTTTATTTATTTATTTATTGATACAATGTTCATGGATTCTAATAAAGTCTCTTAAAAATTAAAGGCAAAAAAGGACTGGAAGCGGTCTCACGAATTAATAACACATGTAACTATTTAAGAAGATGAGAGATCTTCTCGTCCCATTTAGCAAAATTAACGTTTTTTTTTTTTTTTTTTTTTTAAATATATATATATATATATATATATATTACGACGAACTGAATTATTGCTTTGAAAAGATGAACATATGACTTAATAAAGAAAAACAAACAACAAAAGCTAATTAAACAAAAGAAACGCTTGTGCTAAATCTATCAATTTTAACAGAAGAAAAAAAAAATCCCTTCAAGTTGGAATGTTTTTTAAAAGTTGAACTTATGCATATTTCTTGTTGAGTCATCGTGAAGTTTAGAAAAAAAAAAAAAATCTGAACATATTTCAGAAAAAATATATTTATCAAATAATTTTTCAAATATTTAAGTATTTTTTCTTTACTGACTAAAGCATTTTCTTTATTTCAATAAATACCAATTTTTAAATTGTTAATTCAAATTAGATATTTAGTTAAAAACATATTACTTTATTAAATGAATATTATAATTTTTGGATAAGTAACTTCAACGTTTGTTATGTTGATGTATCATTCTTTTCCAAGTTTTTTTTTTTAAAATAGTCGTAATTAATCATATTCAATAGCTTGCAGTAGAGAACAATAATATTTCATAAATAAATGTCCCCCCCCCTCTCAATAAAAAATAAAATAAAAAATAAATAAATACATAAAATTACGTTAACTGAGTAATGATACTTACAAAAGGCTATTGTAGATACAATTTCTTTCCACCAAAATAATAATAATAAAAAATATCTTTTTCATCATGCAAAAACATAACGTGCTTTTATTCTTGAAATATAGCTGGAAACAAATAAAAAAAACGCGTGAATTTTCTGAAAATTTCCCGAAATTCTACGCATCTGTTTTAAAATTCCCTTATTAATTAACTATTATTGCTACAAAAATTAGAAGTTTTTTTTTTTTTTCAGTGTGAATTATACAACTAAATTACCTAATGCATATTTTTAATTTTTATGAAGAATGCAAAATTCAGATTTTATTACAGCTGTTTCTTCACAAAGTTTTATGAAAACGAAAAAAAAAAAAAAAAAAAAAAAAACTGTTATTTTACTAAAAACACATGTTACAAATAAAAAAATAAAAGTAATTGTACGTTAATGCCGTTTTAATATGAAATAATTATAAACTTTTTTAATATCGTAATTGTATGCGACATCGTTTTTCTTTTCTTTTCTTTTCTTTCTTTCTTTCTTTTTTTTTTTAAATTACAGCTTTGTTTAATTTAAGCAAAAAAAGCTTTTTAATTTACGCAAACATTGAAAAGCTATGATTAAATTAAAATTAATTCTGATTAATTAATAATCTAAATTTATGATTTTTAACTTTTTGTCTATCATTGAAAAAAAAAGGGTTATTTTTACACTGAAAATTTTGCTTAAAATAAAAAGCGAGATAGAAAATACTTGTTGATTTTGAGATGTTTATAACTATATGAGGTATATTTTTCTTTTTGATTTTAGGATATCTATAACAAAACGAGATATATCGCTCATGTCGACTTTGGGATGTTCGTAACTAAATGAAATATCTCGTCAATGATAATTTAAGAGATTAATTTTTTTTATCATATTTTTTAAGTCTTACACTACTGAAAAATTATATTAAGTTGTTTTCAATCAATTATAATTCATATTAAAACCCAGAAATACTTCAGGGAATGTTTTTTGCATGATACATCGTTTTAAAAATAATTTTTAAAAGCAAAAATTTCTTTCATTTATTTAAAAAATAAAATAAAAATAGAAATAAAAAGTAGATATATTTATTTTATTTTAGCAATTTTCGGATGACAAAAACTATTCATAGAATCAAATTGATAATGAAATCAAGGAGTTAAATATTTAAGTAATTTCTTTTAAGACTGTTTATGAGTGAGCTTCCAGATCAGCCAAATTCCTTGCTAACCCATTAGAAAATAATCTCCATTATCATTCATCATATAATGCACATTCGTTTTCCTATTTGGAAAATTCATGACTTTAATCAGTCCTTGTTTTTTTTTTTTTTTAAGTTTTAAAATACAAAGTTTCATTTTAGTAAATTTTATATTTTGCAGCCTCAAAATAAAATATTAAGAGATTAAAAAAAAAAAAAAAAAGTGAAAAACGAGGCATACTTTAACGGTCAGGAATTTTCTGAATGTATACACATAATTAAAAAATATGTATTATGTGATGAATAATAGTGGAGGTACTTACTTAACAGGGAATTTGGACAGGGATCGTACTTCCCGTTTTTTTTTGTTTTTTTTTGTTTTTTTAATCAGGACACATTTAAGGATGAGAAATTTCTGCCTTATTTGCTACCACTATTTTTATACAATAATCTCTAACATATTTAATCACGGCACATTACTATAAAAATACGATAAAGATTTCTGTATGAAAATTCTGGTAGCAAAAATGGCAGAAATTTCTCATCTCGGAAAGCATCCTGAAAGAAGTGCGGGTACTACGAACCCTGGGTTTGGGTGATATTGATGCTCGCTAATAGAGAGTCTTAAGTTATACATGTACTGCAATGTTTACACAAAATTCAAATCAATATATATTTTTTTATAGTACACTGAATGATATTATCAATAAATAATCTAAATCAAACTGTGTTATTTTTTTTTTTTTACACTATAGTTTTAAATATTACACATATACAAAAATTCTTACAGAAAATCAAATATTAAAATTTCTATGCACACACTACACAACATTATAAATAAAGAATCTAAATTATTGGGTTATACTTTCTCGATATTGCAATGGTATAACAATTATAATAATAATAAAAGTATGTTTATTTAGATCAAATTTTATTTCTGTATTCAACAAAATAAAAAGTATTTCTGTTATATATTTATAGCTATTTATAATTATTTATTTATATACAAAATGAAGATCATTCTTAATAAATAAATAAATAAAATAATCATATAATATCACCAATGGAAGAAAATGTACATTTTTGAAAAATATACGAGGAATCCAAAATAAAGACAATTCATAATCTGACGTATTTTCTACTTTATGGATTTTAACTTTATTTTAAAAACTCTTCAAATATTTCTTCATAGATTTTTCACATCTAAGTTATGTTTCATAATGATAATAACAAAGCAATATAAAATTATATAACGAAAATGCGGATTTGAGAAAAATACCACAAAATGAAGTATTTTTTAAATGTACGCAGTCAATGATCCAATGAAATACATTTTGGGCAGAAGTTAGCATAAATTAATATAATAAAAATAATGAAATTGAGTAAAATCTCAGATTAAGCGTAATGCGCAGGATTAGTGGTTACATTACACAGGTCAACATGTAAAATTTTGATTTTATAATTTTGACTGATCTTTACGTTTTTTGGTGTGCTAAACCGAAAATGAAGTCAGTTTTTCTGTATCACGTACAGATTTTTGTCAATACAGGGTGCCTATCAATATAATTTCTTCCATTACTCTTCCACCAATATAATTATATAGTAAGCTTTATAGTATGTTTTCATGATTAATTAATCATGGATACCTATTGTTGTAATAACGCAGCACTAGTGCGACGTAAAACCATACTAACCAACCAACGAACCTATTGTTATGATGGTATATGTAAGAAATTGTGTCGGTAAGCACCCTGTATTGACAAAAACTGTACGAGACAGAGAAAAATGGGCTGCATTTTCGGTTTCAGCACATCAAAAAACATAAAGTTCAGCTAAAATCATCAAATCAAGTTTTTTTTTTTTTTACTTCAATTTTGTAGGCCTGTTATTAAAGATTGTGTTTGGGAAACATACCAGTAACGCCATCTATTGATAATTTTTGTATTTAACTGTAATATTTGGAATTATGACTTCTAAGATTTTTTTTCTCTTTTGGTTACAGGTAATACGCAAACTGTATTTTAATACAAAAAAAAAAAAAAAAAAAAAAAGAAAAAGAAAAAACTCATAAGTATTTCAAAGGATTTTCTGCCCAAAATTTTCGGTAAGTTTCTACAAGAATAAAAAAAAAAATCGAAATTTATTTAGGATGAAATATTTTACATTTTCTTTTTGAAAATTAAACCTTTTTTCTTTAAAAATGTTATTAATGAGAAGAACCTTTTAAAATAAATAAATACATAAATACACATTAAAATATATAGCAGAAATTACGTCAGGTACACTCGTGGTTTAAAAAAAAAAAATCATGCTCAGTATTTATATTTTATAAGCTTATATAATATATTTATGTGTCTGCATTTATTTATATGTGTTTCATACGATAAATGAAAAGCACCATTTAAGATTTCGCGACACGTTGACAGTCCACTATTTACAGATATCTTACCATTCAGTCATATTACACGCGCACATATATCGCAAATTTACAAGTGCAAAACAGAGAGGAAGCATATATGAGAGCAAGCCAATCGAAATATACAGTATGCATAAACACGTTGTGGCATAATTACAAGTCACAGTACAAAAAGAAGTTTCATTTATAGAATTTCGATATTTATTTACATTACTCTAGTAATATACATACATTTTTCAAATCATACTTAAAATACTTTTGAATAGTTTTAATTTAACCTGTATAAGAGCTGCCATTGCTTGCATAAGTACGCAAGCCGTACACGATTAATTAATTACCACATGTCACATTTAAAGAAGGCCATCGACACTGGTTATAATTTTAAAATAGCCGCTGCAAATACTTGTTGATAGGTTAACTTTGTGCATTCAACGCAATATAAGCAAAGGTCCATTCCACAAAATGCAGAAAAAATCTGCACATCCGCATGTTTTAAGTTCATTTATGCTGTGGTTTAACTTTAGTTACTTGAAGTCCCTGATTATAAGTGTTTCCACCGATCTTAGCAACGATATTATCATTGTTGACGATGTTTATAAAATTTTTACACATTGTAAGAGAAGTTTTTGTATAGATTAATTCTCCAATTCAGATAAATTATTCCTTAGTGTGATTCATCAAACACCACACACAAAAAAGAAGAATTTAAGGTCTGAGATATAAATGTTTAAAACAATGTCTAGTCGTACACTGAGTTTTAAATAAAAATTTTCGTCGAATGTAAATATTGTAGAAGAAAGGTAAATTAAGAAAAAAAAAAAAATCAGATTATCTATTTTTTTATTTTGTTTTAATCATTTTCATGATGTAAAATACTCTTTTTTATAGTTTTTTAAAAAATAAATTTTATTTTAAATAGAGAAATGTATAATAATTTTTAAAGTTGTTTACTGCAGTGAGTTTTAAATTATGCCTCCTGGATAAGTAATTATAAAAAAAACAAGAAGTACATGCATTTATTACAAAATAGAATTTATATATCAATTCAAAATTTCATCTAATAATATGCTAAAAATATGGGCTAAAGTTCGGCGTTTTTTTCAAACCTTTAAATTCCTCAAATTTAATTTTATATATCATTACCTATTATCTGTCTACAGTACAATATTTCTTTAAAATTGGCATTTAAATTTGTATCAAAATTGTTCTGATGTTTACTTGAAGAGAATTAATTACATAAAAACATAATGAGATTTAGAGGGCAAATTGTAATACGTTACCGAGAGAAAGAGTTATTAAAAATTAAAGAATATTCATTAAAATTTCTTCGTGTAATACATTTTAAAATATTTCAAATAATACCCTATATTAGCATTTTTATTCAAACGCTTCATAAGAATTTGAAGATTAAATATAATTTTTATAATATGTATATTAAAGCTTTATACGTATGTATATGCTTTAAGATTTTCTCTTACGTTAGTAAAACAATGACATTTAAGCATTTACAATATTTTAATTTTTAGAAACATCATTTCAAAATCAATTTATAGAGTATTGTATAATCCAATATTATTTATTATAAAATATCTTTGTGATTATATCAAGTTGGCGGAATTTTTCGTGTTTACAATATGCATAGATTAATTAAAAAAATCGAACAAGTTCGCTTTTCTGTAACATTTAATAATAATAATAATTTATTCATAAATTTTAATGATAATTGCTTTAATTTTACTGTGTGTTGTTAATGTTACAACTTTTTTAGAATGTAATTAACTTATATATTGTCGTTATGTATTATGTATGTATGTTACATTAAATTATGTATTTTATCTACCCTTCATTATATATGTCTATGTCTCTAGGATATGTAGATTGCCGTCAAAGAAAAATAATATGTTATTTGCAAGCAAAAATAAAAAAAATGCATTCAGGAGGCACCAATTTCATTACCAGTGACGAATCTAGCGTACCTAATTAGACGCGAAAGAGAAAAATAAACAAACCCTTATCCTTTTGGCCATTAGGATATAGCAACATTAACTAAATAATTTTAAATCTTAAAAAATGTTATTTTTTCCAAGTTAAATTTTAAAGCAAACACAGATGTTAAAGATCTGCTGTGCTAAGATAAACCTAAGGTAAGTCTCTGCATGCTAAGATAAACCTAAGGTAAGTCTCTGCATGCTAAGATAAACCTAAAATTATAATCAATTAAGTTACGTATTAATATATAATTGCGATACCGAGTTAAATTTCGTTACCCTACTTTGAAATAAAATAAGGGTCTTAATAATTGCTCTATTTAAAGCAATACTTGAACATCGGAGTTTTTAAGCGTTATCTGAAACACAGATAAATCCTTTAAAAAAATAAGAATAAGTTTACAGTACATCAATCATATCAGCACTTTTTAATAAACAAATATCTTACATAAATTTGATCGGTTTAATTATATTTAAACAGAATACGGTATATGTGTAGAATGCGTGCAGTTTTACATATTAATCCTAATACAGTAGGATATGGGTAGTTGTATCAATTAAACTACCATATTAGTATATCTGTAATTTAATTGGGATTTCAAATATTCATAATAAGTTAATATATTATTAAGTTAATAATGATACCAAACGCGTTTCTCTTTCTAATTGAAAATTGTGTTCTTTAGCATAAATTAAAACTATACTGTGACTTGTAAACTTCAAAATACTTTAGCTTTACATTTATTGCACGAAATGGCTTCTATATTACAATTCACTCCAGTAAGGCAATTCTTCTTACCAGGATTTTTGCATTTGAAAAGAGATAGGGACCAGCCCCTTATTTGAGCACAGATAATACATGTCTTTTTAAACGAAAAAGAAAAATAAAGCTACTAAAGAGGAACATCCAAATATTTACAGAAGGTAAATACATCATTTGCTAAAGTTTGTACACAAAATGTATCCCTCCCCCTCAAAATCTAAATTTTTACAAAGTAATTAAACAGAATACTGAAAGTAGAATACTGAAATCAGTACTTTGACTTTCCTTATAGAAAGCACAAATTGAAGCAAGCAATTGGATAAATTAAATCCTGTTCCTTTTTAAAAAATAAAAACTTTATTGATCCATCGTTCTACTTTGCAGTAAGTTGATATAATTGGAAGATATTTTTCTGTATTGTTAAGCCAGCCATTTTAACATCAAAACAGTTTTTTAACGCTTAAATTAAAATGGTGGAAGGATATAGGCATCTCATTACAAAGTGTACAAAAAAGAAAATAAATAAATGTCTACAAAAAACTGTGGCTGTTCATCGTTTCTCATTCGTTTAGAACATACGCAAAATACGCAAATAAAACAACGTCTAACTTTACGGCAAAAAATGTAACCATCTTCTTCTCTTTTTATTCTGATGTGAATTTCTTTTTGCACAGAGAGCGTAATAAAAATCTGTTACGCAGTAGAGTGTATAAACACTTCAAGTGCCTTTACAGAAAATTCCGCTTTCAGCTAGAAATATTCTTTTCGAAAAATGTCAAATGAGCATCCTTTTGACTTTTATACAGAGTGAAAAGATATTTTGGCATTTTATTCTAGTGTCTTTCATTTCAGATACCATTTTATAGATCTTTCCATATTAAGTCTGTGACCAGCTTGTTTTACACCAAGTCCCATAAGGTCATTATTGTCCATATTCGCCAACTTGGAGCCCGTTATACCTGCTTCTGCAAAAGTAATTTTGTACTCAGGCAAAAAGAGACTCTCGAGCCAGTCTGAAACGTCTTTCATATTCCACTGATGTAGAGGTTTCTGACGGAATTCTTTGTGCTGAGGTATCGGAGGTATCGAGCCTGGATCTATCATCCTAGGTGAATCTCGACTGTTTCTGCCTGGAGAAAAAGGATGTTGTTGTTGCTGCTGCTGGGAAATATGTTGTTGTTGAGGGTGATGCTGTTGTGGATGGTGTTGTTGTTGGGCATGGTGCTGCTGTTGTGGATGGAGGGGTTGAGATGGATGATGTTGTTGTTGCTGAGGAACATGATGTTGCTGTTGTTGAGGGTGATGCTGTTGAGGAGGGCGATGTTGAGGGTGTTGCGAATGATGTTGTTGTGGTGGTTGGGAAAGATGCATAGGTTGCGTATGCTGTTGAAGAGCTTGTGGAGGTATCATCATCCTTGCTCCTGGATAAGGTAACGTATTACAATTGCTTTCATGACGAACTTGGTGAGGGGGTATATTGTGATGAGCAGGATACCCACTTCTTGTCATTGTCATAGTTTTTGTTGGAGAAGAAGTCATGCTATTAGGAATAACATTGTGAGGATGATGCATAGTATGAAGTGGATGATCTTGTGGAGATTGCACCGGATGGTAACCCCTGTATACATGTTCAGGATACGGATAGTTGGCAGTATCTGGAGGAACCACTCGTCGACTAACAGGGGCATCCATAGTAGTGATCATGTTTTGTTGAGCTCTGCGTTGGCGAGCGAGTGATTCATCACTAAATTCAGGAGGTGGAGCAATGTGCACAGGTTGTACGTGATGTTGTGGAGGTGGGGGTTGTCCCATTTGATTAGGAGGAGCTGCGAAGTTAAATTCAGGAGGAGGTGGCACAAGTTCGGTGAGTGTTTCTGGCTCACTGGCTGCAGCCATTCTTAAAGAATCTACCTGCAAACGAATCAGCTGTAAGCTCTTGTCAACACGTTGACACAATTTAAGACATTCATCATCTTCTTGGGCTTTAGGAGGGGATATTCTATTTGGAGCAGGGGCTTGTATTTTAACATGTCTTTGATCAAGAAGTCTAGCCTGAGCGGACATTGGTCCAGGAACAGATGTTTTAGGTTGCATTTGTTGCTGGATCAAATGTATTTCCTCAAATGCCTCTCGATTTCTGAGATTAGCTAAATGTTCTGCCGTATATTTCTGCGCAAGCTCAGGTGGTATATTTGCTAAGTGCATTTGTTCTATTGCAGATGGTGTTCCTGCATTTTGTATATATGATGTAGCAGAAACAGGTGTTGCACTTCGAGTATGATATTGATTTGGTGGATGGCCATAATTTAAATTTGGTATTATCGTCGTCGGTGGGCTAGCTGTAGTTGAAGGCAAAACTGGAACTCTTGTATGATGATCCCTATTAGTAGGCAGAATACCGGCTTCATTAAGTTGGTGATATTTTGCTGAATCACTTTTTGCAAGACTTTGTCTATTTAAGGTCATTGTTTCATTAAAATGGGATGATTCAGTGTCATAATAGTCATATTCACGATCATTTGTTTTGCGTCCAAGAGTCTGAGTTTTGTAGGCGTTATCAATGCGTCTTGTCATTGTATTCTTTGGTGGCGTATCGGGTGCCTTTTTAATCATAGTTTCTACATGTTGAAGTATATTAACTGGCGAAACAACGTCAGGTCTTCTCCATTCATCATTGAAATTTGTACTGGCAATACTTGACGTTGGAGTCTCAGCTGAAAATCTAGTTACCTGATTATGTGCATCTGAATGAAGCATAGCTGCTGTCAAAGAATTTTCTAAATCTAAATCTACGTCTTCTTCAAACGTTTTTGGACAAGATTTGGAAGTTTTCATTGTATTAATGGAAGGCAACTTTTCAGGCTCTCCCCCTTTCTGCTGAGATCCGACTAAGGTAATACGTATAACATCACTTTTTCTTCGAGGAGAATAATTGGACTTGGGAGTCGTTTGTTCTGTACTTCTTTTCTCAAAATTATAAATGTTTTCTTTTACTGATCTTGAAGCTGCATCAATTATTGGTGACGTATTACCTTGTTCATCTTTAATGCTTTCAATTTGTAAATTTTTGACTGCATTTTGAACATCTGCAGAGTCTTCTAAAGACTTTGTTTCATCTACTTTTGGCTTCTTGGGAACTGCTGGGGCAACTTTTTGTGATGAATTCATATCACATTTATCGCGCAACTCATTTTGAGGGATAGAGTTTACATGTGTCACATCAGAAGTCTCTTTAAAAACCTGCGATGGAGATTTTACAAGTTTATCCCGACTTTCTTTTGTCATATTTTTCATTTCATCCTTTCCTTTGATATGAAGTAATTCATGAGCACTATGCTGATGTACAAGCTCTTTGTTTTTGATCCTGAAAGGTGCTTCTTTGTCTTTTGTCACAACTTCTGTTTGTTTCAAGACTATAGTTGCTTTAAATGCTATAGGTTCTTTGACTGATTTCGTTCCAGGATCAATTTCTGTCTTCTCTTCTTTGGAAGGATTTTGTTTCTCAAACACTTCTTTTATTGCTTTGGCACTTAATTCTTTTTCAACAATGATGTCATTCTTTGTTTCTGTATTTTCTTGCTTTTTAGCATTTTCTTCCGTTCGTTTTGGTGGAGGCACTGGAGCAATCTTTTTTGTTTGATTTCCTATTTTCTCAGATTCAGGCACCTGTCCGTTTTGTTCGATTTTATCGTTTCGGAGGATTATTCGTTCACCAGTTTCTTCAGACTGTACAACTTCAGCTGGGGTCACATCTCCTTTGTCTGACGATTTTGACTTTTCTAAAACATTTCGTTTATTTTCAACTTTTACATCATTTGGTATTTCATCGTTTTCTCCTGCATTATTAGTAGATTCGACTGAAGACTGGGATTTAGATTTTTTCTTTCGGAGGGTCATCCCTGCAGATGAATCGACTTGTTTATCTTTTACTGTTTCTGTGTTCTCTTCTTTTTGAGTTTCGTTATCGACAGCTTTGAAGGTGACTAAGTCACTTTTTGGTTCCATGCCAGAAGTTACTTCGTCATCTTCACTTGTGTCATAATCATGATCATGTGCTAAAGGAGGGTAGTGTTTAGGACTCGCATTTTCTGAAACTGCGGCAGGAAATTTCGTTCCTTGCTGTTTCACTTTTCTTAATGTCCCTCTCCTGTCTGCCTGGTGGCCTGATTCTGCTGCAGCATGATCTTTGGATCGGTGGGAACTTTTAAAGGGCGTGTACGCGCTTGCAGAATCACCGCTACTGTTGTCTGCATCAAGGGCTGCCGCAGTATTTCCACTACCTGGAGCAACTCCAGGGGCCGTGTTTGATCCCGGCGGCATTTTCGGTGGCAAAGATTGCGATCTTGAACTCGAGCCTTTCATCATGTGCCTGGGTAGCGTTCCATCACATTTTTGTACATTTTCTTTCTTATAACCCACTGTCACAAAAGCATCGGGAGAAGCGTACAGCTTGGCACTATCTGTAGGTCTGAAACTGGACATAATGGCTGGGGCCTTGTGTTGACTTCCAGTGGTCAGATCAGCGTATTCCCTTCTCGACACATCTACCTTAACCACCTGTCCAACCGGAGGTGGCGGTGGGGGATAAGATGGGGGAGGACAACTCGCCCGTCCACTGGAGGACTTTTCACTTGACTTGACAACCACGGGAACAGTTTCAGCATAAATATCTGAGCCATTTTGCTTTATGACAGAGGGTCCAGACAACTCGGGAGTTCCTGAACGTTCTCGAGACTTATCGCTGAAAGGAAAAAAAAACCGTATTTTAACAGAATTATTTTTTATTACATAAACAATATGAGAATATTGAGAAAATACTGAAACAATACTGTTAACAGTGGAAATACATAGCAAGGTTTGTTTTAGGCTCAATATTCAATTGTAAGTGCTTGCCAGAATGACAAATTAGAACTAAAGTTACTTAAGAGAAATATTAAAGAAAAAATGGATCAATTTGAATAAATATGAATAAGAATGAAAAATAATGCAAAATAAAAAAGGTTTCTGTAAAAAGTAAAAGAAAATTGCACTTTTATATTGCTTTCAACTTTATTCACATAACAAAAATTGTGTTAAAAAATATGGATTTAATATAGTAGAGAATTTTGCATAGCAATATAAAAATGCAAAGAAGAAAAATCTCTAAAAAAAACTATCTTTTTCTCTCTAACATAAAAAAAAAAAAAAAAAAAAAAAAAAAGGATGGGAAGAACCTATTTATAACAGTTTAATGTTAAAGAGAAAATATTTTATAAAGAGAAGAACATGACTAGAAAAATAGTTTGATATTTGCTTCGTAAATGGTATATTGTAAGAAAGTATGTTAGACAATGTATAATGTAAGATAGGTATATAATGTAATAAGATTTGTAATAGGTGTCAATAACAAATGGACTCAGGGTACTTTAAAAAGTATACCAAAATTTAAATGTAATGCCGAAAACAATGCAACGTTAATTCTTATAGCACGATCTCGATCTCCTCAAAAAAATAAATAAATAAATAAATAAATAAATAAAATGAAATAAAATAAAATAAAAATAAAATAAAATAAATAAATAAATAAATGAAATAAAGATATAATGTGAATTGAAAAACATTTACAGATTATAGGATGTTTACTTTAAATTTTTATTTTGAAAATTTGTATTAAAAAAAATTTAAATTTATATAAAAAACATTTTATAAAATAGGGATGGGGGAAAAATGTTATGTATCCTCACTAAAGATTTGTAATTGTTTGTTTCAGTGAGAGCTTATGTATTAGGATTCGTGCATAAATACGAAAGGACTACCTGGGTTTTTATATATCTTTGTTTATCAAAATTTTAAAAGCTGAAGTTTTTATGTATACGTAATTTTAATTAGAATGTTGATTACCAATATTACACCGATTTTTCTTTCCAAATTATTCAGTAAAAATTTCCCCGGGCACAACCATTGCGGCTCCCCTGCGCTCTTCTCAAAAAAAAAAAAAAAAAAAAAAAAATCTTTTTAGCTATTTTTGCACCTAATTCAAAATTTCAACACCCTGGAGCATGTTCTGTGTGTTCCTGTTAGCGCATTCTTGGAAATGCAGTTGTGATGGTCGAGCACCGTGTCCAAGAAAAACTTTTAAAAGTGGAATCGCAATGGCAATGTCCGATCTATATCTGTAAGTCTACAGTTAAAAGTCATATCCTAGTTTTTCCGGACACAGCCTATTTATATGGGAGGCTCGAGTAGCTCATAGAGTAGTTGGTAGACATGCGGTGATGTGGCTTTATTCGCCTCTTTTGACGGTATCATACCCGTCAAACTTGGCCTAGTCCAGGTAGGAAGGGGTCGTCCAGAGGTTTCCAAGATTCCAAGATTTACGAGTATTTTTGGTATTTTAGCTAAATTTGTATCTTTTACCAAGAATTTGTTTTATTTTCTAATGGATAATAGATCTTACACATCGATAATTTAACCAGAAATTTGAAATATTTAGTTGAAACGTAACACTCACAAAATTTATAATTCCTGTGCCTCTCACTGCTTCAGTAACTCGATAAACAAAAACAAATCTCTTGAATGAAGAAGTTGTAACAAAAATATTAGAAAAAAAAAAAACCCTTATACTATGAAATTAAATTTGAATTAAAATTGTTAAAAGTAAGATGTATTCAGAAACAAAAATGATCTTGCATGCGGAGATTTAAGATGTTTGATAAACAATTTAAATTATATTTTGAAATATCCTTAATTACAATATATCACTATAATATCAATCTTGATTTTCTCTAGTATGACTGGTCTACTAATTTCAATCTGACATTTTGATTGTCTTTATTTTCTGTATTTCACTTTGAATATGTCAGGATGCGTTTTTCTTTGGTATCAAGTTAAACAAATATTAAATTAAAATTGAGAAGAAACCTGTAAAACAAATGTTAAGAAATAAATATAATAACCCAGGGGTGGCCAATCCGCGGTCCCCGGGCCGTATGCAGTCCCTGAGGAAATGAACGATATTTAAAGCCTGAGAACATTGATTAACAATTAATAAATCCATTCTGAATTTTCGAACTTCTTATAATACAATTCCTTTGAAACCAGACAGGTTTTTCTCTCTTTAAAATTTCAGTGCTAGGTTAAAATTTTGGTACTACGGTAGCTACTATATGCTAGATTGAATCAAAACTTGGTACTACATCAACAACAACTATGCAATGGATGGTGAAAAAACTTCTATCATGAATTTGTTGCTTATTGTTATGAATATATTCTAGCAGTTCTTATTTTGCTTGAAGATGTTATACTTGGAATTCGACTGAATTTAAAAATGAGGTGAACAGCAGATAATTTAAAAAAAAAATTCTACTGTTTATTCTGTTTTAAGTAAGTTTTTTTTTTTTTTAAATATGAATGTATTCATATTAACTTTTGTGCTTGCATTTATTATTTAAGTAAATAATAATAACAATAAGTCTTACCCCATTAAGAAATTTAAAATTACGCCTAAGTAGACTACTTTGGCAGCTAAGAAAAAATAATTAGTTCCATTGGCGCATGACTTTCACATTCTAATTTCTAACTCTGGGTCCCTGGGTGTAGCCTATTTGTTCCCAATCTCTTTTCTACTGCATTACTGCATCTTTCGTTCCTTATAACAGTTATAAACACGTAACTATCGAAATACTAACTAATCCTGACAGTTGCAATGACGTTGAGCCCAATCAAAATCTCGACAGAAGGCCCGGCGCCGTGACGAAAACTTTGAGTGAACAATAAAGATATTAATTATTTATGTAACTGTTCATTTAATGAAAACTTCAATTTAAAAATGACATATGTCATTCAAGCTCACTATGGAATGTCCCTATTTAAAATGGCATTAATAGGCCCTGTACAACTAGTTTGTGTACAGGGACATAAAAAAAATGCCAGTGCATTGCGTTTTAGTAAAGATATTTTTATAAATCACATTTAAATAACTTTGTACTGCAAAAAACATAATGAAATATACATCTATTGTTGATATGCTAAAATAATGTTTTGTACAGAGTATGATATGCTTAGCCTTCAGACTTACAGGGCTACATTAAAATATTGAGATTCATTAAGGATTACAAAATTGGAAATCTATGGAACTGCATTTCCGTTTGTGTTAAGCATTTTAAACATTTTTCAAACATGTTTAAGAATGATTACGAATTCACATAGTCTATCTGTCTGCCTTTTTGTTTTTCTCTTTGTCCGTTGTGTAATAACGTAGGCAAAGAACATTAAAGGTTAAACGATACAACGAGTATGTGTAGTTGGAAAGTGTTAATAATCAATACGTCCCGCATAATTTTTCGTACTTGTTATAATTAAATAAAAATTATACAAACGCGACTTCTAAGCTAACAATGTATCCATATTCTGAAGTATAAAACCAGTTTAAATCCTATGATGCTTATTTGTCCTAATTGAATTGTAAATAATTTCTGAGTGAGTACAGGTCTATTTCATTTAATATATGGATATGGTAATTACTACACAAATTGTTTTCGTGTAAATTTAAAAACCCGAATTTAAAATAATATAGTACGGGAACATTCCTTAGACATTAAGTCAAACTGAAATCTATAAAAAAGTTTTTAAATGTACACTGAAAAAAAATTCTGTAAATTTACTGAAATGTTTATCCAGAGTCTCTGTAAGTTTACATTAATTTTTAATCAGAACTAAGTAATCGACATTCTGCATTTTTCATCTAGTTTTTTTTTTTTTTTTTTTTTTTTTAAATAAATTTTTTTAACAAATTTTTTTTTAATAAAAATTTAAAATGATTGTTCCTACTTTAGAATAAACGTTCTAAGTCACAAATATATTCTCGTGAATAATTAATTAAATTAATATTAATTATTAAAATGCACTTATAAAATAGATTTTTTAACATCTCTGTTTATTTTTAACCGACTTCAAAAAAAGAAGGAAGGTTCTCAATTCAAACCGTATGTTTTTTTATGTTTGTTAGCTCATAACTTCTGAACGGATGGTCCGATTTTGATACTTTTTGTTTTGTTGAAAAGGTCTTGGTCTGAAATAGGTCCCATTGTAATATCTTTACGATCGAAAGAAAATACAGGGTGCCCAAAAAAATCAGTCCCAACTCTTTTAATTGCTAAACGGCTGCAGTTTTAGTGATAAAAATGGTATGTAGGTATAGCAAAGTGGCCATGCAGTACAAGGTTAAACCGCTTGCAGCGCCACCTTGCGGAAAATAGTGGAGTTAGTGTTCCTATCTCGAAAACGGTTCTAGAGAAAAAAGTGAATTACAAAGTTGAAGAGTATCATCAAGTATATCATCAAAACCCATTCAACACATTTTGTGAAATCTAGAAGTTTCTATTCAGAAAAAGTGACGTTATTTGGAGTCGGTTCTATTTTTTTTACAAAAAGATTTTATTGCTTAATAGAGTTTAAAAACTATGTTTATTAACTTTTGTCAATATTAGTCATAAATAATTCAATAGTGCTTATTAATTTTATAATTTTTAATTCAGGCTTGTGAACAATGTTAGGCTTTGTCAGCAGTGATGTACAATATTTTTAAAATGTATTTTGAATGATGAAAGGCAAATGATAAAATAACTTGAAATTAAATATAGATAAAATAATGAAATTCCACTCTATAATATATATATTTATAAGGTCCCATGGACCTCACAAGAGATCGCACATGAAACCGATCCCATTATTCTCTGTAATTTTGCACATGACTTAAGATAAATGATTACCAGTAATTTTCTTTGAAATTTTTAATAGTGTATTTAACAGCTGATTCGAATTATGGTACAATGGTCTGTATATTTAGTTGCAATGACTTACCCATGTCGATGCGCTTCAGGTATTGAATGCTGTCTGTGTAAATTCTTTTCCTTTCTATTGTGCCTGTGTTCTCTTCCTCCAGAACCTTTCCCGGCCCACCAGCTGTGTCTATGCCGGGTGTGTACGTCATTGAGACTACGGCTTTTTCTTGGGAGAGTACTCAAGTCGAATTCAGGCTCATCTGGTAGTGTTAGTTCTGGATTACTGCTGTAATTCTTGGGCATCCTATAGGAAGGAAACATTACAATGAAGCACGGATTAAAAGAGAAGGATGTATTACTAATGTTACGGAAAGGTAGTAATTTTCATCTTACAGAAAGAGGGCGACCAAATCTCGAAAATACACCAATCAGCGCGTTTTTACATTTCTGGCTGTTCGTTCGTTGGATGACTGAAGTCGAAGGGGCGGGCTTTCCCTTTCTTCCGATGAGTTTCAAAGATACTACACCAGGCGGCGATCGGATCGCTTACTCTGTTCGGCTGAATTAATGCGGAAAATAAAGCTCCGTTCCCACGCTGACCGCCCTATCTAGTTTGTCATCCTGTATCCTAATCCGTGCAATGAAGTTTTTGGTAAATGAAGTATAAAGCGATTGCTCTTGACTATCCTATAGAGCAGAGGTGGGAAACCTTTTTACCGTTGGAGGCCACATTATTTCTCTAGAGTCCAGAGAAATAATTACAATAACACATAAAAAAGATTGATAAGTTTAAAAAATATTAAAAATGCGTTATTGGGTGCATAATTTTATTGCAAGTTCAAAAAAGGTAACTAAAAATAGAATTATATTGGTTTCTATTTCCAATTAGGGTTTAAAAATCAATCAGAGAAATTTATTTAAAAGTAAATATTTTCCATTTTGATAGCTGCTATGTTTGTAATACCATGCCGGAATGTTGACACTTAGGAATTCCTGAAATTATATTAGAAACAAAAAATCGAATAAAAATAGTCAAGATTTTATAACTTTTATAATTAGTTCTTTTATATAATTTATGTAATTAGTACTTTCTAAGCTGTAAAAATTTTCAAACTAATCATTTACCTGTGATGCATAAAAATATAGAGACATTCATAGTAGTTTCAAACTGAAGTCACCAAATACTAGTCTTTAACCTTTGCCTATAGTTAACATACTGAAGAAATCACATTTATGTTTTGATGAATCTTTAATCATTTTGATGTTATCATTGTTAATATAAATATTATTGTATTAGAGTATGCTAATTTCAGTAAGTCTTTTCATGGAGCTACAGTTGTTCCAAGATAATTTTCAAAAGGGAATTACAAGAAAATGGTGACAGACATTAAGGTTATTCTCGCGGAATGTAAATGTGTTCATTGTTTCGTTGTGATAACACGGGTCTACAGTGGTTCGGTAACAACGGTCAAATTATTATTTTTATTATTAATTCCAATTTTTATTTAAATATCTGCAAGTAAAAAAGCCCCACCACGTCACATTTTTCTGTTAGAGTATCAGAAAATGGCAATTTTCACGATTTTTATCATCTTTGCAGTATCACAGGTGGTAACTCTTCCTGCTGGCAACCCAGAGTCCTGGCAACTCAGAGTCCCGGCAACCATGTTTGTTCCATTTTCTTTGTTAAAGTATCAGAAAATGGCAAATTTCACTATTTCTTTTATGATTTTTGCAATACAGTCGACATCAAAAGTATTCGAGCACTAGCCAATAATTCCGATGTCAAAAAGGTACATTTAATACTATTTTGTTAAATAAATCCTTGTCGAATCATGTTTTTAGACTGACTAAGAACATGACTCGACAAGGATTTATTTAATAAAGAAGCATTAAGTGTACTTTTTTTAGATAGGGATTATAGCTAGAGCTCAGATAATTTTGCTGCCGACTGTATCACACATGGTGCTGTATCACCTTTCGTGCTATCAACCCTGCCTCCTGGCCATGCTCTCTGTTGGCAACCCCTGTTTGGCAACCTTGTACCTTATATGTAACCTTATTCATACCTTTATTCGTACCATATCTGTTTTTTTTTTTTTTTCTGGTATTCTAGTTAACAGATATTCTTTGTTAAGTATGATTGTGCTTTTTTATAGTTAAAGTTTCATGTTCAAAATGGCAAGTTTTCAGTGTAGAACTTGTAAAACCGTAGCCGATAAGTTTTGCTGTATTTGTGAGCTATTCATATTAAAATCTCAAGGTAGGCATTTATCACAAGACGTGAAAAAGCCTATTTTTTGTATTTTGGTTTTAAAATAACAAATAATAACAATTCAATCATTTAGTGTATTTTCCATGTTTTTATGTTCTACTTAGCCTACAATATGTATATTATCTCCATATAACAATATTCCATGCTAAATTAATAATATCGATAGTAATAATGCATGTCTTCGAAAGATTTTTGTACATTGCTTCCAGTACAGATTAAATAATCATAACAAAAAAACTGTACGTGTTACAGATTTTTCACTATTATTTTTTAATTCTGCACTACAAAATTAGTTGAAAATAGTTAATTTAATTTCTGTTATCCCCCCCCCCCCCAAAAAAAAAAATATATATATATATATATATATATGTAATAATATAGAAATACTATTATGTTCTGGTGTTGACGGGATGGTGTCAATTATCTTATATAGTAAAGTAGAAGTCCATGCATCTTATATAAGAAACTAGGGAGCCCATTTGAGTTCGAAATATACTTTATTAAGTTCTAAATGCAGTCACAATAGATGATGCAGTCATGGGCCGAGTATGAAGACATCCTGAGCAGTATATCCCGGAGAAAGGAGCCGATGGCCGGCACTTTCGGCGAACCCCGAAGGGCGCCGCGATTCTATTTCGTAAACTTCTACGTATCAGTTAACGTGAGTTTATTAGGCAGGTGATTATCTTAAAAGACATGATTTTTCATGTGCTCCCGCTTAAATACTGCATATTTCGGCGGGAACCGAAACTATTCTTATGAATGCTTATTGGATAATTAGCTAATCTAAAACACGCCTACCTTTTACGATTGGTTGACCCGGGCATCTAGGATTCAGTATTTCGCAATGCTTTACCGCTTATTTCGACTATTGCATAATTTTGATTGCGAAACTTATTCTAACTCCGATTCCCGCGCTACGACGTGTTTTGCTGAAAAACTAACTTTACTGGGGCTCTAAAATAGAATTCTCACAAAGTTGTTCTAAAAATTAAGATTTATTCTGAGCTAATACTATTAAGATACTATTAATTTCTAATACTAATTTTAGAATCTGAATTATTTTAATCTTTTCATATATATATTTGTCGACTAGTGGAATCCAGTGTAATGACGCTGGGCTCAATATATTTCTCAAGAAATTTAAAAACCTCATTTGTCCGATGAGGCTTTGCAACATTTCCATGAACCAAGTTGTTTCAGCAGATTCTTTCAAGGCTGGAAGAACGAACACAAATTCACTTTATTTTAATTAAACGAATTCACTATGTCACAGAGAAAAATAGTCCAGTGAAACCTTAGTTGCTTAATGCAGCCTATAAACTATATATTTCTGATAAATATATAGATCGTGGAACACACATATGAAGTTTGTCCTTTCTCCAAATTCGCCAATTCTGTTTATTTAGAAAATCCTCCAGATGAAAATACGCTTCTTCAGGAAATTATATACGATTTGAATCAATATCTCTCTTGTCAATTAACTGCAGAATTTTGTTAGCAAAATTAATTTAAATATTTTTGTAGATGGATGCTTTCGGACATGCTGCGACATTTTTCTGGATGGCGTAAATGGTTGTGATAGTCGTGGAAAACTACAGCAGTCCTACCTTATCTATGACATTACTTATAACACGATTAAATTCGTTTCGATTTCTCAAGCAACTTGCATTTTCATTCAGTCGGTGTTATTAGAAAACTGCAAATATTCTTTGCTCCAAAGCAGTGTTGGGCATAATTGATTAAAAAGTAATTGAATTACAATTAAATTACAATTATACTTATTTTACTGTCAAATAATTAACAAGTAATTGATTACAAATAAATTGAATTACTTATTCAATTTATTTATAATAATTCAATTTATTTGTAATCAATTACTTGTTAATCGATTAACAATAAAAAATTATAATTATAATTTAATTGTAATTCAATTACTTTTTAATCAATTATGCCCAACACTGCTTCAAAGAATTCACCATTTTTTCTGTTTTACTAATGCTTGAATCGTTACGCACTTCTCAACTGACAAATTACTAACGTATTCCCACTGCGTGAACTGTTTTGGCCCTGTTCAAGCCTTATACACAGCAATGGTGCTGCAATGTCATCTGTTATTGAAATTTTGATCATAAAAAAAAGAGTGAATTAAAACAAATTTCTGATTTTCCATATTCATTTTCCTCAAGGTTCAAGAAAGATCTACCACCTTTTTCTTGTAATTCCGATTTGAAAGCCACCAGTCCTTTTTAGATGAGATTTGAAAACTATAATTAATTGCTAACGGGCTCATGTGTATTGATGTTATAAGTATAGTTCCTGCTTATTAGAAGTATCTTACTAAATTCCCTTATCATTCAGTGCCATAATCTGTCTTTTCTGATAATCACTTAAAGGAATTCGTCGTGGCATAGTGCATTTATCCCAAAAAGTTTAATTATTTTAACTTGTTAAGTGCATTAGAAGTTGATAAAATACCAAATGTTCGTGCACATGCGTAGCTAGTATTTTCAAGTAACATCTAGGAAATTGTTGTGTTTGGTCAATGCTCGCCTATTTTTCGTTTATTTTTTTATTTTTTATTTTTTATTTTTTTTTAAGAAACACTGTAGGGAAAATGCATATTTCTTTTTTCTACATTTATCTTCATTAAAATTCGAATTACTATTTATTTTTGCTTGTAGAAAAATATAAAGATTAACATCTATAAAGATTGCCGCGTATAAATAGTTTGAAGATTTGTAATTTAAATTTTATACGGACAAATACAGGACTTTAAAGAATTACTATTACAGCGTTGATATGATTCTGCTATTTCTGCTTGACTCTTCCACTTCTATATTCATATAGCAATTTTCCCTGTAATTAATCGTATAAATATACCGTAGAAGAGTACTATATAAATATAGTCAGGGAAGAAATAAGGACCGTAGTAACCATGAATGAAAATTTCGACTACATTTTTATGCTGTGTAAAAACCGTATGTCCTTCTCAACAGGTTTAGAGAAATAATTTCATATAGGCTTTGATGGCGAATCCTAAAAATCGAATTATGCGTTCAGATGAACTTCTTTAACCCAGCTGTTCTGTTTGGGTCTAATTTTTAAATTCTTATAACAATGAGAGTATAGAAATATTTTCTTTACATTTGTTAGGAATGTACGTTATTTTCTGAAATATTTTTAATTCTATTTTACATATATTAGAATATAATTTAAAATAGTACTAACATATTGTAGAGGAAATGGAAACAGAACAGCAAAGTAATAAATAATCGTATAATATTCTTACTAGACAGATATAACATATGTTTACAATAATTACCATTAACTCCTTAACGTACACGCTCGAATATTTCGAGCAGTAAGCACGCTCTCTGTGTACTTTTCCCTTAATATTTTACGGTGCAAGAAAGCACTGGCCAGCATCAAACTATATATAACATATTCAGAAATATGCGCTGAATATATATACATGTTATTCATATATTTATTTTCAATCTATTTTCTTTAATTAATCGAAAGATTGCGGGTTCGGTCCTCGAGCCGGCTGAAGACCGTCGTGTACGCTAATGGCGACTGGTGCACGTTAAATTCCGTCGTGGTCGCAAAGTCCTCCAAGTTCCCATCAAAAATTATACCTCTGGGGGTACCAGAACATGGGTTTAACTCGCTCTGATCCGGATCAAAATTCGAGTCCCTGTTGTCTGGCTGGTGCTGCCATCTTTCACCAGCTTCTGGAGCTAAAGTCGTTCTTCCTCCCTATGAGGCACTCCTAATAACGGAAGACGCACCCCTCATGCTTTAAAAAAATATCCGGATAGTTCCACTACTGAGGCTCGGAATTTCCGAGTGGCACACGACAACAACAACAACAACAATAAAAATTTGGGCGCGTCTTTGAAAAATATGCGACCATTAAGTGCTTAAAGTATGTTGAATTAAAGAGAATTTTATAAAAATTTTACGAGTTTAGTATTATTGTTCTCTACGTGTATTGTATTATCTTCTTTCAAAACTATAATCTGTATAATATTTCTCTAACGAGGGCCAGTTACGATTAAATTTTGTCTAAAGATACGATAGTGATGTAATTAATAAAATACGCGAGGATAAAAAATAACGTTTATAAATAGACAATATTTAAGCAAGCAGACTCAGCTCAATGATCTAATAAGAAAAAAATGACGACATTTGTTTGATGAGAATATTTTATATAAAAATGTATTTTTAAAAGTTGCACGGTCAGAGTCTTTGCAAGCGTCATTTTAAATCTAGCAATACTTTAAAGATATATACAGAATATGAATAATTATTATGAAACGACTTCCAAAAAAAAAAAAAAAAAAAAAAAAAAAACGCAGTCATAAAAAGTATAATAAAAACGGATTTTTTTTTTAAACAACAATTTATGCCAAAACAAATAAATAAAAAGAAAAGTAATCATCAGCACGATGACAAAAATTAAAAAATCGTCATGGGGGTCCTATATTAAAACTGTATTGGCTGTGGAAGTTTGAAAATGGGGTCTTCAACTATGAATTTTAGTTAGAAACCTTTGATTACATGATTTTAGTTTCACTATTGTACAATATTAATTTGGCTCTAATAATAATCTGGTGTCTGGTAAATTATAATTTTAATTAGGTGGTGAAATTAGTATAATATTTATGAGTTTCAAATTTTAAAGATACACAAGAAAAGAAATAAAGGGCGAAAAATTCGCACGCGTTTTGTTAGTATTAAAATATTGCTTCAAAAATTTCAGAAATGTAAAATAAATAAATAAGTGACTACAGACCCGCCTTTTTTCCCTGATTCTTCCACCAGTACATTTATAAGATAATTTTTTTACTTAATTAATCTTTCAAAGATACTATTGGAAATTCCGAAAGAAAAATACTGATGGAAGAATCAGGGGAAAAAATGTGGTCTGCAGTGTCGCCAGATCTGGCGGAGTTTTTATTCGATAATCACCAATAATTTTGAGAAGTGATATTTTATATACATAATACATAGCTGCCAAGCTTTTTAATTTATTCCGGAATGATGTTAGCCCCGCCCTTTTCTCATACCGTAATCCTTTTAAAATAATTTTCTTCATATTTAATCATAACTATACATTGAACAAATTTTTTTTACAAATATTACGGTGTGAAAAAAGGGCGGGGCTAACAATATTCCGGAATAAATTAAAAAACTTGGCAGCTATGATAACAGACTATCAATCTTCGAAGTGATTAGGAAAACGCTACAATTAAAAATTATTTGTCATTATTGAATAAAAAATCCGCCAGATCTGGCAACACCGGTGGTCTGTCACCACCCTAAAGTAGGTGAATAAAAAAGTACTTCACCTATAGTCAGAATCCTCTTTCCTATGATGTTTTGATTTTTTGGAATGTTTCACTTTGTGTATTCTGGCTATAGTGGCATATTTGTTCCTGACTATAACATGATGTCCTGTAGTAGTGGACAAATGCCTAGCAAAGAAATCCTCCATTTCTGTGACACTGGCCGCATGGGTGCGTGATTTACTTGTAGTCTGAAGGGTAGAAGTAGGCGTGGTTGTAGCCGTGGTGGGCGTGGTAGTTGCTGTACTCTCGGGTGTTGCGCTGCTACTCGGTTTATTAGGAATACTTTCAATGGAACTGCTCTTCGTCGATCTCCCTTCTGAATCGTATTCATTCAGAGTGTGGTCTAAAACTTCTGTTTAGAAAAAACATAAAATAAAAAGGAAATAAATAAATCACATAAAATGAGTAGAGAATAAATATTCTAAAATTTCAGTTGTAAATTTTAAATAGCTTTTATCAACAGATTAGGAATGAAGTAAAGAATATTGAGACATTATTTCTTAAGAGACAAGAGAAAAATATTTACATAGTTTTTATAAAGATGTAGATAGTGTAAGATTAAGACTCAAGAATAGTAAAATGGTTAATAGTAAAATGGTTTTGCGCTATAAACAAGATCGGTTGCACTGGCGCATGGTTGCAAACAGCGGAATTAATGTTCCTAAAATCGGAAATGACAAGAAGAGATTTAATAATAATAACAAAAATAAAAATTCTAAGGAACGCCTTAGACCTAAAAATGATAGGACCAGTCCTGTAAAATGCACAATTTTCTGCCAAAAATTTCCTTAATCCGTGACGTTATAAACTGCTGACAAACCTAGAGAAATCACTAAAAACTGGACTCACGGTAGTCCAGTTAATAAGACTTCGAGCTCATAATTGAAGGATTGAGCGATCGGTACTGGAGCCATCCAAAGATAATTATATAGAATAATGGTATCTGGTGTATGTAAAATTCGTCGTGTCTTCCCTGTTTCGTAACTATAATACCTCTGGATATACTGAAGTTGAGAAAACATCTCTTCGTTTTTAATTATGATGGCATAATTCAGGACTACCCTAGCAATGAATTCCAGACCACCATTGTGCTTTCTGTCTAGCTTTAGTGCAATGTTAAGACCATTCAAGTTCAATATGACAATAACTGACTGACATCCTAATTCAGTGGTATGGCGTATGATTCATGTTCGAAACAACCATACTTCAAATACTCTTTTTTTAAGATATAGCCTCTTTTTAATACAGTCGAGATATACCTATCCATAAAGAGAAAAATTCAATGCAGCTACGCCACCTGCTGGGCGATATACCCAAAAAGCTAATCAACAAAAGAATTATACCTAAATTTCCAAAATTAGTCTAATAGTTGCATTTAAAAACATGTAAATAGGTTGAAAACTGGAAGTTTAAAAGTTTCTGAATCCAATACTTTTTCCTCTTCTTATGTATGTAGAAAAATGTAATATATATATATATATATATATATATATATATATAAATATATGGTTTTCTAATTAGATAATATTACCTGCTTTAGATTATGTAACCCGAAACATGAGGACTCGTGTGCTGGTGTCCCCTAAACCTAGACACATTACATGTTTAGGTTTTAGTGAACACATAGAGGTCTTCTCATATGGCTTATTGTTTAGCATGGATAGGCGTGTCTTCTACAGACCTTGAGGACATGCTTGTAAGCATTCCAGTGGCTGAAAATCTTCTGGTATGGCGTACGTGTTGAACTATTTAGTGTTTCTACATGTACCAACGGTGTCTATCATCCAAATATCTCATGTGATACAGCGTATCTTCAACTGTGGGTGCATGTCACCATTGATTATCATTTGGAAAGTAAACAATGCAGCGATGGCCCATCACTGCGTTCCACATCAGACTCAGATATGTTTGCTTTGTGACGATCTTAACAAATGTCTTTACATGACGTGTGGGCTTTTTTAAGGCCTGTCAGGGCAGTAGATAGCAGAGCTACTTATTCTGCTTGCATCACGGCTCTCACCCACTTGGGCTTTAGGACACTCTTATATCTCTTCAGTGGTCTGTCGAACTCACGTAGCTTTGCTCTAACATTATATATATGCTTTTCTTAAAGATTTCCCTCCTCCCTTTATACTTGACCTAGTGTGCGAGCTATGGCTCACATCAAAGTAGTATAATACCCTACTTGATCTTTCCGAAGATCTTTCGAATGCAAGGAACTACAAGCAAAGCTCACCTTCTGACTTTTGTCTCCCTTTCTGACTTTGTGTTGATCAATAATTGTTGTATTGTTTGGGATTATACAATTGCATGCGACTGGTTTTTCTCCCTTGCAGATTTATTGTGGCAATCCTTCTGAATCCTTATGTGAATGTTATTTAATTATAGGTGCCCATGGCGACGGATAACGATAGTGGTGTGATAGTTTGAACGATGATGGTGACACATGGTCACAGATGAAGGCTTTTTCCGCAAGTGAGTTCAACACTTCTTTTTCCTTTTATAAAACAAGGAAAATTGAGATCGAATTTCTTTGAAAGAACCTAGGAAGGATATAGAATGTCTGGGAAAGCGGCATGTCAATTGCTCTCGACGTAAATTTCGGCAGGAGTGATGAAAACTGTGGACGCATGCGTCTGTTAGAGCCTGGTCCAGTCAAAGTCTAGTACGGTTTGGTAATATCGACATTCGTCTGAAATTCTGCCTCGCTGCAAATATGCATGCTGAATGCTGTACTCTGTGATGTGATTATTGACATTTTTGCTTTCAGTAGGATTAGATAGTACCATACCTTTCATCACATGTCTTTCAGTGAAGTCGACTTTATATTGGCTGTCTTTTTGTTAGAATTTATACTTCATGGAATGTATACTACGTGCATAACTGACAAAATTAGAAGTTCCATATGCAACTGTTATCTTTGTATATGATGATCTGTGTGATCTTTGTGAATGATGAATCTTTTGTCTTACAAGGAATTAAAACACTAATTCTGTCAAGAGAAGAGTTTAAAAGAAAGGAGACACATTATTGTGTTCAACAGTATGTACGTAGAGTTCTCTTTTTAGTGTTTTTAACAAAAAGTTAGCATGCATTTCGGTAATTTGGCCTTTACGTGACAGAAAATTGCTAATAAATAAGGTTTCACAAGCGAACAAACAAACAAACAACAACAACAATAACAAAAAGATATTCATTTTCGCCTGCTAAAAATTGTGGTATATTAGTAACAGGTCTTTTTTTTTGGGGGGGGGGGGGGGGAATGCGAGAACTCTTCCTCTTCTAAGGGGGGACGAAAAAATTAAAGTGCCCTGGGCACAAAAATTTGTTTGTCGGGTCCTGTTCTTGGGTTGTAGATTAAGGTTGGTTAAGAGTGTTTGACACGGATTTGCTTCCGCTTCAGCTCTCAGCATGTCATTGTCTAAAGTTTTTTGTCTTCCTGATCGATACGAGTCAGAAATATCAAATTTACCAAATTTGAAAAAAAAAAAAAAAAAAAAAAAAAAAAAAACACCTTTAGCATTTATGAATGTTTAAAGCACTTGAATAAATATTGCAAATGATTTTTGTAGCAACTGTTGCATTATTACCCTCAAAAAGCATATAGGGCCGGATATGTACCTGTTCTAGAATTTCACTAGCCATTTCACTAGCTATTTCACTATAAATTGGAAAAAAAAGCTTTAATCATTTTTTAATCTTGAAATGTCTTTGCCATTACATAGTAGAGGCATAGTTGCCAACATAGCACCTTTTGGCTATTGGAAAATTTTAATAAAGTTTTTATTTTACTTAATCAGTGAAAATCGTTACAGTTCACTGATTAAATAAAAGAAATATTTCCATTAAAATTTTCCAGTAGCGAAAAGGTTTTAAGTTGACAAGTATAAGTAGAGGGAAGATGCTAAATTAACGCAAATGGATTGATAAGGAAATTAGAAACGGAAGAATAACTTTGTATGAATTTTTTCGGTTGTCTATAGAAAAAATAATCATTTTAGTAAACATATACAACACTAATGTCAAATAATACTTTTTAAGTCGCAATAAGTAGTATGAGTATTGTTTATATTGTGCATATTGAGCATCTAATTAGAAATTATAAGGCTGCAAAGTAATATTTAAAAAACATTCAAATTATGCAAATTCCATGTTAATTCCACATTCCTATCATCTTCTTCATCACAGAAATATTATCTTACTCAATTTTAAGATGCACATCTTCGGTATATAATGCAATTCTAAAAAAACCTGTTACCGTCATTTTTTTTTTTTTTTTTTTAAATAGTATTATTTTTCATGTAATGACACACATGCACATAAAAAAAAGTTACCAGAGCATTAAAAGAATATCTAAATTATTACATAGACCGTTGCAAGCATTTTATAATTCAGATTTTTATTGTAGTAGAGAAATAATAAGCAATCCTTTAATGTTTTTGTGAACTTAGAAATTTGAAAAGATATTTATACATACTTTTTAAACTGGTATAATCATGTTTTTAAAACACTATGAAAGAAAGAATAATTTAAATTTGTAGATTTTTTTAGCCACGTGCTACCTGTCAACAGTTACAAAAACATTATTTGTATACCAGAAAAAATTGAGCATTTATGGTTACAACATCAAATGAATCAATTCTTCTTAATCCTAAATGATTGTTATTAGAAACACTTATGATCTAAAAATCTAAATTAGGTAAATCTAGAGATAAAATTCTTTCATTTAAGAACATATTTAAGGGACGAGCTATAGGAAATTAAACAACGTCTTGAACAGCAAAGGAAATGTAATAACAGCAGACAGTTGTTTCGGTAGCATTTAGTGTACCGTCATCAGTGCATGAAGGTTCACTAAATGCTACCGTCATGCACAGTATGCTAACTGCTGCCGAAACAGCTATCTTAAAAAAATGCAGAATTGTATCCCGATTTTCTAACACCAATATTTCCTTTTATTTTTTGTTGCTTAATTTAAAGACTAAAATTCTGAATAAAGGAAAGGGATATCAATTTTAAAGCTGCTTTATACTTACAAATAAAATTGCATTAAAAAAAAAAAAAAAAAAACAGAGTAGTGTTACAAAAATTTATTTTATTACTTCGTAAAAAACGAAAGAATAGAAGTCTGTTCTTTGTTTAATATTGATTTTTTTTTATTAATTGTAGTATACAAATTTTTTAACATCCTCTTTTCAGCGGTTGTGCTTGTTCTGAGTAAAAAGGTACGCCATAGTTATGTACCGTTACATTTTTGCGACTGTACTCTAGCTGAAATGTAAAACTGCATTTATCAATAACACTGCTCGGCATGAAAATTCGTATGTAAAATGACCTCCTGATTCCGAATATAACGCCCATTTTGCCCTATCGCCCACCTTTTTTATAGGGACGGCCCTCTATTTTTATCACTTTTCGGTGATTTTATGGCTATAAATTTGATTTTTAGGATTAGGGAGGATTATTTTAACTGTTAAATATATTCTGAGGGGCTACAGAGTTGGAAAATTTCTAAAACATGAATATTTGTGGCAAGGGGAAAATGTAGGGGGGGGGGGGGTTTCCCACTGAAATTATGTAATACATTTCTTATAAAATCTGTTATTAATGTTATTTATTAAAAATTATATATATATATTTGTTTTTAGGTGTTAAATTAATTCTTTTTCATTCTCCAAATCATATACATGGTCATAAAATTACCGAACAGTGATAAAAATTGAGGGAGGGGCTGGTGTCCCTAGAAAACGGTGGGAGACTGGGGAAAATGGGAGTCATATTCGGATTCAAGAGGTTATTTTACATAAAAATAAGCAAGAATGGTATGTCGACTTTTTTTTTTTTTTGCAGCGCAGTGTAATCAAATTTGTAAATGTACATCAATTTGTATATAAACGGGAATGAAACCTTCTGCATTTCGATTTTATTTGGCTATTCTGGATAACTCGATCTTGGTTAATCGATAGCCTACTTTATTTATATAATAAGCGAGAAAATTTAATAATTATTTTGTTTAGTTATATCAGTAGATTAAAAATTAATATTGTTGGAAAGAAATAAAAGAAAAAAAAAATGGAAGAAGAGTAAAGAAATCTTACCTATTTCTGCAAGACCTGCAACCATTGATCGAGCTCTTGCTCTTCCAACTGATAACGTCGTCTTTGGATCTCGTTTGGGGGGTAATGGAGCTGAAATCAAATAAACATTCATTATTAGCATTCAAATAATACAATATAATAAATAATACATATTTTCATTACATACCGATTTGTTTCATTTTCAGTTCGATTCTAAATTTATTTAAAATAAATTATGAACAGGGACAAAAACATCATCGCAAAGAAATTTTTCCACATAGATTTCGGTTCTTCTTCATAATTAATTGTACGCTTTTCCGCCATATTAGTAATTAGTTCAGTTCCAGATTAGATTTATTGATCTGCTCCTTGTAAAATTTTTATGTAGGATTGTTTCCATAATCTTTTGTGGGTTATTTAGATTTCGAACTTATGTTCACTGGTATTTAAAAAGAATGTAAATATTGTAAAAGTTAATAAATAATGTAATATAAATATCGTAATATAAATCGTAAATAATTATAAAAAATATAAATATAAATAGTGTAAATATTAGTTACTAGCTGGACAATTAAATTGAAAAAACAAGTTGGTTAACTAACCACAATAAATCATTAAGGCAAGATATTACCAAAAAACTGTGGGCTTAAACCGATAGGGTAAACTGCCCAAATATGAACCACATTTTTATTGAAGTCATTTTTTGATAACCATTTTTGATAGTCATTTTTTGATATTCTTTTTTCGTCAAAAAAAAAAAAAAAAAAAAAAAAAAAAAAAACCCTGATCCTTTATCATAAAATTTACTAAAAAAATTGCCATTAAATGTATCATTTGTAGATGCATATCTCCTTATAACATTCTGAGGTCAAGTCTGTTAAAAGTTTTAAGTTGAGAAAAACATTTTGTTGTTCAATGCGTCATTTTCAGAAGGTTTTTTTTTTTTAATATGGTACAATTTGAGTGAAAAAATTTACAGACATTTTCAGCAGTAAAATTCTTAACCCTTGACATTAACACTTCTTTAGTTGTCCGAAAATGTAATTTTATAAACAATCGAAGCTTCATTTTGTTAGTAGCATTATTTTTTCTTTTAATCATTTTCAAGGTTTTTTTTTTTTCTTTCCATTTTTCCCCCCATTTCTTTGTTTATTGCTCGCATGACTTTCAGAAGAAAATGTGTAAAAAATAAGTAAATAGTGTAGGTTAATAACATATATTGCTTTTAGTAGAAATAAAATTTACAGTAAGGTTTCAAAAACAATCTAAACAATTACATATTTTTAAAAAACATGGAGATCCATGTCTACTATTATACCCATATTTGAGAACCCTTGGTAGTGTCATACTGAAAAATGCTATACAGATTGATAATACTAGCTACTAAAAACGAGAAAATGAATTTGAACCCAAACCAATAGTTAATAAATATTAATATAAACGAAGTGATAGTACTGATGTGCTCAATCATTACAAATTCACTTACCTGCCTCGGAAAAAAAAAATCGACCAAAAATGGAATAATAATAATAATAATAATAATAATAAGTAATAATAATAGCATAGGTGCCAAGTCTCCTGTTTTTCAAGGAAGTCTTAATAACGGAAAATTCTTGTAGTTGTTTTTAGATTATTTATTCGTCGGAAATACACGTGACACATTACTTAAAAAAAAAAAAAAAAAAAAAAAAAAAGTGGTGATAAATCTGATTAAAAAATTAGAAAGATTGCAAGCTATACTAATAAGTTGCTGCACATATGAAAGAAATGGACAAAGAGGACTATGGCAAGTTGACAGTTGTTGGTACTAAATATTAATTTACAATAAAAAGAAAATTTAAAAATGGATGTAAAATGTGAAGGTATAGAGAATCAAATTTCTCCCACTATTACTGATTCAATTCATTTCAATAATAATAATAAAAAAAAAACTTTTTGGTCTATTTTTCTGTAACAGTTTTCACTGATTAGATAAGTTAAAAATTTCTATTACAATATTCCGAAAACCAAAAAACGTAAAAGTTGACAACTATGCTTATACAGTCGGTAACAAAAGTGTCCGAACACTAGCAAAAATTCTTATATAAAAAAAAGTACACTTCATACGGTTTTGTTAAATAAATCCTTGTGGAATCCTGTTCTTAGTCAGTGTAAGAACATGATTCGACAAGGATTTATTTGACAAAACCGTATGAAGTCTACTTTTTTTACATAGGAATTTTTGCTAGTGTTCGGACACTTTTGTTACCGACTGTACATATTATTGCAAAAATAGACAAGATGCGACCATCAAAAATACTTTTATTTATAATTTTTTAAACATTTTAAATAAGAAGTTGAAGGTTATTTTTTACACATTTACTTGTTTTGTAGATTATTGAAGTTTATTTTTCTAATATCCAATTGATAAACGAAACAAATTTTCTTAGTTCTAGCTTGTTACAAACAATAGTCAAACTGCGAACTCGACACTTTTATCTTCACTTATCACTAAGTTTGTTAGCTTTACACTCAAAAGTCGCTGAAATAAAAGTAAAACATATGCCGTAATAAAAAATTATGTAACAGTTTAAACAGCGAACACCATCTGGAATATAAAGCGTAATTTTGTACTAATTACCTCAAATAATAAAAGAAACAGAGACAATACTACTGTCGTGCACGTTTTTAAATCATTTTACAGCCCAAAACATTTAACGTGGGAGTTATTGAAAACAAACGTCGTACAGTGAACCAGTCAAACGTTTTTGCGAGGGCTTTTAGACTTTAACTCCACTCACCAACATTTTGAAAAAAAAATTACTGTATCATTTTTATTATTTGGGGTGTTTTGGTAAGAAAATGGCAAACTGGAAGCTGAAATGTGTAAAAAATAAGAGAAATATTGCGAAAAAAAAAAAAAAAAAAAAAAAAGAAACAGAAACTGATTGTTTTTGTTGATTTTCTTTTGTTTTCTGGGCACAAATCCCCTCAAATTTCCCCCTTACTACAAATGTGTTTTAGAACTTTCTACTTCTGTAGCTCCTCAGGTCAGAAGACATTTAACGGTTAAAATAATCATCGTTCCTCTCCAAATCAAACTGATAGGTATAGAATTACCAAGCAATGATGAAAATGAGGAAGGGGGTGTATCTGGAAAACGGTGGGTGATTGGGCAAAATCGTAGTAATATTCGGATTCAGGAGTTCATTTTACATAAGAATATGCTGAAATGGTGTCAATTTTCATGCCGAACAGTGATATCACATTAAAGCAATATGTTTCAAGAATGAATTTCGAGATCCAAAAAGACACATTGTAAACTATTTTACAGCTACGGCAAACCTAATATGGCTTTAATAGTTGAATTGAACGCTAGCATTTTTTGTTGTTAATGAAATTTCTAATATGCTTATCTCTGGATGAAGTTAAAGCATTTTATTTTGATTTAGTGGCCCGAATCCCTGTTATACAGTAGGTTAGTTTTTTATATACAGTAGGACTTCAATTTTATTAAAATTTTCATTTAATTCACGGGTAGCTTAGCCACAAAACTGGCCAAATAAGATACTAGTTCGATTTTTATAATTTTAAAATTTACCTCAACCCACTTTATCATTACCATTAGTGTCTTAACAACTGCGACATTTTACTAAAACATATAGTCGGTAACAAAAGTGTCGGAATACTAGCAAAAATTCCTATGTAAAAAAAGTACACTTCATACGTTTTTTTTAAAAAATAAATCCTTATCGAATAATGTTCTTACACTGACTAAGAACAGGATTCGACAAGGATTTGTTTAGCAAAACCGTATGAAGTGTACTTTTTTTACGTAGGAATTTTTGCTAGTATTCGGACACTTTTGTTACCGACTGTACATACAAAATATTTAATATTAAGAATTTAAAATTTTGAATTGAAATGCAAACTCGAATAGAAAGGAAATCGATGGAGATACTGCTCCTGAAACGAGATGAAATAATAGAAAAATATGCACTTCAGAAGGCTATGTTATTATTAAAAAATCTGATGTGGGCACCACATGACTTCCTTATACACTTTTAGAAATATACATAATGTTAAAAAACATTGACATTGGACCCGAAACAGTTGGCTAAAAATATTTTTAAAAAATGAATTATCACCGTGTTCTGAGTTTTCTGAAAGTTAGCTAAAAACCGATTGCAAGATTTGTACTGGTAACGCTGACGAAGGCAGCAGGGACCCAAAAAAATTGGCTAAAAGTATTAAAAAAAGGAATTTTACCATGTTCTGAACTATTCTGAAAGTTTCAAATGTCTACCTAGTCGGGAAGTTAGTTAAATAATTTTTTTGTTGGACCATATAAACGCTGCCGAAGGCAGCAGGGACCTGAAACAGTTGGCTAAAAGTATTAAAAAGATGCATATTCACCGTGTTCTGAACTATTCTGAATGTTTCAAATGTCTAGCTAGTCGGGAAGTTAGTTAAATAAATTTTCTGTTGAACCATGTAAACGCTGCCGAAGGCAGCAGTGACCCGAAACAATTGGCCAAAAATATTTTAAAAATGCATTGTCACCGTATTTTGAGCTTTTCCGGAAGTTTTAAATGTCTAGCTACTCGGGAAGTTAGTTACAAATCGATTCCAAGATTTGAACTGGTAACGCTGCCGAAGGCAGCAGGGACCCTATACAGTTGGCTAAAAGTATTTAAAAAATGCATTTTCACCGTGTTCCGATCTAATCTGAAAGTTTCAAATGTCTAGCTAGTCGGGAAGTTAGTTAAATAAATTTTCTGTTGAATCGCATAAACGCTGCTGAAGGCAGCAGGTATCGGAAACAGTTGGCTAAAAATATTAAAAAAATGCATTGTCAACGTGTTCTGAGCTTTTCTGAAAGTTTCAAATGTCTAGCTAATCGGAAAGTCAGTTAAATTGCAAGATTTGTCTAAACCGTTTTTGAGTTATTACCGTTTTTTGATACATTATGGCCAAATTTTTGTCATTATGAACCTAATTTTCCTAAATATCTCCAAAACGGAAAATCATAGAAAGTCCAAAAAGGGAGGTGCACAACTAGATGTTATAACAAACCTATGTACCAATTCGCAACTTTCTACGTCCAACCGTTTTTGAGTTATGCGACATACCCACACACAGACACACACACACACATACAGACGTCACGAAAAACCGTGTAAAATCCCTTATATCTCTAAAACGAGAGCTCGTGTTAAGATGACACTTGCAGGTGTGCAACTAGACATCATGAAAGTCACACGTATAAATTAGCAACATTCAGCGATCATTCGTTTTCGAGCAATGTGAAATACAAAATCCATTTCGCAAATCGGGATTACTATACTTCCTTATACTTTGTATAAGAAAGTAAAAAGATTTTTCACTCCGTCTGAAGATCTACTCTTTTCTTCACAGTTTCTTTCTTGTTATAATTAATAGCGATTTCATATTAACCTTCCTACCTTGTTGAAAGAAATTTACGTTTTACCTGTATGGGTCTAATCGACCCACTTTGTATAGATTGAATTTAGGTCTTAAGAAAGAATTTCTATGGAGCTCATTTTACATATACGTTTCTGACAACTATCGCTATCTATTGACTATTCCTGAAAATGAAGTCTACTCTAAAGAAAAAAATTGGTGTTTTAAGCATTTCTAAGCATGTTAATACACGTTTCTATGCACGTTTTACCTGTATGGGTCGAATCGACCCACTTTGTATAGATTGAATTTAGGTCTTAAGAAAGAATTTCTATGGAGCTCATTTTACATCTACGATTCCGACAACTATCGCCATCTATTGACTATTCCTGAAAATGAAGTCTACTCAAAAGAAAAAATTGGTGTTTTAAGCATTTCTATGTATGTTAATAATGTGGGTCAAATCGACCCACAACATGTCACATATTTTTTTGGGGTGGTTTAAAACAAACCAATGATTCTGAAAACATCATATATTAAACGAATTCATATTTTTGAGGCATACATAATGTTTGAACAATCAAAATTAAAATCTGTAGAAGATATCGAAAGGTCAATTTTAAAAATGGGTCGAATCGACCCAGACAAGTAATATGTCACATATTTTTTTTGGGGTGGTTTAAAACAAACCAATGATTCTGAAAACATCATATATTAAATGAATGCATATTTTTGAGGCATACATAATGTTTGAACAATCAAAATTAAAATCTGTAGAAGATATCGAAAGATCAATTTTAAAAATGGGTCGAATCGACCCATACAGGGTAGAAAGGTTAAACTCTATTTTATTTCATGTTTATTTCATGTAAAATTTCTGGTTCAGAGTTAAACTAATATGTTGCGGTCATCATAAGACTTTTCTCTATATAATTTTACTGCAAACTATTGCTAAATATGCATGAAAATTTAATCATATCTTCTCACAATAAAAAAAAAATTACGTATGTAGTTTAATGCAACACATATCAAAAGAGACTAAGATGTAGCCATATGGAAAACAGCAGAATGTCAGTAATAGTAGAATACACAATACGCCGATATACACCCATATTTAGTCAGTATCTTTTTCACATTAGCTATCTCACATACCAAGTTTGGTACATTTAGATCTGACAGAAGCGGAGACATAGCCTTCCCGTATACAGAGAAAATTATAGCATAGCAGCACCTCCTGTTAACCGATAAGCACCCACATTGAATCAGCATAGTAATTCAAGACTATGCTAATTCAATGGTATATTCCTCTTAGATATCAAGTTTTAAGTAAGTATGAACTATAGAAAGAGATATCGTTTCTCTGTAAATAGGGGGAAATCTCAGTAAAGGTTGGTACGCCCATGCAATTAAATGTGACTTTTTATGACATTCTGGACATAGGTCTTAATATAGAGCTCACACAAAGTTTTATCACCTACATATAGACGTACATTTTCTAAAAATGGTAGAATCGAGTTTTGAGAATCTCAAAAGTGCAAAATCCTTTAAAAACTATAATTCGAAACATTTTGCGAATCCAATATTTTCTACTGTAAACATAAAAGAAAGTAAAAATTCTTAGATAATTGCAGTAGACATTGTATTATAATTAAGTAGTTTACATTTTTACCTTTTTTGGTGGATAGTTTTCTTGGTAATGTTGCGCATTGCCTGTTGATTAATTGCGGCTTTTCTGTAGACGGCAAGGTAGCTGCAGACTGTTGGACAACCGTGACCACGGTCATGGAGACGAGGTCACCGGACTGTCGAATGATAGCCACTACACGCTCATGGGAAGCTTGAGATACATCTTGACCATTGATCTATGAGGAAAAATATAGGTGAGAAAAATTCGAATACAACGCAGGACAAATCCAATTTTTTTTATATTTAATAGGAAAGAACTCTAGAATAACATCATTCCTCTTTCCGAACATTTAGTAATTAACGTTTGTTTAAATAAATTTAAATACGAAAGTTTGTTAAATAAACAAAAGAGAAAATCGTAATAAATACTTGAGTACTTTTCCTCAAATTGTACGCCGTTTAATGGATCGTAATGTATCCAAATACTTTTGTGCGTCCCTGTAACAGAACTGTAAATAGTAAGATCACAATATCAAATGTTTATCTTTTGTATGTATTAAACAATTTAACATTTACTAAAGCGAACTTTAAATGGTTTGAGCGCATAGACACAACATATAAAAACTTCAGTTTTTGTGTCAAGGTAAAAAATAAAAAAATATTTTCTAATAGTTTATATGTAATATCTGTAAAAAATAATCTTTATTGATAATCCTCTCATCACCCAAGGGGAAAAAAGTGGAAGCAGGAATTAATTTGCTCTTTAAAAAAAAAAAAAAAAAAAAAAAAAAAAAAAAAACAGATCTGATTTCTTTTTTCTTTTTTTTCTTTTTTATGAATTTGAAAAGTTTTTTTATTTCCAGAAAAAATTGTTTTTTTATTGATAACTCTCTTTGTCACCCCCTCCCCCCCCCCCCCCCCCAAAAAAAAAAAAAAAAAAAAAAAAAAAACTTTTTCGATATTGTTCGTTTTGACACTTATTATTATTAACATTCTTTTCTTTTTCTTTCAAAAAAAAAAAAAAAAAAAAAAAAGATTTTTATGAAATTCTGACAAAAGCAGAATTTAGTTTAGTACGGAGGACTATAAGCTTTTTTTTTTTTTTTCCTTTTTCAAATTATAACATCGCTTTCCAATTATTCAATTATATTTTCGATAAAATTTTTGATTTCGATAAATGTCCAACTATCGTAAAACTGGTATCGTAAAAATCCGTAGATTGAGACTAATAGTCCTCCGTCCTAATAAATAATTAAATAAAATTAAATAAGAATATGAATAAGTCTATATAAGTCTTGCGATAAATAACCTTTAACATGATTACCAATTTATATCTTAATGTAAATTTGTGTATAGACAAATAATTTGAGTCTATTGTCCTTAATGATAAAGAATTTTTCTTTGTGATGTCTTGCATCCATCAAAATCTACACAGCACGTACTACGATGGTGACCTGTATAATACAAACTTTCAGCTTAATCGAACAAAACGTTGAGAGATTATCGTGTTCACTCACACGCACGTACGTACATCACCATAAAACTATCAAATATGCATTTAGGACGCCTCAAATCGTAGAGATACGCCAAAATTTCATTGTCTATTTTTTTTTTTTTTTTTTTTTTTTAAATTACAATACTTTTCGTACATAATGTATATTCGAGAAGTAAAAAGAGCAGGTTGGTTTCAATTTTACAAATTGCCACAACCCCATATACCAATATTTTTTTGAGTTATCGCTCGTTCCCAATTTAAGTACGAAAATCGTATTGTTGTCCGAATTTTATTTTCCGAACTTATACTATGTAAAGAAAATATTGTAATTATGGAATAATACAGCTATGAGATTTTATATATCTATATATATTTCGAGGTATCATGAGTTCATTTTTGATATTTCTATGGATATGTATGCACGTATTTATGTAAGTATGTGTGTGAACGCTTAATTTGGTTAAGATAAAATCGAATAAGTATATTATATTCTACTATCGCACGAATTATACCTTTTCATAAATGTAGCACAGAATTCTTTAGGGATAGAAAGTAGAATTCAAATGGATCAATATATTTGAAGTTTATTTTATTAATGTTAAATTGTTTAAAGTAGAATAAAGCATATATATATATATTACATTGTTTTGATAAAGTATCCATCATTATGAAAAATGATGTGGGTATATTTATACTTATTTTACGGGACAGCATGGGAAATAAAGAATTTATACATATAATTATGTAAAGTGCATTAAATTATTTAAAAGAGCATGATATTTACATATGGTTTATAGTTTTGTCACAGCATGGTCATTTCTGAAAATTTCATGCTTACCATTTATAATTCTTTTACAAGACTCACAAAAGAATTGGAATACATTACAGCCCATTGTACAAATATGCAGACTTGAAGAAAAATGCTCAAGCAGCCTATTATATTCTCCGGTTTTTTCATCTACTGAATTATTCTCTAATTCACATTAATTTAAACGTCTGTTGTCTATCAAAAAATTGAATGAAGTCACCTCAGACAATTTTTTTTTGTGGGTATTTATAACATTAACCAAACATATATGATATTTTTTAAAGCAAAATCGAATTAATTTAATAAAAGCAAAATGTAACCATATCAGGGATCTAACCTAAGACCCAATGCTCTACCAATTAAAACGTATGATTGATATCTAACCATCGATATTCCTTCAATGGTATATGTTACAAATATTATTCAATATATTTCTAAAATATGGCACAAATATTTTTGTACTTGATAAAATTCAAGTATTTTATTGTAAGAAAAAATAAGTATCAACAGTAACTTGGTGTCAATGTTTCTATTTTATTACTATCTTTTTTTTTTTTTTTTTTTTTTTTTTTTTACAATTCTATTTTTGCTAAAATGTTTTGCAAGACGGTGATGTTTTGCATTTAATAAAAATGAAAATTTTTTTTAAGGTAAAGAGGAATTTCCTAGCAAGCACTAAAAGTAAATACTGGTGAAATTATTGAAAAGTAATAAGAATTCTGTTGGATATATTCATTCTGCCTTTTCTCTCCCCCCCCCCCTCTTAAAAAAAAAAAAAAAAAGCTTTTTTTTTAGCTATATATGCTAGAAAAATTATTGTTTTCATGTAAAATTGTCAAAAGTCTGCTTTTTACTAGAATTACACTTTTCGAAATTTTCTGAATCCAAAAATACATTTTTAGCGGTTTGTCGGTATAAACTACAGGTATTTGAAGGAAAGATTAAAATTATTTGCCACGATGTGAAAAGTGAGAAGGCTAATAATCGAATCTGTGTCATCAGCATTACCAAACATGATACCATACCATACAACTCAGCTTCATGGTTGATAATTGGCCAATGTAACCTAAACTAATATTAGTCAATTAATTACACTATGCAGAAAAAAAAAAAAAAAAAAAAAAAAATTGAACCTTGATACCATTCTTGCTGATTCTTATGTAAAATGACCTCCTGAATCCGTATATGACCCCCATTTTACCCTATCACCCACTGTTTTTTCTGGACGTCACCTCCTCCCCCAATTTTTATGACTCTTCGGTAATTTTATGGCCATAAATTTGATTTGGAGAATGTAAAATAATTATTTAAACTCTTGATATATATATATATATATATATATATATATATATATATATTAAATTATTTAATTCCTTTACAATACTCAGCAAATGAGAGAAAGATGAAAATACCAACAATGAATTTAATAAGTAGATGTATTACGTATAAATTTATTGTCACAATTACCATTTAAGTAAATTTCACTGAATAGTTCAAGAATCAGTTAATTTTACTTTAAGTAAGATTATATGACATCTTAAGGAATGTAAATTAAATCATACTAAATGGAGTCATTAACAAGTTACTATTTAGAGGTAAAGAGTTGATATTTCAAACAACCAATTAAATGCCAAGTATAAAATGCAAATATTAATATTATAAGAAAATATTTATATATATATATATAAAATGTATGATAAGTGATAATAATACTTGATTAATAAAACATAATAAATGCAACTTATAATTTCAGTGAAAAATCCCCCCCCCCTCCCTCCCCTAAATATCCCCCTCGCTGCAAATGTTCATGTTATAGAATTTTTCATCTCTTTAGGCCCTGAAAAGATATTTAACAGTTAAAATATTTCTTTTCTCCACTATAAATCAAATTTATAGCCATAAAATTACCGAAAAGTGGTAAAAATAGGAGGGGGGAGAATTCCCCCCCCCCTATGATAGGGCAAAATGGCCGTCACATTCGGATTAAGGAGATCATTTTACATAAGAATTTGCAAAAATGGTGATGGGGGCAATTTTCATGCCTAGTTGTGTTATCTATAGATAGTTAATAATTAGCTATTCCAGCTTCATACTCTTGCCTAATTAGCAAATATGCCAGACAGATAAATATGACATTTCTTTTTTTCTGCTAATTCTTTTTTCTGTCTTTTTTCAAATTACTAGTTATTATACTTACAATTTGCGTAAATAATTTTATAGATAGTTTTACTTATTATGTCTTTATTTAACATATCATTTCTTTTCTCATGATATGAAAAGAACTAGTCTTTTTGGACGCAGAATAACTTAGCAGAAATGCAGAATAATTACGAAGCAAAAAAATATGCTAAGACTAGGCTACTTACAGTCGGTAAAAAAAGTATCCGAACACTAGCAAAAATTCCTATATAAAAAAAGTAGAGTTACTACTGTTTCCTTAAATGAATCCTTGTCGAATCATGTTCTTAGACTGACTAAGAACATGATTCGACAAGGATTTATTTAACAAAACAGTATCAATTTTACTTTTTATACATAGGAATTTTTGCTAGTGTTCGGATACTTTTTTTACCAACTGTACATAATAAAGAAAGTCCCGCATTACCAAGATTTTATTTATATTTAAACATTTTAACGATTACACTAGAAAAATATTTATTCTACTTCCCCAATGATTAAATATTATAAAAATCTATTAATTTGCACTAGCTTTTAGCGGTCTTTTAATAGAATACCACTTTTTTTTTTATAATAAATTTCAGAAATGGTTTGCTGTACTTTTCTTCGATTAAATAGCACGAAGATTGCCATAAAAGAGGGGTACTCAGTTAAGGGGGCCACTAAAAGTCCCTCCAAGGGATTTCAAACAGGAAACATTCTTTTTTGTGACTACCTCTAGTAAGAAATCTCCTTTCTTGAGACCTGCCATTTCAGCTACGCCCCCTTTATCAACGTCATCCAAGTACTGGAGACTAGGCCAAAACTCGGTGGGCTGACGCTCCATAAGGGGACTTGTAGCTAGAAAACAAAAAAGCAGTTAATGAAACAAACAAGGAAAAATGAACCAGTATTAAATATACAATTATTTACAACTTGTCTACCTACTCGTCTTTTTTTAAATTACTCTTCACTACCACATTCTTATAGCAGTTCTTCCTTATATAATCATGGAAAAATACTACTGAATATTACTTTATGAATAAAGTGGTAAATGAGTTGTGGAAAATATATGGACAGTTGACACCCTGATTCAACAATAAAATGTTAAGAAAGCTCCCATTTTTATCTTTTCATAAGTTGTTGGTGTAGGTGCTGGGTTTAAGGTCGATTGACTGCCCATTACAGTCAGCAGCAAAAATATTGAAGCATACATCCACACTTTTCATATATATTTTTCTTAGTTTGATCCCTAATTTTTATCATCAACTTACTATTTTATAAATAGTATAAGAATAAGATCATGACTCGACAAATATATACTTAATAAAACAGTATTAGATGCCCATCTTTTAATTAGGAATTATTGCTAGTGCTTCAATAATTTTGCTGCCGACTGTAGAGTCCTGCATCGAGTCGGGAAACTCGATTTTACCCGAACGCGATCCGACCCGCGTTTCGGGTTCATGTCGAGTCGATTCATTTTTTTCTCTTGCGGGTCGAGTTCGGATTCGGGTAGTGTTTAATTTTCAGAGTCGTGTCGACTTAAGAACATCTTTCAAAAAAAAAAAAAAAAAAAAAAAAAATTACGCATACTGAATATATCACATAAATTATTGTAGTAAAATAAACATCCATATCCGACTAAAACAATTAAGCAAAATAAAATAAAATAAAACAAATGAATAAAAATAAAATAAATAAAAAGTAAATAAATAAAACAAAAATAAAAATAACTATTATTACTATCATTATTCAGAATATAAGTTGTGAAAAACATGTTTCCTCTTCGACAATAACCAGATGTGTGATTCATTAATTTTGATTATTGACATTCTGTTGAAATAGAGTATGAACTTAAACTGATCATTAATATATATTTTTTTTTCTTGGAGATGTTTGAAATGTAGATTTAGATAAGAACAGATATTTAGTTGGTGAATATAATACTGTATTGTTTTAATATTTTTGTGGGTGTGATAAGCATTAAAATATAATAAACAACAAAATCCATTTTTGTAAACTTGAAGTACACAACACACATAAATATTTAAAAATTATTATTAATTCATTTTTCAGATTTTTAAATTTTTAGCTTAGAGCATTAGTAATTACATTTTTCTTTTTAAAGTGATTTATCAACTGTGTCACAATGAGAATTTACTTTATTTTATAATTAAAAAATGTTTTGCATGATTTTTAGATGAATTATTAATTTTCATTTAAATTCGGACTTCAGGCTGGGTTTGGGTGAAATGAAGTGGGGTTTCGGGTTGGGTTCGTGAATAAAGAAATCGGTTTCGGGTCATCAAAAATTTCTATTGCGGATTCGGGTCGATTATTATTATTATTATTATTATTATTATTATTTTTTTTTTTTTATCGGGTTTGGGGTTGATTCACCTGTTGAAAATTTATCTGTCGGGTTCAGGACTCTACCGCACATGAGTTCTAAGCTGGGGCATATGCCTTCCGCAGCGATTTTTTAAAGTGATTTTGGACCGTATTTATGCAATTTTCGGGGAAAACCACGAAAATCTCCGAATGGTTACATCGAGGAGCATTATTTGGGATCGAACCCAGCACTTCCCGTCTACTAGCTACGAGAACAGAACCTCTCGGTCACTGGTGGAGCTCATCTTTTCATGAAGAAAGCAATATAATAAATATATCTAGATTGTATAAACTAATAGCTTAATCACTATTTACACAAACTGATTTTCAGGGCACGATTAAGGCCGAGGCAGACTCACATCATTATTCTTTAACAATTATTTCTGACTTGTTCAGCAGAAAATAAAAAGGCTGATAAATTGATTTATGTTTTAATTAATAAAGTAAAAACTAATTGTCTCTAAAGTTTATATGATACTGACTCCATAAAATTTATTAACTTAACAAATGAAGTATTAGTTAAAATATTTTTATTTCTATTCATTTGTTTTAATATTAGTTCCAATTAATAAAATATTCTAATATGATTTTTTTTTTATAGTTTTCAGAATAATGTGAATGTATACTATGAATGTATACTATGTGAATTTTTATAAATATCTTTTATTTTAAGAAGATAAATTTAATAATAAAAATATTATTATTATTTTAATTTTTTCCTTTAAAATGTCTCAACAATTCTATAACTCTATAACTTTTGTGTAGAAGCGATGATTTTATTTTTTTAATTAAAAATTTCCCTGCTCTTTTGTATCATTTTCTGACGAAAATATACAGAAAATTTAATAATTTCAGTATTTTAACAAGAAGTTTTTAACGTACACTTCCCAAAATTGCATCATGTGTTTTGTTTTTCATGAAACTCTGCTCAAAAGAAAACAATGTTTATATTTATAAATGCATTGCAGTTTGTAACTTTTACAAAAGGCATTGTATATTCACTATTGCATTGCAAAATATTGAATGCATAATACACATTACCAAGCACGCACATACGCGCGCGCACACACACACACACACAAAGAAAAAAAAAAAAAAAAAAAAAGAAAAGAAAAGAAGAAGAAGAAGAAAAAGGTGATGATGAAGAATAAGCAGTTAGTTTTCAATACCACATTAAGTAATAAAAATATGTATATTACTTTAATTTGTTCACGCAAATGTACATATATAATAATAAATTTTTAAAATTATTCAATTTAAGAAACAATTTCACGTTCTTAATTGTGGCTTTGTGCATAAGGATAATATGTTTGAAAAACCCCCGTCTTAAAAGATTTATTAGAGAAATGTGTTTTGTGAACAATTTAAGACATAAATCCAATTTTGTTTTTTCATATACAAATATAAATTGTAGAGATAATGGTATTCAAATTACAGTTTTCTCTGACACTTTTCTCTAAAGTTTATATATTTCGGTTTATCAAGACGTTTCATTAGAGGTAAAAATTAACTAACTTTAAATAAAAACATATAATAGTTTGAAGAACAAAAAATACTGTTCAATCTTTTGGCACTAGAAGAAAAAACATTGAAGTATCACTTATATAAAAATGAGAATTTGTAATTTTATAAGAAATAGGGGAGAACCGTGTATTATGGACCATCGTGAAATACGGACCAACACTAGATGGTGAAATCATCTCATTGCCTTTAGTGAATATTATTGTTACACAAACCATGGAGTGACTTGTACATGAATACCTGTATTTGGACGATTATGAAATTGAGTTTTCGGTTTATATGATCATTGATGTAACAAGTACGTTAAAATGGAAGTATTACTTTCTGCTGTTAGGTAATTGTAATATAATTTTCGCGTTAATAGTAGCAAATGTACTTATTTTCTGAACAATTTAGACCTGCGTTTCATGGGCATCAATTTGCATAGCGATTTTTGATTGGAAACCACGTTGCTCTGTTTACTCGTGTAATATGAAACATGCTCTGTTGTGTAATATGGACCAGTGGTCCATAATAAAAACAGAGAGATTTTGTTAAGGCTCGGCGTACATATGTCGCATACTCAAAATCTTGAGGCTACAGAATAGGCCAGGGAAGCACGGGTAATCAAATTATCACTTCTTTCGCATACTACCCATTGGATATAAACTTTAGACCTCCCCTTTTTTCGTCCATTAACTATTTTTTTTTTCGTCTATTTCTACTATTCCCAAGAGATGTACAAGTGTGTGAGGGAACATGCTGGACAGTTTGTTTCACAATTCCAAGTGTGTCAACTGTTGGGGAACGGGAAGGACCACTATGGATCACTTGGTCCATATTACACGAACGTGTGTGTAATATGGACCACCGATGCATAAATAAAATAGTGATTTCCTGCAATTATTAATAGTTCCCAGAGTACTTTACCAAGCTTGAACTATGCAACTATACCATTGTAATTAGCAGCCAACAAATTAAATCTTTTTAATTTAATAATTTTAGTTTTATGAGCATTCTTGCTTAGGGGGTCCATAATACACGGTACTCCCCTATTAACGACAATTTTAAAAATATCTTTTTAGAAATTGATAGGAGCTATGGAATTACCTTTGGCACCTCTCAATATAAAACCAAATCCCTTTTTCCCTTTGTGTAAAACAACAGTCCTTGGTTCTCCAAAGCTGCAATAAAAAATCAAGCAATTATTTAAAAATCGAAATTCTTAATTTTTTTTTTTTTAATCAAAACATCTTCAAAAGATAGAAAGATGTTAAAAGCCTCTTTAAGAACGGACAGTACATAATCTCGACGACAGCCACAGCTCATATTATAATATGGGGGGAAATTGGTTTCCTCAATTTCTTATTTCTTAATGTGCTTTTTTTTTTTTATTCCGTTTTCACATTCAGAAAAAATAGAGAAATAAAAATTCAGAAAAAATTCGTCAAATTATTTCTCGCTTAGGGGAAAAAAAAATCTTTTACATTTTTCGCATTTTATTTTTTAGCTTAAAAATGGAAAAAAGGCATTTGGTTAATTTTTTACTTCTAACTCAAAATATTTAAAATTTAGTAAATCAATTTTTGGAAAACGAGTACAAAAAAAGGTAAAGTGTAATTGGGGAAACAAATTTCCCGCAGAATGACATGGTCTGTAGCTGTTGGCCAGATTAGGTACTGTCCGCTATATGTGTTTGTTACAATAATAAAAACAAGAACAATAACAACAATGAAGTAAAAGAAATATATTAAATGTATTTTTGACGTAAAGAATATCAATAAATTTTAACAGAAATATTCGCTTTATTTAATAATGAGAATTTTGTTATTAAATAATACTGAGATAACTTTAAATGGTGATATTAAAATATTCGGTGGGTTAGCACCTTTGAATATGGGGGAAAAAAACATATAAAATTAGAATAATATTTTGAATGAGCTAGAATTATACCAAAGTTATTATATTTTAAAAAGTAATCTTATTAGAATGCAGTTTTATATGTATTTTGATGGCAAAAACTTTAATTTTTTTTTCGGCATAAGTCGTTAAACTGAAGATTTTCTAATAAGATTTAATTCTATTATTTTTAAATGTATAGCAAATGAAAATAAATAAATAAAGTTACAGTCGGCTGCAAAATTATTCGAGCACTAGCAATAATCCTTGCCAAAAAAAAGTACACTTAATACAGCTTTGTTGAATAAATCCTTGTCGAGTCATGTTCTTAATCAGTCTAAGAACATGATTCGACAAGGATTTACTTAGCAAAACAGTCTTAAGTGTACTTTTTAAATATAGGAATTATTGGCTAGTGCTCGAATAATTTTGCAGCCGACTGTAAGTCGTAAAACTATCCGCTGTGATTGGCCTGAGTCATTGACCGTGTCAAATCAACACAGCTAAAAACCTGACTCCCTCAGATTTTTATGAAATTGGGCTCATTTATTTGTTCTACAGAGAAATGAATGTATACCAATTAATAAGTCCCTATCTCTTTTAGTTTTTGATATACAGGGCTGCAAAAATGGGTAAAAATGCAAATTTCCGAAATTCTACTACAAATGTACTCGTATTTTCTTTCCTAATCAACTTAAAGATAAAAAAAAAAGGTATCATTAGAAAGCTTCTAATACAGGCTTTCAAATGATATATCACATGTATATATTTTAAAACATTTTCATGTTACAGTCAAACATTTTGAAATTTGACCTTCAATATCTCAAAAAGCACATATTTAATTTTCTTTTAAAAATTATATGTTATTTTTACTTTTATTATCTATAATTATTGTGAGTTTCAACATGGGATGGCCATGGAATGCTGAGTTATAAATTAAAATGCAACCTTCCATCAGTATTTTCATAATATCATAACGTAATGTTTACACATATTTTGTTCCCTAATTAACTTAGACATATAAAATTGGTATCATTAGAAAGCTTATAATATAGACTTTTAAATGATATATCACATGCATATATATTGTTAAAATTTTTCATTTTAAGGTCAAACATTTTGACCTTTAAACTTCAATATCTCAAAAAGTATACATTTAACTTTCATTTAAAAATTATATGTTATTATTACGTTTATTACGTATAATTATTGTGAGTTTCAACATGGGACGGCAATTTTTTTGTAAAGCGTACGTTATGTTAATATGGAAATAGAGGTAGAATTGCATTTTAATTTATAACGCAGTATCCTATGGCAAATCTGAGGGGTCAGGTTAAAAATGCTGTTTTTTTTTTTTTGTGTGTTGATTTGGCATGGAATGATTCGTCTAGTAAACGACAAAAAATTTGGCGATGTTGAATTTTTATGTTTTTTAAGTTTTTGCAAGGTAAAAAAAAATAGTAATCCCCCAATACAATAACTTTTGATGTGTACAAATAACAAAATTCATGTGTTGAAGAAATCTGAATTATCTTAACTGAATGATTAACAAAAACGAAAATGATTGTAAAAATTAATGATCATTCGTGTATAAAAAATGTTTTTTCTTACGTCTTCCACTTCCTTGTGTTGTTAGCATTCAGATTCCGTCTGGCATCTGCCTTAAACCGCCCACCGAGGGGAAGGGTGTCCGCACACCGGATAGTCATTTCCTGTATGCACGCTGCAGGAAATAGGCCTTCCTCACCGTCCCTGCGTCGTCCTTCTAGGTAACCACTGCCGCTCACATTGAGTACTGAAATGACAACAAATGCAATTTTATATTTACGACGCGAAAAATAATATTTTTGCTTGCGTATGATGTATAAAAATATTTTATTTTAAATGCTAATATTTAGTCTTTTAATGTTGAGGGAAAAAAAAAAGTTGATGTTAGAAACAACAATACGTAAAGAGCAATGTTGCCATGGAAACCAGCCTTTTTACTTCGAAAGTAAAATGTAAATGCTGGTTCTAGAAATACATTTTAAGATCACAAGAAATAGTACAAAATTAATATACTGTTCTGTCCATTATTTTTATAACCGTTCATACTGCAATGCGCATAGAATTTCAAATATTTAATACACTGAAGAGTAATTACGGGAACTTGGATTCTTTGACATGGCATTATTGAAGAGTATATACAAAAGCTTATATTTCCATTTAATATTTATAAATTGAACTATATTAGATTTGTTAAATCTCTCTCTATATATATATATTTATGGTAAAATATATTTTTTACAAATTTGAAAATTTGAAAGTTTTTTTTCTTTTTTCTTTTTCAGCTTGTATCTTTTCTTCAAAATACTAAAACTTGTACAGATATTTAAGAAAAGACTTATTATGTTTTCTAGATATTTAATAGAACCTATTTAAAAGAATTTGGAATGGATTTTGAAATTTATTGATTAGCTTTGAGAAAAGAAAAAAGTGCATGCCCATATAAAAATTTGCAAAAAAAAAAAAAAAGTCATATTTTCATTTTTTTTTCTATTTTTTCATTAAAGGATATTGCAAAATCCATCCTTAATTCTTTTAAATATGTTCTAATAAACATATAAAAGAATTAAGTCTTTTCAGAAATATTTGTCGAAGTTTTAGCATTTTGTAGATCACGAATTTATGAAAAACTGAGAAAACATAATTTAAAGATTTCAAATCTGTAAAAAATATATCAAAATCAATAAGATATGTTGCCTGAATATATATTTCACCGAATAAACCTAATGTAGTTCAATTAATAAATATTAAATGGAAAAGTAAGTTTTTACATGAAATCTTCAGTGGTGCCATGTCAGAGGAGCCAAATCTCCTTAAATAAGGGATAGTTGGCATTATGCAACTTTGGAGCTGTGATAAAGTGTCAGAGTGGCTTGAAAATGGTGCAATAAATTATTTAAGAAAAAAGAAGGAGTGATTCTCACAGAGTTAGGAATAATAGTAATAAAGAGCGCGGATATTGGCGCATTTGATCGTAGACAGTTGGGGCGTAAGATAGTTGGGGCCTAAATGAATGGGTCACTCCATTTAGGATTTGAGGCATATACTTGGATTTTCATTTAAACTGTGTCAAGGTGCTACCCTGATTGCATCGATTCTGGTAAAAATATCCTTGCTAAAGCCCTCTGCCTTGCTCAACAGTAAATAGATTAGCGAAGTCGTAGACGTCTAGCCTGCATTGTAATAGGTAAAAAGGGCACAGTGCTGCACATCTCTTACCAAACGTTGCTATAGAACAACGGGTAAGTTTCTGTACCACCCTAAAACAAATTATCTCTTTGGGATACAGAAACAATTGTCACACGAGAGTTCCTCTGTTGACTGCTCAACACAAGGTTCCCCAATAGAACAAAAGCAGAACACACGGTTCAAGGCGAGTTTCAAGGTTAAAATGAACATTAGAATATCGAAAATAGGTTAAATCGACTCAGAGGTGAAAATTACTGGAATATTCTCTTGACGATTACCTGTTATTGTACGATCATATTAGAGAGATCACCATAGAGATTGTCTTTTAACAATATAGTACACGTTAGCATCGTTTTTGAATTGTATCCAAATAATTGCATAAAAACACAAAAGGCCTGAACATGATTCCCTGACCATTAAGATCACATGACGTCAAATGTTGGATGCAATTGATAGCAATGTGGGAGCTTCATTCCACACTCCATCTAATTTTCCTGAATCAAGTGAGATTGTTCAGGAATTATGGATAAATATGCTTTCCTGTCGCTTACTTTGTTTTGCCGAATCCATGCGAAGACGAATCATTGCAATCATCAGGGAAAAAGGTGATTCTTTAAATTATTAGATTAATTACTCTAAATCAAGTAATTGCTTTTAAGTGCACGCTGATCATTCTTCAGATATGCTGTATAATGTAGCATTACATTCTGCACAGCAAAAAAGAAGAATAGTTTCTATCTAATGGTGCGGTATCACTCCCTTTGCAGCTTCTAGTTTATGTTAATGGGACTGTTTGATGTGATATTTGTACGAAGGTGTGGGGAAGATATAGATCCCCCAATATCTCTTCAATACATAAACTTGTAACTAATAACTCAAAGACTGAAAGCTCCGCTATAATGAAACAACATTTTGTCAACCTTGTCGCATTATAGCAAATATTGTATTATTCTTTAGGACAAATCTTTTTATATGAAACATCTTAAATAATTATTTGGTGATTCATTTTATGAAACACCTGTTTCATTAACACCTGTACGGGATATAATATCCCTTGGGTTATTTATAATATCCCTTGTAAATCTTGTAGTTCGGTTTATATTGGTCAAACAGGCCGTTCTCTTCATACTCGAATTAAGGAACATAAAACAAATTTCAAAAACCGTGATATACGTTCGAAAATAGTACAGCATGCCATAGAAACTGACCATTTACCTGATTTTAACAGTACTATAATCATGTCTAATTGTTTAAATTATCACTCAAGAATTTTCCTGGAGGGCTGGTACACAAATCAACATTTTCCGCCACTTAATCAGGCATGCGCAGTTCCAGATGAATACGTTGTACTCACTTAATGAAAGTCTGTTGTTCATCTCAACATTTACATTTGGTGTTTTTTACGGATGAGGAGCCTGTAAAAGCCTCGAAACGTAAATTTGTGTTTTGTGTTTTTAATATTTTAAAACGTATATTTTTAGCGTATATTATCTGTATCAGTTTTTAATGTGATTAAAATTTAATTTAACTACGAGACGTAATGATTTTTAAATATTTAAAAAAAAAAAATTACATTGCAACTACAGGATAGTATGAAGAGCAAAGAAGTACAAAAATTGGTACTTTCCAAGTTCAAAAGTGGAGAATCCAGAAGCAAAATATTTCGTCATTTGAAAGGTGTTTTAAGTTGTGCCACTGTTTTTAAGTGGTGTTATATGATTAGAAAAAGTGACAATATTAAAACATCTCAACCTCCAGACTGTACACGCATTGTCCGCACCAAAAATCTGATTCAAAAAGTGAAGAGTCGCTTGACACATAGGAAGAACATATCCATAAGGAAACTTGCTAGGGAACTAAAAGTATCAAAACCGTACAGCGAATACTTAAAAATGACATTGGATTAAGACCTTACAAAAAACGAATACAACCTAAACTCATAGAAACCCAAAAGCAGAAAAGAATCAAATTCGCTGATTGGGTGCAAAACAATTTAAGAAAAAATTAGACTAAGAGAATCCTTTTTTATGATGAAAAAAGGATTTAAATCCACTGGACTACTCGATTTAAGATGAATTTGTACAGCAGATGAACTGGGATAAAATAAAATGTTTAAAAATACTGATTTCAGAACTAAAACGAGCTGTAAAGAGAATAAGAAAGGACGTAATAATGGAAAGTTGTCTAAGTTGTACCAGACGCTTACATCGAATGGCAAACAGCAAAGGGGATTATTTACATAAACTAATATGTTGAATTTTGTTTATTATTCTATCTATATTGTTTATGTGTAAAACCAAGTTGGGTTTCACTTAAATAAATTTAGTTATACATCAATTTATATCAGTCTATTTTATTCTGGTACACCCGTTATTTCGTTTTGCAAGTTTGCTACAAAGTTCTAGTGTTGTAAAATAATTCCCACTCTGGCAAAATGCAAAAACAAGTTGGCATAGGTGGACTCTGCTCAGTTCCCCACCATATTTATGGTCTCATAAATTTCTAGTACGAGACATATTATAATCATGTTAAAAAAATGAATTTGACCAAAGCTTGATACACTGACAGAAAGAAATCCCCGACTAATAGGCTATCCATCGTTCACTTCGATATATTTATCTTATTCTAATCTATTAATTTATTCTATCAGGGTCAATTCCGTTGTTTATGTTTCATGTTACGATTTCCAATGCAATAATCCTCAAAATTCATATTTATATGGAAAAATTACAATTTCGCTATGTTGATAAAATCGTAAATTACGAATAATTTACGAAATTTTCCTATTAGAATATTTGTATTCAATCATGTTCAAAAAAATATCATAAATGTAATTTTGAAGTTGTCTAATGTATTTATGATCCTCAAAATGGAAGTTTATGCTCAATTTTGCCTTATTCTGACATGTTAAGTAAATCGTAAATTCCAAATAACTTACGAATTTTTTAAATTGGAAAAATCATAGTCTATGATATTCATGCCAGTATCCTAAATAATATTTCGAAAGTGGTTTGACATCTTTACGATGAAAATATCCCTCAAGATTGACGTTTATGTGAAATTTTGCTCTATTCTGCCATGTTAAGAAATTCGTAAATTTCCAATAACTTTCGAAATTTTTATATTGGAGAATTCATAGTCATTAATATTCATGCCAGTGTCCTAAATAATATTTCAAAAGTAGTCTGACATCTTTACGATGAAAATATCTCTCAAAATTGACGTTTTTGTGAAATTTTGCCCTATACTGCCATGCTAAGAAATTCGTAAATTTCCAATAACTTGCGAAATTTTCAAAGTAGCATATTTATAGTTACTGATGTTCATTCCGGCATCAAAACTGATATTTTAAAACTGGTCTGACATTTTTACAGTAAAAAGTTTCCATTTAATGCACGTTTAAATGAATTTTTGTCCTATTCTCCCATGTTAAGAAAATCGTAAATTTCTAATAACTTACGAAGTTTTCTAATTCGAATGTTGCAAATGAATAGGGTTCTTGCCAGTGTCGAAAGTAATAGATATCGTGTACACAGACTAACCAACTAACGGACTAACACACTAACAGACACCCTACAGACAGACACCATACAAATTTTGTCATTTTCGGATTCCTCACACCTGAAAACGTGTAAAAAAGTCAAAAAACCGAGGTCGAAAATTTTCACGATTACCTAAGTTCCCCATACCTATAGTATGATGGGGAACTAATAAACTGCGTTGCAGATTTATTTTTTTCAGTTAAAGATAATTTTGAATGATATTGTTTCGTATGATTTTTATAAGTTTGTGCAGATAATGATTAACTACATAAAAAAGCCTCTACATATTACATGTGTTGTTTAACGATATACTGTTTAGAAGAAATATCTTTTATAGTTGACTGGTAAGATAATACTACTAAACTGTGAAAAAATTTCATTTCAAATGTTTTAACGAAGTAAATACACAAAGAAAAAAACTAGTGCATTAATTTTACTGGATGCATGCTCCTAATGGGATTCTTTAAACAACAAAGAACTTATTATTTATGTTGGTAGAACTTGACAAATTTCAATTGTAAAAAGAATTTAGTTTTATTAACTTGCAACTTATCACGTTTCATTTAATAAGTGTTATTTTTCTTCTATTATTAGTTTGTAACTTATAACAAAATAATTAGATTTCAGGATACGTGATAGTTTAATGAAAAGCTTGAAGGAATAAAATTGAAATTCTCACAGATCAAGTGATAAAGCAAATCGACAGGATTCCATAATCTTCGAGGAACCCTCTGGGTGTGTACTATGAGGAGAGATGTAGTCATATCATATAGCATTCTAGAACAATGAGAAATTTCAAATGTACTCCACAATAATTTTAAACAAAAAATGGTAGTTTTAAATTGAAGAAGCCTGTGGATAATAATAGAAATTATTAATTGTTATCTTCTAATACCGAATGTGACTGAGAATTGTGTCAGTTACATTTCACGAGTTCTCTATGATTCAAAGCACTCCTTTAAATTTAAGTGTTTGGTTCCCTTCTTGAAGAAATTACATGGTGCGGATAAAATATTGTGTGAAAAGGTTTGATGTTTGAAGAAAAAGTTTGTTCCTCAGGCCTTAAGTGATGTTACGTTTTTTTTATTGAATATCAATAGCAGAAGTTGAAATGTGAACTGGCGTGTGTAATAACCATATAATAATATAAAATAAAGTGTAAATCTAACACAATATAGGTGATAAATACTGTACCGAATGTCAGAAGAATTGGATACCAGTGGTCTGACATATTTTGGTTTGACGATAACGTATTATATCCGATCCACAATTTCCCAATGAAGCCACTTCTGCGGATTTTTAGAAAAAAGCGCAGAAATATTGTGCTATGGGGATTAAAAACTACTTTGGACATCATTAAAGGTAATTTGCTTGCATTTTGAGATTTTTATTAAACATAATATTAATTAAATCATTTAGACGTTGCATGTAGCTTCTAAAAGAAAAAAAATGAAAGAAAACTCCAAGACATGAATTACTGGTGCGTATCTCATAGAGCCAAATTTGAAGAATATGTCTAATAGATTAGAAATAAAGATTTAAAATTTATCTAGACAACTATATGAATCACACATTTGAAAATATTACTTTCTACGAGATCTCCTTTTGCTAGTTGTAAGTGTCCGGACGTGGAAGGGTTATATTCTTCTACGCAGACACAGACTGATTCCATTTGAGGTGTGGATTTGGCAGAGTCGAACGGATCCGAGTCCGTGCCGCTGCTATTGGCTCCGGCAGTAGTTATTTCTGGTGTATTGTTTTCTAAAAGTGAAAAATATTTTTATTGTTAACTTCAATCTATTATAAATAGAAAGATAAATGCAGGACTCAAAGTGTCCTATATTTTAAATGCCACTATTTTTAAATATTTCTTTCTTTTTTTCTTTTTATTATTATTATTCAATCTCAGAAATTGGATATAAGAAGACAAATTAAACAAGAAACTACATAAGAAATAAAGAGAACTAAGAGAAATTTTTTAAATTACAAAATAGTGGCATTTAAAATATAAAACACTCTGACACCTGTAAATGGATTCAGCATTACAACTTTTGTTTTAACAAAGAATATCGCGACTGAAATATTCTTTTGTGGCAATACTATTAACCTTTATAACTAAAATGACACGTCCAACTCATCATAAACTTTCATATATAAGTAGAGGTATTTTATTTTTATAAAGATATTTATACGTGGTTAAGAACGTTGTCAACTGGAGAAGTTGATGAAATACAGCCAACAACATCATGAGCTAGTGGTCCAACTTCCACCCTACCTGGTAAATTGTGTGGTGATTCACATTCAATTGCGATAAATAGTTTTAGCATATAAATGTATTTCATTGTAATTTTCGAAAGTTGTATATTTGTAGTATTAGTTTTGTTATTTAGTATGACAGTTGTTGAAAAACTTTGTGTAGCAGAACTGCACAGAACTTTCATAGATATCGTATCCTTGAAGTTCAAGGGATTAAATTGTCTGAGTGAGCAGAGCTGCCTAAAAATAAACTGCAGTTCATTGGGCTAAATAAGATGTTTAGCGCATAAAAAAAAAAAAAAAAAAAAAAAGAGAATCATATTATTAAATTATTGAATTGATATCTGTAGACTAGAGAAACACATATTTTCCGGTTAATTATCCTTTCGATCCTTTAAGCTCTCTCAGAATAATGCTTAGTAGTCTTCCATTCATGCTCTCTCTCTCTGTGTGCTACCCTTCTTTCTTTTTTTCTTTTTAAAAAATTCTTAATTGAACAATTCATTTGCATACCTGACGACTGCGACGATTATTCAAAATACCTCTATATATAACAGTAAAAATGTTTAATTTATATAATCTCAGTAAACTACTACAAATACTACTAAAAAATTCAATTAAAATATACAAGTGTCGAAAAATCGTAGTAGACGGCAACTTTCAATATACATCTGGTATCTAGGCAGCTATAATCTCTTTATTTTCAAACCCTAGTAAAAAGTATTAAAATTATTAATTTTTATTATCACACAACTTTATAAATAGAAAAAGAGAAAAAATATACTGCATGTGTTCATTCGGGGTATCTCCTCAAAAAAGACACGTGACTAGATGTCTTAATCTGGTTTCATGAAACTTAATTATTAACCCCATCCTTTAAAACTTAAATTTCTTTTTCAACTATAATCATACGGCTTCTATGCAAGAAAAAAAAATATTATTCGTGTTGAAACAAGGAAGTGAAATATATACTTCCCAAGAGCCTAATATATATTCTTCTGCATCAAACTTTACTGACAAAATTCAAAAGTTCATTTTATCAATCGTCGAAAATGATACATGATCTCACAAGGTGTGTTGCAATGAGTTATTTTTGCTTCTTCTATTTTAAAGGAATAAATATTGCATTTAAAAAATACTTTTCTTTTTGCAGAGAGCAAAGGTTTACCGTTGTTTGGTACCAGAGATAAATTTAATCTCAGTTTGATTAACAAAATTGGATTTAACTTCAAAATTGTTTTATTATTTAAAGTCAACACGTAAATTTATGTCATAAGAGTTTTGTACAGTGTGTCCTAAAAGTTCCAGTACTGACGCTGATGTATTTTTTATTTACAAAACAACAAACCTTAAAACGATTATTTTTATACTAATGATAAAAGGCACATTTAAAATAACGGAGGAAAAAATACAGAACTTACATTTATAATAAATGTTTAAAATGTCCACCCTTTTCTAGGAGGCAAAGCTGAACTCGTTTGCGCATGTGTTTAGAAACGCGTTTTAACACGCTGGGAGTGAGTTCTCGTAGAGAAACCTGTACACACCTGCACAGAACCTGTATTACGAAATTGTCGAACGAGCTGATATATCATATTTTTACTCGGTGTTTCATCATCTGGATATTTATATCGCCAAACATCTTTGCATCTTTCATACGATTTACATTCAAAATAAGCTTCAAATAGCGTAATTCTCTGCATGAGTGATAAACTCATTTCACTATGAAGAACAAAATAACATAAAACTTTATTCTCACACAACTTGAGCGAGAAAAGAAACAAACGATAAAAATTAAAGAATTGATGCAATAATAAGCAGACGATAAAATTTAATATTTAAAAAAAATCATGGACACAATGAGTTCTTTAAGTTGGAGTACTGGAACTTTTAGGACACACTGTATTTGAGATAGAGATTAAAAAAAATATATTAATGTGCTTTATTATGTATGCAATGAATCTGCCCATGAAAATCGTCTTCAGGTTTTTATTTTTGTTTCTGAAATAAAATTATATGAAGAAGTGTTAGATTCCATAATTTTACCTTAAGTATTTCAAATAATTTTTTTTAAATGTAATTTTACATGTACAAGGAGTTATTTTAATTATTATTATTATTATTATTTAACTGACACTACTCAGAGTACGAGAACACTACTACGATCTAGAGTTCGACCTATCGATTGGAATGCCATAAAAATTGGTAAAGGACTAATGACGATTTCCTGAAGATTCCCCGAAAAATAATAGTTCCGACAGTTGCTGGTATGGCGAAATGTGCCACTTTAATAAATCACGCAGTTAGAAATTTGCATAAAACGCAGGTAAAACTTGAAAAGAAAAATTCTTGATGATATAGTCGATTCCAAAGGCTCTTTATCAATTAGTGTATCGAAACTGAGAACATAAAACCCTTTAAAAATAATCTGTTTTTCATTTTTATTGTTCCTACGACCAAAGTTATATTTTAACCAGCATTTAATTTTTTTTCTATTTATTTATGTTTTTCAATAGTTTTTGTATTATTTAAATTAAAACCGCATTTTAAAATAAAATAATTATTGTGCTTAATAACTCAGGTGCATTTTTAAAACAAAATAGGAACATGCATATAACTGAATAGCAAGATCAGCTGTCTAGGATTTTACTTGCCATGTATCAATTGTTCATTTGTCCATTTAAGAGCATTATCACATTTACGAGCAATATGTCTAGATTTAATTTTGATTTTTACAAGAACTATGTATAGGCAAATTAGTAAGAGTTTCACGAAAGGTTGCAAACATACTAAAACAAGGTGGGATTTTAATTTATATGTTTTTAACATTATTATAATTTTAAAGTGTTACTTATTCTCAGTAAATGTTTCTTTTGATTAAAGATTATGATTCGCAAAGTTAATCGAGAACGGAATATAACAAGTGTAAAGATATATAAACGAACAGATTTATGGGATTGGGAACTCCAGTTTATAGTTTTTGTGTCTATAAGTGATAATTTTTTACGAATCACAATATGCCCAATTTTCGAAAAATGGTCAGAAATGATTGGTTGATTTTCCGAAAATTGCACAATGTGATAAGGCTCTTACAGGATGAACTTACCATTTGTGTGGTTGTGCTGTCCCTTATCCTCTGTATTATCTTCTTGGTCTGTCGAGTTGTGCTGTTGTGGCAGGGAATGTTCGGAGGGGCAGGGAGAGGGGGGTTGTTTGTCCAGCCGGGGATCGCTCTGGCTCTGTGTGCCGAGGGCGCCGCTTGTCCTCCGCCTAGGATTGTAGCGGGGAGCCTCGCGGTATGGCACTGCGTAATAAAAATAGAGGGCCAGGAATTAGAAATAGTACTTAATATGTAATTTTGCCTTTTTTTTTAAAATAACATAAAAAGAGCTATTTTAGTGGAATAATTTACAAACTCTTAAGCTCATTAATTTTTTTCCTTGTTTTAGCTAATTTTTTTAAATGTATAATAATTTAGATAACAATTTAAATTTAAGGTTTTTTTTTTTTTTTTTTCAGTTTTATTTCATAATCGGAGGGGAAAAAAATATTATTCAATAATTTGAATTTCTTTGTATAAGAAATAAAAAATGAATTTCTTTAAAGCAAAATTTTAAACATTTTAAATTGGTCAAATTAATTTTGTAAAAAGAAAAGTCAAATAAAAAATTGAGTTAAAAAAACTCTGCGATTTTAGTGTTTCACTCAACAGATGGCAGCAGTTATTTTCATACCATTCTTCGTGAAACGTTTCTGAAAAAATTTTAAGTTCAAGATGATAAATCAAAAAATGTTAAATTAATTTTTTAAAAATTTCATTTCAGAAATCACGAAAGTTTAAAACTTAGATGAGTATGAAAGAAAAAATCATAAAAATTTTTAAACAGAGCGATAGATCCCCATTGTTGCTGTTATGACTATATTTTAACTAAAATTAAATGAAAAAAAAAAAAAAATCATGCAGTGTTTGAAAATATAGTCATATTAGATCGAGGTTTGAGAATTACTTAATTAAACTACACGTAAATCGGGTGCTATATATATGTATATTATTTCTAAATGATTTCTAAATAATTTTTTAATTGTTATCTTAAAAAAAAAAAAAAAAAAAAAAAAAAAAAAGTGAGACAAGCTCTTATACTAACTTAATTTTGAATAAAAAATCCTTTTGTGTAAAACCAAAATATATTTTCTGAAAAATCATTAATCATAAGATAAGTAAAACATTTTTATTTTTATTTTTTTTAGAAATTTAAACAGAATATTATAAATTTTATTTATTTAGAGAAATTAATAGGCGAATATTATACATTTATTTTTATCAAGCACAAAATTTTAAATAATTTCCATCTGTTTATTCGAGTTATTTTTTCTTCTTTCTTTCTTTTTGTCATGTCTCAATATATCTGTTATAAAGAGAGGTAACCCCCCTCATAAAATTAATCAAAACAGAAAATAAAATTAATAATTGGATTAAAAAAACTAAATTTTTAACTCAAAATTTAAAGAGTTGAGGTAGGATTACAGGAATTGCATGCAACACTATTGAATGTAATAAAAACATGTAATTATAAAAATATTTTTGATAAAAAAAAAAAAAAAAAAAAAAAATTAATGAAATATTACTACGCACAGAAAATTCTGAAGGAAAAAAATCTTCTTAATTGAAAATAAACGTGCCGTAGGATAATATCTAATAAGTATATTTAATCATCTTACAATTTCACAGTTGTCAACTTGTAGGCTCTTTTTAAAAGATTTTCTGCCACTATTATCTAATTGTATTTTCAAATACATTTGACCGGCAGTAATTAGTAGAAAATTGTTAGTAATAAATAGTATTAAAAGCTGCTGATAATGCATCTACCGGAAAAGTGGAAAAAATAACAGCTATATAATTTCGATTTAACTATCATTACTTTTTAAAATTATTTCTAATGCACTTACAAACCCTAATGTGCAAAATATATTTTGACTGTCAAATCACTATGCATGGCTAGAAACAAAAATATTTTCAGTTGTTTATAACAATTACTTATTCATCAACATCAACATCAGGGAGAGATTTAAAACAAGATAATTCCGATCACATGACCTCTTAAAATCTCTTCCCTTAACCCAGTTTTAAATCTTTTTTATAAAATTAGCAAGTTTAATGAGATTATATTTCCTGTTTAACAACATCATCACGACAATACGAATCACGCTTTTTAAGACTTGCAAAATATGCATTCAAATATGCAATAAAATTCTTCGAAAAGAATATCTACGATTGGAGATAAATATTAGGAGCAAAACTGATTATGGTTCAAACGATAAACGTAAAACAATTATTTATCTATGTTGTACATATTAATATTGTAACAATAAAAAGGCATATTTACTTTATTATTATCATCATTTACATTTTTGTGTAAGTAATGAACAGAAAATTATTAATTTTCTGATTGAAATGATAAATGAATATTCACTTTTAATGATTTATTGATATTTTTATGAGCTCATTTGTATGGATTTTTTGAAAATACGATTAATATATACCAATGCAATTAATTGAAATTTATAATTACACCTAGAATTCCAAAGAAGTTAAAATACAAAAGATTTATGCTAATAAAAATACTTTATTGCTGTGCATGTATATCATTGAAAAAATATCCCAGGAATCATATATCTATATAAATAAAGAGAAGCATATGTCTGTGTATATGTCTGCGTATCTGTGTGTCTTAATGCGTCTGGTGCTCACACTACTGATCGCAGAGCTGCAAAATATGACAGATGGGTACCTGGGACCTTAAGATGTGTACCTCATCAACATTTTTTCGAATTTCGAATTTTAATTTTGTAATTAGTTTTTTTTTCAGTTTTAAATATTAGCTTCTATGTTTTCTTTTTCTAAAATTTATTCTTTCATTTTAATCGTCTGCATATCTTAGCAACAGCTATTACGCTATTTACTTTTTATTTATTTAATTCATTCAGTTAAAGGCGAAATATTTTTTTTAAAATTATTATTTATTATATTGCAAATAATCAAATGGTAATGCAGTAGAAAAAATTAAATATATTAAATTTTAAATTTAAAATCGTATTTATAACAATTACGTTTATGTATAATTTTTATAGCATAACATTTTTCATTTTTTTTAATTAATTCCTTTGAAAGATTATTATTATTATTATTATTATTTTTATTTATAGTATTTATCGAAAAAAAAAAAATGGTAGTATATAGTAGAAAGGATTAAACTGATTAAAATTTAAGTTTATTTATTTTTTATGTATTCGTAATATAGTGTAAATAGCGGGGGCTATAAAATACATGCTTCAAAAAGTAAAATATTTAATAGATGCTGAGATACAATCATCTTTAAAACCGTAGTTCTTGGATAATGGCAGATCCACAAGTCGTCGATAAATACTCAGATTGAAGTGCCTGGTAAAGACCTTTCTGCAGGCAGTGGGAACCTGGATCCGATGCGATGCGGGTGGAAAAAGAGCTGCCGTAGGCAGCGGGTACCTGAAGTGAGATTTAGAGCGATTTCAATGTAATTTGTTTTTCAGTTTTTATTTATAATGTGATTTAAAAAATGAATAGTAGTTCAATTCTTTTGAAAATTATTTAAATATAGTGACCAGCAAAGCGGACGTAGCCTGCTAGTATCTATATATTGGAGAGTTATTCCACGGTCATATTGACACATAACAGTTGTTTTAAAAATAGCCTTAGAATGTTAATGTACAAATTTGCTTATTCGTGATATTATGTTTTATGGATAAACAAACCTTTAAATATTTATTTGGAAGAGGATTTGAAACGACTGCGGCGAAATGTACGACTTTCTTACTCAATATCATTGTCTCAAAATCTTCTCTTTTACTTCAGTTGTGTTTAAGTTCTTTTCCTTTTTAAGGTTTAAGACAATTAATTATCTGTTTTTTATGCAAAAGAACTAATGGTTCAATAAGAGGATTAAACGCTAAGTAATTATATAGTTCAGAAAATTTTGTTCAATAAATTAGCAGTCATGGTTTTAAATTCTATTTTCCTTTTCCTTTTCCTTTTCCTTTTCCTTTTCCTTTCCTTTTCCTTTCCTTTCCTTTTTTTTCCCTCAAATATATATGATTGCTGTTTAAAGACTTCTTCGCTGTGAGAAGGATTTGTGTCCTTTCTTTGCTTTAGCGTTTAAAATCTAATCATTTAAATTCGATTTTATGTAAAATTTATTATACTTTGAAATTTAATTACAATGCTAACTCACCAACATCTTCAGGCTTGTGATTTTTGATAATTTCGGCCAGCCGAAGGTTTCCCGCAATCACCGCCACCTGGTGAGGATTTTGGTTAGCGTAATTGAGGGCGTTTTTGTCTGCGCCCCTGAAAAGGAGGACCCGGGCGCAGCTCTCCTGGTCGTTTACGGCGCACACATGCAGAGGCGTATTTCCACTTGCATTTCGGGCATTCATGTCCGCTCCGTAAAACAGAAGGTGTTCCAGGTGTTGGACTAATCCATATTTACATGCCTAAGGGAAGAAATACAAGCTATAAAGAAAAATAAGATTCAGCGATTGTTATATGAATCTTACACTTGTGGAATAAAATTAAGGTCGCGTTTGCTACATTTAAACTACTTTTTTGGCAGATAGGAGAAATGGAAAGTGAATCAAATCTGAAGTAAACCTGAAATAAGCATCTTCAGTGTTTTCTAAAACATACCCGTAGTTTTACTATATAAAAACAAATCAATTCAATTCATGTAATAGCAAACAGAATACGTTCATAATTTGTTTTAAAATAAATATTTGAATAACATTAGAGAAATTTTTTTAACGATTAAAAAAACTCCTTTTTATTAAATATGAAAACTTAATCCACTCCTTTTTATTAATATATGAAAAATTAAAGCAAGGTTCCATTAAATATATATATTTATATATAAATAAATATCTTCTTAATAGTAAAAGCCCAAATTTTTCGGGAATAATGATAACGCCATAGTTACAATAATGTAAAACTATAGCCTCCCAAAGTGGATGCCTGTCTCGTCGCTCGGAAACTTGGCAACAGTTGAAGCGGTAGACAGCGCCACCTGGTACAGATTGCGCAACTTTTTTATTCAACTGTCACCAATAATTTTAAGAAGTGATATGTGTGATATATAATCGACGTTTCTTCGATTCTATTCGCCTTTTATATATATTATATCCCACTTTTAAAAATTTTTGGTGGTTGTTGAATAAAAAAGTCGCTCAATCTGTACCAAGTGGCGCTGTCTACCGCTCCAACTGTTGCCAAGTTCTGAGCCACGCGACAGGCATCTAGTTTAAGAGGCTATGGTCCAACTAATGTCGTAGCTGAAACAATGTATTTATATCAAAAATAAATTTTTATCTTTGGCTTTGAGCAACAATTGATAAAAGGATGATTTAGCAGAAAAAATTTACTTCAGAATTGCGACAACGTAATGAAATATATATATATATACGCATAAATTTTATGCGTAATTTAAAACAAATTAAATAAGACGAAAATATAATTTAAAGGAAAAGATTTAACACTATTCAAAAACCATCAGTTAGCGAATTGGCGGTTTTCTTCTTTGGCCATTGCGATAACCTACCGAGTTGAGTTAAAAATATTTAGCTAATTTATAGAAAACCTAAAATGGAATAAAAATAATTATAGTAAATAATAAATAATTTAATAATATGAAAAATATTATAACGAAAATTATTTCTTCGAGTTTTTGAACTCTAAAACTTCTTTTTCATAGGTGTTAAAATGTATGTAAAAGATGATGCCATTAATTTAAAAATTGTCATATAAATCAATGTTAAATGATTTACATTCGCTTGAAAGTACAAAAGAAACAACATAATAAATAAAACATGCGTTCTTTTGGAAATACCGATGGTTAAACGGGTGGCGGCCGCTGACTAATATATAAAGAAAAGTTCAATAAAGACTGAAGAAAAAGTCTTAGTGAACATAATTGCCTCTTACCTGACTAAATTATATCGACATCATATATAAAGTAACAAAAAGAGATGATTGAGTAATGGACCATATTCCTCCTTTGGGTTCGAGACTATAAAAAATCAGCTGTTTTTGGCAAACAGTTCTCAACTCTACCATAGCAAAGCATTGTGGCCTACAAATTTTTATCTTGCAATGTTATTTATAAGAGTTACAGATTATATGAAATTAAAGTAAGAGTGATATAGTGATACCTTTATTTTGTTTTTAATCAAGTTTTAGTAATATACTTTAATATTAATCAACATATGTATTATTAAAAGTTGCCATGTGAACTGTGGCGAAGTTAACAAATTTAAATGGATGTTCCATTTAATAAATTCCTTTATTAAAGTGATTGAAATTCTAATTATTTAAGCTTTGTTGTCTATATATATGTGTGTGTATATAAAATGTTCTTATTAATCTTTTATTCATTATATATATATGTGTATATACATAAAATGTTCTGCAGTTTTACGATATGGAATAGTCTTAACTTTATCATTCGATTGAGTTGTTTACATTTCTCTTTTGTTCTTGTTTGAACAGATATCTGATTATTAAGTTTCACTGGAGAAATATTTAGGAAAATGTTATGCGTAACAATAAAATGGCATCTTGAATCTAATTTGTTTACAAAATATCGGCCACGTGTTCGGCGATTTTACCCACTGTGACGTCACAGGAATATTGTCCATTAATATGTGATTGAATAACTGTGTGATTGGTTAAAAAATTGGTAAAGAAGTGATTGGTTGAAGGAATATGCCCACATCAATGAAATTTTTGCAAGGTGAAAGCTTTGAAATTAAAATTTTTTATTTGTTTGTTTATTTCAAAATAAATTCTCTGTTTGAATATTCTTATTCTGGAGTTGAGTGCATTGACACCGATTGAATACGTGATAAGAAACAAATTTCATTTTCACCTGAAGCAAATCGCTACAGTTTTGAGCTTATTTCCCGTTCAGTTGGTCTTAAAATGTTTTTAATTAGCCCTTCCGAAATTATTTTCTCATTGCGTGTTCTTACTTGTTTTATCTTGGTTCACTTTCGTTTAATCGTCATGTTTGCATAATACTTTGAAGATAATAATCTATTTATACATATAATAAAATGAGATATTTGTATGTGTGTGTGTGGTGTGTGTCATTGTGTAATCCAGAGCTTTTTAGGAAAACGGCTGATCGCAGAGCTACACACATTTGCATGGAGGTTCGTAATGACCTCTCCTGATGGCACCTCGAAGCCCGATTTTCGAATTTTTGATAATTTTTTTTTTCTTTAAATTAATTAAAATATGGAAATAATAACCTTCTAATTTCTGATAAATTAGCCATTTAAATTTTATCCATAATTTAATTGTTGCCAATTTTTTTCGACAGAATAAAAAAAAAGGACATTTATTTAAATGAGGAAAATAAATTAGAAATATCAGTCGTATCGTTACAAATAAGGTACCAAATGAAAGGGGCGATTTTTTTTTTTTAATCCGACGGATTGAACAGCTTATCGATCGGACAATTAGATTTTTTTAAAATTAACTAAAGTATGAATTTTAGGTAGCAACAGCAGAAGATTGTATGGAAACCGTGTGGAGAAAAAAAAAATCTGTTATTCATTAAAAAGCATGTTTTTGAAGTGGGATTAAAAATTGAAGTTTTATTTTATTTTATTTTTATTTTCTCTCACGAACACAAAAATATAATATCAACACAAGACCAACTTGCAGTTCAAATTTCATCAATTTTGGTTGGTTCAAATTTCACCAATTTGAAAACATACTATAAACGTTACTATATATTTATATGGACAAAAACCTATACCTGATATGTCTTCATTAGACAGATTTACAAAAATAATGTTAGCAAAATTTGATTTGATAATTTTAACGGATTCGTGTGTTTTTTGGTGCGCTGAAAGTGAAAACGTAGCCAATTTTGCACTATCACGTATAGATTTTTGTCAATAAAATTTTTTCATTTTCGGTAGTTTCTAGTATGTTTCTATGATTAATAGGAGTAAAGATTTAAACTATAATACTGAAAACATACTATAAACTTTACCATATATTTATATGGACAAAAATCTATACCTGACAGAGAAAAACGGGCTTTATTTTCGGTTTTAGCACTTCAAAACACATAAGGATCAACTAAAATTATCAAGTAAAAATTGTTGATATAGACTTGTATTATCATTGAAAAATATCAATTCAGGGATATTATAAGTCATTCATTACAGTAAAATGAAATGCAAAACATTTTAATTTGTTTGGAATTGAAGCATTGACAGAATAATTTAAATGTTAATTGAAGTTTGTTGAGGTTTATTATCTTTTTTCTCATGTTATTCGCTTTTTATTTATTTAGGAGAAAAGTTCCTTGGATGCTCAATCTTAACATCGGGTTTGTAAATGAAACTAGTTTAAATGCTTTAAATATTTCTCAAATTCTGTTGTTAATAAAACATAGTTTAAATAATAATAATTTGCTAATTTTGCTTTTTATTAGAAATCTATATACAAAGTTAATTCCTTATTGAATTTAGACTAATGCTTAATTTTCCGATACTAAGTGACAGCTCACAAGTTCTTAATCTGGGAGTTCACAATACATAAACTGGGAAAAAATAATATACTTGTAGAACTAAGGACATAGGTTAATGCGTTTTTTTTTTAGAAGGCAAGATTATTTTTAATTATTAATAACACAAAAAATTTTAAGATTGCTTCTAATTGTAATAATCGAATTTAAATAATGAAAAAAAATTAATCTAGATAACTTTGATACTATGTACAACAATAACATAGTTTTAGCGCAATCATATTTTATATTAATTTTTCTTATTAAAAAAAAATTGCTTTGTTAATAATAATCCAATGTTCTGGTACGTGAATCTCTGTCAAATTTCCGAAGGGAACAACACTTTTTTTAGATTAAATTTAAAACGTGCGCTGCGTTGATATATTTTGGTATTCCTGTTATTTTTGCAATATTTTACTACAAGCATATTTAAAAAGAAATGAGAGATAATCATCCAAAAAATCATCATCCTAATGATATTAATAATAAATCCTAAAGACTGATTAAAATCTAAAACTAGGATTTTTAAATTTAATTTTCTCTTTTGACTTTATTTCTTTGTCTTTCTTTGAGGATACACCTGCTTCCGTGTGTCTATAGTGGGGCCACCACTGCCTATACTCATCTATTTTTTGTTCATTAATTCTTTCTGATACTTTGCATTAAGTCATCGTTTAATGTTAATCTGTATTTCCGCTTTCATTTGTAAATTTAATTGTATAGATTCATTCAGAAAAAAATATCAGTTAGGATCAGAAGGAATTTATAAAATTGAAATTACAGATAGAAATAGAAAGAGAGTAGTTCATACATAGAAAGAAAAAAAAATGAACACATGCGATAAAAAGTTATTACAAGTCTATCGAAACTCGAACAGAATTAGTTCTAAATGTACATTGTATGAAAAGAGAGGGGGGGGGGAGTGAGAAACTAAATTAGAACAAAATGAATTATTATGTTTGAAAAAGATAAGCAATTCCAATATTTGAAGAAGGTAATTACAAATCATCTCGTACATGTAATGTCTTATTTTACTTTAATGAATTAGTCTTAATGAGAATTAGTAATTTTCAATAAACGTGGAATCAATTTTATGATTTGTAGACCCTAACTCATAAAGCAGAGGATAAAAAATATGTAAATTTTACCACGATTAATATATATATATATATATAATAGGACTTTTCATTGCTTAAAAAATTAGAGAATTTTAATTGTTCTTATCAAAAATGCGGTCAAAACTTTTCTGAATTCTTAGCTTAATACACTGAAGAGCCAAAAAACTGGTACACCTGACTAATATCATGTAGGGTCCTTGTGAGTACGCAGAAGTGCCTCAACAAGCTGTGGCATGGACTCAACCAATGTTTGAAGGTGTGCTGCAGGTAACTCACACCGCATAAATCTTGCAAAGCAATCAAAAACTCTACAAAATTACGAAGGGTGAGGGGGAGATGTCTTCTGAACAGCACGTTGCAAGGCATCCTAAACATGCTAAAAAATATTCTTGTAAGGTGATTTATATGACCAATGGACATCACTAAAGTTAGAAGAGTATTACTGTAGTCATTCGGTAGCAAATCCCCACGTGTAAGGTGTCGCACTGTCCTGCTGAAATTGACCAAGTACTTCAGAGTACACAAATGAAGTGAATGGCTGCAGGTGATCGAGCAGGATCCTAACTTACTCGTCACTTGTCAGAGTCGTATCTAGACATATAAGAGGTCCCATACCACACCAACTACATATTCCTCATAACATGGTAGAGCCTCCGTTAGCTTGAACACTCCCTCGTTCGCATGTAGGATCCACGGCTTCACGAGGTTATTTCCATACTCGTACACATCCATCCAACCAATACAATTGGAAAGGAGACTCATCATACCAGGCAACGTATTTCCAGTCATCAACAGACCGATTGCGGTGTTGACGGGCCCAGGTGAGACATAAAGCTTTTAGTCCAAGCGGCGGCTGCAAAAAATTGACTTGATAAGGTACGAAGCTGATTTTTTTCCCTATAGATAGAATTCATTGTTACAATGAAAATATGATAGGGTTGCCTGGTCAAAGCCGTCAAGTTTAAGAGAAACAACCTCACTTCCGGTCACAATTTAAACGATTTTCGTACCCCAAAAGGTATGAAGATGAAACCGGTGCTAAAATGTAGAAATTAATATGCTCTTTAAAATGGCATAGGGTTGCCTGGTCAAAACCGTCAAGTTTCAGAGGTTGCCTCGATAATAGGGGTCAAATTTAAACGATTTTCGAACCCCACAAGTGTGAAGATGAAACCGGTGCTAAAATGTAGAGATTAATATGCTCTTTAAAATGGAATAGGGTTGCCTGGTCAAAGCCGTCAAGAAACAGTGGTTGCCACGAAAATAGGGGACGTATTTTGCGATTTATTTACCCAAGTAAAAAGTGATTTACCCAAGTGTAAAGATGAAACCTGTGCTAAAATGTAGAGATTAATATGCTCTTTGAAATGGCATAAGGTTGCCTAGTCAAAACTGTCAAGACCCGGAGGTTGCCTCGAAAATAGGGGTCAAATTTAAATGTTTTTCGAACCTCACAAGTGTAAAGATATAACTGGTGCTAAAATGTAGAGATTAATATGCTCTTTAAAATGGCATAGGGTTGCCTGGTCAAAACCATGAAGTTTCAGAGGTTGCCTCGATAATAGGGGTCAAATTTAAACGATTTTCGAACCCCACAAGTGTAAAAATGAAATCGGTGCTAAAATGTAGGTATTAATATGCTCTTTAAAATGGCATAGGGTTGAATGGTCAAAGCCGTCAAGAGTCAGAGGTTGCCACGTAAATAGGGGAAGTATTTTACGATTTATTTACCCAAGTAAAAAGTGAGTTACCCAACTGTAAAGATGAAACCGGTGCTAAAATATAGATATTAATATGCTCTTTAAAGTGGCATAAGGTTGCCTGGTCAAAACCGTCAAGACTCGGAGGTTGCCTCGAAAATAGGTCAAATCTGTCAAGTAAAGCAGTCAACCACAAAAAAAATAGGCGAGTTTTGAAGATTTCTTAACGAAGTGTAAAAAAGTACGAATAGCATTAACAAAGAAAATGAATAAGGATGAAATTATATGAATATTCAAAAGGTGTAGGTGGTTCCAGAATGTACAGCGTAGGAGTTATTTTAAAATGGCACATGTTTGCCTGGTAAAATTCGTAAAGAAATAGCGGTCAGTCTCCAAAAAGCTAACAAATGTTAAAGGTGTTTAACACAAAGTGAAACACACATGAAGACTATTTTAAAAAGGTTAAACACGAAATGATTAATATTTAAAAGATGAAATTGCTAGCTAAATGTAGAACATACAACACTTTTCAATTTGGTTACGATTTGTTGTGCTTCAAACCTGTCAAGGTATAGCGGTCAGCTTAGAAAAGGAAGCGAATTTCAATATTCGCTTATTTTATTTGTTTAATGATATAAGAGATTTTAAAGCATAAAGAAAATTAAATTATTATGCGTGACCATTTTTTTTCTAATCTGTATAAAACTAATTTCAGCTCACGAGCTCGTTTTTTTCCCCATTTTTCAATACTTAAAATATTCAAATTGTGTCAAAGTATTGAGAAGATAATTCCCTGAAGAAATGTATGCGGCTGCTTTGTAGAATTTTATACGAAAATATTGGGTTGTGCCGATTTTGTTATATTAAAAATTTGTCAATTTTAGAAAATTTTCTCAATTAATTTTTTTATATCTAATTAAAATAATCAATAATACCTTCTGCAAATTAATTATGGGTACAAATAAAGCGAAAAACATTTTTAAAAAATTGATAAATTTTTCGCGTTTCTTAATAACAATGAATTAATTTAAATTTGTAAATCTTGCTGCAAATCTGAAATAAGAGTTTTTTTTTTTCATTTTATTTAATCATTTATTTTGTATACTAACAGAATTTTTCATTATGGGTTTCTTGGGCATTATTATCTTCATTTCTGTTAACTTTTGCGGTCGTATTTTCTTATCTGTATCCGCATGCTACATTTTTAATTTTTACTATTAATTCGTTGTTTTTATGGGAAATTTTAGAACAGTTTCATTACAGTTTATTTAATTTTTTCTTTTTAAAATACTTTTTATATTTTTTCTTCACATTGTATAAAAAACCCTTCAAAATTAGCTTTTTTTTTTTTTTTTTTTTCGAGCCAACCACTATTTTTTGAGATTTTCACCTGGCAAACCTATGATACTCTAAAGAGAATATTATTCTCTATATTTTATAAACGGTTTCATTTTTAAATATGTTAGGATAAGAAAACCGCGAAAATTCGCCCTCCCCCCACACACGCACACAATTTTCGTGGCAACCTCTTTTCTTGGCGGTTTTGACCAGGCAATCCTATGCCATTTTTAGGACCATTTTATTCTCTACATTTTACCACCGGTTTCATCTTTACACTTGGGTAAATAAATCGTAAAATACGCTCCCCTTTTTCGTGGCAACCGCTGTTTCTTGACGACTTTGACCAGGCAACCCTATGCCATTTTAAAAAGTATATTATTCTCAACATTTTAGCACCGGTTTCTTCTTTACACTTGTGGGGTTCGAAAAGCGTTTAATTTTGACCCCTATTTTCAAGGCAACCTCCGGGTCTTGACGGTTTTGACCAGGCAACCTTATGCCATTTTAAAGAGCATATTAATCTCTACATTTTAGCACCGGTTTCATCTTTACACTTGGGTAAATCACTTTTTACTTGGATAAATAAATCGTAAAATACGTCCCCTATTTTCGTGGCAACCTCTGTTTCTTGACGGCTTTGACCAGGCAACCCTATGCCATTTTAAAGAGCATATTAATCTCTACATTTTAGCACCGGTTTCATCTTCACACTTGTGGGGTTCGAAAATCGTTTAAATTTGACCCCTATTATCGAGGCAACCTCTGAAACTTGACGGTTTTGACCAGGCAACCCTATGCCATTTTAAAGAGCATACTAATCTCTACATTTTAGCACCGGTTTCATCTTCATACCTTTTGGGGTTCGAAAATCGTTTAAATTGTGACCGGAAGTGAGGTTGTTTCTCTTAAACTTGACGGCTTTGACCAGGCAACCCTATCAGATTTTCATTGTAACAATGAATTCTATCTATAGGAAAAAAATCAGCTTCGTACCTTATCAAGTCAATTTTTTGCAGCCGCCGCTTGGACTATTTGTGTCATGCAGTCAACAACAGTACACTTCGGCGATATCGGCTCCGAAAGCCGATATCAATAATGTCTATTGATTAGACTGCACTCTGGCACTTGTTGATGCCCCAACATTCAAATCTGCTGCAATTTCAGGAAGGGTTGCATGTTTGTCATGTTTAATGATTCTCGTCATTGGCCATTGGTTCCGTTCTTTCACAACCTTTTTCCAGTCACAGCGATGTCGGAAAATTTATGTTTTTCTGAATTCCTGATATTCACAGTATACTCGTGAAATGCTCGTAACGATAAAATCCAAATTTCATCGCTGCCTCAGATATGCCATACTCCCTCTTTCGTGCACCAGTTATAACGCCAAAATCGTTTAAATCTTGATAACATGCCATTGTAGCAGTAGTAATTGATCTAACAGCTTTGACAGACACCTGCTATCTTATATAAGCACTGCCAATCGCATCGCGTTACTCTGATTGGTTCCATATCTCTTGTATTTGTGTACGCATACCTGTACCAGTTTTTTTTTTTTTTTTAGTTCTTCAGTTTATTAGTAAGTTGCATAACAGGGCAATCGTGAAGGTTTACCAACAATTTGAAAAGCATTTTTTAGAAAAATGCAGGTGAAAATGTTTTTATATGTAAAAAGTACACTTCATGTTCTTCAAGTTAAAAGTACATTTCATGTGCTTCAAAAGTACACTTTAAGTTCTTTTCCTGTGCTCCAACAATAGATTCACCCTATCAGTATTCTGAGTTCGAGGCTAAATTACTGGTTATTTTCCACCCTACTTGATTTCTCATTTCCTATTTCTTTGTGAATTTCAATTACTAGTACAACGTTAAACGCAATCAACCTTTGTGAATTTCTCCTTTAGATATAAACATTTCCCTATAAAATACAAATACTTTCCTGTAGACTATGAACATAAACATGAGAATATTCCAGTTTTCCTTACAGTGGTCAAGTGTGGGTTTCATGATGTCACACTAATAAAATCTGTTCAACTCAATGTCACTTAAAAAAGTTATCCTCTGTGGAGGATGAAAATTGTGATGGCATGTCTCCGGATCACCCTTATTGTTGAGTCCCAGATCATTACGAATTGCCCATTACGCAGCACTAGTGCGACGTACCAATCAACCAACCACTTAAAAGGGTAATTTTATTTCCGGAAGTGATATTTGATGGATTCTTACCTGATGCACCTCCTGCCAACCGTGTGGATCAGATGTTCCAATCATCGCGTGATCATGCAGCAGCATTTCCGTGAGTTGGGGATTGCTGTTGTAGATGACTGAATAGTACAGTGTTGTCAGTCCGCGCATGTCCTTATAGTTAGGAGAGGAACCCAGATCTAGCAGCGTCTGCAATACAAACATCTCTATTATTATTATTATTATTATTATTATTATTGAGAAATATATTTTATAGACGAAATATAACAATAACAAATATTTAAGAAATTATGGAGATTTTTTTTTTTTTTTTTTTTTTTTTTTTTGACAGTAAATTTAGGCAACTTTTCATTGCGTTTAAAAGTTAAATGAATTAACTTCTGACTTGGATGTAAAAAAAGTTACTTCGGATACATTTATGTTCTTTAAACAAGGCACTCATGAGTTATTGTTCTTGTAATATCATTTTCACGATTAATTTCAACTTATAATTTTCCATTTTTTACCGACAATAAATCACCAATGGAAGATTTTGTCGAGAAATAGTTTTAAAAGCAGGAACTTTATTAACTTAATGTACAATAATAATCAGTTTATATTAAGCCCTCATTTTTCAGATGTTTTCCAATATTTTAATTATCGCTATTATCAAATAAAAATCTGTTGAAATAATTTTTACAAATAAATAAAGTAATGCTTACTTTTCTAGAATATTGGTAAATAAGGATTATCTTAAAAATAAGGACACTAAATGAATAATGTTATGTAATAAAAAATTCGAGTGCGGAGAAACATTGTGTGATTAAAAAAAAAAAAAAAGTATTTATTGATATATTGGGTTGTTCGATAAATAATGTCGTTTTTTTTTTTCATGTTTTTGAAAGTGAATTTATTTATATTAACAACAAACATTAATTACTGATATATTGACCATTTTGTTGGATGACCTTTTGCCATCTTTCGGTAAGTTAAAAAATTCCACGTTCGAAGAAGCCTTGGTTTTTAGAAGCGAAAGTTTTAAAAAACGACATTATTTATCGAACAACCCAATATATATATATATATATATATATATTAACTTGAAAAAAAAAATGTAATATGAATATAGTATCTATAATATAAAAATAATAAAAACAGCTGAATAATTTTTATTCTTTTATCCTTTTTGTTGAGATAAAATTGAATGTAGAATGTTTTATTTTAAAAGTATTTTTAAAAGGAATTAAGTTTTATTAAAAGTGGTGCATATTATAGGTGTATTTATATGTTTTGATATCTTCGGAATTCCTTTCTGACCTTTTAACAGTGATGTATGTATGTGTATATATATGTAAGCGGACAGGGTAACATCTAAACGCTCCATTCTGTTGGACTGCTTAAAGTTAGCAATTACATTGTTATTAGCATTAGATTTTTCATGAGTGTAGAACATGTGAAACATTTACAAACATACTGAAAAATTCTTTATCATTACAATCAATGGACTCAAATTATTTGACGTGCGCTACCGTCTAACCTTTACACTCGATTAAGATCAAATTGGATAGGTAATTAAAGGCATTGTGACAAAAATTATAAACATTTTTAATTAGAACTCATATTTGTTTGCTGGAACTATATTAATCAACTACTGAAAAATTACTTTTTTCGGTAATTAAACATAAACGAATTCAAACATAGGCAAAATGACCTCTTTTTTTGGAAATAGTCTGGAAAAACGTGACATATTTCGGAAATTAAACTTTAAAATAAAGAAAAAAAAATTGTTGTTTGAAAGTAAAATAATCACGTATTTCAAAAATTAGTTAAAGAATAAATCCCTATTTGTTGCTTTGGTTCTACTTACGTTTTTCGATACCTCATGAATTTATTGCTTGCAACTGCCTTACTATTTAATTTAAAATATTCATTTGCAAAGTACTTTATGTATAACTATATAAAGATCTCTTCCCTCTCTTATTTTATACATTAAAGTACCTTACCAAGGACGAAAAATTATCTATTAGAAAATGGTTAAAAACATCGTGCAAACATAACGTGCCGATATTAGATAACACTAATCAAAATATCGGAAATAGTTTCTATGCAAGAACAAAAATTTTTCTATTTCAGTCAATATAAAAAGCGAAACTCAACTTTTACGAGAAAAGTTTTGAAAGGATATAACGTGACTCATACATACTATTAGAAATCTTTTCATTTCTCGCAATAATGAGGGAGAAAGGAATTGAAAGATGAATTTTTTTTTTTTTTTTTTTTTTTTACCACATCATAATGGTTAACTGATATGCTATTTTCCATGGAATTCGAAGCAATTTGAAGATATACAACAATTGCATAAGAAGAAAAAATATCTTAATAATAGTCCTTGGAAATTAAATATAATGAGATTTTACGGATTTAAGGGCTGGGTACGAAAATGAACCAAATACTTTTTTTTCTATGGTACATACATATAGAGTGGCATGTACTGTATATGTATCAACTTCAAAACGATTACTGAAACATGGTGAATGTAAGTAGATATTTAATACAGATGTCAAATAAAAGTACAGTGGCGGAAAAAATAAACGCAGCACTTGATGGTATTTCGTTATTAATTGACGCAGAAAAATTTAATAGACACCATTCAACAGGAAATGAAATGCACTTTCTGAAAATGTCATCGAATTTTGAATTAGGGGTCATCTACATATTAAAATGAGCGCCAACTTTGATTTTTTCAATAGCAACACCCAATTTTGACTTCATATTCGAATGTCTGAGAGTCTGGCAGTGCGGAAAAGTATACTGTTTGTATACTTTATCTTTAGTATTCATAGAGTTATGATCAAAAATGTGTTAGGGGGCTATCTCTAAATATAGAAAAATAAAATTAAGATCCTACAAGAACTAGACAAAATTATACTGTTTCACACCGGAAATATTTCAAGAAAAAAAGAGTTACACAAAGAAATAAAAATATTAACACTTTTGCAGCATCTTAATTATCATGAATTTAGTTTTTTGGATATGTATATACTTTAGTACTTTTTTAGATAATTTTAGGTATATTTAAATACATTACACTTACGATTGGTCAGACAATACTTTTTATAAAAGTGCAATATTTTTCAATTAAAAAGTATCTATCATGGATATACTGATCACCAATAAAGCTTAAATTTTCTTTCGTACGTGTAACATAATATACAAACTGAAATAATATAGCTATATATATATATACAACAACGCATAAACTAAATCTTTTCGGATAAATTATTGTAAGGTTTCATAAAGTAGATATTAAACAATTTTAATAGCACTTACCAGTTTTGGATCAGTTGAACTCTTTGGAACTGTACGATTTGTTTTATAATTTCTATGAAAATATAATTTCTTAATTAACGCTTTCGCGACTGCTGACGTAGATTCACATCATTTGAAAATCTGTAACAATGCCAGTGGGCATTTCTTTCGTAATTTGTGTGTTACTTATTTCTTAAGCATGTACCCAGTGTTCATATTTTTGCAATAAAATATACTATGAATAGAAATATATTAATTAGAAAGAATATAGTTATAATGTATATCCATCTGTAATATAATTGTGGTACAGAAAATTTGTTTTGAAATATTTTATTTTGAGAGTATTTCAAACAGTAAAACCCGCCTATTTAGTTAATTTTTTTCATCTAGTGTTCGTTTAAAGGATTCTAAATTTATCACCAGTAATCGATGAAGTAAATACCACTTGTGTATATTTTTGTCAATGTAAAATAAGGGGTTTAACACAAATACTCAAAGTCACATTCACTTTTCGTTTCTGTATTGTTTTGTTTTGAAGAACGATAAAAGGCGGGGCTTTAGAAAACAGGAATTCTTGATACTAACACAAATGTCTAAAAATCAGCATTTTTGTTTCATTTCTTTGCATTTGACGTTGTTGTTATATAATTTGACCCTTAAATAAAAAATAAAAGTATTTTGTTCAATTTTCTCCGTTATTTTTTAAGATTTGTTTCGTTATCTCATTCAAAATTTTTTAAAAGACGGCCCCCTAAACCACTCCAAAAGAAAGATTTATTTATATCTCGAAAACTAATAACTGGAATGAGCTGCAAATTTGCACACCCATATTTTTCAGCATTAGGATTCATTTTAGGTAAAAATTAATATAGGTCATAATTCATAATTTTTATGAATATGAATTTATTAATATTTTTCAGAATAAAAAATATTTTTCAGAATCAAAATTAATGATGGATTATGTTTGGGTTTCTTCACTGTATCTCGTAAAAAAAGAATTATATCGATCAAGTTATTTTTTGTGAAGATATTAATAAAAGTTTGAAATATGAATTTAACATTAGCACCTTCAAACTTTGAACGCTTATAACTCTGTGAAAAAATAAGCAAAATATACAACCAATATACTTTTTCGCATTGTCGCGATCCCAGGAATTCAAATATAAAATAAAAATGTGGCATTACCATTGAAAAAATCAAAGTTGTTGCGCGTTTTAATATGTAGACGACCCCCAATTCAAAATTTCCGTTCATTTTCTGAATCTACTCTCAATTCCCCGTCGAATGATACCTATTACATTTTTGTGCATTGAAAAGTAATGGAGTTACATCGAGTGCTGCGTTTTTTTTTCCCCCGACTGTACATTGGCAATTAGTACAGTATGTAAGACATATAAAAAAAAAAAAACTGCCCTACACCCTGTGCTTCGTTTGCCTCAATCAAGGGTAATCGAATCTTCTACACGCACTACTTAAGACTACTATATAACAGGCTAAATCATTTGCCGCCATTTGTCCGTCATTGCTAATATATAAGACAATTATATATGAGACTATATAAGACTATTATATAGTAGTCTTAGCTTAGGTTTAGCAATGACGGACTACTATATGACTATTATATGAGACTATATATGACTATTATGTAGTAGTCTTAAATTTAGTTTAAATTCTAGGCTTAAATTTAGTATAATCTTTAAATTTACTTATTAATATAAATAAATTTTGGTCGCAGTTCTTCCAATAAATTTCGCAATAAACTTCTCAGTTTATTTTGAGGGTTTATTTAAAACGCAACTGAGTTTTGTAATTGGTTATATTTTAACTTTGCGTTTGGTAGGGTTACAGACTACAATTAGAAGATCAATACAGGCTGTTCGCACATTTTTTAGACGATTTTATTTCGCAGTAAGAAAAAATCGTTTGCATGGAGAATTTTAGTTTCACAACAGTTATATTTTTGGAAGTTTTATTTATCTTCTGATATTTATAATTTTTGTTTAGATGCAAAAATGCGCTTTTAAAATGGCAGTGGATGGAAGGATAGGTTTCCACTCTTTCCAACGATAGTTTTTAGTGAAATCGTTATGAAAAGCATTTATCAGGAGAAAAATGGAAAAATGTTGCAACAACAGATGAATCTTGGGTCTATTTAAGTGGTTGCAATAAAAAAAGGTCAATTTATTATCACAAAAGTGGAGAAAAAAAAATTGCTACATGGCTCAAAGCATCAAAAGAGAGTTTTTCTAAAGGATTTATGATTGCCACTGGTTTTTTCATACAAGCGCAAGATAAAAGCAAAAAAATGTGACAAAAATGTCAAAATCAACTCTAAATACTCTCAAGAACATATTTTAATTCCAATTTTAAAAAATGAAAATCCAGATCTTTATCCACAATGCTATCAATCCGTTGAACTGTATCAAGACAAAACAAGCAGCCACACATTGCAATCCGCAATTGCTTCTCTAGAAAAAAATGGAACAAAAAACGGGAATTAAAACCATACCCTTCACTGACATTCCTGCTAAATCTTCTGATGTATCACTGTTGGATTTTTGCGTTTTTCGACTCTTAAAATCAACATTATCCAAACACCGACCTACAACGCTTTGTGGACTCTGGAAAGCTGTTCAAGAGGAGTAGAAAAATATACCTCTTCCGATATTATAAAAAGCATTATTATCATAGAAATTATGATGTAGAATGTTAGTTAAGAACAAGGGCTATCAAACTGAACAAATAAAACACGAAATATGAGAGAAATTGCTTCAGTACACTCCATCAAAATCGTCTAAAAAATGTGCGAACAGCCTCTGTAGGCTGCCATTCTATGTTTCATACAGGTTGATTTGATAGCAAGATTGAATTTTTAAGTTGAAGCTTGCATATATATATATATAAATTATGGTACCTATAACATGAAAATTTGTTAGAAAAGAATCTATAAATAATTTGTATGAAAATGATAATTTCATTCCCAGAATTGTTTGTTATATTAATTATAATTTATAAAGCGAAAAAAAAAAATAGTTTTTAAGAATATTCCAGAACAAAACTAGCACAAGTCTAAAAGTTTAGAAAGAGAGTTTTTTAAGCAAAAGTAAACAAGATCATAACAACGTCACGTGTAAAATGCCATTTTAGTGTTCCTTTGGCATTTTAAAGATAACATTCCATAAATATATATATATATATATATATATATATTCCGCAGCACTAGTGCAACGTAAAAACCCAACCTATAAAAAAAAAAAAAAAAAAAAAAAAACCAATCAATAAATAAAAATAAAATAAAATAAAAGTAATAATATAAAACAATTCTAAAGAATATTTCGCTAAAAATTCAAATGTGCCGTATACAGTACCCGCCATTCGTTCTGAGCAAAGGTGATTTTATTAAGCGGCTGATTTTTATATCCGGCGAACGTTCCTGCACTCGAGAAAAAGGTGTTACTTCCCTGAATTTGAAAAGAAATTTCAAAAGATGCCAAATAATGGAATTAATAAACTGTATTAATTAATTTTTAGCAGATAATTATTTAACTCTTCCCTCAAAATAAAACACATCCCAAGCTCCGATGCACTTTCCTTTGAGGAAAATCATCACATAGCTTCCAAGTTTTTTAATTTATTCCGGAATGCTCTTAGCTCCGCCCCTTTTTCCGCACCGTAAACTTTGTAGAAAAATTTTCTTTAATATATAATTACGATTAAATTTTAAGGAAATTACTCTAAAATTATTACGGTGTGAAAAAGGGGCGGGAATAAAAACATTCCGGAAGAAATTAAAAAACTTGGCAGCTATGTCATCATTCATTTGATAAAAGTTCACGCCTTTCTTTTAAATTTAAAATCTTCCCGTTTAAACATCTTGCTTCTTAGTTATTTCAGAATAAGAATTAGAAATTGTCTTTTAATAATCAAAAATCACTGGCTAATTAAATCAAATTTGTAACTTATTACCGCGCTTTGAAGAATACATTCCTTGAAATTGTTCCTAAGACAAGTGATGGGGCGTGTTTAATTGCTGCAGATGTAAAATTTAATGTTGTGAGATTTTCGACAAAGAGAGATAACGGAGGGATTTCTGTATTTAATTTCTTTTTTATTTAAAAAATAAAAATTCACAGCGTAAATAAGAATTTGCTCAGCGTGAATAAATGTTATTTTTGCTTCTGACAAGATTTTTACTTTCTTCTATCTTCAATAGAAGAAAGTATTGGATTCGTAAAAATTTTCGATTTCGGGTTTTTGATGGATTTATACGTTTTGAGAGTTGTAGAACACGATTTTACCATTTTTAGAAAATGTCTGTCTGTCTGTCTGTATGTGTGTGTGTGACAAAATTTTGTGGCAACTGTATCTCTGGAACTACTGCACAGAATTTCATACAAATTGGTATGTAGTTGCACCTTGACATAAATTAGTGCCTATCAACTTTTGGTAAAAATCGTCCTACAGGTTGCGTTGCCTTCCCGTTTTTTCTAAATTTTTAACAGGGTGATATAGGGCAAAAATTTTCAAGATGGGTATCTTTCGAAAGGTCTCGTCAGTACCTTTAAAACAAATGGTTGAACTATAAATCTGTGATAATTTAAAACAAAGTTATCGATTTTTTTTTTTTTTTTACTTTTTACGAAAAAAAAATCTTTTTTTTTTTTTTTTCTCTCCCCTTACTTTTACTCCCACGGTTTCCGTGTTCTGACAAACTTAAACTAATTTTTGCTTTTTTCCACTAATTTTGTCGGTCCTACGGTTTCCGTGTCTTGACAAACTTTAACATATTTTTGCATTTTTCCTCTAATTTTGTGAAAGTCCTACGGTTTCCGTGTTTTGACAAACTTTAACAAATTTTCACATTTTACCCAAAATTTTGTCAAAGTCCCACTTTTTTTTTTTTTTTTCTCTCTCCCCTTAATTCTATCAAACTCCCACGGTTTCCGTGTTTTGACAAACTTAGAATAATTTTCACATTTTACCCAAAATTTTGTCAAAGTCCCACTTTTTTTTTTTTTTTTAAATTATTGTTACTGAGTGAATTTGTATAGGAAAATATAGAAGAAAGTCTCGTGGTGGTCACAACATACTAGTTTGAATTTATTAACCGACGATGCTGATTTTATTAAGCGGCAGTTTAAAAATTCGTTTGCATTGATTTAATTCCGGCCCTGGCAATTTGATCAGATTGTGTGGCTGATTTTATTAACCAGTGATTTTATTAAACGGCGGTTACTATACTTGTAATAAATAAATGAATAAATGCTCTGGATATGAAAATCTCAAAATACTGTGATAAATACTACGGAAATGCGAAATATTTTTTGGGTTTCAGTTAAAAAAGGACTTGTTAAGTTTAACTGTTCATTGGTAACACTGGTTGGCATCAAAATTCTCCCTGTAAAAGTAAAAATTTTTTTCGATAAATTAAAATAAATGAAGCCCATTTGAAGATTAAATTGTTCCATTATGTATCAAATATTTTGGGTAGGTGGTGGTGGGGATTATTTTCATAAATAAAATAGCTTTCTTTTACTGAAGCATTAGCGCTATCAATTCTGTTCCTTATTTTATTATTATTATTATTTTTCATATTATTTTTCTTAATTTTGTTTCAAATTTTATTAAAAACAATCCTCATGGTTTCTGAAAAAAGTGTATACCTGCCTTTGAAGATCTTTGATTTGATGCGCAGTCTCAAAAGACAAATGTCAACAAAATTACTTTTCGTGGCAGACTTCATTCATTTCTTAACAATAATGTAAGGAAAATTGTTCATTGTTCCTGTTTTTATTGCTTTTTCCGTAATTAAAGAATACGTTGTGCTTCATTTAATAATACAAATTTTATTTTTTATATATTGTCTCTCTTAAAAACGATACGTGATGGAAACAATTTCGGTGACACATTCGGAATCAGGAATGTCAAATTATTACAGTACACCCCCTTTTTCATTTACGGGGATGAAATAATTACGTATCTGTTAATATTATTTATTTATTTTTGACCAATGTAATTATGAATTAAAAGGTTTTTTACAATCTTTTTTTTAGGACATAAGACATTTTAAAAAATATTGGTGGAATTTGAAATAGCCTTGCTTCCAGAAATAAAATTTTTCACTTAAACGACGAAAATCCTATGCAATAATTCTTACCTAAACTCAAAACGTTTTCTGTATAAGAGCGAGCGAGAGCACATAATTAAAGCGAGGAAGGGCACATAAATGACGAAAATTCTATGCAATAATTCTCACGTAAACTCAAAACATTTTCTTTATAAGAGCGAGGGAGGGCACATTATTAAATTATGGGCTCTGAAATTGTCCATTGCTAATCAAGGAAATTTATAAAAGAACACAATATTTATCTAGGAAATTTAGTGGAACGAATGTGACAAGCATTCTCTGTATCCGCATTAGAAATATTGAGTTTTAAATTATATTACGGTCTGTAAGAATTAATTATTCTACTGGCATTATGTAAGAAAAAATATGTATTACAATCCCTGTTAAATATGTCACAAAAATATATCAAAGGATGGAATTGCATTTTAACGTCTTTCATGCAGTTCTTAGTTGAACGCATGAAAATGCGTCTGTTGGTAATGGTCAGGGATAAAAGAGTTCCGCCTTTTCTGCCACCAATATTTCTATGCAGAAATTTTTATAATATTTTTACTGCTACTATTGTGATTTTTTACAGGCTAGAAATTTTTGTGGAAAAATAACGGTAGTAAAAAAAGCGGAACTCTTTCATCTCTAAATGATAAAAAAAATATATATACATGCAACAGTGTAGTATAACCCTTTGTGTGTATATGAAAACAGTGACTGTATTCACTGGTAAGAATTGTGGAATAAAATTTGGTACTTACCCTAAGGGCTTCAAGATTATTTTTCTCAACAGCTTTGTGCAGAACCGTGGCACCATCCTTCGTTCTAAAATCGAGATGAGCTCCACCGTTTACGAGCGCCATGATGACCTTTGCCGGATGCTTTAGGGAGGTGGCCAGTGTTAGAGGGGACTCTAAAAGCAATAAGATAAAGCACTTTCACAAATAGTTGACATTTATAGTTAAAAAATGTTTAAGCCTTGTAATTGAAAATCTAAAACTGAATATAATAAGTAAATTTTTAAATTTTAGTAATAAGTAATTATAGATTAAAGTAACTTAAATAAATTTTTTGTTGATTACTATTTACTGAAAGATTAGAAAAATATAAAGGAAATAGTAACAGTTAGTGTCATTTGACTAACTTTAATAAATTACAATAAATTTCATTTAGAGTTATTCATATTTAGTTTATATAAATAAATGAATAAAAAAAAAATTAAAATAAAATTTTATGCACAACTTTTACTTTGTAAAAAATAAAACTAAAAATAATTATTAAAAGAAAAAAAAATAATAATAATTCTACAAAGATAACAGTTTTGATAACCAATCTATATGAAAATCGTAATTAAAAAATAAAATAAAATAAATAAATAAAACCATTTGAAAAAAGGATTTTATGAAACAATTGTATGAATATTTTTCTTTCTTAAAAATGTTATACTCCTATATGATATTTTTGAAACCTCCCCAGGGAATACTTTTGTTGTATATCTCCAGGAATACAAAGCTAAGATACCATTACATCAATATTCCAATACCAGACAGAAGGAGAAAATCATTGACCTCAATAAATACATATAGCATTGTAACAAATTCCACAACCCCTGAAGAACTAGCTCTTGATTCACTTCAAATAAAGAAAGATAAATAGATTCTAACCTCTAGAAAATACATTGTTCATTTCCCAAGGTATTTGAATGATAGAGAACTCAGAAAATTGAGCTCAAACAGATAGAAATCTTTGATATTTTATGAATAGGAATACCATTTATTTTCGTTTGTTTCCCAATTCTAAATTTACAAACTTCCACTCATTTTAAATGAAATATTTTTCCATTTTAGCATGACACAGCAGAATGAAGTCGGAAGTCAAAATTTTTAGGACTATGGGAAAAAGTATAAAATTAGCATAATGTTCATTGGTGTAATTAAAGTTTGCCCATAGGCGTCATATCTAAATATTACACCTTTCTACTTTTTTTTATTTATTTTATTTTTTACAGAGAAGAAGAAAAAAAAAAAAATTGCAACGTGAAGAAAAGGTCATTTAGGGGCAGTTTTTGAACAGTTGTTTAATATTTGGATTATATTTAATGTTATGTTTACTTTTTAATAATAATTGTATTAATCTTTTTATTTATCCAATTACGTTGTAAACAAATTTTGTGAATTTAGCATTCCTTCATTCTATAAAATATACTGATTTTTATAGAAAATCACTCTTTAAATCATTACAGGGATATTTATTCATTAATAATAGAAAAGCACCACAGAACTGGTGTTTTAAAATAATAAGGGCAAAACTTTGAATAAACACCACAAAATGCAAGAAACTGGCAACAATTGTTTCTGGTCAAAAGAAAATATGACATTTCGTCAGGCGAACAAAGTAGGCACGACTGCTGCAATCAAAGCGGTAACGCACGAACACGATTTAAGTGAAGAGCAAAACATATAAAGTAGAATGTAAATACTGGTGTGGTCAGATTTATAAAATACAAGAAGAAAATAAATAAATAAATAAAATTAAAAAATAAAACATGAACTAAAATCTAAAAAATATCAAAACTAAATGACGAAGGATCTTGCTCTATCTCAAAAATCCGCCCTTTCTGAATTAAACTCCGCCTTCAATATCTCTACCCCCAATTTTCTGTTCCCAATTGTTCATCACATAGACCTTATATATATAGACTACGCCACCAATAGGACTTCCCATTATAGTGAATGTCTTCAACATGCGGGTGTAATCTGATGCCTTCATCCTTTGCGGTCAGCTCCGCATGTCACGTGACATAGACTTGAGGGAGATTCTTCTATAAGAAAGCACTTATTTTTGTAAGAATCAAACAAAAAATTCTCCCCTTCAAAATGGTTTTTCAAAAAAGAAACTTTTTTATAATTAATCTATGACATTTTAGCTTTCCAACGATGCGTAAATCTAAAGGCTTAAATGAAAAGTATGTGTACAATACAGAAATTTAAAAAACTCAAAACTACTTTCTTTCCTAAGAAAAAATCACATAATATTCATTTTCGTCTCTCTCTCTCCAGGTCCGCATCTCGTGATAATTTAGCTGGGGAAGCTAGCTCATCTCGCGGACAGATAATGAGGCGGATGCGTGGTCTATCTTATAAGGCCTATGGTTCACCAAAACAGACAAAGGGGAACAAAGAGTGCTGCTGAACAAATCGGATTATATTTCCCATGTTGAGACCATGCTTAATTCAGGTCCCTATTCCAAACTTATTCTTGAGGATCGTACTAAATGTATGGTGATTCCTTGCATTGCTAACTGTGTTCGTTTCTATGCTCTTCCAAAAATTCATAAGTGCAATCTCTGTTACCACACTATTGTGCCTAATATTGGTACAGTTTCTTACAATCTGGCTCGTTTTCTTTCAAAAACTCTTCCTCATTTAATTAATACTAACTTTTATACAGTAAAAATCTCTTATGACTTTGTGGACAAACTTAAATGCATCTCTTCCTCTAACTATACTATGATTTCTTTGGGTGTTAAATCACTTTTTACTAATGTTTCTATTCCAGGTGCTCTGGTTTGTTTAGAGAGGAGATTATGAGAATTCCATTATTCTTCTATTGAAATTAAAGGAGATTTTTAAATTTAGTTCATTTATGTATCAGGCAAACTGCCTTCATTTTTAATGGTACTTACTATTTCCAAAATGAGGGCATGGCAATGGGCAGTCCTCTCTCTCCTTTGTTTTGGGACATTTATATACACTATTTTGAAGAAAAACGCCTCGGTTTATATAAATTTCCTCACTGGTTTAGGTATGTTAATGACACTTTCGTTCTTATTCCCTCTGATGTCGATTTTTCCAGTTCACTTTCTTTGGTTAAGTCAATTGATCCCTCTATTTATTTCACTTTTGAGATTGAAAAAGATTGCCCCTTGCCTTTTCTTGATGTTTTTGTGTCTAAAGACAAGAATCGGTTCTTAATTACTCTCTTTAGTAAACCTTTCTCTGTCTCTCTCCCGCCGCACGCTCTCTCTAACCATGCCCCTCAACAAAAAATGGCTGCTTCCTATACACCTATACTCATGTTTTTCGTGCCTTACACATTTTTTCTGATCCGTCTAGTCTTTCGAAAGAAATTAATTATTTAAAATGTCTTGCTGTTTCTCGAGGCTATAACTCGTCTATTATCGATAAAGCTCTTTATAAATTAAAAAATCTTAAACGTTCTGCACCCAAACTGAACGATCGTGTTCTCATACCAATAGTTTTATCGTTTTATTCGTCACTTTCTTTTAAAATTTCTAAAATTCTTTCATCGTTTGGTTTTAAAGTCATTTACAAACCCTCTAACAAAATTAAATTATCTTCTCTTAAAGATCCTATTCTTACTGGAAACCGATCTGTCATTCATTTAATTCTTTGTTCGTCGTGTAATTTAGGTTATTATGGTCAAACTAAGAGATGTTTGAAATATAGAATAAATGAGCATCATCGGAATGTTCGTGATGAAGAGATTTCCAAGTCTTCTGTTCAGTGTTGCCAGATTGGGGACTTTTTTTATTCAACAGCCATCACTAAACATTAATTGTGACGGTTGCCTAATCTCTTCGAAGATTGATTATCTATTATGTTTATCACTTCTGAAATTTACTGGTGACTACTGAATAAAAAAAGTCCCCAATCTGGCAACACTGCTTCTGTTGCTTCCCACTGCTGGGCTCACTGTCATAGCTTTGATGACAACACTCATGCCTACTTTGTTCATCTGACGAAGGGTCGTGTTTTCTTTTGAACCGACACAGTTGTTGCCAGTTTATTTCATTTTATGGTGCTTATTCAAAGTTTTGTAATTATTATATTTACACATTATACGAAAATTCTATTACAGCTTAAAAAATCGTGCAAAGTTATTGAAATGCAATAATGCAATATTAATTTCGATGTGCCTTCGTACAGTTAACACAAAATCGCTAATTGCTGCTTAAAAATATTCTAAGCCTTATTCAAATCATTACTAAAATATAATAAAAAGAATTCACTAGCAGAAGTGATGATCATGTACGTTAAACGATAAAGAGGACACAAACATCAAGAATTTTTTCGCAATCCTAGTAAAAAAAAAAAAAAAAAAAATCAAAGAAAAATTTAATGTGAATAGCTTGCAATGTAATAATGATAGTTGTAAATCATTTTCTTACGACTGATTCAATTCAGGCTAAAAAATAATCTTAACTTTAAAGACTATACCAAATAACCAAGAAAAAAATTAAAAACAATTTAGATTTAAAAGAAAAAAAAAAAAAAAAAAAAAAAAAAGAAAGAAACATTGGCAATATCCAGATAGAGTACGTAAGGATATTAACTAACAACAGGTAGAAATGTATATTATAGTATCTTGTAGTTAGTGAAAAAGAACTCTGGAAATTTTCATGAAAAAAAAAAAAAAAAAAAAACAGCAGACCACATTTTTTGCACCTCACCCACATAAAAACTGGAGTTTTTGCCGAATGATTTGAAGTTAGGATTTCTATATTGATTTTTCTCTTTTAGTTTTTACAGGATGCTTCTTCATACACATATTTATAATTTACAAGCCTTAGTATGTTTTGAAAAAAAAAAATATACATATATTTTGTCATTTATTAAATCTATGGAATAAATAAGCAGTACACTTTACTGGCTGCTCTGACGTGCACGGCATATTCGTAAAGGAAGAAACGTTCAATACTCTGTTCTTTGCACGCACATAACCATCGCGAATCGAACAAAAGTAGGCTGCTTTATCATATTACGTTGGATAATACTCTACCGAATCTTTTTCATACTGATATTCAATAAGTTTAAATCAAGTATATTAAACGCGTAGACGCGTAGAGTACCAGTCCGTAATACTAATAAGACTATTGTTGCATGGGAATGAGCTTAATATACTAGGTTTAAAATTTTATATCATCATCGAATGGAGTTGGTGAAAGGTGGTATATATAAAAGTTTGATGATACAGAGTATTCGAAAAATATTGACTTCGCCTTTAATTCATTAAACATTGATCTTAGATACATATTATTAACTAGCAGGCTTTGCCCGCTTCGCTGGACACTATATTTAAATGATTTCTTTGTAACTGAATATATTTCGATTGGCGACTATTTTCGTCACAGCTTTAGTATGGGACCTCCTTGGCAATATCAAACATTTTTTGAACTTCTCGAATCTGTACAACAAAACTATTATAAAAACAAATATTTTCGAAAATAGTCCAATAGCTGGTGTTAATTCTTCGAATACTCTGGAAACAGTTGAAGCTGTTACTCGTACAGTATAAGTCATTATTCGATGAATGTTCTGGGACGGTCTAAAAAATAGTCACTTGTTCCACAGGAGTAAAGCAAATAACCCACTCGCCAAGTTTGTCTCCAAGACTATGCTTTCTATTAAACATATCTTTGTTTAGTTATTTAAATATTAATTTGAATTAATCAAATATTTCTGCCCGACAGCGTGCAAGTGCAGTCACACACAGCAGCTCATGTATTTGTATGTTCAATTAGCGTAGTGATTGGTATATAAAAAAATAAATAAATAACTAAACATTATCGTGCTACACAACTTTATTGAATCTCTCCCTTGGGGGCTTTTGAATTTTTGTCGCCATATTAGCGATTTTTTTTTTTTTTTTTGTATAATTTCTTGCATAAAAATAGAAAGCGTTTTATCGGACACCTTTTCGTTAACATATAAGAACCCTTCATATTCTGTTTATTTTATTAATGGTTTTTAGGTTTAAAATAGTGCTTAATGAAATAAATTTTCTATTTTTAAAACTGCACTTTTTTTTTTCTATAAAATTATCTACTCAGATAAAAATAGATCATTTATGTGACTACTATTTCAGTTTTTTTTTTTTTTTTTTTCGTTTTGTAGTATTTTATAAATTTTACATTTTTCTTGAACTACCTAGATTAAAATTACTGTTGCTAAATTAAACCTCTTTTATATTTTTCTTGAACTACCTAGATTAAAAAATGCTAAATTAAGCCTCTTGGCGAAAAATGTTCGGTGTACTTCAACGCAACAATTTAAAAAATCACCCAGGAGGATCTACTATAAATAAAACTGATTTTAGTAGAACACACATTAGCATCGTAAACTATATTAGCACTTTGTAAAAGAAATTTTAAATTAAAAATGACGTCAATTTTTTGAGATGCATAATTTATTTATTTATTTTTATTTTTTATTGTTCACGTTTAGATAAATGTATTTATTTTCCTGTTGAAAAAAAAAAAAAAAAAATTGACAACAATTAAATTATGGATAATTAAATTTAATTTTGGCAACAATTAAATTATGGTTAAAATTTAAATGGCTAATTTTTTGCTATTGTTAGCTTACAAAATTGCTATTTTATGCATAAAAATAACAAAAAAAAAGTTTTTTTTCGGAATAAAAAGTAGCCAACTTTTTAAGTTAGGGTATAAGCTATCTCCATAACAAATTTTATCGAAATCCATCGAGCGGTTTTAGCGTGAAACTGACTCAAATAAACGGACATTCACATTTATAATATATATAAGATTTCAAACTTCAAAAAATAAGTTGGAAAATTTCATAAAGCAAATAAAAATTTTCAGCGAATTATATCCCAAAGATTACAAAAAATAATTTCTTTGAAGGCTTTTATACAAAAAAGTTTCTTTTTAGAAAAATGTACCCTATATACTAAAAAAATTATATATAAAGTTTCAGAGCTTCATCTCAGAAAGTCTTCAAGGTATCACAAGACAAGAACGCTAACTTAAGTTATTTTTTAATGTCTATAAGTATTTGTTGAAGTCCAGGGCATTTTTTTTTTTTTTTTTTAATAGAACCCGCATAAAAATTTAAATTTTGTAATCTATCGAATGCATTTCTCGAAAAATATTGATTGATTTTAGGAAATTTTGTGTGTGCTTTTTTAATTATCTTTATATTTAGTTATTTTTGTCAAGATCAACATTTAAGGAAATAAAGTTGCTATAAAGAATTTTTTTTCGAAAAACCTGTATATTAAATATGTTTTTTCTTATAGACTCAAAAAAAAAAAAAAAAAAAAAAAAAAAACTGTGACTTATAGATTTTATGTTTAAAGATCTGTTTATGAAACTTCAAAAGAGAATTTGATTTGAAGGACAAAACAGCAGATTTCCAAACCAGTCCAATGAGTTTTGCGACTGGTACTGTGGAGCGTACAGACACAAAGATAAACACCAAAATTTTTTGGTGATTTAACCAGGTGGCATCTACCGGCGTTTCGGCAATTAGAGTTTTTCGCTCTAACAAAAAAATTGGGAGACTTCTAAAAAGGTTTCTAAAATCAATGTAATAATTGTAATCAATGAAATAAATCGCTTCTAAATTGCATGAGGGAAGAAATTCGCGATGAATTTTTAATTTGCCATGCTATTTAGAGCATGTGATTCTGCCTAATCCTTCAATCAATCATCGATCGACTTTTGAAAAATATATCTGTCTGCAACAGATATGATTCCTCCCTCCCTTGTTCGTTATTGATTGTGACTAGTCTTCTTTTCATCGGAAGGAAATTTCTTTTCCAGACACCATATAGGATTTTCTGACTTTGAAAAGCAATCAATTATTTCTTATGGTGCTTGTTTTCTAGAGTTTTCTTTTTGTTCTTTGGTAAACAAAAGTTTGTATTTATGAGATTTTGCATTATTTTGAAAAAAAAAAAAAAAAAAAAAATCTGTTCTCATGCTTTTTGGAACATTATATTTATTTATTTTATTTTTACAATTTGAATTTGAAATTTTCAAGTGGTCTCCACTTGAAAACAAAATGGCGGAGCAACTTGGTTAACAAACTCATCTAAGATATTTATAAGATAAGTTAAGACACTGTTCAAATTTGTTTCCATTTGGAGTATTATTTCGGAAGTTATCATGGTTTTAAATTTTCAAGTGGTAGCCTGATTTCAAGTGGTCCCGCTTAACTTAAGATATCCGCCACTTTATTAAAAATGGCGAACAAAGTTCATTAATGAAGTTATTTGAGACACTTGTATAACCTATGTATGCATCAAAATTAAAAAAAAAAATTCGGAATATGCTTTTTACAATTTGAATTTGAAATTTTCAAGTGGTCTCCGCTTGAAAACAAAATGGCGGAGCAACTTGCTTAACAAATTCATCTGAGTTATTTATAAGATAAGTTAAGACACTATCCAAATTTGGTTCGATATGGAGTATTATTTCAGAAGTTATTGTGATTTTAAATTTTCAAGTGGTAGAGTGATTTCAAGTGGCCCGCTTAACTTAAGATATCTACCACTTTATTAAAAATGACGGATAAATTTCATTAATAAACTTCATTGAGACCCTTATGTGGTCTATATTTACATCAAATTTGAAACAAATTCGGAATACACTTTTTACAATTTGAATTTGAAATTTTCAAGTGGTCTCCACTTGCAAACAAAATGGCGGAGCAACTCGGTTAACAAACTCATCCAAGATATTTATAAGATAAGTTCACTGTCCAAATTTGGTTCCATTTGGAGTATTATTTCGGAAGTTATCATGGTTTTAAATTTTCAAGTTGTAGCCTGATTTCAAGTGGTCCTGCTTAACTTAAGATATCCGCCACTTTATTAAAAATGGCGAATAAAGTTCATTAATAAAGTTATTTGAGACACTTGTATAATCTATGTATGCATCAAAATTAAAAAAAAAAAAATTCGGAATATGCTTTTTACAATTTGAAATTGAAATTTTCAAGTGGTCTCCACTTGAAAACAAAATGGCTGAGCAACTTGGTTAACAAATTCATCTGAGTTATTTATAAGATAAGTTAAGACACTATCCAAATTTGGTTCGATTTGGAGTATTATTTCAGAAGTTATTGTGATTTTAAATTTTCAAGTGGTAGAGTGATTTCAAGTGGCCCCGCTTAATTTAAGATATCTACCACTTTATTAAAAATGACGGATAAATTTCATTAATAAACATCATTGAGACCCTTATGTGGTCTATATTTACATCAAATTTCAAACAAATTCGGAATACACTTTTTACAATTTGAATTTGAAATTTTCAAGTGGTCTCCACTTGAAAACAAAATGGCGGAGCAACTCGGTTAACAAACTCATCCAAGATATACAATTTTTAATAGAATCACACAATCAACTGTGGAAGAAAATCATATTTATTGAATTTTTTTATTTTTCCGACTGAGTGAAAATAATGCCTGGACCGGGAGTCGAACCCCGGATCTTTGACTTACAAGGTCAAGGCTCTACCAATTGAGCTATCCAGGCCGACACCCGATCGACATTACTCACTCAGACAACCTTTTAGGCAGAAACAATCTCGTCTATCATTTAGATAGCTCAACAGAAATAAGCCGCAGGTAATGGAACACACCATTAAACAATGGGAGAAAGAAATACAATTTTTAATAGAATCACACAATCAACTGTGGAAGAAAATAATATTTATTGAATTTTTTTATTTTTCCGACTGAGTGAAAATAGTGCCTGGACCGGGAGTCGAACCCCGGATCTTTGACTTACAAGGTCAAGGCTCTACCAATTGAGCTATCCAGGCCGACACCCGATCGACATTACTTACTCAGACAACCTTTTAGGCAGAAACAATCGGGTCTATCATTTAGATAGCTCAACAGAAATAAGCCGCAGGTAATGGAACACACCATTAACAAATGGGAGAAAGAAATACAATTTTTAATAGAATAACACAATCAACTCTGGAAGAAAATCATATTTATTGAATTTTTTTTTTTTTTTTTTTTTTTTTTTTTTTTTCCCGACTGAGTGAAAATATCTTATTTCTGTTGAGCTATCTAAACGATAGTCCAGATTGTTTCTGCCTAAAAGGTTGTCTGAGTGAGTAATGTTGATCGGGTGTCGGCCTGGATAGCTCAATTCGTAGAGCCTTGACCTTGCAAGTCAAAGATCCGGCGTTCGACTCCCGGTCCAGGCATTATTTTCACTCAGTCGGAAAAATAAAATATTATCCAAGATATTTATAAGATAAGTTCACTGTCCAAATTTGGTTCCATTTGGAGTATTATTTCGGATGTTATCATGGTTTTAAATTTTCAAGTGGTAGCCTGATTTCAAGTGGTCCCGCTTAACTTAAGATATCCGCCACTTTATTAAAAATGGCGAACAAAGTTCATTAATAAAGTTATTTGAGACACTTGTATAATCTATGTATGCATTAAAATTAAAAAAAAATTCGGAATATGCTTTTTACAATTTGAATTTGAAATTTTCAAGTGGTCTCCACTTGAAAACAAAATGGCGGAGCAACTTGGTTAACAAATTCATCTGAGTTATTTATAAGATAAGTTAAGACACTATCCAAATTTGGTTCGATTTGGAGTATTATTTCAGAAGTTATTGTGATTTTAAATTTTCAAGTGGTAGAGTGATTTCAAGTGGCCCCGCTGAACTTAAGATATCTACCACTTTATTAAAAATGACGGATAAATTTCATTAATAAACATCATTGAGACCCTTATGTGGTCTATATTTACATCAAATTTCAAACAAATTCGGAATACACTTTTTACAATTTGAATTTGAAATTTTCAAGTGGTCTCCACTTGAAAACAAAATGGCGGAGCAACTCGGTTAACAAACTCATCCAAGATATTTATAAGATAAGTTCACTGTCCAAATTTGGTTCCATTTGGAGTATTATTTCGGATGTTATCATGGTTTTAAATTTTCAAGTGGTAGCCTGATTTCAAGTGGTCCCGCTTAACTTAGGATATCCGCCACTTTATTAAAAATGGCGAATAAAGTTCATTAATAAAGTTATTTGAGACACTTGTATAATCTATGTATGCATCAAAATAAAAAAAAAATTCAGAATATGCTTTTTACAATTTGAATTTGAAATTTTCAAGTGGTCTCCACTTGAAAACAAAATGGCGGAGAAATTTGGTTAACAAATTCATTTGAGTTATTTATAAGAAAAGTTAAGACACTATCCAAATTTGGTTCGATTTGGAGTATTATTTCAGAAATTGTGATTTTAAATTTTCAAGTGGTAGAGTGATTTTAAGTGGCCCCGCTTAACTTAAGATATCTACCACTTTATTAAAAATGGCGAACAAAGTTCATTAATAAAGTTATTTGAGACACTTGTATAATCTATGTATGCATTAAAATTAAAAAAAAATTCGGAATATGCTTTTTACAATTTGAATTTGAAATTTTCAAGTGGTCTCCACTTGAAAACAAAATGGCGGAGCAACTTGGTTAACAAATTCATCTGAGTTATTTATAAGATAAGTTAAGACACTATCCAAATTTGGTTCGATTTGGAGTATTATTTCAGAAGTTATTGTGATTTTAAATTTTCAAGTGGTAGAGTGATTTCAAGTGGCCCCGCTGAACTTAAGATATCTACCACTTTATTAAAAATGACGGATAAATTTCATTAATAAACATCATTGAGACCCTTATGTGGTCTATATTTACATCAAATTTCAAACAAATTCGGAATACACTTTTTACAATTTGAATTTGAAATTTTCAAGTGGTCTCCACTTGAAAACAAAATGGCGGAGCAACTCGGTTAACAAACTCATCCAAGATATTTATAAGATAAGTTCACTGTCCAAATTTGGTTCCATTTGGAGTATTATTTCGGATGTTATCATGGTTTTAAATTTTCAAGTGGTAGCCTGATTTCAAGTGGTCCCGCTTAACTTAGGATATCCGCCACTTTATTAAAAATGGCGAATAAAGTTCATTAATAAAGTTATTTGAGACACTTGTATAATCTATGTATGCATCAAAATAAAAAAAAAATTCAGAATATGCTTTTTACAATTTGAATTTGAAATTTTCAAGTGGTCTCCACTTGAAAACAAAATGGCGGAGAAATTTGGTTAACAAATTCATTTGAGTTATTTATAAGAAAAGTTAAGACACTATCCAAATTTGGTTCGATTTGGAGTATTATTTCAGAAATTGTGATTTTAAATTTTCAAGTGGTAGAGTGATTTTAAGTGGCCCCGCTTAACTTAAGATATCTACCACTTTATTAAAAATGACGGATAAATTTCATTAATAAACTTCATTGAGACCCTTATGTGGTCTATATTTACATCAAATTTCAAACAAATTCGGAATACACTTTTTACAATTTGAATTTGAAATTTTCAAGTGGTCTCCACTTGAAAACAAAATAGCGGAGCAACTTGGTTAATAAACTCATCTAAGATATTTATAAGATAAGTTAAGACACTGTCTAAATTTGGATCGATTTGGAGTATTATTTTGGAAGTTATAGTGATTTTAAATTTTCAAGTGGTAGCCTGATTTCAAGTGGTCCCACTTAACTTAAAATATCTGCCACTTTATTAAAAATGGCGGATAAACTTCATTAATAAACTTCAATGAGACCTTTATGTGGCCTGTATTTACAACAAAATTCAAGCAAATCTTGCTTTAAATATGCTTTTTACAATGTCGGTTTGAAATTTTCAAGTGGCTGCCACTTAAAAACAAAAAGTCGGAGCAACTTGGTTAACGAACTCATCCAAGATATTTATAAGATCAGTTCACTGTCCAAATTTGGTTTCATTTCGAGTATTATTTCGGGAGTTATCGTGATGACAAAATTTTCATTATATATATATATATATATATATATATATATATATATATATATATATATATATATATATATATAGATAGATAGATAGATAAACGAAGTGATTGCAATAGGTTGATTTCTAAAGAAATCAACCTAAAAATATATATATGTATATATAAATGTACTATCAGGCAACAATAGAAAGACAATAAAAATTGACAACATGTAATCTCCCTGCCCTCTCTCTGTTTACACGCACATATTCCGAAAGATATATATATCAAATAAAATTTATATTTATGTTTTCTTGAACAAATCCTCTTAATATGCTGCCATAGATTCCGGGTACGGATACATATATTAATCTACATTTTGAAACGGCAGGAATTAGTAAAGATTTATAAAATGCTCTAAATTTATATTACAACATATACAACATACAATAAACTTGCTAAAAAAATATATGGATTTCTGCCTCCGATATGTTTTCATTTATCTGAAAGAAGTTTGTTCTCAAAGATATCTGTAAGATTATGTTTTCTCACTTCAAAATTATTTCAGTCTATTATTTTTCAAGACCTTCGTTTATCAAGAGATCTATATCAGTGTTCTTTATAAAAGAAGTAATTGTTTCTTGAGGGTATTTTTTTTTCTTTTATAAAAAAGTTCTATAAAAATTTTCATTTCTTTCTTATGCCCTTCTACGTTTGTTGTTATTGGATTTAAGTTCTTTATTTAAACCATCATTAAAAAAAAAAAAAAAAAAAAAAAAACTGTTTGAAAAATACTTATTAAAAATAAATTTTATACATCTTTCTTACAGTAAAAATGAGTACACATTACGAAGTATTTCATTCATATATCTTACAATTTTTCGAAGAGTAAGCTCGTAGTCATAATTTTATACATGCATTACTTGCACAATACCATTTGATACCTTATTATTTATATAACCAATAGTATGAAAAACTTCCATTTTAGTTCTAAAACATTTTCAATTATTACTGCATTAAAACGTCTTCGACATAAATAAGCAAAATGCAGATAATCATATAGCAGAGTTTTGGCCAATAATTGCAAGGGTTTTTAATCTATATATATTATACAATTCTCTAAATCTATATAACTTCATTTTATGGTACATCAGACGTCTAAGACGTCTAATCTTGTTTGGAACAGAATATATGAGGAAGAAATTTTCCATAAACTTTTCATTTGGTCATGTTCCCTGGGACATAATTATTTCTGATGCTGCCTAATAATTCCATCTTTTATCGACGTTTGAAGATTTTTCTGTCGAGATCAGAGACAGTTAGTTCTTCCTCCCTCTTTTCTCGCGATCCTGTCTCGAACTGTCTTCTTTTCACTAAGAAAGTAATTCTCTTCATAGACATCATCTTGGATTACGCCTTCTCACTTCGAGATTAAAGCAGCCTATTATTTCCCGAAAAATTATTATGAATGTTTCTTACAAGAAATGCAATTATTTCTTTTAATCTTTCATAGTACTTTCAAGTAAAATGTTTCGTATCCTACAGAAAGTAAGAAGATTTTTTTTTTTTTTTTGTAAATAGAAGCAAAATGTATTTTTTCTTCATAAAATAGTTATTTTACGTTAGGATTGATAAGAAAAATATTTATAATAGAATTAATTTTATCACAATAATAATCAGAAAAATGTTTCCATAAAAAGTCACATGCTGTATATACTTTATTTATATTTCGTTCATAAGAGTATTTTTAATTTCATATGACAACAGTTTTTTTCTCACTTAATTATCGGTATGTATATATCAATTGCAGGCTTTCGTAGCGTTTCTAAAATTTTACTCACGTTTTATTATACTATCACCACTACTGTCAGAAAGATAGTGGTGACAATATAATAAATTGAGCATAAAATTTTAGGCCTCCAATGGACATACCGGTATTACACAATTATGTGTTATAAAATAACACTAAATTAATTTTTTTTAAATAATATATATATATATATATATATATATATACTAGCAGACCCGGCCACGCGTTGCTGCGGCTAAGTAATACGTTGATAATTTGATAAGGTATATAGTATTTCCCCACAACTGGATTTGGCGATTTTTTTTTTTTTTGCGCCTTTTTGAACGATAACGAAGTCGTTCTGGATTCTTTGCAATAAAATACGGTAACCTGCATGCTTTTATTTTAGATTTATGATTTAGCTTATGATTTTATCATTTATGATTTTTAGATTTATGATTTAGCCATAATCGCCAAATCCAGTTGTGGGGAAATACTATAGTTGTTACCCATAACTATAACTTATAATATATCTTCAGTAATTATATTCGCATAATTATAACTTCAGTATCAGTATATCCCCACAGATGAATTTGGCGATTTTTCTTTGGCGCCGTTTTGAACGATAACGATGTCGCTCTGGACTGTTTGTGATATAATATGGCAGCCTATATGTTGTTTATTTTGGATTTATTATTTTATGTTTTTGATTTATGATTTAGATTATCATTTATGATTTATAGATTTATGATTTAGCCATAATCGCCAACAAAAAATCGCCAAATATCGTTGTGGGGATATACTGATTAATATATTACTGAAAAGATTAATATATTTTAACGAAGTGGTGAGAAGATTCTGAGTATGTTAAAATTTTAATAGTAAATTCAAGTTAATCAAGAAGGAAAGCATTGAGGATTAAGATAAGAAAATTGCAAGATTTTAAGATCGCATTTTCAGCAATAAATATGAGTCAAAATTTAATGCAAAATACATATATAAATCACAAATTTAATCAGGAACGTTAAATTGGTAAGTTATTAAAGAAAAAGTAAAGAGAAATAAGAGAAATAATTAATTAAAGTTTCGAACATCGATCATATAGATTAGCGTTACAAAACAAATAAACAGACTTAAACTCTTCCAGACTTTTAAATAAGTTTTAAATTAAGTTTTAAAATTTAATGTTAAATAAAACATACTTTTAAATAAGTTTTAAAATATTGAAATGGTTACTTTTATTTAGAACGTTATGTATAGATCACAAATTTCTTAAAGAAAAAGAAGTGATACAGATTAGAATAATGCAACAAAAATTGAAAAAGCAAGGTTATGTCGTAAATAATTTTTTAACACACGTATCACGTGAAATAAATTGTAACATATACATAATGTATCTGATATAAGATATTAACATGTTGCAGCGGAATAAATTTCATATCTATCATCCTTGGCGGAAAAAAAAATAATATCGCCAAATTATCTGGCGCACACATTTAAATCCTTTCAAAAATCATGGTTATTTTAACAACTTATATTAAGAGAGTAATGGATAATATGAAACAATATTTCACACAATACATATTACGAAAATATACATCTAGCTTGTATATTTTCGTGTTACGTTTTTGATCGCCAAATACGAAAAACTCCAAGGACGACAGAGCTTTGAAATTTAAAATTAAAATTTTGTCAATTTGACAGCAAACTAACTCAATCTAACGTATGCACATGATAAATAATACATATGTATACAAAAATATGGGGATTAAAATCCGGAAATAATTTTCCTCGTTTTTTAATATTTTTTTACAAAAAATACAATGGGCGATTAACATAAGAAATCTTTTTCTTGATTTCACAGACTGTCAGTGACGTCACACTTCGCTTGTGTATAACTACATACTTTATCAATGCGAATAAAATCTTTAAATTGATTATGACGTCAATTTCCGTGAGATGTATAATTTAACTTTTTATAATTTTTTAACGTTCACGTTTGATTAAATATATTTACTTTTATGTCAAAAGAAAATGAACTCGTATTTTTTCTTTTTGGCAACAATTAAACTTATGGAACTCACAGATATTTTGGAGCAACTTTAATAAAGGTCTATAATTAACAAATAATTGCAATAAAAAAATATTGTGACAATAAATTGAGATAAAAACTATCCTATCTCTCAAGTTGGACCAAACTGCACACAGTGCGCAAAATTTCATTAAAATCGGTTCCTTAGTTTAGGAGTTTACCCCGGACAAACATCGTGACACGTAATTTATATATATATACAGATATATATAATGAAAGATAATGAATAAAGTTATTCAAAATAGACTATTCTTCACCTCTCTATGAGTTTGAAGGTTTTGTGAAAAACAATAGATAATTCCGTTTGTAAACGCAATGCATGAATAACACGCACACATACACACACACACACGCACACACACACACACATACATGCACACACACACATGCACACACACACACACACACACATATATATATATATATATATTATATTTGCTATAAACATAGATGATATTTTTTTTTGCTACTACTATTTTTATTTAGAAATCTTAGAAATCTTTATTGCATGTTATGCATTGCTATTTTAAAATTTACAATACTTTTTAATCTTTCAACTTATATTAGAAAATATGTTACGCGTTATTTATTTATTTATTATTATTATTATTTTGGTTTAAAGAATAAAAATGCTTAAAAGAAATCGTGGATTTTCAAACGATGTTGACAAAAATTAAAATAAATTGTGATTATCAGTTCACAGTCCCAAAATATTTAAATTTGGTTGAAAATTGGAGATTTTAAAAATTTAAAACAAAACAATATTACACCTTTTCCTTAATAATAATATCTGAGAGTATATATTATAGATTTTTCGTTAGTTATTTTTAGAATTATTAGAAAAAAGTAATAAATCTCTTAGTCGTAACTGTATACTACATACATTACGTATACAATGCATTTTCATTATGTATTATTTACATGAGCAAGAATGAAACAAATTTCTACTTTAATTCCATTTTAAATGAATATATTTCATTGTGTAATAAACTGCATCAAAACCGTATAGTATTAGATAACTGTGCATATATATATATATATCTGTCTCTGTGTGTGTTTTTCTGTATACGTGTGCCTGCTTCTCTCTCTCTGTATATTGGGTGTATAAAAAACAGACTATCCGAAAATAAAACTCTATTATTCCCAAGTTATTCTAGATAATGTTTTACATCAAATGTAACTGCACAAAGCATCACATTAAGTTTACAATATTACACGTGTGTGTATCTTAAATTTTTTACAACATGACGAAAACGCAAATCTGAATCGACAGCAATGCATTTAAGCCGATGTATGCACACCAACATGTATTTTTGTTTCAATAGCCAGAATAATGTCATTTAGCGTGCTTGGTTTATTCGCATACACTTTGTCCTTGATATCAGGGTTGCCAGATTTTGCCTTTTTTTAATTCAATAGTCACCAATATTTTTTATTTGTAACGTTTGGTTAATCATTTCGAAGATTGATAGTCTATTATGTATATCAAATGTCACTTCTCAAAATGATTGGTGATTATTGAGTAAAAAAAGGCGAGATCTGGCAACGCTGCTTGATATAAAACCAACAGAATTTTTTTTACAACGAAATTTATTAAATTACTATCGAGTACGAATATTAGTTAATGTTTACGCTGTAAACATTTCTGGAATGATGTGCAATAATTAACTTAAAAAAAAAAAAAAAATAAATAAATAAAAAAAATAAATAAATCCTGACGATTATTTTTTTTACTTGCAAGTATAAAAATCTAACGCTTTCATAATCTGCCTCAAAATTTGGCGACTTTATTTGCAAAAAACAAAGAAATATACAAGCGTTTATTTCTGAACAGTCCGTTTTTATTGCATTAAGTATATATATATATATATATATATATATATATATACATATATATAAACAATTAAAACTGTTGAATTGCTTTTGACAGTGCAACAGACCGCTTCTAAACTTGTTAAAAACAATCTGCAGGATAAAGAAAATTTCCATAAACTTTTCATCTGGTCATGTTCCATGGAACACAATTCTTTCTTTGCTGCCTAATAATCCCATCTTTTATCGACGTTTGAAGATTTTTCGTTCGAGATCAGAGACACTTCTTCTTCCTACTTTTCTCGCTATCCTATCTCCGACCTGTCTAATTTTCAGCTGGAAGAAATTCTCTTCATAGGCATCATCTGGGATTACGCCTTCTCACTTCGAGATTAAAGGAGTCTATTATTTCCTAAGATCCTTATTTTCCGAGAGATTATTATCAGTGTCCCTCCCAAGAAGAGTAATTGTTTGTCCTAAGCTTTAACAGAGTTTTCTGCAAAATGTTCTGTTGCCCACAATAAGTAACAGGATGTTTTTGTTTATTTTGAATTCTTTAAATATTATATTGGAAAGAAAAATATATAATTTTTCTTGATAGAAAAGTTATTTTTTGTTATGTTTGATTAAAAACGTGTTTGCAAGAGATTTTATTTTGCTGGTACTTTGTTATGCAGTAAAACTATTACAAATCATGTTTTCTCCTTTTATGCAAATTAAATGTTTTTGAATTGTTATTCCTTTGTCTTATAATAAATGATAAATCTACAGAATAATTTAAAAGTTTGTGTATGATTATTACTTAAAATTAATATATATATATATATATATGCACTTGAAAGATATTTATGTACGTTTACTTCACTCGTACAAACTGAAAACAAAAAACATACTGATGCATAAAATATCTAATTGCGCGGTGGCGCCTGAACAGGTTATATTTAATGAAATACGGCTAGCGCATAACGTACGGTCTTGTCCACTGAAATGGTTAAAATGCAGCTGTTTATTACAGTGTGAAAAGTTTTAGTTTTATTTATGTTTTAGACTTATACTGGTCGTTTTTATTTCTTATACAGTATTTTTATTTATTTTTATTTTATTTTTTTAAATATCTGGTCTGTATTTTTTTAAATCACTGGTCGGCATCAAAATTTTCCCTGAAAAGTAATGATCATTTTTTAGAAAATTAAAAAAAGGACCCAATTATGATGTTTTTAAAAATAAATTAGTTTTCTCTTGCTGAAGCATTAGCACTATCAGTGTGTTATCCTTTATTTTTTATTTTCTTTCACCCACTTTTCTTCCCACTTATTGAAAATACTTCCAGTTTTTTTTTTTTTTTTTTTTTTTTTTTTCTGAAAAAGTCGTGTACCCTCCTTTGAAAATGTACGATATGCATGGTCTCAAATTACAAATATCAACAAAATGACTTCTCCATCAAAAACTTTATTTATTTTTGAAGGAATTTAGTAAAATTTATTCGTTTTTAATGATTTTATTGCTTTGTAGCATCGTTAAGGAATGTATTGTTTTTCATTTAATACTGAAGGGTTTATTTATTCTTTTAAAAAGATCTATTTTCTCTTTTAAAATGGTACGTGCTGCAACAATTTCAGTGACACATTTGGAATTGTGGAATACCAAATTCGTATAGTTCCCCCATATCTTTTACAGAAAGAAACATTTATTTGTTTTTACCGCCCAGTGATAAGGTTATAGATCTAAATAAATAAATAAAACTTAAAAAAAAATATATATATATACATATGTATATATAACTATTTCTAAATATGCAAATTTTCGTTTACAATTTTGATTAAACGTAAATAAGTGCTCTCTGTTATTCTGAAATTTTTTAAATTGGTAATAAAGAACCCCTTAATAAATGAACGACATTGTTTAATTACTAATTGTTAAGAGTAAGGTAATGCGCTATACGTGCTATTATCGGATCATGATATTTTGAATAAAAAAATTAAATAAATAAACAAACTTAAATGAGAATGTTTTAGAAATCCAATTCATTTAACTAAATTAGTTTGAAACTGAAATCAAAATCTGTCTTTTACCGCTTTTAGTAATTTCGCACACAACTGCCGTTTTTTTTTTCCCTTCTTCTTTCACTGCAAACATGGGAATGTGTTACCCAATTTATGAGCTATGCATATGCATGATTTTATTTTTTGTGTAAGACAGCATGGATGTTCTTATACTTACTTTACATCACAATAATTAATAAACTAGAGTTATTCCCACTGTTTTCCGTCTGTATTAGATTAAAACATAACATTCTATATACGTTTAACATTCTTACATAATAATTTACGACATCATTTATAAATTCGTATTGTCATCTAAGTAAAAAAAAAAAAGATTTTTCTTTAACATAGACTCTGTTTTTACTTTTCATTTTCGTTTTTCCTCTTTATCTTGAAAATTCATCATCTTTTTATGAGAAAAGAGTTTTTCTCTTGACATAATCTGGAATTACAAATTCTTATTTTGAGATTAAAGCAGTCTATTCTTTCTTAATACTCTTTAAGACGTGATTATCGGTATTTACTGTAATATAAGTGGCTGTTCTCTAAAGCTTTTCAATTATTTATAAAATGTATCTTTATTTTTTTTTTTTTAAATCTGAGAAACAAAAGATTTTCTTTTTTTAAAGCCAACAATCGAGGCTAATTTATTATTTTAATAGAAAAATGCAATTATGGTTTAAAGAATTACACACTGAAGTTTTCTAATGGTAAAGTTTTGTAGTTACTTAATTGAATATGTATTTCAATTTATTGTCTTAGTAATTAGGTAAAAATTAAGATTAATTAAAGAGAATAAAAGATGAGATTAATTAATTTGGCATGCATAATTGAGTGTAGCTTAGCGCAAAAGATTCGAAGGATCAGATGAAACATACATTTAGAAGGTATAACCTAATATTTTCAAAATTATTACATAATGCAATTTTGAAAAGGAGTCCTGCGCAGAATTACAGAATTTTTTCTGTTTTAACTGTATAAACAGGGTAATAAAATTATCACAAAGGAAAAATCTAGGTAACCAACAATAATAGTAATGAAATATATTGGAAATTTAAACTAGTAATGTAGATATTTTATTACTTTTTCATTATTGTTTCTTTTAGTTTCAAAATTACTATGTGTTGAAAATGTATTATTATGTCTATTATTTACTTTATGAATATTATTATTATTAGATGGCAACGTTGGTTAAAAAAAAAAAAAAAAAAAGATACGTGGTCTCGTTTAATCGAGAGCTCGTGTGTATTAAATTTTTTAGAATAAGTAATTTTCTGTTTTTTAACAGTTGGTCTTTTTACATTGGGAATAAATTTCTTGTATTTTTCAGATGGTTTTCTTTTCGTAAATAATATTCAACGTAGCTGTGCTCTTTTTTACTATTATTTAAGTTTCAGAAAAGCGCGAAGTGACCGCTTTGAACATAAAAGTGTGAATATTTAATTTACCAGCGTCCGCAGGTAACACTAGTATTTTTTTTTGAAAGCCTAGAAGAGGAAACGGTGATTTTCCTTAGGTAGCTTCAATACTAGGGGTTGCATAAAAGTTTTTGTTAATTTTACTTCTTCTTTTCATTTATAAACCTAATGTTAAGGGGTTACCCGAGTTTCGAAGACTAAAAAATACATAAAAATTTTTATTCAAAGTTTTACGCATAAAAAAAATCAATATTTAAACAATATCTTACAAAATTTTCTTTAATTTTTTTTTTTAATATTCAGTCCATAGGTCTTATAAGACCCTCCGGAGAAGCGGTGGAAACGATTTCTCAAAAATTATTGCACCGTTCTTATTGAAATTTTGACATTTCTTCAAAATAGAATTGACTAGTACATGAACGAAGAATTTTTTTTCTTTTTCGAGTACAACTAATTTTGTAAGGCTGTAAGTGGGATAAAATGTACCGAAAATTGTATTCTTTATGCATACTATTCTGGCAAAAATTCAAATTTTGAATATTTTTAAAAATCCATCCTTGGTTCAAGCACTAGTTAATTCTATTTTGCAGAAACGTGCAAAATGTGTATAAAACCGGTTCATTAATTTTTTTAGAAATTGCGTTCACTGCTTTTCTGAAATGTGGACCCAAAGGCTAAATTTTTCATAATTTTTTTTTTATGAAAATTTTATAACATACTGTTTAAATGTTGCTATTTTTTATGCCCAAAATGTTGAGTAAAAATTTGCTTATTATATTAAAATAAATAAATAAATGATAATCTGGTGTGTCACTCACACGACTTTCTCTTACCCTGAAATTTAATACTATAAATACAGGTTGCGGTATTAAGAGGTAACATAACGAGTACTGTTATGTAAACCTGTGTTAAACAATTCAAATTAGGCTTCGGAAGAGTTTTATATGATAATTAGTTCTGTGTAACCCCCATTTCATTAATGCACCTACATTTATATAGAATTTAATCCGGTTATTAAAAAGTAATTTATTAGAATTATTATTTAAAAAAATTATCTTTTATGATAATGCAGACGATTTCCATATTAGAGAAGTCGTATAACACTAAATAATAATAAAAAAGTTGAATTTATTCTCAATATTACATTAAAAAAATCGATAACTTTATTTTAAATTATCGCAGATCGATGGTTCAACCATTCGTTTTAAAGGTATCGGCAAACTCTTTTGAAAGATACCCATCATGAAAATTTACTCCCCTCGAGGAGGAACTCCTCCCTCCCCCCTAGGAGAAGGAGGCGAGGCTCCTACATACACAATTTTTTTTTCCCAGTTGATTATCTCTATTACAAAAAATATATTCGTTTCATTTGGTTTAGTGCAGTCTATAGATGTTAAACTCTACTTAGCTGCAATTTCCCCCATAGACGTAATGTATTTGAATACTTTTGAGTGTCCCTGCACGCGAACCATTTGCTTCATCTCAACGAAAAGCTTACTGTAGCATCCCTATATGATACACATTTAGAATACCGAGTTTTGAATTTCTGCTACTATTTGTTATTGAGATATGCTGATAACAGACAGACACACAGACCATTCGCGAAAAACATGATTTTCGTATTCAGGGGACCATAGAACATGTAAATATAACTAAAACTCACGTGAGAAAATTTGGCCCTAAAATAATACTTTCTCGACCCTATGGGTAAGAGAAAGTAAAAATAGAAAAAAAATATGCTTTTTTTTTTTTTTTTCTACTTTTTAAAAACCCATGTAACCCCTTCATAAAATGTTCAAATAAGAAAAAAGGAATATTAATGAAATTTTATTTAAATTACCATATTAAAGTATAATTAGATGCACAGAATACATGTTTGTACGAAGTGTTACAAAAGAGTTCCATTAAACTATAAAAGTCTATAAAAATAGAAGACATAAAGGCATCAGATGTACGAAAAATGAAAAAAATAAAAATAAAAATAAAGAAATTAGCGACATATTTTTCTCGTTGTCTGTTTATAACACGATATAAATATTATGTTTAAGAATAATTATTTGCGACTTTTTCTATTTAGAAATATTTTTTCCTTTACTATAGATCAGTATTTATGTTATTATGTGTTTTTTTTTTCGTATTTTATAATATAAAATATCAACTGAGCTCGTTTATTTTGTAACTCATGCTGCTTCGTTCACACAAGATATGATTGATCACAACATTTCAGAGGTAATTCTTATTATCAGTTTTCTTTCCTTTCGATAAATATCCTAACTGTCATTCTGAGAAGTACATATTGTACTGTTTTATACTTTTATTACCTTTTGTCTAGACATAATAACGTATCGTTTTATAGTCAAACTTATGAATATGATTTTTTGTTTTATTTATGAGTGTTGAGACTCTCTGAATACGAGAATGAAGATTTTAGCGGTTGGTTTGTATGTTACTAATATAACTTAAAAACAAATAATTGTAAGAAGTTCAAAATTGTTATTTTGAAAATACTTTGGAAGGCCACTTTAAAATAATGATAACTTTGATAAGATTGATAACTTTTAAAGAGTGATGTGGATAAAATATAATAATAGTTTTAAAATAGTTTTGTGAATGTAAATACAATTCAAAGGAAAGCTTGTAACCTCCTTCACACAAAAATATTTTTCTATAACTAGCAAGATAAGATAAATTACAGTGGTGTTACAATAGTTTATTTAGTTCTGTCACAGTTAAATTTTTTGTACCATTGGACATTTTCTCCTTTTTGCATATTACGTCTGGAAAATGATAGAAATGAAGAAAAATTATCATTAAGACAAATCTGCATGATGGTTGGGGTTATATATAAACTACTCCTACAAACAGCAAGCTACAACCACAACGAGCGAGTGTATTGCTACGAAATTTGATATATTGACTATACCCAAGATGTGTTTAAGGAACTAAAAAGAAAAGATAAAATGAAGTTCAGTGTGTTAAATATCTTCAAAACAGACGATAACTATAGTAAAAGTATACTCAAATTATGAATTCTACATTAATCTTAATAATTCATGTTTTATACCTTATTACACCAGTTCTAATTATCTGCTTGATTTGGCTGCAAATATTTGCCATTAAGTAATGTTAATAAAAAAGTGATATTTTGAAAATATGAAGGACTAGTAACATTGTTTATTAATCGTTTCTGTCTTTAAGCCTTAAATGCATAGTGTCTCAAAAACGAAACATTGCCTTTAACTCCTAATTAAAGTATTAATCGTCCGAAACTAAGCTATTAATTTCAAACTTTTGACTATATGTCATATTAGATTAGTCCCTTCAAATGAAACACGAAGAAAGAAAGTGAATCTGCTCTCTTTCTAATGTGACAGTTAGACTGACGAATTGCGTTGACGCGTCTGAAGAAATTCGTAAAAGTTATGAGTAACAATAAAATTAAATTCATTGGAGATATATTTCAAAAATTCACGCTGTTTTCCTTTCTTTTACAAAAATTAGTAAGTAAATGTCTGCATATTTATTTTCTTAGCAATTAAATGATATTATTTATGTTTGCACTGCATAATGTATCATTTCTGAAACACTTCATTTTTTAAATAAATAAATGAAACCTATATACTACTATCACTACTAATTATTATTATTAATGTATTTTTTGCGAAAACCTATATAATAATCTACATCAAAAATATACTGTCAAAATAAATAAATAAATAAATAAAAAGCATTAAGGGTTAAACTTATGCCCATTTGTTAAATTAAATTTTATTAAAACTACAAAATCATGTTTTAAAACTTTCTGACATTTATGCTCTTTTACCATTTTCAAACTTGTTTTCTAATCGTACGATACATTTTATTTTATTTTATTTTTCTTATCATAAATTCAATTAATATATAAAAGAAATCACAAGAAAGGAGTCTTCTAAGAATTCTATTCGACATTTGCTTCCTTTACTTTATTGCCTGTCTACGATTAATAAGATCTTAGTGACATGGACCTCAGAAGATATTTTCTCAGCTGAGAGACATTCCTCTTTTCTTTTAATTCGAGGTTTTAACCTGCTATCTGTTTTGTATGATGAAAGAATTTTTTCTCTTTGTCATATTTGGGAAATCATAAAAATAGTTATTTTTTGAAAAAAAATATTTTGTAATAGTTTATGTTTTTAAGATTTATTTATATTTATTTATTTTCTCATGCATTAGGATTTACTTCATCAATGAAAATTGAGTGGTCCTAAAAGAACTCTCAGATTTTCATTTAGTGGTCCAAAAACTTAATACAGTCTACAGATATATACATGAGTACGTGGTTAATCTGTATTTTTACAGCGTACAGTCGGTATCAAAAGTGTCCGAAGACTAGCAAAAATTCCCATGTAAAAAAAAGTACACTTCATACGGTTTTTTTAAATGAATCATAATCGAATCATGTTCTTACACTGACTAAGAACAGAATTCGAGAAGGATTTATTTAACAAAACCGGATGAAGTGTGTATTTTTTACATAAGAATTTTTGCTAGCGTTCGGATACTTTTGTTACAGACTGTATATTAATGTTTTTAATCGAAAACAGCACAAGCACTTTAATTTTAAAAGCTATTTTACACACAGATTGTTTACGTGTTTATGTGTTTCTGTTTTATTAATATTAATTCTCGGAAAGATAGAAAAGTTTGATTTCAGAAGCGATTTATTTATTTATTTATTTTACGTACAGACGGTAACAAAAGTCTCCGAACACTAGCAAAAATTCCTATGTAAAAAAGTACACTTAATACAGTTTTGTTAAATAAATCTTTGTCGAATCCTGTTCTTTGTCAGACTGAGAACAAGATTCGACAAGGATTTTGTATTATGTGTACTTTTTTTACATAAGAATTTTTGCTAGTGTTCAGAGACTTTTGTTACCGACTGTAAATAAAAATACCTTTCATTTCATTTTTAAAAAACACGATAGAAAATATTAGTCCACAACAATATTTTAAGCAATAATTAGTCGTCTATGTGCGTAAATTGATCAATATTTGCTGACGATTTGACGGAAATTGCCGTTATGTTTCCTCGCTGAGATGAACTTTATGAAGAATACAACATTTTTTAAATACAACATTATGCGCAAGCCTCAATTTCGATTTTTCCTTTGTTTCCTGTTTAAATATTTAATCATCACCTTTCTTTTTTTCTGATATCGTCGCTCTTTACAAGAGATGCTTAACCTAACGTGACCAGCAGATTAACCCGTTGTTATTCTATGGGACAATTTTTTTATCCAAATTACTCATTTCTTAATGTATTATTTTAAATTCCATTTTCATATTTAGAAAATTCACACCCATTAAATTGATTTTCGTTTTACAATTTTTTATTTATTTATTTTTTTAATGTTCAATTTTGAAGCTTTTTAAAGTACAAAACGGGCACTAAGTTCATTTTTCTCACATTTAAGTTTTAAAACTACATATTAAAAATAATAATAATAATAATAATTTTTGGAAAACGAGACCAAATTTAATGGTTGTGAATCTTTTAAATATGTAAACGTAGGTTACAAAAAATACATTAAGTAATGAATAACTTGCATGGAAACTTTTATCATAGAATAACATTGATCTGCCGGCGACAATAGATAATGCGTCCTCTAAATACCCCAGGTTATCTATTTGTCGCTTGACATCTCTGAAATTCCCTTGATGTTGAATGTTTTAATTTCATCACCTACATTAGCTCAGCTAATGCCTATAACTCTTTACTTTTTCGGCAGTGACAAAAAAATCAGATCCCCAATTCAAGTTATTATTTTTCTATCTTTTCTCTCTATGCCTAGCATACAAATTTGCATTTTTTGCTGCATTGCATCTTCTATGTGAGTTTCTATATTTACACGCAATGATTTAAAAAGTATTCATATAATATTGTATAAATTTATAAATACCTGAGTTATCTTCTTGCCACTTTACATCGCTGAAATTCCTGTATAAGATGTTTTAGTTCCACCAATTACAATTAGCCCAATTCATATCTATAACCTGATTACTTTCTTGATAGTGCCAAAAAATTGGACTGACTACTAATTCAGGTTATTATTTTTCTGTCTCTTTTCTCTATGCCTAACATATAACTTTCATTTTTCGCTGCATTGTCTAGTCCTTGCACTATATTTTATATGAATTTCCACAAATTTTCACAAAAAGGTTAAAAAAATATATTCATCTAAAATTGTATATAAGCTTAAACATACCCGAGGTTGTCTTCTTGTCTCTTGACATCTCTGAAAATTTATTGTAGGATATTTTAATTTCATCAATTACAATTAGCCCAGCTCATACCTATAACCCGTTTACTTTCTCAGTAGTGAAAAAAATCGCACTGATCCCTGATACGGATTATAAATTTTCTGCTTTTTTTTTCTGCTTAGCGTATAACTTTGCGTTTTTCGCTACATTGTGTGTGATCTTTGCTCTATTTTTTATATGAGTTGCTATATTTTCACACGATGATTCGAAAACTATTCATATAATATTTTTTAAGTTCCTTGGATTTTTCAAATTTTTCTGTCTGCGTCGATTTGTTTTACACAAGAAAATTTTGAAAAATTGCATAATTTGTTTGATATTAAAAATTGTATAGAAAGTTTGATTTGTATTAATAATAATTTCAACTTCTTAATTAAAAGTCACATTTGTTTTTAAGAGGCTGCAAAACAAACTGAAGGGATAAAAAAAAAAAAAAATAAATACATAAATAAATAAAAGTTTAAAAACAAATATATATATACATATCTTGGTCATCGGTGAATTAAATGGACAGATTGCAATCGAGGTAAAATATATAAACTGAATATGACAATTCAATTGCGATATTTTGCATATCCCGAGCACACTATCTAGTCAATTGTATATTTTCTTCTCGCAATTTTAATTTTCTTCTCTTATGTTTTAATGTATTTCGGAAAACTTTTAGTAAATTAAAACGATTTAAAGTTGATAAAACAAATTAAAAGCTTTAAGAATGAACTAATCTGTTGCAGAAAGTGCTGCGAATTACTGGTGTTCAATGATGTCGTATGAAAACTTTGAAAACAAACACCATAAGTCCTAAACACACACACTAAAAAATAATTAAAAAAAAAAAGATTTTTAAAAAGAATGTTTTCTTACCGGCGTCCTAAAAAGTAGTACATAAGACAAAATTTTCTGCACTCAAACCAATTACATCCTACTATATAATAACATACTCTGTCATCAATGAATGCTTTTGATCTTTTAATTGGTTTGAGTACAGAAAATTTTGCCTTATTTACTACACTTTAGGACACCGATAAAAAAACATTCTTTTTAAAAATCCTTTTTTTACATTATTATTTTTTAAATTAAAACTAAAAAAACAAATTTAAATTTAAAACCGAAATCCTTCAAATACTGTAAAAATTTCTGATATTCTGAGTTACTTATGGGCCACTCACTGATCACACAGGGGTCACTGACTGGTCGCTCACTGATCACTCATGGGTCACTGACTGGTAGCTTACTGGTCACTCATGGGTCACTCACTGGTCACTCATGCTCATAGGGATGACCCTTGAGTCAAAATACACTAGAAAAGTGACTCGATGACAGACAGAATGACAGGTAACCCGGGTGAATAAACAGGCATTCTAAAAAAATATTTCGAGTGGAAATAGTTAAACTTGCGTTACATTTAGGAAAAAAAATGTAAGCGTGAGTTAGTATAAAAGTAGCAACGGAACTAAATTGTACGTTGTTGTATTTATACTACACAGAAGATTACAATTTTTGTCTGTTTAATTAATTTTGACCCCCCCCCCCCCCCCCCAAAAAAAAAAAAAAAAAAAAAAAAAAAAATTCTTTTTTTTTTTTTTTTTTTTTTTTAATATTTACGGTGTTTGTTTACTAAGTTTCATTTATCATAAATCAAATTTCTTGATGTACATTGTGGTGATATCACAGCATTTTGATTTTGTCGACATTCTTCTCTTGTTTCTAAAAATGTAATTCATATACAATGTGTCTGTTGTCAGATGAAATGGAAATATCGCAGAATAAAGCAGATTCTTTTTATGAGAAAGAATCGAATGTCGAAATATTTTCATATTTTATGTTAAAAAAGCGATGGCCCATGCATAGCGGATTTGAAGATATTGGGCGCACGATTGTCAAGCTTTTTGACAGATTTCTATTCCTGAGACACCAGAAAGAAAAAAAAAACATTTGAAATCAGGGCATTTTTGAAGAGCTGCATATTCAAAAATGTTTTATAGAAAAATATATTCAGTGTATACATGTGATAAAAAGAGGATTTTGTTTAGTATGTTATGATATTCCGTTGTAATAAATAAATAAATTAATAAAAAGTTGTGTTTAGTTAAGTTGGAAGTCGCAGTGTTTACCTTTTTCTCAATTTGAATAGTGTCTGTTTTTTTTTTTTTTTTTTTTTGTGCTTTTCACACATGTTCTGAACATTTTTTTATATTATGCTTTTTAAACCATTACTGAGATGTGGTGATGAAATATTTAGCCTATTATTTCAAAATCGTGTGGATTCTGCGACTGAATTAATATGGATGTATCTAAATAACGACAATAAAAGGTAGCATCTCCTTTTTTTATTCTAGTATGTATTTCGTCTACTATATTTACTGGTTATAGAAATCTGAAATTTTGAAACTTGTATTATTAGATAACATTATATGTTACAAATAAATGTAATTGAAGAATAAACAAAATGTTATAAAATAAAATCAATATCATGCAATATTTATTATTATATTTTCCTTATATGTCTTTTGTTACCGCAGAAGAGTGGTTTGTAGAACTCCAATATTCATTAGGACATTGCAGGTTAGATACCGGGAACCGGCCAAAGACCGTCATGTACATTAATGGTGGCTCGTGCACGTAAAATTCGTCGTGGTCTCAATGTCCACATTGTTTCCAAATAATACTCCTGGGGTCGCAAAATTGATCTGTTCTCTCTGCGAAGGATCGAAATTGTGATGGGATGAATCCGGACTACCCCCTGGGGTGAGTTCTAGACTGTCCCTAAATGCCTTGCTTAGCTCTAGTGCGACAAAAAATCCACTTGACCTCAACCACCAGATAATGTATTTCGCTTTCTATTTTTGATATCTAAAGAGATACGATTTGCAAGCCGCTATTATTCTATAACAGTATGTGCTTTTAGTAAATTTAAACAATTTTGCCGTCAAAATAAATCAAAAACTAACAGAACTAATCGTATTTAGTATGAAAATGACTCTTTTTTTTTTTTTTTTCCTTCTGCCTGAAAAGTGTAAGTCAGACAGATTTGCTTTACAATGATATATAAATATTTTATAACATCTAATAAACTCAACTGGATCCATGTCTTTCTATTCGGTATACCTTCTTTCCCCATTACTTTTTGCTACCTTAGGAAGTTCTAGCTAAAAAAGCCGTTAACTCTCACAATTTTTTTTTATCACTATTTTACCATTATCTCCGATTTGTATTAATTCGTATAAGATTAATACCAGAATTTTATGTTAAAAATAGCTACATCAAATCTTTTTTAGAAGATATAAATATAGGCAGCCATGTAAATATAAATATTTTAAGCATCCTTAAGACTACGTTTATCGATTTATTGATATAATATTTAAATTACCTCCTGTTTCTTGGCAGTGAAAGTTTGGGTCGAGTCCCCTCGAGCACATCTTGATGACCTTCTCCACATGATTGTTGTGGATGTGGTCCAGGAGACGGCGCAAGTTCGCCTGGAAAAGGAAAGACAAGTAAAAAAAAAAAAAACAAGTACATTATTACTGAACGAAATATTTCTTCATTTGCACTAAAAATATTTGTCAAATTTGTGAAAAAATGTAAAAGAAAAAAAAAAAGTTATTTGCGAATTTTTTAATATATGAAATAGTAAACTTGAAAAAATCCACTCATAAGAGTGATTACAGTATAATGTATCGACTTAATAATAATAATAATAAAAACAGCTTGGCATTATTTTCAATCGTAACTCTAAATAAGCAAGAATTTTATTAATCAACTTCGTAGATATTGCTTACAGTCGGCTGCAAAATTATTCGAGTATTAGCCAATAATTCCTATATTTAAAAAGTACACTTAAGATTGTTTTGCTAAGTAAATCCTTGTCGAATCATGTTCTTAGACTGATTAAGAACATGACTCGATAAGGATTTATTTAACAAAGCTGCATTAAGTGTACTCTTTTTTGGAAAGGATTATTGCTAGTGCTCGAATAATTTTGCAGCCGACTGTACTTCATCATTTAAACGCAAGTTAAGTCAAATAGCGCAAAATGACCGCAAATTCAGAAAATCGACCGCAAAAATATGACATACTTTAAAAACTAGACACCAAAGAAGCAGGGATTATTGGATTTGTGGGGAAATAACAGAGCTGCCAAAGTTTCTAATTTATTCCGCAGCATTATCAGTATCCGCCTTTTTGTCACACCATTTACTTTGTACAGTCGGCTGCAAAATTATTCGAGCACTAGCAATAATCCTTTCCAAAAAAGAGTACACTTAATGCAGCTTTGTTAAATAAATCCTTATCGAGTCATGTTCTTAATCAGTCTAAGAACATGATTCGACAAGGATTTACTTAGCAAAACAGTCTTAAGTGTACTTTTTAAATATAGGAATTATTGGCTAGTGCTCGAATAATTTTGCAGCCGACTGTATAATCGTTTTCTCCAATATGTACTTGCTGTTAATAAGAAGAAAATTATTCTTCAGGAAAAGTGGTGTAAATAAAACAGCAAGTACTAACAATGCTACAAATTACAAATGTTGGCAATTCACAAATAAATACATTTTGGGGAATCAGTATTAAAATAACCATGAATTATATCTGTTTACCAACAGAATAATTGCGTATTAATGCAGTCTCTGGTGATAAAATTTTGTATTTTCGCAGTTAACTGAAGGCAAATTAAATTAATCAACAGCGAAAATATCTTTTGTTTCGAAAATAAGCAGCAAGGGTTTTGTAGATGTGGAAAATCGGTCATAAAGTAAAACAGGAATTTTATGGTGGCGGGAAATCAATTATCAAGTCTATTTTCATTATTATTTTTTTCTCAGTTTCTAAAAATAAGAATGAATATTTCCAATTTTTAAAAGATAATTATCTATTACAGCAATAATTTGGGGAAAAAAAATCACCAATTAGCTTCAACTTTTTAAAAAATCTACGGCGAAATAATTTCACATTTCGACAATTGGTTTAAAATTAGGACAAGTCCTAAGTGAACTTAAAGGATATACTAAGAAACGTTTGACAAATTTAAAATTTAAATTTTTAGATGTACCAAATGGCAAATAGTTCTATAAGCAATCTCCATCCTTGAACATCATTGCAGCAAAAAATAATAAATTACGCTTGTTAAATGCTGATAAATATTTTTTTTTTTTTTTTTGTCAGAGGACATAGTTTTCAAAAAACACGCAACAGTTGTTTTGTATTGAAATAATTTAGATCGACCTTTCGTCAGTTGCTTATTCGCTTTCATATTGAACACATATTCATAATTTGTTTTACCTGATCAAGGGTAGTTCTCAATTATTTTGCCTCAGAATAACTGTTGCGTGCTTTTGCAGTTTGAAGTATTTGCCTTATAATGTTTTTATTAATTAACCAGCTTTTTTAGTTATTAATATTCAATTATTATTGAAGTTATATTAACAAAATTTACGTCATCGGGGTCGATTTAAACAAAACTTCTTTCACAAATACTAAAAATCATAAAAACAGATTTTCACAAAATTTCATAAAAAAAAAAAAAAAAGTTTCTTTTTTGTTTTTAGTATTATTTCAAACGACTGCTTTTATTTGGTTCAATGACACACTATTAACTTGATGTTAAACATAAAATGAAGTGACTGCTAAAACAGAATTTTCAATGTGACATTCATTTTTTCACAATAATAAATGAAAATTTCTCAAAACTCTTTTGTTTGTCATGAAAATATTTTTTTTTCACCAAAATGGGCCAAGAAATCAATATCTGGATCGACTCCTGTTCATATAACAATTATTATCTATTTTCAATAAAAACTGTATGTCTTCGACAGTATGCAACTGTTTTCTCAACAATAACACTTTATTATAAAAGTTTTGAAGAAGATGCAATAATATATATGATATTAAGTAATATTGATAGATTAAGTAATACATAAATAAATAAATAAACAAAATAAACATTCAAAATTACTAAATATGAAAGTAGTATAAAAGAAATATTACACCACTTTTTCTTCAAGATTTTATACTTATTGAAGAATATTTATTAAGATTTATAATTATTGAAGATCTTACATTTATTGAATTTAGATAAGATTATACTTATTCTCTATGGCAGAAAATTGAAAATTAACTAATTTATATAAAAATGATTTTTGTGTGAAATGGTAGCATATTATAAAGCGACGTAACTAATGATTTTCCTATTTTATGACAAAAATTTCAGTAATAGTAAAGTACTACAACAACAACAACAACTATAATAATAATAATAAATGTTTGAAAACCGATGCTCTTTAAATAAATTCCATGCGATATTTATATTATCTACTATACTATTAACTATACTATTTACTATAAGATTTATTATTAGATAAACTATTTGTTTCAATCTTTTTATATAAAGTATATATATATATATATATATATATTAAAAAAAAAAAAAAAAAAAAAAACTACTTACTTAAACAAAAGTGTCTTTATATGAACGTGACTTGTGTTACGTACTCAGTGAGAGTAATGATTCTTAAAGGTTTTCAACAGTTCGATGTCAAGCACATTGACCCAGAAACCTTATTGAATTAATTCTGAACTTCTTAATAAATGCTAATCCCTAGGAACTGATGTTTTTATCTTGTGATGATTAAAAACAAACAACATGTAAACGTTTAGCACGAAACCAACGATTTGTACCCGTGTAACAGTAGCATGCGAACTTTTATTTCGCTTTTACGGCTATTTTTTAAGCATTTTTGACTTTCATATTTATGTACATTTTATTTTTTGTAAAAGTGGTAAGATCCTTAACAAAGTTATGTATATTTTATAATTCGTGGACCATATTTTCTCAAAAAGTGTGCCAGGGCATATTGGTTCGTACTAGTAGATTTCCAGGTGTGTTCTGGAGTATTTCAATGAAATATGTGTCTATACATAAATAACTACAACATAAAGAGAGCTTTTTATATACCATGTTTTTAAATTTTCTGTTGAATCATATAAACGCTACCGAAGGCAGCAGGAGCCCGGAACAATTGGCTAAAAGTATTAAAAAAATTCATTGTTATCGTGTTTCGAGCTATTATAAAAGTTTCTAATGGCTAGCTAGCTAGCTGGGAAGTTAGTTAAAAATCGATTGCAAGCTTTGTACTGGTAACGCTGCCGAAGGCAGCAGGGACCCGAAACAGTTGGTTAAAAGTATTTAAAAAGTGCATTATTACCGTATTATGAACTATTCTGAAAGTTTCAAATGTCTAGCGAGTCGGGAAGTTAGTTAAATAAATTTTCTGTCGAATCATATAAACGCTCCCGAAGTCAGCAGGGACCTGAAACAGTTGACTAAAAGTGTTAAAAAAAAGTATTGTCACCGTGTTCTGAGCTATCCTGAAAGTTTCAAGTGTCTAGCTAGTCGGGAAGTTAGTTAAAAATCGATTGCAAGATTTGTACTGGACAAACAAACAAACAAGAATCGAAATTAATAAAAACATGATAAAATAAATAGAATTATTATATTACACCTTTTCATTAAGAATATACCGCTCTTTGTTTTAAATCGTTAATGTTATTTGTCAATTAACAATGATTTTTTTTTTTTTTAGAAAAAGCAACCTCCTCAGCTAAACAAATCTTAGAAAAAAAAAAAAAAAAAAACACTTTAAAAATGAATAAAAACTGCACAAAACTGCACATAATCTGAAGGCATTCGGGTCAAAAACAAGTTTAGGGGAAAATTATTACTTGCTTTCAAACTGTAAATATTTTGCTTTTAAACTACAGTTATTCTGCAGATTTTATGATTTTTCTTCCAAATACCTTCAGATTATCTGCAGATTTTTTTTTTTTTAGCTGGGATTTATTCTCGCTATGTTTATTACTTAATTTGAAAACTTAGAAAATGGATGTTATGTACATATATATATATTTCAGATAAATACACGAAATAAAATTCATAGGTTTTTCAATATATATACATATTCAACAATCCTGCTCTGGAATTAAACAAAAATTAAATACCAATCGGTAATTTTATGTAAAGGTAGTGTCAGTCGCGCACAGAGATATTTCTGCTTCCACCAGTATTTTCTAACAATAATCACTACCTCATTTAAGAATGGAAAACTGCTGTAAAAATGTAAGAAAAAGTTTTCTGTATTGTTATAGTAGGGATATAACATTGGCGTAGAGCTCATGCCACTATTTATGAAACAAAATTTTATTCTTTTTAAACCAACGATTTTATATAGAGAGAAATTTTTGTTAACAAATATTGGTATGAGTTCAGCTCAGTGTTTTATCTCTCTAATAGCAGTGGGAAATCTCATTCTTATATATGTGTCTGAAACTACCTTCTGTCATGGTAATACGAACTCTAATACGAAATAAAAATGCCAGCCTACTTGAAAATATAATAGATAAATATTTTAACGTCATATTTTTGGTAATTAAAATAATTTTTTAACCCACATCACAATTAATTGTAAAAAGAGATAATCTTTTTTATGTATTGGCGAGAGAAGAAATTTTGCCATTCATGTACATCTTTTCCAGAAATGCATATATGACATCTAAATACTTTTGTAAAATTTTAAATGTATCCTGATTTCAAAAAGCTTGAGAACCTCTGCCATGGATAGATAGATGTAACAGTATAGCTATAAATTTTATTCATAAAAAAAAAAAAAAAAAAAAAAAAAGTCCTTCCGGCTTATTTGGAAGGGTAGGTCGATTTCTTTTTCCTTATCAAGTAGCCGTCATTTTGTTTCAAAATGGCAGCTACAAATTCTTAACGAATTAGTAGAAATATTGATGTGGGCTATCTACATGTTGAGTTTTAAGCAAATCGGTTCATAAATACCTTTTTATGTGAATTTAAAATTTTCAAGTGGCAGACACTTGGAAACAAGATGGTGGGCCAAGTTGACAAATATATTAAAGGTATTTGTGAGATAAGACTACTGTACAAATATAGTTAGAATTAATTCAGAATCTCAAAATTCATCGTGTTGAAAAATTAAGTGGCTGCCACTTGGATGAAAATAGCAGAGGAAGTTGCTCAGTGAACTAATTAATCTGAGATATTGTTGCAAATTTGAAAATAATTCTTTTTTTTCGTAGAAATTCTTTCAAAGAGGCTTAGTAAGTTGATTAAATGTTAATTTTCTGCATTTCTAGTTTGTTTTAACGTTAAATTTGCCCAATTTCCCCTTAATAACGCATTACAAAGCTCGAATATGGCATGTAATGGATTTGGCACCAAATTTGGCGACTTTTCCACTTTGCGACTTTTTTTGGCGAGAAAATCCATAGCTCATTAATAAACTTCATTGAGACACTTATACAGTCTTAGTATACATCAAAATTCAAACAAATTCGGAATACGCTTTTTACAATTTGAATTTGAAATTTTCAAGTGGTCTCCACTTGAAAACAAAATGGTGGAGCAACTTGGTTAAGAAATTCATCCAAGATATGCATAACATAAGTTAAGACACTGTCCAAATTTCGTTCGATTAGGAGTATTATTTTGGAAGTTATCGGGATTTTAAATTTTCAAGTGGTAGTCTGATTTCAAGTGGCCCTGTTTAACTTAAGATATCCGCCACTTTATTAAAAATGGCGGATACGTTCATTAATAAACTTCACTGAGACACTTATATAGTCTATGTATACATCAAAATTCAAACAAATTCGGAATACGCTTTTTACAATTTGAATTTGAAAATTTCAAGTGGTCTCCACTTAAAAACAAAATGGTGGAGCAACTTGGTTAAGAAACTCATCTAAGATATTCATAACACAAGTTAAGACGCTGTCCAAATTTGGTTCGATTTGGAGTATTATTTCGGAATTTATCGTGATTTTAAATTTTCAAGTGGTAGCCTGATTTCAAGTGGCCCCACTTAACTTAAGATATCTGTCACTTTGTTAAAAATGGCAGATAAACTTCATTAATAATCTTTATTGAGACCCTTATGTGGCCTGTATTTACATAAAACTTCAAGCAAATCTTGCTTTAAATACGCTTTTTACAATGTGGGTTAGAAATATTCAAGTGGCTGCCACTTGAAAACACAAAGTCGGAGCAACTTGGTTAACGAACTCATCCAAGATATTTATAAGATTAGTTCACTGTCCAAATTTGGTTCGATTTAGAGTATTATTTCGGGAGTTATCGTGATGACAAAATTTTCATTATAGATAGATAGATAGATAGATAGATAAACGAAGTGATTGCAATAGGTCGATTTCTAAAGAAATGAACCTAAGAAGTATTTCTAAAGCGAGGGTAACTCTGACATTTTTGAGGCTATGGCAGACAATAAACACTAAAAAAAAAAAGTTCTTAGTAAAATATGCAATTCTTAAACTTTTCTATGGTCGCAGACGTGATTTTATGCCGAAAATTGTAATTTAACTATCGCAGAAAGAAAAAAAAAAAAAAAAAAAAAAAGAATATGGAGTTGACGGCAGAGTATTATCGCTCTGGAAAAAAAAAAAAAAAAAGCCTTTAACATCTATAATTAGTATCCATCTCATGCTACTGTATCCAGATGATTTACAGAATTTCGTATAAGTCGAATTCCTCTCTTCGTTAAGTATACACAAGAAAAATTTTGTTAGTTGTTGTCCCAGAAAATGCGTCAGTCAAACGAAAAATGTTAATCGATCACAATCGCTACACGTATCAAAAGACACAGAAGAAACTTATGCACAGAAAAAAAAATAGTTTGTCCTTGTTATCCCCGGTAATTTAACAGAACAGCATAAAGCATGTCAGAATATGTAAAGAAACAAAGTTACTTAATGAGGGTGGACATCGCCTTATTTCTAAAATTATTACTGGTGACGAAATATTACATACCACTTTTTGATATTTTATCACGTCAAAAATACAAAGTACGGGTCTTTGAAGATGACTCCGAAACAACAATGGTGAAAAGACAATAATCAATGGAAAAAGTAATTTATGCCTTTAGGTATAGAACATCCACCGTATTTACCTGATCTTGCTACGTGCTTTTTAGTAATTTAAAGAAAAATTTACATGATCGTCTGTTTCATTCGGAAGAGCATATTGACGTGGATATATAAACATATGTTTTATTGACTCCAAAAAATGGATAGCTTGACACACTTAATCTTTGGAAAATTCGCCAACGAAAGTGCATTGATGTTGGGACTATTTTGAACTCTCCTAAGATTTGGTAAGACATGGTTAAAAAAAGGCCGAAATAAAAGTTTAAAAGCATTAGTGAGGCCGATATTTTTTAACGTGTTTTCTTAATTTATCAAACGTAATAAAAAAATAATAATAATAATAATAACACATAGAATATTTTTTCCGTTGCTAAAATGAATATTCCAAAATACGTTATTAAATTAATTAATTAATCATTTTCAAAAATGATTATTTATTAATTAAGTGAATGTTTTGATGCTTATTTTACAATAAAACTTGATTTTAATTACAGTTACTGCCGTAAAATCTGTGTTATCCAGTGAAGAGAAATTTATATGCATAATGAAATGAATTAAAATAACAAACGTTAATATAATGCAATCTTCAAATGTGGATGACAGCGAGAATTCAAGTAATAGATTGATTGATCGGGAAGCCAAATTTTCTGTTTATATTAACTTATTATTAAGCAGTTAATTTTTATTTATTCTACATTAATTATTCTACAATTTATTTATTCTATATCAAATATAAGATCAGTTCGTCTAATAATGATATACTTATATTTCTGGATAAAGGCGGCACAGTCTCTTCAATTTCCTATTGAGTGTGACTACCAAATGAATATGAAATTGCGAAAAATATTCACTCATCTCTCAGCATAATACATAATATATCTCATTTCTTTATTGAAACCATGTAATATAATTACTAACTCTATGCACGCAATTATACAGACATTACATTTTTAAATATCCGAAATATATGTATAGTAATTTAATTATTTTGAATGCAGTTTAACTATGTTAACATGCATCTAAAAGAAATTTCGTGAATATATCATAATGTAACGAAACTCTTTGCTATGCTCTCATATACAAGTAATATTCAGATAAAAAATAACACAGCCAGTTCAATGTAACTCATAACTATTTATACCTAAGTTAATTGTATAATTTGACTGCTATATAAATGCATGCAGGTATACATACAGACATCAAAATCTTTTGAATTTCAACACAGAGTATATTCTGAAAAGGCCGATGCTTTGGCAGTAATAGTATTTTTTAAAATAAGATACTCACCCTACTATGGAGTTGTTTAAGCTGTTTTTCCTCCATATTTACTTTGTATATCCTACGTTTATACCGCAACTAAAATAAAGTTGAAAAAAATATTGATAAAAATATAAATGGTACAGAAATAAATATTAATGAGAATAATCAAGCAAGAGTAATTATTTTTAATCACCATCAGTTTTTAAATGAAAAAGGAGATATACTGAATAATTAAAAATTTTCGAAGCTATTTCCCCAAGAAAATATTAAATCCATTTATCTAAATAAATATTTAATAAGAACATGCGTGTTTAATGAACGAATACTGGCTATTCCTGAAAGAATAATTTATCTTTCAAATATCTTGCAAAAGTGTGATCAAGTACTCAGAATTTCTCAAGAAAAATTGCTGCCAAGAAATATTTTTAAATATTTCATTACTGTGGGTTTCATAAAAAATTCTTAGGCGTTAACGATGGCTCTTTAGGTATCGATAAAGAAGAAGGGAGTAAGAAAATTTTATTTCGTATTTATTTAATTTGAATGTAGTAAACAGTTTCTTGAGAAATTTTAAAATTAAATGTTTATATAGAAAAATATGAACTGAATTATTTTTACCATAAAACAGCTAGTATTAAAATAACATTACTGTGTTAAATTATAGTATATTTCTCATTTTTCATTGAATTGGTAAGTTAAGTATGGAAATATAATTGAATACAGTCTGAGATCTAGACAGAATTGCGAAATTACATAAAATAATCTGGTGTGTCACTCACACGACTTTCTCTTACCCTGAAATTTAATACTATAAATACAGGTAAATTTATTACCAATTCTATGACTACCATTTTTTACAGAAAGCATCCATTTAAACATTCTAATAACATATAACTATTTAATGTACTTAATGGAGTGAGCCATGTTAAAATGCACTTATAAGAAATACTGTCTATAGTCCTTAATGGTGTGAAATTCTTTTGTATGTTCCTGTACAGCCACAATAATTGTATACACTAATAAAAAGTGTAAAATACAACAAACGCATTGTATCTCATTTATGTTTAAACCTAATTTGACATTTTTATGATTACAGAATTTCAATGGAATTCCTTTGTGCACACTGTAAAAAAAATATTCAGTATATATATACTTTTTTTTTTCTAGAGAAAACATGTTTTTAAGAATCATAATAATGTATATTAAATCTAGAATGTTGAATGCAACATAATTGCGTTAAAATGCACTTAAACAGAAATCTGTCCTGAGACTATAATGTCACGAAATTCTTTAGTGTGTCTCTGTAAACGATTTATAAACATCATATACACCAGCAAAAACAATACAACTTATTCTATGTAGTTCATGAAAAGTTGTTGGAAATTTGACATAATTTGGATGATTACGTGACAATTTCGAAACACTTTTGTTAGGTCCTGTATATAAATTATCAAGTGTAAGCACACATGTTCTACAGAAAATTAATTTCATTCTGTTGAAAGCAATGAAATCATGTTAAAATGTGCTTAAGCGAATTCTACCCATAAGCCGTAATGATAAGAAAAATTTTGATGTGCCCTTGTACACGATCCATAAAAAATATAGAAACCAAACATTTAACAGATAGTTCTGTATGGCGTCTGAATATGTGTACCAATTTGCAAGTCAATCGATGGATTTTTGCGGCCGCTATTGCAATAAATACAAAATAGGCCGTAATGATAAGAAAAACTTTGGTATGTCCCTGTACATCACGAACTACAAACATAATACACACCCAAAACTATACAGCTAATTCCGTGTGACTCATAAAGATGTGTGCCAGATCGTAAGTCAATTGCGTGATTTTCGCGGCCGCTATCGCGATACATACATACACACATACAGTCGGTAACAAAAGTCTCCGAACACTAGCAAAAATTCCTGTATAAAAAAAGTACACTTAATACGGTTTTGTTAAATAAATCCTTGTCGAATCCTGTTCTTAGTCAGTCTAAAAACAGGAGTCGGCAAGGATTTATTTAACAAAACTGTATTAAGTGTACCTTTTTACATAGGAATTTTCGCTAGTGTTCGGAGACTTTTGTTACCGATTGTACAGGCAGACAAACAGACAAAAGCATTTTGAGTCCCCACCCTCATCATGGATGCCTCACTGACGTTTCGGTAATAATACTATCAGTATGTTATTGGCAACATTAGACACTAGAGCTTCAATATTATTCTAATAGTATTTTAGAAGACAATTTGGGTATGCTGTCGGAAGACAACACACTGCATTTGAGGGTTAAATCTACCAAGAAAGATGCAAAATAGGCAAAAATTAGATTTAGAGAAATTTACTTTATTTCTGTACTATTTTTGATGAATGTGTGCTGACAACTTTTCAGATTTTTTAACACAATTTCTTTTCATTCATCTTATTACATTATATTATATTCATCTTATTTAGTTGTAGATTTTATGTTATTACACAAAGAAAGGTATGTATTTGAAATACTCGGCAACTACGTGAATTCATATTAGAAACAAGATATTTATTAAATGCTTATTAGTATTCACAAATAATAATAAAATAAAAGTTTCTTGAAACTTTTCAAGAGGCTAAAATTATCAAGATATGTCTCAAAAAAGGCCAGATAAAAAATGTAGACTTAAAAATATAAAATTATTGGAGAATGGTTATATTTCGTTTTTTTTTTTTTTTTTTTTTTTTTTTAAATATAATTATATAAATTTATGTATTCTCTTTGTAGGTAAGTGAGGCTTCACTTAATCACTTTAGCACTCAGTGCTTGAAATCGCACTGAAGTTGTCCATTGAGTATTAAGTTGGTAGAGATAAAGTTAACACTCGAATCTAGTGTTACCGGGCGATGGACTCAGAAAAAGTGTAAGATTGTTCACGCAAGAATTTGGTTAGCATAAGAGAAGGTTACCAATCAATTTAGTTTAGCTTGGCGTCTGGTTTCAGTGGAAATGTGAAAAGTGCTGAAGGAAATTGCAAAGTTGGGGTTCAGTTGAATGCCAGTATTTTAAAGTTTCAAGGTAAAAGAAGTGAAGCTTCTCATCATTTAATACTTTAAAAGAAATTTCGAAAAACATGGAAGTGTGATTTTGGATGATGAGTTTCGGATATGATTCTATGTTAAGCTAATGTTAAGCGAGCTTTGTGAAAATCGAAACCTTATCCTTTATTTGAAGGTCAAATAAATGAGATTAATTTTATTAAAGTTTGCGATTGTTTGAATTATAGACATTTTTACAAATAATGAAAAGTTTTAAATGACAAATCTACCAAATAAATAAAAGTACGTTAGAGTTATAAGCCTATAAGGGGTTTTTCACAAGAAAGGACTTTAGCAACGTGTTTGAAATGAGTGGATCTTCAAATTAAATACGCGGCATGTGAAAAATCCCTTATGAAATTTCAACTCTGCAAAATAGCGAAAATCTAGCTCGTTCTTTTAACGACAATTTGCTTAATTTTTACTCTACTTTAAAGAACTTTTGAGTTGCAAACTACTCAAAGTTGCCAAATATATTTAGCTTTGAACTTTTGGAACAAAAAAATTTTCTATCTTTCGTGCATGAGCAGTAAAAAAAGAAAAAAAATGTTATAAATGTTCATATCTTAGAGAATATTACACATGTGAATTTCATGTTTCAAAATAATGTTTCTCGAACATTTTGTCAATTTTTCTGCAAGTTTTGTAAAATTTCGTTGCAATCCATTCTAGCTTATAAATAAAAAACTTGCGAAAGGAAAAAAAAAAAAAAAATCTGCCCAAATCATTGTGCAGTTGCCACATAATAGACACATAAAAATATTGTACATGGTATGTGAAATAATGTGTTAAAGTTACAAATCATTTGTAGCGTTTTATTATACAGGGGGATCCAAAGTGTTTGTGCTTTTCTTGCTTCAATTGATATATGGTCCCCTAATTTCACTATGGACTAAATTGAGAGAGGAAAATGTCAGTTTTTAAATGTTCTTTGCCTGTCTGAAGTTCTAGACCATTTCGTCTAGTACTTTTTAGATAATCGAAAAAATGTCGAACAAAAAAAAAAAAAAAAAAAAAATTCTAATAATTTGATCATCTCTGTAAGTTGTATTTGTAATACATACAATATATATTATATTTACAATTTATATACATGCTCATGCATTATTATATTTAAACAAGGTGTTTACAATGGTGCATTGATCGTTTCCGAACGCAATTTGCTTCCTTTAGTAATGAATATACATTTAAAAATACAATCTCTTTTAATATTTACAGTAAAATACAGTTTTAATGAGAATAACACTTAAAATACTAAATGTGATAGAGGCTTTGCTTCCCCAAATGGTCTAATAAAAGATTTTTTTTTCTTATGAAATTTCTGTTATATATATAAAACCTTTAATACTTGATAATCACTTTTACTTGTTAGCTTTACATAAGATATTTCTTCAAAGATACATAAGATTTCGAAAATCAAAGATCAATATTTATTTTATGTATTTTTTACCTATGATTAAATTTGCATTCAAAACTGATGATAGGAAATCACTATTTCCTCTTAAACTGCCTTAGTAAAATTCAATTTTTCATTGCTTTTCTTCCTGCCGTATTAAAGATTATGCAATGGGTGCTTCATTTTTTTTTTTTTTTTCAGTCAATATGAACTGATAAGAATATTATCGCACCTTAGTGTTCCTTCAATAATTTTAACATCATTGTGAGTTTTAAAAATTCGTTCCTTTTGAACAATTACGAATTAATTACTTGTAGTTAATTTTTTATTGAATCATAATTGATATGGAAATGAGTAATTTATCAGAAGGATAAATGAATGATGTAATAAAGGGCTACCGCATTTTCAACTTAAAAAAGTTCTTGTAACAACGCCAGATTTTGCGAGAATATTGACCTAATCAAATTTAGCCTAAACTTCATGGGGAAACTCTTAATACAATAAGGACGACTTTATCAGAGTTTTATTAAGTAAAATGAATAATTTACCTCAACGTACGCCGAGTTGTCTGTGAACGGGTAATCAGCCAGCGGCCTCTCCTCGTCCAAAAACTTTCCTGCCCGCCCATTGACGGGCGGGCAGAACAGGCCATAGTTGAACCCTTCCTTCAGCTCCTGCGAAAATATTTGAAAAACACTCATCATAAAAGGAAATCATTAATTACTGAAAATATGTTAAAGTTTTTAACATGTACAAGAGTAATTACTGAAATTATCTGTTTCTGTGTGACATTATGCGAACTAAAATTAATTTTATTAGGTAAAACAGTTAATCGTTCTACATGTTAAACATTTGTCGGGAACAAGGTTCGTAAAACTTGTTTTTATTATCGCAAAAATGTTAGATCCTTCATAGATGAATTTTTTTCTTTATGCAATATATTTATGCTTATGCATTTGTATGAATGAGGCCATGCGTATAAAAACATACATATATAAATACAGATACCTGATGTTGTATGGAGATAGATGTATTATTAGAAGTAAAAAAATCTCTCTTCCATTTCATAAATTTGTTTAAAAAGAAAAATTAAATATTATAGTCATGTCTCTTTTTATTTGTTATCTTATAATAATGTTTTAGATGTTCATAATGTAAATATATCAGCATTTCCGATTTTTCAGGAACACTGCTAGGTACTCTCTTCCTTAAACACTACTTTTCTTGAAGAGAAATGTTTTCTTATTTAATTGTCATCACATATTGAAGAAAATTATCTTTTAAAATCGTTATATTGGAAAACAACTTAGTACTGGCAATACTACAGAGAAATCAGCATTGTTCGTATATCTGATATTGATATTAAAATAAACTCTAATAACTTATTCTGTATAAACTTCTAAATTTAACATCGTAAATATATTTTGCACTTTTAATTTGTCTAAGTATAAATATATAAGTATAAATAAAATTCTGTCATTAATTGAAGAGATTTTTACAATTCTATAAATAACATTTTTCTTTTTTCTTTTCTTTTCTTTTTTTTTTTTTTTTTTTTAATGTAAACAAATTATGCAAGCATTCTTAAATAATAAATAAAAAATACTTTAACTCCGAATAATATATGAATCATAAAATGTAAATTTTAACTTGGCTGTTCTTTTTTTTTTTTTTTTTTTTTTTTTTTGGGGGGGGGGGGGGGCAAAACTTTTAGAAATCATTATGCGAAAACTCGATTCATATAAAAAACATTTCATATAAAATATACAAGCAGAAATTTGCAAGCTTTATTGGTGTCGTGTTAAATTTGAATTATATGAATTTATGGTACAGATTATTTATTACAGCTTTTTTTTTTCTTTTGAAATAATTTTGAAATAACATTTTTCAGTAATTCATGTTATTTTTCAAATGCGAATGTTTCAAAAATTTTATTTAATATAAAGGAATGTAATGATAACAAATATCTCTTAAATTTATATTTTATGTTTATCGATTTTTTTTACCGATTTTAGTCATAACATGCAATCTTCAAATAATAATTATAATCTTCAAAATATTACTATAGTGTACGATCCATCTTGCTTGGAATAATGAGATAGGGTTGAATTAAGATGAGAAGTAAAAAATTCACTTTACACAGACGCACACACATACAAAAGAATGGCGAAAAATAGAGGAACCGTGGTAGTCAGAATACTGTAAAAGTTAAGTTGTCTTCATCATTATATAGTTTAGTTGATAAGAATAATATATCTAAGAAAAAACCTCTTTTTTTTTTTTTTTTTTTTTTTTTTTTTTTTTTTTTTAAACCTTTGTTATAAAACGAAAACTCCATTTGCTATACATTATATTGGTTAAAAACATATTAGAATATAATATTCAAATCAAATCAAATCATATCATATAAAAATTATAATCTTTGCTCGGAGGAATTTTCTCCTTAAGCAAAATTTAGTCTTGAATTTGCTCAGAATTCTTTTCTTAATTTAAATTTATATATATTAATTCTGTACTGATAAGTATAAAGGATTTAAGCCCAAAAAGGTCGATTTTGAGTTAAGTACATAGTCAGACTCAGAAAAAAAATTCATTCTCTATCGATTGGTATAAAGGATTTAAATCCATGTCATTTAGTCTTTGAGAAAATTCATTGGTAAAAAAAAGATTCAAGTCAGAAATTTAGCATTAATCTTTGGTATAAAGTATTTAATTCAATTTTTTCCCTTTATTAAATGAAGATTGACAATCACTGAACGGTATAAAGCGTATAAACCAACATAATCCCTTTTTCCTAATCGATTCTGCTGATTAGTTTTTAGTTAGTTTAACTTTATTTTTCGTCTCCTGAAAAATCAAGAATATGGACTTAAATCCTTTATACTTATCAGTGCAGAATTTACAGTAGGGTTGTCGCTTTAAAAAATATTTGGAATTATTTTTATAGTAATATAAATAAATAAATTAAAAAAATAATCTGTCTTAAGTTTATGATTTTTTATTTTTATGTTTATTATTATTATTATTTTTTATTCAGAAAATAATTCTAAGCAAATTCAAAACTGAATTTAGCTTATGGGGATAATTTTCCGTAACAACATTATATTTTCTATAATTTAATATACAGTAAGGTGAAATGAAACGAAATTTGTAAATATATACTTGTGTGTTACATACGTGTTCGTGTGTATTGCTTACATATTTGAAATAGCTAAATTGAGAACATAGGTAATGTACAAGAAAAAAAATTACTTTTGGTAGAGCTGCCAGGATTTGGTTCTTTACATCCCATATCAGTTCTTCCCGATTGAACTGCATGCATTTCTGAAAAAGAAATTATACATTAATGTTTTATTACATAGCTATACTTAATTAATTTTTTAATGCATTTGATGTCAAAAAATATGGTTGAAATGCGCTACAACATAAGAAATAACAATATCTACTGAAAAGCGTTCATTTATTTTAAAAAACTCTACAAATAACCCGTTAGTAGTCGCTAGTTTATCGATTCGCCGCCCATAACAGCAGTGTTTATTCAACAGTCACCAAAATTTTTTAGAAGTGGCATTTGATATACATAATAGACGATTATTTGAGTGGATTCGCCTTTTATGTATATACAATGCCACTTCTTAAAAGCTTTGGTGGGTGTTGAATAAACACTGAAAACGAATCGACCAACTAGCGACTACTAACGGGTTAAATACAAACACAAAAGATGAGTTTTAGTAATTATAATTCTAGTTTATTAATCAATTGTAGAAAACAAAACGAAAATTTTTAGCAACACAAAGAATTCAAAATATGATGTACCATTTTACCATCTAAAAAAATATGGACTAGAAATACTCAATCATTTCGTTTATTCAGTTTATTTGTTTTCCTTATACGCATATGTCGGAAATCTATATATCTAGTTTAGGCATTCAGAAAATGACTACTTATTCGTTCTAGATGAAGGCCGTATAGTTTTTCTCGGTGTATTCTGTTTTCAAAGTTCTTTAATCTTCTATTGTTATTTACTATTACTTCAACTGCATCTACTAGTCAGTGTTGCCAGACTTGTGGCCTTTTTTACTCAATAGCCTCCAATAATTTTAAGAAGTGATATTTGATATATGTAATGGTTAATTTTCGAAGTGGTCAATCGTCAATTAGTCAATCGTTATCATAAAATTTTAGCGGTGGATATTCAATAAAAAGTCCCGAAATCTGGCAACACTGCTACTCGTAAACTGATTTTTAATACAAACACATTTTCAAAAGGAGATAAACACAAAATGGTATTAATATAATACAAATGCAGTTTAAAAAAAATTCTGTTTCAGCAGTTAGAATAATAATAAAACTAAATGTTTGAAAAAAAAAAAAGAATGCAGCAAGTTTATTTTTTATATTAGTTTTATTTCTCAAATACATTTTCCACAGGGAAAATAATAATATTGTAATATTTAAAGTAAGTTATATAGTACTTAGCTTACTATCGACAAATTTTTAAAAGGTAAATTACATTTTTACTTCTCAATAAATGTAATATGGAGCAAGTATCATTTTCTAACAAATTATACATAATATTTTTAATACCAGTTAATATTACCTTCTATATTTTTATAATAATTTAATGCTTGTGAATTAAGTCAGTATTACGCAATACAATATATATATACAGTACCTGGCCAAATTATTAGACCAAAGAAAATTTTTAAAGTTTTTTGAAATTGGAAGTTTATTATACCTGACCTGCTCAAAATTATTATTATTTAATTAGTGTTACCTTAAGCTTATTTTCAGTACCTTTGTTACAGAAACATTTTCAATCTGGCAACACAAGACAGTTAGTTATTATTCTGTGATACATGGCATAGGTGTAAACTTGCATTATAACGTAAAATTTGTTCTGCTTGTTTATTTTGTATTGAAGCGAATATTTTACTGCAAAAGGTAAGTTTTGCATTGTTATTAATATTGCGTGGGGTATTTAACATTTTTATTCATTTATTATCATAAAAAGTTTTTGCTCCTTTATTTTAGATGGGAAGAAAGGCTGACCTTTCACCAAAAAGAGTAGGGCAGGTTTATGGTCTACTGAAGGTCACTAAACTGACCCAAAATCAAATTGCAGCGAAGGTAGGAGTATCCAGAAGCTCAGTAAAAAATATTAAAAAGAAAATGGTCTTAAACATAAGTTTGGATCCATCACGGAAGAATAATAGTGGACGAGCTCGCATTACGACACCGAAGACCGATCGAAAAATACGAGACATTTGTATAAATAATAGAAAGAAACCGCTACGCATGTTAATGAAAGAAGTTTTAAATGAAGGCATTAGTAGATCAGAAAGAACTTTGAGACGTCGTTTGGCTGAAAATAAACTCATTGCCATGAAACCGGCTTTCAAGCCAAGGCTTACATCAGAAATGATAAAAAAAAAAAAATGCTTGGAGTGGGCAATAAAGTACAAAATTTGGACAATATAAGACTGGGAAAAGGTATATAGCTATTTATTTTGACAACGATATATTGGCATTTATAATGAATATAAAGAAATTAAATAAAAAGCAATTTTGTTTAATTTTCAGGTTTGCTTCTCTGATGAATCGTTTTTTCATGTTTTAACCGAAAAAACCAAATATGTTCGGCGGCGTCCAAACGAGAAATACAAGTCAGATTGTATTGTTCCCACCACCAAACATCCTCCATCAGACATGGTGTGGTCTGTCATATCAGGAAAAGGTCGTCTCTATGTGGTCAAAAATACAATGAAACAAGATCAATACCTGAAAATCTTACAAACCAGGCTCATGCCACAAATCCAAGAATGGTTTCCTGGAGACGAGCAACCAGTCTTTATACATGATGGTGCTCAATGCCACATACAGCTAATAGTATATCGAAATATTTAGAGTGAAAAAAAAGAATAGAGTTTCTGATTGGCCTGATATGAACCCTATTAAAAATGGTTGGGAGTAGATGAAAAAAGAAATGTATAAGAAAAATATAACCAATAAGGTAGAGTTGCTGGAATCTTTAACATGCCAGTGGAATAATAATAAACATATTCAAGAAAACATCCAAGCATGCATAGAAAGTATGCCTCGTCGTGTTAAAGCCCTTTTAGTTGCCAAAGTGGCCATACGAAATATTGATTTTTCTGTTAAATTTAATTTATCATTTTTTTTCTTTCTTCAATAAGTATTGTATTGTAACAATTTTTTTGTTATTGCATTCCTTAATGTATATGTTTTCGAAATATGAACGAAGAAAATATCTTTTTCAATAAAATTCTTCATTAATAAGGTTGTAAACATGAAAAAATGTATAATTTGCCAAATGGTCTAATAATTTGGCCAGGTACTGTACTGTAGTTACAATTTGGAATTTGAAATTAAGGTTTTCAATTTTTTGTTTCCGATTACACTGCTCTGCGCGAAAATCGGCCCCAATACCATTCATGCAAATTCTTATGAAATGACCACCTGAATTCGAATATGACGCCCATTTTGCCCTATCACCCACTGTTTTGGGGGGACGTCCCCTTATTTTTCTCACTGTTCGGTAATTTTATGGGAATGAATTTGATTTGGAGGTAGGAAGGTGATTATTTTAACTGTTAAATATCTTCTGAGGAGCTACAGAGGACAGAAATTACAAAACCTAAACATTTATAGCAGACGGGAAATTTAGGCGGGGGTGGGGGGGGGGGGGATTCACCACTGGAATTAGAAATTACATTTATTTATTTAATTAATCTATTATTATTATTATTATTATTATTATTATTTATTATATCTTATTTTTTTCTGTTTTTAAGTGTTAAAATAATCCTTTTCCACCCTCTAAATCAAATTAATGGACATAAAATTACCTAAGAGTGATAAAAATTGAGGGAGGGTTTGGCGTCTTGCGTAAACGGTGGGTGATTGGGCAAAATGGGGGTTACATTTTTATTCAAGAGGTCGGTTTACACAAGAATCAGAAAGAATGGTATAAGGGTTTGAAATGTTTTTTTTTTTTTTTTTGCAGCGCAGTGTTATTTAATATTGTCACTCATTAATCACTTTTGCTTGAAAGACATGTAAATAAAAACTTAAACGAGCTTATTTAAAACTCCTTGATAATTTTTATATTTCTCAAAACGTGCTTCAGAGACTCCTGTTTGAATTTTGATCATTTACTTACATACATTTTGTAGCATGGAGAAATCAAAAGAATTATGAGATAATAAAATAGTTTTAATTTTTAAAGTGAATATCTTTCTCTGCTAAAGTTAATTCATTATTTCTCAAGGAATGATTTTTCGTGAAATATTTCTGCTTTTGAAAAGTAATGATTTAAATAAGAGAAATCATTGAATAGAAATGTTTGAAATAAACAGTTTTTAGTATATTAGAAGCTAGACCAATGTAATAAAATTTCAAATGTTGTTTCTTGATATTTCAGAAAATTAAGGCAGTTTGAGAGGTATGCGTTATGCAATTTTACAACTAAATTAGTAAGAAAATACAAGCTAAGCATTTGTAATGTAATATAGCTTCTATTTTAGAGTCCTCGCAATTGTAAAATCACTTGGGTCAATTAGGACTTTCAACGTATGACAGCCGCTTTACACATTTTTTATGAAAACGAAATTGAGTTGTAATTTTACTTTTACTTTTAAAGCTCAGAATCCTGTGTTAAATACCATCAGAAGATATGATCCTCATGTGGACAGGGGACGGAAACGTCCACTGGTCATTCTTTTTAGGGAGGATGGGTTTGTACCCATCTCAAAGCGTGGGAGAAGTGATCCCTTTGGGGTCACATAACACAGCGTTCTAGCTCGAATTTAGTTTATCCGTAGAATGAATCTCGATCTTAGAGGAGAAATATTCTCCTCTAAGATCTCGATTCTTCTACTTCTGCCCCCCCCCCATACCCGACGTCTGCAACCATCTGTGCTTTCTAACAGTCGCGTTCTGTCAACCTTCTGCAAGTCACCTTGCTTGTAGGGATTCGTCTTTGCATTGTATATAGTTTTTTAAATTTTCTGCACTTAAACTGTAATGTAATCTTTTTCTTTTTGCAAAATTTATTGTATCCTATTAAAATTGTAAATATTGTAAATATTCTTTCTGTTAGTATTAAATGTTAGGCAAAATTTAGGAAAACATGCAGATCCCTATCCAGGAGTTCCAAAGGTACCTTTTTCAAGGCAATTCTGTCTTAGACAGGCCGAGGGGACTATGGGGCAGGACTGTATGTAATCCGCTAAGGTTAATTTTAAAGAAAAGAAAAAAAAAAAAAGAAAAAGAAAAAACTGTATATATGTTTTTGTTTTTGGGTTTTGGGGCCTCGGAATTCCATTAAGTACGAGATAGCTTTTAGATCTTTCCATCCCCTTACTTTACTGTCTTCCTCAGTGGCTTGGTTTTTTTTTTTTTTTTTTTTTTTTTTTTCATCATATCATCACGCCGAGCTCTCTGAGCTCACTTCATTCAAGAATACCGAATACTTGCTTGATTATGCAACATCTCCTCATGCTTTTACAACTTCAGGTGGAGGTAAGCGGTGGTCTAGATCACTGCAGGTAATCCCTAATCTCCCGTGATGATGATGATGATGATGAATTTTACTTGTAAGTGATTCAAGCGTTTCAGTAATGACCGTAGAGAGATAATCCCAGTTCAACTTAGTGTGTTGTCATTTAGTCCTGTCGATATATTATACCTTATAATAAATTGTACATTCATAGAACACTCCTTTGTAATATCTTGGAACTTAAATTTTCAATAAAAATTTATTAAATGTGTTTGAGAACACTCTATCTGCCCTTCACTGCACAAACGTGTTAACAAAAATCAGTATGCATAAAAATGTATGCTCGTTGAAGAACAATTGATTAGTATGGGGGCAGTATGGAATTAATTGGAATCTTTTCCAATTTATTTTGAAAATTGAAAAAATTATTATTTAAACATAGCATTTTTGTAATGCAATGTTTTGTTATGCCAATGTTGCAAAAATAAGATTGAGTACTCAAATATTATTAAATTAAAAGAATTACTTTAAATTAGATAATAATTTCTACAGATCTCGTGAACACTAGTAGAAATATTTAATTAAAGGGATACTGCAAGGATATTTAATTAAAAGGTACTTCAAGGATAAATATTTTACAAAATGTGACTGCAGGCAACAGTTTTAAGAAAGTAAGCATTATTCTCCTAACGGTTTTAAATCTTAGAATATTATTACTCTCACGTATGTTTATAAATTTTGCCTTCGGCATCTTGATTCACATGTTTTAGCTCTAAAACATAAGATATGTCATTAATGAGTTTAGTAACAATATCCCAACTGAAGTGTACGTAGAATGTTTATCGCATTATCAGACGGAATTAACCGATAATCATTTAAAACATTTTTAAATAACCCACAAAATAATGAAAGTAAGGAATTTCTTAGATAATGGAATAAACAATGTTGTAATCTTCATTGTTTTTGTAAAATATACTACCAGAAACACTGTTTTGTTTCACAATTCTTTATAACTCATTTTAAGATTTAAAGATGAAATAATACATTATATTTAAGGTATTGTTAAGTAGAGATAAATTACTTGTTTTTTCTTACTTCATTAAGGCTTTTTTTTTTTTTTTTTTTTTTTTTTTTAAAGCCAATTTTTCTGCTTTCTAATACATTTTTTGCATGTATTTTTAAAAATAATGATCAGGAAATGCGAAGCCTTTAAAATTGATACACTGTAAAATTAAATGGAAAAATGGCAATTTGAACTGTAATGTTAAATCAGTTTCGTTCGAAGTATGAGTAATTCATTTTATTCGCTACTTAGATTTTTATATGGTATTTCTGTATATGTTCGTCGGATATTTAAAATATAATTATGAATTTACATAATATTTGAGGTTTAAAAGTAACTACAATTTTGGCATAATATCTTCAAATATAACCATAATATCTTTTTAACTGATTCCCGAATGTAAAAAAAAAAAGTTTATTTTACCTTCAAAATGATATTACATCATTCATATATTCCGTGATTTTCTAAAAAAAAAGTGTATAATAATACGGTCTTTTTATCAATCAAACCCAATGAGATCTTAATATGTGATATTATTTTGTGAATAATATTAACCATTGGATTGAAAATGATTCATTAGTTTTGGTAACAATTTTTAGTTACCAATCCTTTTATCATTTCTGAGTAAAGTCATAATCGATTCGCCGGTGTTCTAAAGTTAAAATGTTTTATTTTCTAATTTTTAAGATTAGATCACAGTTGGCTTCTTTACATTCTTAGCATAAAATAATTTTACTCATTTCTGAGTTTAATAGATTAAATAACTGTTTATAATCATAAATAAAGTTTGGGAATGTTCTGTTACACGCTTAGCACATTATTTCCCTCTAATTCAGAAATTTAACTTCTTCGTTTTTATTATTGTATATTAAGATAATAACTGTTGTATTTTTTAGTAATGAAATATGTTTATTAAATATTTCTAAGTCTAGTTATTAAATCATTCTTTAAATCTTTATATTAAAAATATTTCTCTCGCAAATTATTCTCGCATACATACTTGCACATTTATTTATTTTCACTCCGAAAATTATTGAGTTAAAACTTTATTCATGATCAAATGCTTTTATAATATCTATTATGCAGAGTTATTTTTGTTCAAAGAATGTATACTCGTGTAAATACCCGAGAAATATTGATATACATTATCTGGCTTAAAAAAAAAAACAAAAAAAACAAAACAAAAAAAAAAAACAATACTTTTTATTTTAGATTTAAATTTACTAAACATCTAGAAAAACTTTTAACATATTGTAATTTAACTTCATCTAGGTAACAAGTTCACCAAACCTGAATTTAATTATTTAATATTTTTCTATAAAATATGAAATTTTAGTTAAAGAGCGCTAGATAAGTTTTTATGTGAATGCAAGGCTGCTCTTATTTTTAATTAAATGTTATTTTTCTTTAAAATCTCTAATTTTCGATCAACTTTACTGAATTTTTAACTGAACTCATAAACAGTACTTTATCAAATAGTTAATTTTTATGAAAAATCGATTAAAAATTCGTAACTTTTTTTTTTTTTTTTCACTTTTATATGCACGAAGACTTTTCGCCTAATATATGGAAATTAAAAAATTGGTAGCTTACACAAATTATGAAATATAAATGTAAAGTAGTTTGAAAAAAAAAAAAAAAAAAAAAAAAAGCCATAAATAATTTTTGAGACGTATAAAATTTTTAAACTTCAACAAAATCTATCTATTTTCGAACTGTGAACTCATAATCACTACTTATAATTATTTTTGAACTTATCTTTAAAAAATAAATAAATAACATAATATAAAGATTAGTGATTTTTTAAAAACCATTTTGATACTCCAATCCAAAAAATCACGTAATTCTTAATCTAACAAGATTTAAAAGTTAGAAGATTTCCAGTTTTCAGATTCTATTTAACATGACTTGGGAAACAGAAGATTACCAGCTCACAAATATTTAGTAAGTTACTTTTGATTTAAAAATGAATATCTGTCTTCACTTTTAAACATCAATACATTTTAAAAAATTCGTATAGTTACAAAAATGAATATTATTATTTCATTTTAAGAGTAATGACCTAGAAATTTATAGATTAACGTTATGTTCATAATTATCGTGGTGTTGCTTTTATATTTTTGAACAAACATTAAGGCACTTTTTACTGCGTGTGGCATCAGAATGATGCAAACGTTTTGTTAGTCGCATCATCCCACTAACAATGTAATATAAGAACTTAGGAATTAATAACTGTGTTGGACTTTGGCTTAGCCTTAAAGCTCTTCAGTTTTGCATGGCACCAGTGCATACACATATTGGCATTTTCATCATTTTCAATAGGTTGGTGTATTAAAAATGCAGGGGCGAGGCGTGGTTTAGAAAACTATGGAAGCGCTGAAGCGAAGCGCTTCCAAAAGCAGAGGAATAATCAATTCTGTTTTTCTACGAGACGACGTTATTTGATTACTTTTTAAAACCTTAAATAAAGGAAGCGCTGCTTCCATCGTTTCCATGGACGCTTCACCACTGAAAAATTGAGTACTTCTCAAATAACATATGTGAAAAGAGGTGTCTCAAAAATAAGCACATGTTACATAATTATTGAGAAGAAAGAATATATAAGAACACCACATTTTCAATTTTAAACCATTTTTATTGTTATTCTGAGCACATTAGGTCCTCGAAAAAAGTCGTTTTTGTTTCAGTAATAAGAACTCAGATTTAACACTAAAAATAAAATTAAGAACTGACTTATATTAAGTAATTTGAAATCATTTAAATCAGTGACGTTTACTAGAAGTACAAACAAAAATGTGGTTTTAAACATTCACAACATTTGTCTGTTTAAATTACCTGCACTACAAGTTCCGGAACATAGATCTGTAGGGAGACGAGTTGTTCGTCGCTGGCCTGGCTCAGGCTGTCTTCCGTCGTGTCCATGGCCACAGACTTCATGGCCAAAGGACTGCGACCAGCCCTGAAAAGAGAAAAAATAACAGAAATTTAAAGAACTAGCACGATAAAATAATTAATGAATCATATTAACTAGTTATAGTATATAGATATATATACAGGGTGTTCCTACAGCGACAGATTTTAAGAGGAGATGAGGGTATCATAAGGATTTAGAATTGCATAGAAACCCATGTACCCAAATGTCAGCTTAACAATTTAAGAACCGGGTGTTTTCGGGTATTTTTAACATATGTTGGCGGTAGAAAAGTTGAGCTAGAAACGGATGTTGTGGATGTTGATAACAGTTAAAAGAAAAAGGAATGCATAGAAATCCATGACAGCAAACATCACATTAATCCTTTAATGAGCGGACGAATTCTGGTGTTTTATAACACTTACCGCCATGTGCTAATATTATCGACTGATCATCTGTAGTTTAATTTTTTAGTTATTTGTAACTCCGCTTACTTTGTAAAATTGAAAAACTTATATGATCCATCTTTCCCAAAATCATACCCAATATTCGTATTAACACAATAGGTGTTTTAAATACCTCGATTATAAGCTTTATTATTATTTTATATACCTTTTTATATAAGCATTCACACGAAAAAAATGTTAAAATATCAAAATGTAAAAGTCACACTCACATCTGTGAAAGAATGCCACAAAACACCCGGATCTTAAAGGGTTAAAGCAGGGGTCGTATTCTCCGCCCTTTTTTCAAGACATACTCAAGAGTGAGAAATTTTAAAATTTATTGCTACCGCTATTTTTATGCAATAATCTCTACCTTGTATAATCATGACACAGTCCTATAAATACACTGAAGAGCCAAAAAAAACTGGTACAGGCGTCCATATGCAAATAACAGAGGTATGGAACCAATCAAAGTAACGCGATGCAATCGGCAGTGCTTATATAAGATAACAGGTGTCTATCAAAGCTGTTAAAACGATTACTGCTGCTACATGCAAGATGCTGCTGCTGCTGCTACTATCAAGATTTATGCGACTTTGAACATGGCTTTAAAATTTTTGCACGAAAGAGGGGTTATATCATTTCCAAGGTAGTTATGAAATTTGGATTTTTGAGTACGATCATTTTACGAGTGTTAAAACCCGAATAAACTACTACGACAGAAACGCCAAAGAAAAATATTGGAAATGCATACAGCTGTTTCGGTAGCCTAAAGCGTACCGTCTTCAGTGCAAAAAGGATCTGACGTAGTAGTTTATTCGGGTTTTAATATTCCAACGCCAAGTCTCCTGTTATTATTTTACGAGTGCACCGTGAATATCAGGAATACAGTAAAACATCAATTCTCCGACATCACTGTGGCCGGAAAAAGGTCGTGAAAGAACAGTACCAGTGACGACTGACGAGAATCGTTAAGCATGACAAATGTGTAACCATTCCTCAAATTGTTGCAGATTTGAATGCTGGAGCATCAATATGTGTTCAACGAATCATCACTGATATAACTTTCAGAGCCGAAAGCCCAATCGTGTTCCGTCAGGTGTACCTGTTTTTTTGGTTCTTCAGTGTATATCCAGAAGTATTTCTGCATGAAATTAGTGATGGCAAAACAGTCGCAAATTTCTTATCTCTGAGAGTGTCCTGAAAAAAAGGGCGGAGAGGACGATCCCTGGATACTTTTGGACATGGGTTCCTGAATCCTTATGATGTGCCCTATCTCCTCTAATGTTTGTTGCTGTAATTTTGGGCCACCCTGTATATATTTTTTAATATATACAGGGTGGCCCAAATATAACTCAAATATAAATATAACTCAAACACAAAGATAATTTTCCCTCAAAGGAAAAAAAGTAATAATAAAAGAGAAAGACAAAGAAACATCGGATTGATAGACATGATTAGGTAATGAAAAAATATTTTCATTGAAAAAACCTAATGAATGATATGATAAAGTATTTTTTTTTAAAGGTAAAATTAGTTAGTTGATTGGATTAATGTCTCGCTAGAGCTGCAGAATGCATTATTAGTCTGAGTGTAATCCCTAAAAACGGCCATTACAGTAACTCAAATGTGTACCAATTATGTATTTAAAATATCGAACGAAAATGAATTTAAAGAAAGAAAAAATATCGTATGAATTCAAAAGCTTAAATGCATGTAATTTTTATCATAAGAATTTTCAGCGGATGAATGGCATAATATATTTCATAAACTCAAATACGAAATATGTTTTTTAATATAAAAAAAAATGTAATGACTCTAATGATATGATTATAGATTCATTACTCTTGAAGTGCGCTCACAATTGTGCAATAAATCCTTTGTGGAAATTTGATTTAATTATATTTAAAATTGATTTTATCAAATCATTTAGAAAATCTTTAGATTTTACAACATGAAACAGTTAGAAAATTAATTTGTGGTCAGTGTATGCCTCAAAAAATCTTATTTTAAGAGTGTCGTTATAACCATGGCAATCATGTTTTATTATTCCTAATTTGACATGGAATCAAAAAGAGAACCAATTCCATTATGCAATCAGCCGAATTAACTGGAATCCTAAGGGAAACTTATAACGATCATTACCTTAAAATAATAGTACATATTTTGTAAATTTTGAAACCATTTTATAAACAAAATAAATGCACTACATTGCCTTTAACTTTTTCTCATAATACATACGTAAATTCTTAAGCTACGATGACTGATTGACTATTTAAAACGATATAAGAGAACAATCTGAGCCTTTTAAAAACAAACAATTATATAAAAAGTTTCAAATAAAATAATTTTATAGTTGTACTTGGAGAGACAAAAAGGGTATATATCTAACTATACCCTCATTTCTCTTCTTTGTGTATATGTTTATATATATTATTATTATTTATGATGTGTAAAATAATTTAATCAAAATTATATATATTGATAGATAGATTGATAATTGTAAAATATGTAAAGAATGAAATAAAAAAATAAATTAACTGTTATTTATCTATTTATTATTTAGTGAAAATCTGAAACTCGTAAAAAAAATTTAACATTTTAATTAAAAAAAAAATTACTTCACATATTTAACACTTATTAATATATTTATCTATTTTTTTTATTGGATCGATAAACTGCCAAACATGCATATTATATTGAAAGTCAAGCTATAATAAAAATACCTTTAATACCCTACGTAAATATTTAATTTCTTGCAGAATTTCGTAAACGTAACGGAAACAAAAGCGTTTTCATGTTTCGGACACCTTTTAAGTGAAGGATTAATTAATATTCCCCTAGGACCACGAAAACTCGAGCACTAAATCTGAGAATCTCGAAGCCTTAACAGAAAACAAAAAGGTTGCCTAAGCCCAAAGCGAATAAAAAATATCGAGAAAAGGAGATCTGTTAAATGAAAATAGAAAACACGTCAATCAGTAGCGAGATAAGGCTTCCTCGTGTATCCAATAACTTAAGCAAACTATTTATTCATTGACAATCTGCTGATACAAATGCTATCAACACTGTTAAGTCGCACCTTCGGTTAGTTTAGCACGAGACATATTTAATAAACAGTGTAAGGCATTTTTTTTAGTTAACATTGTAACGCGTCTTGGCTTGGGAAAAGATTGTCTTATTTTATTACTACTACTACTATTGTTATTATTTAAGGAAGAAAAAAAGTAAAAAATAAATAAATAATGCGTTTCTGTCTGAGGTCCGCCTGCTTGGTGCATATTATCGATTCATATGACCCAACAATAGAAATACATTAGAAACAAGAGAATTCTGAAATTTTCTTGACCTACTTAAAGACATAAGTAGGTTCTTGTCAATGAATGCATTTTATTTAATGAATGTTAATCCCGTAGATAGAGCCAGTAATGTATCTCGCATAACTCAAAAACGGTTGGAGTTGCAAATTGGTATATAGGTTTGTTATAACATCTAGTTGTGCACCTCCTTTTTTGGACTTTATATCATTTTTCGTTTCATAAATTAAAATATTTTTCTAAACATAATTTAACTTTAAATTAGAGACCTTAGAAAAAAAAAAAAAAAAAAAAAAACCCAGTGATTATAGTCAAATACCCTTTATTATTGAAGGTGGTCTACCGCGAAATTATGACGATGTCTCTCTCTCTTTCTCTCTCTTTTGTAATGTGGACGAATATAAACCATTTACATATTTTAATTTAGTGCTAAAGACCTCCTTAATTCGCAAGAATATTTTGAAGATTTATTTTTTCTTTGAAAGTCAGTCAAAACACTCAAAAGCGCATTTTGCTGGCAGATATTTAACTTTCTTCCATATTGCTGTAAAATCGGTATTTATCCAATGGATAATTTTTGGCTATTGTGTCAATTGCAGCTCATTTGATTTTTTTTTTTTTTTTTTTTTTTCTGCTGAAATGGATACTAAAAAATTTATGATAATACTATATTTTTTCAATTATTTTATTTTATTTTGAATTCTTCTTCTTCTTTTTTAAAGTTAATAGTATACTTTTCCTTAAAATAAATAGATAACTAAAATACGAATGACTAATACACATTGACTTTAGAATACGAGTAAGTGCTTTTAAGTCAGCCTAATTCACCATTATGAAATCAATTTTTAAATCCATCAGTCCTTTTAATAATCATTTCTTTTACCATTCCAATTTTCAATCAGTCAAATTCGTCTCGAATGAGTTAACGTACGCATGGAAAGTTGTCGAATTAGAGAAATAGCAAAAATAAATCATCTAATATGGAAACTGAAATTTTTTTTTTTCAAAAATTTGAAGAGATGCTTAAGAGTAATTCAATCTAGTTTTTAACGTGGGCTCGAACCGATTTTATTTCAGACCAAATTAAAATTGATTCAATTAAGGGGACAGTTTACATTAATATTGGTGAAAAATAGTTTGTTAGAAAGAGTACATATTCACGAACAAAAACTTGTTCTTCACGTAAAAAAAAAACTTTTCTATCATATTTTGTTTTTCTCTACTTACTCAAGTTTTGAAAATGCTAAAGCTCTTTATTTATTTATTTACTTATTTTTTCATTTGAGATAGAGATTTAAATTTAAATTTATATACATATATATGTGTGTGTGTGTGTTCATGTGTGTTGTCAATTTATGCATTAAAACAGATTTCAGTTTTCTTTTTCTTTTCTTTTCTTTTTTTTTAAATAGGACGATATACAGCAGTATTAAATTTTATGTTTTTCCCACTATATAAATCACTTAGATAAATTATACAAATCGAAATATTGGATGTTTTTAAAAAGAAAAGTACAGTCTTGTGTAATATACACTAGCAGAGATAAAAAATCAAATATTTCTATGGATATATTTTAATTATTAATTAAATGTACAGTTTAAACAACTATAAATGTATTTTGGTTGAACATAGGAATAAATTAATTTGACAATTTTTATCATTAATATATATATATATACATACATACATATATATATATATATATATATATAATGGTGAATACTTACTGTGTCCACTTTCAAAAAACATTGCATTTAATGTAGTAATAAAAGTTTATAAACACGTATTGATATAAATGTTTCTAACAATTTATTTTTTGAAAATTTGATCAAATATTAAACACAAATTTAAAGTTAAATTATATAAATAAACACACTGATTTAATTAAAAAACATTGTTTAGTAATTTCTCAAAAGTAAATTTAACAATTTTTTCCCTGTACAATAAATTCTTAAAAAAAAAATCTTTCTTTATTTTAATAACGAAAGCGCACTGCACACAATACATGTTTATCTAACAAAACAAAGTAAAATTTAATTAATTATTCGTAGCTCGAGGAAAAAAAAAAAAAAAAAAAAAAGAAAGGATACATTTTAAATTAAAATAATAGAAAAACCTTTTCCGTGTAACAAAGATAGTTAAGTTAATAGTTTTTTTTTTTCTAATATGTGGTTAAGAAAAGTTTCACTCAAAGGCAAAAAATTTTAATTTGCAGTAAAAATTTATGATCTAAAATGTTTTATAATTTTCTAATAAGTTAATATGGTTAATAAGTAAATGTTTAATTTTATCAAAAGTTCGTTGAAGCATATATCATTTAATTCTTTTGAATTATTAAATGATTTACATATTTGTCACATTAATTGATTTTTGGTACAATGTTTAAAAAAATGCAAAAGATATAACTTTGAAAAAAAAAAAAAAAAAAAAAAAAAAAAAAACGCTTTAAACTTTTAAAAAACACAACCATTTTGGATCGAAATAATTAAGTTGTAACAGTAATCTGGTGAAGATGTCGACACGAATGTAGCGTGAAAACATTAAAATTACATGCTGCTTTCGTGCTGCACTTGTTAACTCGAAACAAAAGTTGCACGCTTTTTACTTTGCCACATGTTCTTTTTTAGATTTTAGATTTTTTTTTAAATACTATCGGTCGACGGTTTCTGTGAGAAAGACTTGACAATTCCTTCTCGGTCGCAATAGCTGAAATAAATACCATTTTCTCGGAAACGGGAAAGGTAAAAACCAGCTGGTATCATAAAATGTAGTAAGAGTATAATCAGCGATCAGACGAATCATTAATGAAGATAATCATTTTCTGTTTTGACAGCTTTTAATTGGTACAAATGCTGCCTTTTTGCCAGAGCCTGATTTCCCACAGGGCAAATGGGGCAAGCACCCGGGCCCCCATTTACAAGAGGCCAAAAAATCAACAGTCTTTTGAAATTAAAAGCATTCTACATGTATACAAATTTCACTTTGTGCATTTTATTATAGAAGGAAGCCCCTCATTAATAATTTTGTCCTGGGCCCCCACTTCTGTAAGTCAATCTCTGGTTTTGATTAACCCTTTTACTGGACATTCCCTTCTGAATGGCCTATCTGAGACTGATAACGAACGGATAAGAGTTCCGGCTTTCTGTTGCAGTTGGCGGATTCGAGTCCCTGATCATTCATGGAGGTTCATAGTTGCGCAGAATTCACTTCCAGACGTATGTGTCGGTATAACATGTTTAGTGTGGAAAAATGGCTGTGTGATAAAAACTTTAAGACCGAACCTTTATAAATAAATTCCTTCTCTCGGAGAATGAAGAAAAAAAAAAGAAAAAAATTATCATTCATTAAAAATTTAAAAGTTAATAATAATTGAAAAAAAAAAGTTCTTTATATAGTTCTTTAAAATAAATAATTAATTAAAAATTTCAGTGATTTTTTTTTCGTTATTCTTTTTTTTCATGGTCATAAGTATACCCTAAAAAAAGGAATTTTGCAAAGATATTTTAGGCTCAATAAGTTTTTGAGCTGAAAATTATGGAAAAAGTAGGTAGCCAGAGGTAAAATCAGTTACAAGATGTTAATACACTTGTATTGGTATCGGTACTAGTAAAATATCTGTTTCAATAATATTTTACACAGTTTTCTCCTTTAAAAAATGAGATAATTTTAATTTTAAAGACAATTAAATTTACTAAAAGTTTCTTAAATAAAATATTTTAAAAAAATTAATGTAGATGAAATTAGAAATTATAATTTACTTTTCATATCACTTTAGAGGAGATAAATAATTTTTGAAAGATACATTAACATAGCGATGCAGTAATTAGATATATAATTGTTAATGTTACCTTTCTAGTACAAACTGAATCCGTATAAATTCAAAAAAAAGTTAAGTACAATATGCAATGCTATAATTCCATTTTTACACGTTATAGCAATGCGCCTATATAAAAGAAAGCCTGTAAGTAGGAGATCAACAAAATATGTATTATTTCAAATAAATATGCTTTTTTACGAGCCTTATGTATTTTAATTCCCAAGTGCTGCAGTTGGCTAATAAGTATTATGAGAGAAAAAAAAGAGAAGGCTCGAAAATAATGGTTCTAACATTTTTTTGCAGTAAATAAACAGCAACGTACACATTTATTTTTTCTTTATGTGTTCTATAAAAAAATAAGAACTTTGCATTAGTGCCTGTAAATCTTATATAATTCTTTTAAGAAAAACATTGGTATAAAAATGCGAGCGAATTTCATTTGACTTTCACATCTTTATTTTTTGTTTTGCCTTTTCCTTATTTCTTTTCTTTTCTTTCTTTATATAATTTTGTTAGTAGGGAAGGATAATACAAAAATTGCTTGATTTGTTTGAATATGAGAAAATATAAAATTATTATATAAAATTTATAAAAGATATTTCTTAAAAAAAAAAAAGCTTATTCTACGTTATTTAAAGAGCTTTTAAAAGATGGAAGTAATGCTAAAAGATGATTCATTTCTAGTAAAGGAAAAAAAAAAAAAAAAGAAAAAGAAAAAAAGAAAAGAAAAGAAAGTGTTAAAACACTTAAAAGCGTCTAAAATATTTTTTTTTTTTTTTTTTTTGTAGAAGGTGGAATTTTAACACCATAAATATAATTACGATCTGTAGCATTTTCAATTTTATTTGTGTGCTGGGAAATAAAGAGGAAATTTTACTTTGTTGACATACATAATACGAAAGCGAAATGATGACGTAAGTAAACAACGGTGGTAAGAGCATCCAATTTGCTAATGTAAACAGCAATAGAAATTATTTTAATAATTTATCAACAAAATTTACAATTTTCAGATGCTTTCATCTCTTGAGTTAGATACCTTAAAGTATGATTTAAAATATTCATTTAGTATTTGAATAGATTTTGTGTTCTAAATGACTTTTTTCGGGTTTTAAAATTGGAATTGGCGATCAAAAATGTTATACGGAAATACACATGCCAGATGTATATTTTCGTAATATATATTGTACGAAGTATTGTTTCCTATTATTGATTGCACTCTTAATATATGTTATTAAAATAAGCATGATTTTTGAAAGGAATTAAATATGATCGCTAGATAACTTGGCGATCTTTTTTTCCTTTTTCACGAAGGACGACAGATATCAAATCTCTTCCAGAACTTGTTGCAAGGTAAGCACATACACACAAATTTCCGTGGTTTCATAATTATTAAAGCTGAATTTAATGTCTGTAAGTTGTATAAACTTGTGCCTAGAATTTATATTTCTCCTCTTTTTTTACTTCCTTATACAAAGTATAAGGGAATATAGTAATCCCGATTTGCGAAAGGGATTCTGTATTTCGCATAGTTAAAAAACGAATGATTGTATAATGTTGAAAATTTATATTTGTGACTGTCATGATATCTAGTTTTATACCTGCTACTTTGGTTTTTAAACGATCTCCCGTATCAGAATTATCAACGACTTTACATGAATTTTTGTGATGTCTGTATGTAAGTATGTATATGTGTATCTCGCATAACTAAAAAACGATTGGGCATAAAATGTTGCAAATTGGTATATAGGTTCGTTATAACATCTAGTTGTGTACCTCCCTTTTTGGACTTTCTGGAGATATTTAGGAAAATTATATTCATGACCAAAAATACAAACCTTTTAGCCATTTTAAATGACCTACCATCATACAGATTTCAAAAGAAGCTAATGATAGAGCCATTAATGATATTGTTATGAAAGTTGAAGACATTTTTGCATGTAGAAAGTTATACTTAAAGGCATATGCAGGTTCTAGTCGACGAATGCGTTTTATTTAATGAATATTCAGCCCATACATAGAGCCCATAATGATATTGTTATGAAAGTTGTCGACATTTTTACGTATAGAAAATTAATTTTTAAAGGTATAAACAGGTTCTAGTCGACAAATGCGATTTATTTAATGAATATTCATCTCGTGGATAGAGCCAGTAATTTTAATGAAAGTTGTCGACATTTTAGTGGGCAGAAATTAATTCTTTAAGACAGAAACAGGTTCTAGTCGACGAACGCACTTCATTTAAGGAATATTCAGCCCTTAGATAGAGTTTGTAATGATAATGATAAAAAAAAAAAAAAAGTTGTCGACATAGTAGCGTGTAGAAAGTAATTCTTATTGATGCAAACAGGTTCTAGTCGACGAATTCCCTTTATTTAATGAATATTCAGCGCTTAGATAGAGCCTTTAGTGATATTGTTGTGAAAGTTGTTGACATTTTTGTGTGAAGAAAGTAATTCCTAAAGATATACGCTGGTTCTAGTCGACGAATGCACTTCATTTAATGAAAATTCAGACCGTAGATAGAGCCTGTAATTGTATTGATAAAAAACGTTGTCGACATTTTAGTGTACAGAAAGTAATTCTTAGAGAAATAAGCAGGTTCTAGTCGAAGAATGCGCTTTATTTAATTAATATTCAGTAAACAGTTGAATAAATCTCTTTTTTTTTTTTTTGTGCTTCAAAAATCAAAAATCAATTAATATTGTTGAAAGAATCCAATGAACTATTCATTTTTATTACAGAAATAAAATAAACATTGTTAAATACACTACAGAGCACAAATTCCGCTAAACCCGGAACAACCGAATATTTCGAAGTCTGAATGGAATTTGAATTCATCCAGAGTATTGTCAGTGGTTTAAGGAATTTTCAAGGTAGTGTGTGAGGTAACTGTGTGAGAAACCACTACATTGTCACACAATTTCCAGAGTTAGACTCCTATTGAGGATAGAGTTTCCAAATTTTGTGCATCCTGTACTACCACTTTTCGCCCATTTGAATGCCTAATTTGAGGTTAAGTCATTCACCTTCGTGGAAATGAAAAAAAAAAAATCCTTATTTACTACGTGTAGAAAGTAGCACATAAAGATATATGCAAGTTCTAGTCTACAGTCATTAATAATAACTCTTCTTCTTCTTTTTTATTTACAGCTCTTATGAGTCATTTATAGAACTTTCGAAGAATTTAGTTCTGCGCTATAAACCATTGAATTTTTCCAGAAAACTCCAGAGCTCTATTCTTATTGAAGAAAGATCTTCCAAACTTCGGCACACCTAAACTACAAATTTTTGCCAAATTCGGTCGCCAAGTTGCCAAATTCGACGCCGAATCGACAAATTCGATATCAAGACCAAAAATCTACTCTGGATACTAACTTGACGGTTTGGCGAGATTAGCCATAAAATTTTGCGGCAAATATTTTTATCGTATAACCAGAAACGCTTTCCCAATTTTAACTGAATGGTTTTACTTAATTGTTTTGGTGAAATTTATCGTTTCTCTCCACTAATTTTTGCCAAAGAGAACAAAACTGGGCCATCTATACTCGAACGATTTTCATTGAACTTTAAGCTGTGCGTTTGTTAATGAGAGATTTTGTAATAAACCGTGGAGAACTATTCCTGAAAAAACTACTATATTTGTCTCAGCGGTATACATAATCGTATTATCGTCACTTTTTTGGTTAGAGTAGCAGTTTTTTTTTTTTTTTTTTTTTAAATTAAGGAATGTTTGTGGACTAGAACATGCCTGTTTATTTAAGAATCGGTTACCTCACACAAAAATGTCAATGCTTTCATAAGAATATGTATATTCCTATGCTTTCATAAGGAAGTCATGTGGTGTCCACATCAGATTTTTATTATTAAAAGATAACATCGTTTAAATTATTTCTGTAGCATATTAGTATCTGATACTATCTTGATAGATTATCTTATATCAGGTATTTTATTTACACATTTAAAAACAACTTTGACTTCAAATTATTATAGAATATTGAACATTTTTATTTTAATTAGTATATCAGTTAGATATTTATTGTGTAAATATCACCCTTTGAAAAGACATGTTTATGTTTACAATCGAAAATGGAAATTTAAAATTGATCCATATTTTTACAGAAATTCACAGAAACAAGGGCACACAATATTTTGTAAACATAGGACATCAGAAACATCAGTGCCCGTACCGCGATTCGAACCCGGGACGTGGAAATCCATAAGGCAACGCCTTACCGACCGTACCACCAGGCCGGCAAATAAAAGTCATTGTAACGTAAAGTGCAAACAACGCAGGAAAAACACGAATATGAAGGTAATGAAAGCTAGCACTGTGAGTAAACAATTTCGTCAAATATTTGAGAGTTCACGTTTCCTCAAAAATCACGTGATCGCTTGACAAAATGGTTGTCAAAAACAACAAAATTAAGCCCGAGGATGTCTGAATCGTCAAAATTGAGTATATTATTTCTGAGAGTGTACAACATAATACAACATAACATATAACACAAACAATTTAGAACAAAACGTATTTGATTTATGCATTAAAGCCCACCATAATCGATTCTATTAATGATCTTAACCAAAGATTTCTTCAAAAAACTTACAAATAATAAACATTTTAATAAATACAGATGAAGAAAACATTACATTAATTTATGTTTCAGATATCTATTTGAAAATATAATATATTTATTTATAAATAAATATGTTCCAGCAAAAAGTTAAATTGGTTGCATAAAAAATATAAAATGCTTAATTTTTCTAACAAAAAGATTACAACTATATGTTACCTTCAATCTCTTATTATTCAATATTCGTTTTAAAGGCAAAAAATTATTTGCTCCCTGCAAAAATAAATAGTTTTAGAATGAGTTAAAAGTTTTTATTAACCGACTTCAAAAAAAGAAGGAAGGTTCTCAATTCAAACCGTATGTTTTTTTTATGTTTGTTAGCTCATAACTTCTTAACGGATGCTCCGATTTTGATACTTTTTGTTTTGTTGAAAAGGTCTTGGTCTACAATAGGTCCCATTGTAATATTTTTACGATCTAAAGAAAATACAGGGTGCCCCAAAAAATCAGTCCCAACTCTTTTAACTGCTAAACGGCTGCAGCTATAGTAATAAAAATGGTATGTAAGTATAGCAAAGTGGCCATGCTGTACAAGGTTAAACCGCTTGCAGCGCCACCTGGTGGAAAATAGCGGAGTTAGTGTTCCTATCTCGAAAACAGTGCTAAAGAAAAAAGTGAATTAGCAAGTTGAAGAGTATCATCGATAGTAGAAAAAGATAGTTTAGACATTCATGCTAGCGTTCCTATCTCAGAAACGGTTCAAGACAGGGGGAAAAAGTGAATTATAAAATTGCAGAGCATCATCAATTTAGTACAAAAAGATAGTTTAGACACCGATGCTAAAAATACAATGCTAAAAACGTGCATTTTTTTGTTCGCAATATCTTACACTATACATACTTCAGCTACATTGCTCACGTTGTAGCGTAGCTGGGGAGACATACGCTATATAGTTCAAAATACGGTTACTTGATACTTTTTGTTTTGTTGTAGAGATCTTGGTCTGAAGTAGGTCCCATTATAAATTCTTTACAATCTAAAGAAAATAAAGCGCCATCTGGTGAAAAACTGCGGAATTAGCGCTCCTATCTCAAAAACGGTTCAAGATGGGAGAAAAGTTAGAGCGTCTTCGATTTACTACGAAAAGACAATTTTTAGACATTATTGCTAAAAATAGAACGCTTAAAACGTGCAGTTGTTTGTTCGCTATTTCCTACATTATGCACACTTGAATTACGTTGCACACTTTCCAGCGTAGCGGATGACACGTATACTCTGTCGTTCAAAGTACTGTTACTGTAAGCGGTCACATCGATTAGCGCAAAGTCGTTTTCAGCCAACTTCAGAAAGGAGGGTGTTCTTAATTCAAGCTATGTGTTGTTGTTGGTGTTTGTAAGCTTATAACTTCGTAAGAGATGCTCTAATTAACCGACTTCAAAAAGGAGGAGGTTCTCAATTCAAAGCATATGTTTTTGTTTTTGTTTGTTAGCTCATAACTTCTGAACAGATGATGCGATTTTGATACTTTTTGTTTTGTTGTAAAGGTCTTGGTCTGAAATAAATCCCATTGTAAGATCTTTGAGATCCCAAAAAATACAGGGTGCCCAAAAAAGTCAGTTAAGTGGACATGTGCTACGAGATTCAACCGCCTAAAGTGCAGCCTGGTGGAATAGAGTGGAGTTAGCGATCCTATCTCGGAAACGTTTCAAGACAGGGGAAAAAAGTGAATTATAAAATTGCAGAGCATCATCGATGTAGTACGCAAAGATAGTTTAGACATAATTGCTCAAAACAGAATGCTTAAAACGTGCATTTGTTTGTTCACAATTTCCTATTTTGTGCACACTTGAACGACATTGAATATGTTGTAGCGTAGCGGGTGACATTTATGCAATGTAAAATTCATTGTATGGTTTTTGTAAGCGGTCACATCGATTAACACATAGACGTTTTAAACCGATTTTATAAAGGAAGAGGTTCTCAATGCAAAACATGTTTCTCGTTGTTGCTGTTGAAATTTGTTAGCTTATAACTTCGGAAGAGATGATTTAATTTTAATACCATTTTGTTGTCGTAATGATATTGGCCTGAAATAGGTTTCATTATGATTTCATTAAGATATAAACAAATTACAGGATACTCACAAAAGTCTGTTCTCACTCTAACTGCTGAACGCATGCAGCTACACTGGTAAAAGCAGTATATAAGTATCGATGTTGAAACTTCTATCCGTCAGCTGCAATGCATTTTTTGCTCTTTGTTTGAACTTTACGCTGTGCAATTTCCAGCGCAGCGGGTGACACGTATTCACTGTAAAGTTCAATATATATGCCTAACAGAATTTTCGGTTACGAATACAGCTTATCCGAACTTTACATTTCTAAAGACTTTAATTTAACGTATGTTCGTTCAATAGATAGTTTTTTGCTCATATCCGATAAAGGCAAGAAAAGTAGCACAACTTAAAAATGCAGCATTTGAGAAAAATCAACTTAAAAATAACTTGACTATAATAAAACTGGCACAACTGTCTCTCGAGTGGATAACTTTCTAGATGGAGATGTAACTTTTTTGTTCACATTGGGTGCATTTCATGTATTTTTCAGTGACATAAACCATTTTTTGAGTAATGTCACTTTTCTTGGAACTTGTGATTTGTGAATCTTCCGTGGAACGTCTTCTGATGCTCTGCTATATAAATAAGTTTTCACTGAAAAGAGAAAAATAAAATCTTTTTGTAAAAAAATAGAACCGACTCCAAAAAGGAACTACTATTCAAACAACTGAAAATGAAAGAAAATTGGCAGAAAATGGAACTGTAAATTGCGCCTAAAAGTATAAAATAATTTCCTTCGCCAAACAACCTATAACACTACAATTAATCATAACTTTTGAAGTCGGCGCAAAATTAAATAAAAATTGATACCTTTATTCAATACAAAAATCAAATCCTATTCAAAATAAACATCTCACATTGTTTCCTGCAAAATGCAACCGAGAACTAATTTGATTCAAGAAAACAAATAAGATTTCGTAAGCAGCAAAAGTTGGCGAAGATGCTGGTATTTGAACGTCATTGGTTAAAGAAAAATCGCAAAATTATCTGGCAAACATATTTAATTTCTTTGGGATATCATGATTATTTTGATAAGGTATATCAAGAGAGAAATCTAGAATATGAAACAACACATCGTACAATATATATTATGAAAATATACATCTTGCGTGTATATTTTTGCCTTACGTTTTGATCACCAAATCCAAAAGCCATCAAGGATGATAGTTATCAAAGTTATACCAAATTTGCAAACGAAACTCTAACTTCGTAGAAACATAAATATCGCATTGTGAAGAATGTTCACTGTTCTATGTAGATGCTACTAATGGACCAATTGTATACAGTGATAAAATAATAAAGGAAACATGAAAATGGATCATTCAAAACAACAGCATTTGTTGCTACCGATCTAAAGACAAACCTTTAAAAACTAATTCAATTTTATTTAATTTTGCGCCGACTTCAAAAGTTATGATTAATTGTAGTGTTATAGGTTGTTTGGCGAAGGAAATTATTTTATACTTTTAGGCGCAATTTACAGTTCCATTTTCTGCCAATTTTCTTTCATTTTCAGTTGTTTGAATAGTAGTTCCTTTTTGGAGTCGGTTCTATTTTTTTACAAAAAGATTTTATCTTTTGAAATTTCATTATTTATTTTAAACAGGTGAGTATTTCCCCTTCGAGAATAGAACTTTTACTTTAAAGTAAAACTAAATATTTCTTTTAGAAGAGAAAATAATCTCTAAACTAAATGTGTACACATTTGCCATTTTAAGGGAAAGTTCCAAATAATGAGAATTGAATAATTTTTCCTCATGGAATATTAGTTTCTCCGACAGAACAGCTTTCACCAGAAAATTTGTTTTTTTTCATATTATATATTGCCAATCATTACCTTCTTTGTGACATCCTTTTAGAAAGAGTTTAAATTTTTCTCTTTATTAGGACTAAAAGGACCATTGGTTTCAATCTGGGTAAAAACATCGTTGTCAGTTTTTGTAGACCAGTTTTGTGTAACACGAAAATAAATTAGGAATATAAGTCTTATCGTTACAAACTCGATGAAAAAAGAAAGGGGTGCAAACAGTTTTTGGACATGACAGTTAATTTTTTTAAAATTAACTAAAGTATGAAATTTAAGTGGAAACAATTCATTTTAATTCATTTCAGTCATTTTAAAAAGTACGTGGTCCTGGTTTACGGTCAAACATGAGATAAAAAATAAATTAAAAAATTAAAATAAAAAAATAAAAAATAAAAATAAAAGTTTGGAGATTGAAGTTAACAGTCTTCATGCATTTCACAAAAATTGACGTAATTATCACTTTAAAAATTTTATGCACATTGATAAGAGCTCTATGATTCATCAGAAAATTTAAAACATGGTATATAAAAAGTTTTTTTTTTCCTTTTTTCACGCGCGCTTTTTATTTCCTAATTCAAAATTATTAAAAAAAACTTTTTCGATAGTGTTTGTAAGTAGGAATTGACTTAAAAAAATTTCTTTTATATTACTTGTTTTACAGACGTTGTAGAAAATCACTCACCTCTTATAAAAAAAAATCTAACATGCGTAAATGATCTAGAGAAAATGTAAACATTTCGTATGTATACTTATGTACACTGCAAAAAATAAACCCCCAAAACAAGTCTATCCCAAATTGGTCTCGTATCCAATTTCGGTTGAAATTTTGGGTTATAAACAGAACTTTCCAATTTGGAACATTGCTTTTCCCAAATAGCTTTTAAACTTTTACCTACTTTAGATTTTTTTTTTTTTTTACAGTGCACAAAGAAAAAATCCTTAGTATTATTACCAATGGAACTGAAATTATTTGAAGTGCGCTAGCGTCAAAACTGTACTTTCGAATAAAATAGAAATTCATAGACATGTTGTAGGTTACTATCGCAAGATCCATACAGATTTACATAAGTGTAGGACTTGCAGGGTTTTTTTTTTTTTTTTTTTGTAATATAAAATAAAATTTTTATACATTGCGGTACATGGGCTCTAATTTCTTAAAGTTCGCTTTAATAATGTTAAAATATTTAAAACAAAAGCAAACACAGATAAATATTTGTTATTACGAGCTAACTAATGACAGGGACGGACAAATGAGTTTGGATATATTACGTTCTATTAAACAACATATTATCTGGGGGAAATACTGAAACATTCTATTATAATTGTCTCTTTTGTTTATTTAACGATTTCTTTTATTTAATTGAATTACACAAAAGTCCAGTTGTATATACACGTACGTGAGAAAGTGTATATTACATTTAAAAACAATATTACTAGTATAACCTTAAACTATTAGAATGGTCTTTTAAGTTTTCTTTGAAACGTGTACATAACATAATATTTATTCAAGTTTACATTTATCATTGTTGTTATGTTTAGTGTCTCATCAGGTAAATGCCACAAATTTAGATTTCAGCTACACCTTCTTACTGATTACTTGCTTTCTTTTTTAGTGACAACTCTTGAAAAATATTATGAATGTTTATGTACTGCATGATAGTTTCATTAAAACAGAACCATTCAACTAAACAATGAAATTGAAAGTAAAATAAAGTAGATAACAATCTTACTGTGCATTGTGTAAAGTCTTTTGTGTACGTAAAAAAGGAACTCGAATCTCCCGTATAAACATTTACAAGTTTTGATGGAAAATAAAGAAGAAAGAAACAGCACCTGTAACCAGAGATAAAAATCTTTGTTGTCATTTTTCTCGTTCTTTTTTTTTTTTTTTTTGAAAAAGTATTGAAATAAAGAAATAAAAGCAGACTACAGAATTCTTGTATATTTTTACAAGTATCATGTTTTTGAGAAACTAAGTTTGAAGAAGAAATCGGTTTTAATCTTTTATTTTTTAAATATTTTCTTTCTAATTTTGATAAAGAAGATTATTCGATTATTATTATTCCCTGTTAAAAATGGTTCCTTAAAAATGAGCAAAAATTGTCTCAAAATAGCTTCGAAACAATGTGTACTTAAATTTGAAAACCCATGTACTCATTTTTGGGTATATTCACATGTCGAACAGGGATATATTGGGATTCTTATTGGTCAACCCCTTTTTTGAGCATGTCAGTATACTCAAAAATGAGTAGATGGGTTTTCAAATTTAAGTATATATTGTTTCGGAGCTATTTTGAGACAATTTAGCTCATTTTTAAGAAATCATTTTTAACAGTGTTAATATACGTTTTATTGATTAACAAACTAACTTACTACTTGTTTTTAAAATTCCTGCTTTATTTTTGAAAAGTATTGAAGGCGTTAATATTTTCGAATTTTAGTTTTTGATGGGCTTTATAAGTCAGAATATCTCACACTGTTAAAAATGGTTTCTTAAAATGAGCAAAATTATCTCAAAATAGCTCGGAAACAATATATACTTAAATTTGAAAACCCATGTACTCATTTTTAAGTATACTGAATTGTCAAACATGGGGATATTTGGATTTTTATTGGTCAGCCCCATTTTTAAGCATGTCAGTATACTGAAAAATGAGTACACGGGTATTCAAATTTAAGTATATATTGTTTCGGAGCTATTTTGAGACAATTTAGCTCATTTTAAGAAACCATTTTTACAGAGCGAAAATAAATTCAAAAAATCTATGACCGATATTGTCTATCTGTTTCTTATACGAATTCTGGAGACTCTACAAAAGAACCAATGTACAGAATTCTGCGAAATTTTATGTTTAGTTGAAATTTTGCAGAAATTATAGCTGATCGTATTTCGTAACCATAGGATACAGCAGAAGGTGTTGTCTCATTTCCCTTGTATATCTTGACCATTGCGTCTAGATTTATGAAGTATATAACACATAATTTGATACGTAAAATGATTGATTATGAATAAATATACAGTTTATATTTGAATATTTAGTTCTTTAAAAATAGGTATTTTTTCCCCTTGTGGATATGGTAATTACAACTACGTGTACGATTGTTAAACATATTTTGCAGACATAGTATATACTGCTCAAAATGTGGCGTTCCTGTGTTTTTCTATTCAAAGTTTGCCGGATATCTATGCATTTTAGCATCTATGTAATTAAGTTGCATCAAGTTATATATATATATATATATATATATATATATATATATATATATATATAAAAAAAACGTGTTTCTGGAGTGTTTTGCATTAATACGTTTGGTCAAACAACATAAAAAAGAGCTTATATATCCCCACACACTGCTTTTAGAAAAGGTTTTTTCCAATTGATTCAAGTATATTTTGTGAATACCGAATAAGAAAATAATTAGCGAAAATTCTTTGAAGCTGATATACATTCATATATTTTTTTCGATATAAATTGTGAAGATTGAGCTTATGTTTCTATCGCCCAACAGGCGCATTTTCTTTGCGCAAATTTCTCCACATACTTGATAGTTTCATCCACGATTCTATGCCTTCGAATTGCGCAAAAATTAATGTGTAAGTTTTCTACCGATATAAATTTTCTTTGATTATGTTTTCTGCTATCATTCAGAAAGTGGAATGCTGTGTTACACTTCCTTTTATTTGCTTGATAATTTTATCGGAGTTTTTTATGACTTGGAAATGCACAAAACTTAATTCTATTTTTATAAAGATTTCAAAATTAGTTTTCCTTTGGGAGTATTTTAAGTGAATAACTGTTTCAAATATTTTTTTAATGTTTATATTTTTTATTTTATTTGATTTTGACAAGTATTACTTTCAAAATTTTGATATTTTTATTTTTTGAAAAGTTATAATTTTGAATGGCATCAATGGCTATGGTAAGTACAAGTAAACACCTGTTAGTTGCTTTGCTAATTATACTAATGCGTAATCGCCTGTTACTCCTATTCTTAATATATATATATATACATACATTTCTTTATTTTAAAGATATATTTATGATTAAATATAAGACTTATTGTTTTGTGGATGAAATAAATTGGGAATGAAAGGGGGATTAAAATTCCATTTTGATATTTAATAAATACACAACCGTTAAATTTATTTTTGTTTTTGTTTTCTTTTTCTTTCCTTCTTTTCTTTTAGAAAAACAAAGTTAAACAACAACAACAAAATAACAATAAATAAATAATAAATAAAAATAAAAAAATAAAAAAATAAATTAATAATAAATTAATAATAATAACAATAATAATAAAATACGTTTTTCGTATTTTGTAACTTTAATATGAAATATTTAAAATTAAAAAGTTTAATTTTTGAAAAATAAATCCAAATTTAATGATTTTTTTTTTTTTTTTTTTTTTTTTTTTATAACGAACTTTGTGAACGATTTTTGTGTATTTAAAAAAATACATCAGGTAATTAGCAATCCTCCTAACACATTTGCCTATAGAAATACATGGGATTTGACCATCGGAAGCAAAGATATTGCAAGAGGTAGGTGAAGCACTTGAAAGGTGCTTATCGATAAAATATTTGATATAACTTGATCAAATACTTTACTGATTCTGTCTTTGTTTTTCATTAAGTGGACTGCAATCATGCACTTTTTGCAATTTTTTTGATAGCTACATATGTGTTACTGTATAAGATTTTTATTACATAGAATTGTAAAATTTTAGTGTATATCGTTTAAAAAATTACTTCATCACGTTCCATTTTTTTTTCTGACTTGTGTTAGATATATTCATTTTTGAAGGCATGAAACGACAGGTCACTTATTATGTAAGATAATTATTACACAAAATTTTATGATTCAACTTCGGTTTGGACAAAAGTGATCTGAGATATTAGAAATATCTATGTGATTCAACTGGTTAAAAGTTAAAGTAACAGATAACTAGCAATCACAATGACGTGAATTACACTAAAATTAAAAACTACTAACTAAAAACTACTAAACTAAAAACTACTTAATTGAATACACTTCAAATAAAATACGTAAAATTTATTAAAATTATTGAATATAATAAAACAAGAACGATGAAATCATGCGGTTAGCTTAGAAATAGAATGAATGTCCAACTGTGCTTATAATTGATGCATCGTTTAACCTTATAAAAATGTTAAAAAAGATGTTATTGAAAATGATAATATTAAAGTTACATCGGTTTGATGAACGACTGTGTCGGGTTCGGTCCCACGTCACGCTTGTCGGCTAAAGGCCGGTTTCCACTGCGAGTTCTAGACCAAGGTTCAAAAAGTCATTAATCACGCTTCCGACACAAAGAGCCAAATGTCTTGTCGTCAGTTGTAGCCCTTTTTTATCAGACTGCGCAGTTACTTCAAAGGAAAGCATGCAAAATTGACAAAGATATCTGCCTCTGGCCCCTCAATTATCTCATCTGGGGGTTAGAACCTGGGACTCTCCCTTTTCGAACCAACCCTAGACCCAGGTCCAAACGCTTGACCACATCAAAGGATTCTAAATAGCGCCGCTCGAAACATTTCCAACCGACCCTCAGTGGAAACTGCACTTTAATCTTTCGGAGGTTTTTTATTTTTCAAAAATAGCGTGATTACGAGTTTGGACCCCACAGAAATATGACTATCGAGGGCATCCCACCCTATCGCGGATCCCTCAAGATATGCGATCGAGATACGCAAGATCTCATCCTTATAACCACATTACTATCTTTTTAGGGACGATGACAATCATTTTCTGATATTATGTATATAACAATGAAAAAAGAAATTTGTAAATTATATGAAAGTTTTTAATGTATATCATTAACCTTACAGTAATATAGTAATTTTCGTCTCAAAAGTATTTTTTTAAAGAGATAAAAATATTATTTATTATGCATTAGAAAAGATTCTTTTGTGTACCAAATAAAGAAGCTTAATGCTCTTGTCTAAACATTTGCTGTTCTTAACAGCAAAATAATAAAGAAAGGAAAAAATAACAGCACCTGTAACTAAAGATAAAAGTTTTGTTGTTCATTTCTTGTTTCTTTTAAAAGTAATCAAAGGAAGAAATCTTGAAAGAGTCTTTTATGTGCAGCACGTTATTTTAAGTAAGAAGAGTTCACATTTGTTTTTATTATAATTTAGATTTAGAAATGAGATTTGATTTTCGTCAGAAATTTGTTAATTTCTAAATGTGAAAAAGACTAAATATACATCGTAATTATTTTCTTATTGCATAGGTGTTTTAAATCACAAATAAGAGCAGATAACCAAACATTTTATTAGACAAAATTTCTAAATTAAATGTATTTGTTCTTCCGATCTTATATAGAGAAAATTTTATTTTTCAGGCGATTTTTATCTGAATTCAAAGTGCCTTGAATTTAAAAATTACACTTTTAGCAGAGGGTATATCTTTGTGTTATTATTGGCAAAAAAAAAAAAAAAAAAAAAAATTGGAAGAAGTTTCTTTTTGACATTCTCTGCAAATACACTGAGAAAAAAAGTATACCGCTTTCATCAAGAACGAATAGGTGGTGCTTTTGTAAATCCCTAAACTAGAAATATAGATTTCCGAGCTATAAGGCACGTCAATACACTGAGAAAAAATTCTATAACTGACATCTAGAATCTAAATTGTGGCTCTAGAAAAAATAGTTCCATGTCATTCTTATAAATTTCTTATAAAAAAATGTTCTAGTCCCCTTCGAAAGCGAATTCTAGAGACCTCTATTAGAATTCTTGAGCGTTTGCCTATACTATCGAGGACAAACCTATTTGAAAATATCTCCAAATAAATGAGAATACAAGAGGCTGGTTTCAGCAGCTATAATCTTGGTTTATGACCCAATTCTAGAAAATTAAGCGGGAATTTCTCGTAATACAAAAGATTCAGAATATTCAGAATATTGTTTCACTATCTAGAAATGTGCAGACTAGAAATTCTCAACCATTTCGTCTACTCAGTTTATTGGCGTGCCTTATGCGCATAGCTCGGAAATCTATATTTCTAGTTTAAGGATTTAGAAAATGACCATTTATTCATTCTAGATGAAGGCGGTATATTCTTTTATTCAGTGTAGGTCAAGTATGAAATGAAAAACATTTTCATTTTTTTAAACAGAAGTTTAATAAATTGTATGTTTACCATATAGTACAAAAATAGTTTTATTATATAAATTGCAACTCATATTTCAATTTATTCTCCTCTCATTCATTGTTAGTTAAAGATGTTTATTCTGATAAAGGGCATTACTATGCAGTTCGAAACAGCGCATACTTAGTAATCTGACTGGAAAAAAAAAAAGAAAAAAAAATCTGGAGTGACTCCACTCGACTTTCCGAACATTGAGTAACTAACAGTTTTGTAGATAAAATAAAGAAAGAGGAGTTGCTAAACAAACAAAAAAGAGAAAACCATAACAGAGTGTTTGAGTATTTTTCTCCATATATCACACGAGGTTTTATTTAACGCTACTGAACTTTGAGCACTTAGATCATAATGATAAAGAATTTTTCGTTGTGTCCATGTAAAAATCTATAAATGCTAGATTCACCAAAATGCTTATAGTTAGTGCAACAGTGATTTATAATATTCATACAAATTTTCAGCTCAATTGAATAAAGCGTTTAGATGCTATCGCTGGTCTCATAGGCCATAAAGATAAAGAATTTTTCTTTGTGTCCCTGTAAAAAAACTGTAAGTACTAGATTCACCAAAATCTATACAGTTGGTTCAAATGTGACCTATAACATGTGCACAAATTCTTTGCTGAGATTAATAAGGCGTTTAGACGCTATCACACTTTTAAAAATTTGGCAAAGAATTTTTCTTTGTGTCCCTGTAAAAAAACTATAAGTGCTAGATTCTCCAAAATCTATACAGATTGAGTATCTGTGATCTATAATATGTGTATAAAGTTTTTGCTCAATTGAATAAGGCGTTTAGATGCTATCGCACTTTTAAGATTTGGGTCCCTTGGCCATAATGATAAAGAATTTTTGTGTCCCTGTAAAAAAACTATAAGTGCTAGATTCACCAAAATCTATAGGGTTCGTACTATGGTGACTTACAATATACGTACCAATTTTCAGCTTATTCGAACAAAGCGTTTAGATGCTAGCGTGTTCACTCACAGACATACACCCATACATACACACAGACATACATACATACATACACACATACATACACACATACATACACACACGCATACATACATCATCGTAAAAAAAGTGAAAACGGACTCGTTGGACCTCGAAACGTATAGAAACATCAAAATCTCGAATTCGGATTTTTGACATGATTACAATACTTTCCTCACTATAGTGTTCGGAAAGTAAAAAAAACTTGAAACAGTTCTTTAGTGTGTAAGGAGAAAATTAGCTAAAATAAGTTTTAAGATTTTATTGTGAATCCCTCATTGAAATTTATACAGTCAATCTATCTAATAAAAAATATATGTTTGTGGTTTTATTTTTCGTAGGAGGAAAATTTCAAAATATGCATTGTATTTAAATTAGTAATTTTCTTAAGCAAGTTAATTGGTATGCTGCGGCTATATTACAAACGCTATTTCTATATCAATTTGTAAAAAAAAAAAAAAAAAAAAAAAAAAAAAAAACGCTTTTTGCCGATTAATATGCACAGAAATTTAATCAACAGAGCTTTTCAAGATAAACACTTTACATGTACAGTTTAGAGCAATTTTTTACTAAGAGATGTTATGATAAAGCCATCTGAAAAATCTCGGTACACCAGTAACGACGGCTCTACCTATCGTGCGATATACAGCCAAGCCGAATCAGCATAATTTTTCATAATATCTATCTCATATAACAAGTTAAGTGCATTTATATATCATAAAAGTTGAGTTATTGCCTTCCCGTAAACGCCGTTAAACTTCAGCGTAGCTGCTCCACCTGACAATTGATATGCATTCAAATGCATAGCCATCATACATGCCAAGTTTTGTACACTTACACAATGCAGAAGCTCTGAGATATACATTTTCTTCCTTTAATAGGGTAAAGTGCAGCTCAACAGGTATCAGCGCCACCTGTTGAACGATTTATCCCAATATCTAATCAGGATTAATTTAAATCAGTGTCCAAATAAATATAAAGTTTTATTGAATACCCTCTATTAATTGGAGAATTTCAAACTTTTGGTAACGCAGAGACAGATAAACAGACAGGCATTTTTAAAAACTTTTTAGACTTTGTTCAGAATATTTCAAAATATGTGTAAAGCAATAAAAATGCAGAGGTCGAAAATTTTCGTGAATCCAGTACATTCTTTTTATGTTGAAGAAAGTAACACGAACAAAAATATGAAATGTTTATCTTTTACAGGTTTTTTTTTTTCCTTTTTTTTAATATGAAAAATGTATTTATATTTTATAGATTTTCTATTTATTTTTGTTTAAAACGTAAGATATGTTCTGGTGCTTAGATACCAAAACTTTGAAAATGATGTGTTTTGGAGTTTAAAATTGAACGTCACTGCCTTCTAGTAAGTCACGAAATTTTGCAAAAATGAGTAAAATTTCTTTTTCGTTGTTAAAAGGTAAACCACTTTTAACACTTTCAAACAAAGTTGAAACGTATTTACAGTTAACTTTTGTCTGTTGCCCATGTGTCTGTCTGTCTCTGCTCTAATTTTCTGTAAAATTATGACACATGTTATTCGGGTTCAATATATACTGATCTGTTTTGAAAATAGTACAAATAGCAGTGCTACCAGTTTGCGTACAGGTTCTTACAAAAGTAATTTTATGCATTGTATACTTGAAAAATAGTTTTTAAAGCATATTTTAATACCTTTATACTGCCTCAAAATAAAATAAAAGAAATAAAATGAAATTATCATACATTATGCATACGGATTTAAGAATGTTCTCTATAAAACTGGGTATTATCAGCATAAATTTAGTATTATTAAGCAATACGAAATTTAAAGATTCGTTGTAAGATATGAGTGGAAATGAAATGTGCATTTTTAGTTGGTTAAAATAATATTAAACGGTTGGTTGGATGGGTTTTACATCACACTAGTGCTGTGCAGTGGGCGATTGGCGACGATCTGGGACTCACTCTTAGAGGTGGTCCGGAGACATGGCATCACAATTTTGATCCTCCATGGAAGGGATGCCTCTCCCGCTTCGGTAAACCCCAGAGGTATATTTTTTGATGGGAACATGGAGGACATTGCGGTCACGACAGATTTTATATGCACCAGTCACCATTAGTGTACACAACGTCTTTGGCCGGCTCGAGTACCGAACCAGCAATCTTCCAATTACGAACCCGGCGCTCACCCGACTAGGATACCGCGGCCCAATATTAAACTTGGCGCTAGATTAATGCACTGATGATGGTACGCTAAATGCTACCGAAATAGCTCTCTGCTATTTTACTATTACCCTTGGCGTTCAAGGCGTTAATGGTTTTTCCTGCGCTTATTGTTTATAAGATTGTTTATTAATATTTTTAATTTGAATATTGAATATCAATTCTTTTTCGTTTTAAAGCAGCACATAAAGGCTACAAAAATGTTATCTACTTTACGTTTTCTCTTTAAAATTAAAGTTATAGTTTTTTGATATTTCATTTTCTGTAATTGCAACAAATGGTAAGAATTCCATTACTAATTTATAAACCAATACTCGCAAAAAACAAAACAAAATCGGATACATTAACGTCTATATCCAAAGCCCTTTTAATATCTTAAAAAAAAAAAAAAAAAAAAGCAAATATCTTTTGGAATAGGTTAGGATTAACATTAATGATTGTTTTTCAGGGCTACACAAAATATTCATATGCATTTTCAGAACATAAAAGAAATTAGTCGAAGAATGTATTCTAGTGTGTTATGAGGTTATTTATTTTAATGCATGATTTTTAGCATATATATATATATATATATTAGCGAATAGACAAGGTTACTCGAAGTCTATTTATTTAAAGTTTTCGTTTTAAAAATAATATTATAAATATCGCCTTTGTTAGAATTCTTCAGGAATAATTCAAACAAATAGCTTAAAGAGTGTCACTGGTTTATGGACACCAAATTATTTCACGGTGATATTGTACATGGGGAGACTGGACTTGAGTATAAAAAACTTGTTTCTGCGTTTGTGGAATTTTCTGTTTTTAAGGAGGGGGGGGGGGACATTTCAAAATTTTGATTAGATTTAAAGATATAAGCGAAAAACATTTATTCATGCACAATAATGCTTTAGTCAGTAGAATACCTTGACTACTAATAATAATAATATATGTATATATATTAACACCCTTTATGTTCATATAATACTTGACTCATTTTCACTGTTTAATTCTATCGCGTCTTAATTGTTGATGATTTATATGAAATCATTACTAAACAATTCTCTTTCGCAGTTAATTTAAGATTAAATTAAGATTAAATTTAAGATTAAAAACAGAATTTTAAATTCATGCACTTTTTTAAAAATCCGCACATGGCTTTGAATTCAGACTATGTTAAAGAAATTTTTTCTATAATATCTGCAACTTACAAAGAGTGAAGTATTAAAATGATAAATGTTTTATTAACCTAATTTACATTTATTTGTATATATATGTATATATTACATTTACTTTACACTCATTTATGTGTATTGATTTTAATCCCATCAGCTCCCTTTCATTTCTATTAGCCATTCCCGTGCGCAGGTAACAGCTAGTATGGAATTACAAACTATTACGGTTTGTTTACAGGGCTACAGAAAATAATCACATCAATTTTAGTATCTATTTAGAATTTGCTTGCGGAGCATTTACATATTTCTTTTCATTTTTAATACATGAAACAAAGTAGAAATGGTAAAAGACAATGAATCAGATAAATATAGTTTTGTATAATCTATGCAAATCGAATGATTTTTTTTCTCCTTTTATTATTGCAATTACTATATTACAGATTAAGCAATTAGTTCTACAACATTTATTTTCAATGCTTCTTGAGTTCAAATTGCCCCCCCCCCTTCAACCCCCCGTTTTAATATTGTACTTACATTTAAAGAAAATTCGTAAGCTGTTATTAAATTAAATTTTTTTTGTTCATTTCAAATTATTCAGACCACTTTTATTCGCACCTTTCCTTGAGACATGAATTTTTATAAAAAAATTTTCAAGTAACAACTTCATATTAACTTCGAAATGCAACATTTGAATTGCCTGAAATTATTTGTTTTTAAGTTATTCTGATAAAAGACACAGACAAAGATGAAACGTTAAAAACATTTCAATATTCAAGGAACCTCAAAACGTGTAAATATACAAAAACAAGCGATAAATATTTAGTTTAAAAAATGCTTTATTTACCACATGAGTAGTAGGAAATAAATTTAATTTATGAGCAGTTTTCTTGAACATGGTAAAATATTATAGTAAAGCCCTTCCACTAATATCATTCAGTGAAAAAGAATGTTTTCTATTAACTATTGGCAGCCTGTACATCTTCTAAAAAAATATTGTACAAACCACATTGTCCACTTAAGTATAATCCTATATTAATAACATACAATACAGCCTGAAATGAACTTCCAAGTATTACCCCACTATATTCTAGTTCTTTTGTGTAGATTACTTGCAATTCCCTCCATAGACGTAGTGTATGGATGCCATTGCTTAGATGTCCCTGTATACGAACCATTTTCTTAATCTCAACGAAAAATTTAGTGTGGAATTTTTATATGATACAGATTTAGAATACCGAGTTTGAATTTTCTGCTGCTGTTTGTTTTTGAGATATGGTGATAATGTACACACACACATAGACACACAGGCACACACACAGACCAACGGCTAAAAACATGTTTTTCGGATTCAGGGGACCTCAAACCGTGTAAATACAACAAAAACTTACTTTCGAAAATTTAATCCAAAAACAATACTTTTTTTTTTTTAACCATGTATATGGGTAAGAGAAAGTAAAAACTTCATTATGTTTGAAAATCATTTCTTATCAGATTTTATAATTACTCTTAAATTAAATGTTTGTAAAAAATATTTTTAAATAATAATAATAATAATAATAAAAATAAAAATCCTTTATTTATGTAAAATTTTTGCAGTTCATTGTATTATTTTAAATCACATGCATGAGATTTTTTTGACATTTTTTTTTTAATTAAAAATCATACTTTAAAAAAAAAAAAAAAAAAATAAAAACTAAAAAAAAAAAAAAATGAGCTTTTTTTTTATATAATTTTTATTTTAATGTAAAATAAATTTAAAAATAATAAATTATATAGTAAAAAAAGCCACGTTTAATTAAAAATATATCTATTATAAATTAAATTTTTTAAAATTTTTGTTATTCTGGAATTTGAATTTTAACACTTCAACTAATAAAAACATTTTTTTTCTTTTTCCCCCAAATTCCATGTAAAAAAAAAAAAAAAACTTTGCTCTAAAAAATGAGCTACAATTTAAAAAGATTAACATACTTATGTAATTAAAAGTAAATTTCATAGAAAAATAAAACAAAAATTCTAACTAATAAAACTTTTAAAAACGTGTTTAAATAACAGACAGTTTTACATAGTCTAGCATTCTAACATTTTGATTACTTTTTTTCTTCATCTTACGTATGAATAAATTTTATTTTTTCTTATCATTCCTCAAATCTTTTCTTAAAAATAATTCTTTTGTCGATATTTTCATGGTTCTTTATATGCTTAAAAATTACATGCCTGTATTTACGGAGCTAAAATTATTTTTTCCCAAAAGACTTTTTGCTTTTTGAGGTTAATGTATTTTTAAAAGAATGATTAATGACATATATGGAAATGTATTCTCGTCAAAATTAAGACAGCTGGGTTATTATTGACTGGCGTGTTTTAGAATGATTAATCATTAAACAATCTTCGAGATACAGAATAAAATAGAACAGGTGGAGGATCTTTCGGAATTTAATGTTTTTATTGCTTTTTAAAAACTAATGAAATATGGATAGAAAAAAAAAATATTTCTTAGAAAAATGTCCGTGAATTTTTTAAATTTATTATATCTCAATTAGGCAGTGATATTCTATTTATTATTTATTTATTAGTGTTTAAATTAATTATTGTTAAAAATATAATTATTAACGGCCCTTTTCACTTACCATCGCCGGAAGCCCGAGCCAATGTTATTCTATGGGGAAATTTTCTTTACAAATAACTTATTAACTAATATATATTTTAAACTCTGTTTTCACATTCAAAAAATTCCCAACTGTTAAATTGACGGACCTTTTTTAAAAATGTCTTTTTTTAACTTTTAATATTTTATTTTGAAATTGCAAAATGAAAAAAATTCACATATTGAAAATTCGTAATTTGCAGCTTCAAAATAAAATATGAAAAATTAAAAAAATAATTTTTTGAGAAAGGTCCGTCAATTTAACAGCTGGAAATTTTTTGAATGTGAATTTAAAAATATGTATTAGTTAATACGTTATTTGTGAAGAAAATTTCCTATAGAATAACGTTAGCTTCGGCTTCCGGCGACGGTGAGTGAAGAGGGCCCTTAAGTTAATTTCTTCGCAGGCGTTTATTAATTTTTATTACTTCCTTCTTTATAAAAAATGAAAGCACGGAATTCTTGAAAACTTATGAATTCTAGTTTCTGATAGATTTACTTTTTTTTAGATATCATGAATACTATTTCACCCCATTTAAAAATGCCTGTCATTCCACATGTACGTTTGTGTGCCTTACCAAAATTTTGCAGGCACTGTATCTCACGAAATGGTGAAATGAATACCTCAAAAATTTATATTTGTATGTAACCTTGGTATAAATTAATACAGATTAAATTTTTTCATATCTCGTCCATCATGTGGTGCGTCTGTGTTGCAGTTTTCGTCACCTATGGAAAAACTTCTGCAATATAAAAGTGCAAAATCTTGATATGGTAAGTGATCCTTGTAAAAAACTATGCTGACTTAATCTGGATGCACATTAGCTGAAAGGTGGTACGAGTTTACTGTAATTATTCTCGTTTATAGGAAGACAATATCTCAGCTTCTATAGCATATAGGTGTACTAATTTGATAGGTGTGATATGCATTATAAAAAAACTATTCTTCTATTATTCAGAAAAAAATATTCTGTATACTGGCAGAAATGTTTCACTGCTTTTACCCATTTTTTGCGATTTTCCGGATAACTATATCTGAGCATCTATTGTATAAAATTGCGCCAAAATGCATACGTAAAATATTTATTGGGATGAAGCTATATTTATTAAATTTCTATGCATGTTAACTGAAGATTACATTAGTTTCTAGAATTACATAGGAGAAAATTTTGTGAGGACAACAGTATACTTGTATTTTACTTCGCGTGTAAACTTATTTAAAGTAGTTAATTTTTTATAAAACGTACTTTTGAATAAATGCATTTTTGATTAAAGATTATTAAGCGAATTAGCGTATAAATGCATTAGAGAGTGCCTGCCAATGAACAAATAAATAAATATAGTATTAAAAAAAAAAAAAAAAAAAAAAAAAAGAAGATAATTATCGAACGGAAAACGGTTTAAATAATTTATCTCTAGGCGTAAAAGAATTAAATTTACATTTTAGAGAAACAAGCTTTCGAATTCTTTAAAATTATTTATACAGATTTATTTTTTATCGTGATTAAAAGCAAATCAAATAAGAATATTTTTCTCGACACATTTCTTCAGAATTATTTTTGCAGGGATTTATTTAACTTGGTATGTTAATTATGGTTGTGGGCCAAATCTAAGAATTCAATTTTCTCCCATTTCCTATCATCTGTATACTACGGAATCAGTAGTAAGACCCAATAAGTCATGATGGATATGTGGATGAGAATCTGGAGGCCCTTAACCTCAAACTCTAGTTTAAAATTCATTTTCGAATTTTAAATCACTTTCTATCGTCCGATTGCGCTGAAATTTTGCATAGATACAATAATATATGTTCAAGCACTAACGAATATAGGAGGGGAGTGTTGAGTGCATGTACTCCCAATCCTTTTTGTTTATTTGTTTATTAATTTATTAATTATTTTTTTCGAATTTTAACGCACATCTTATTATCCGATTAAACTTAAGTATTTGTACACTCGTATATTACTCACATGCACTGAATTAGAGTTCTAAGTCCATTTTGACACACACACACATATCTATACTATTATATAAAGAGCAAAACTTTGTTTGTGGAGGGTAATCTCTGAAACTACTGAACTGATTTAAAAACCTCTTTCACTGATCAAAAGCTACACTATCCCTGACTGCTATAGGCTATATTTAATTTTGATAAAATAAATTTTAGTTCAAAATTTGAGTATTTTAATCAAAATTCCCATAAAAGCCATAAAAGGGAAATAATGAAACATTAAAAAATTTCGCTGCTGCCGACATAAAACAAACTTTTACATGTTCATTTTGTTTTTAAAATATCTTGACATGAAAAGAAAAGAAATATATTTGCACGTGAATTAAAGTGAAGTTCATGTAAAGCTTTGGTGAAATGTTAAACTTTCAAGTTATATCTGACGTCATTATAGCTTTAAAAGTGGTTATTTTTCTAATAATATAACTTAATATGATATGATATAATATAATATAATGATCTAAGCATTAATGTTTAAACTGGCGTTTGTAAACAAAATTGGAATTTAAAAAAAAAAAAAAAAAAAAAAACCTTACCTGAAGCATTAAATAATATTTCATATTAAATACTAAAAAAATGGAATTTATAATAAAGTTTATACACCTTATTAAAATAACCATGATTTTTTAAAGGAAATTAATATGTGTGCGAGATAAGTAAGTGATCCTTTTTTCTCCAAAGAACGAGATATCAAATATGTTCCGAAAACACTGAAAACTTCATAATAGCTATTAAACAAGTGAATATAGGCTGGTGTAGTTAAATCATTTCTTTAACATTTTCCTCTTGAGCATTTCCAGAAATTAGTAAAAAGTAAGCAATTCTGTTTCCTTTCTTTAATGATTATAATTTATTAAAAATATTTGTCTACATTCTATGTGTTAATGCTTAAACATAATTCTACTTTTTTCAATTTAATGATGTCACGTATTTGGCGCATTTGGCGATTTAGACACATTTTAAAACCAGTGAACATTTCGTGGCTGTGACTGCAATTAATATTTAATGTTTAGCGAGTTTCACTAATGAACCAGTGAATTAAAACTCGCAGATAAGCTAACTCTTTGAGTCACTGATGTTCTATTTAAAAATAAAGGACACTTTACCCCTTCAATGGTATAACTATATTATCTCCCCACAACTGGATTTGGCGATTTTTCTTTGGCGATTACGATGTCGTTTTTCATCCTACTTCCAGTTAAATGCATTAAGATGTTACGATAGTTGTTTTCTATTGTTTTATAATAAAACAAATTGTAAAATTATATTTTGACTTTTTAGTTAATAATATTGCCTGACAATAGTTAATAAATTGATATATTTGTTGATTTTTGTATGTCAATCCATCTTTAACTAAAATTTGTTCATCCGTGCGAAGCCGGACGGGTCAGCTAGTATATATATATTAATGGATTGTAAATTAGTTACTAGTGGATCTGCAGATCATATGTCTGAACGTCCTATTTGCATCACACATTATTCAACAGGTCATTTTTATTTATTACTTATTATATACTGTATATATTGATTCCATTGACTTGCTACATAAACAGATGCGTTCCTGAGGGAGGCTGCCGCTCCCCTCAACCCCTCGCTGTATCTCTCTTTCCATACCTATATGCATATCGTATATATGTGCTCTTACTAACTGGCAATCTTGTATTATTTCCCTGAAATTCAGAAATATGTGTACCAAATTTCATACAAAAAGATTACATAGCATATCAGAATTACTTTGCATAACTCTGTAGACTAATTATCAATTCCATTACCACACTTTTCAACAGAAAAACATGCTTTTACAATTCCAGTAAAAATCCATTATATTTAATGGGGATGTAACCTTGTTAAAATACACTTTTAAGAAATACCGACTATAGACCATAATAGTAAGAAATTCTTTTATGTATCTTGGAAAAGCAGCCAAAATTATTATATACGGCAATAATAAGAATACACCTAATTTATTATAACTTATTATTTTTTCAGATTAATTTAACATCATTTGGATGATTACAGTAAGCCATTGGGATTCTTTTGTGTTGTCCCATAAGTAAATTATTTAGTTTATACACATTTTTTTAAGAGTAAATATGCTTTTAAGCATTTTTACAATGTATGTTAATTTCATTCTTTTTAATGGAGCATAAACACATTAACATCCGCTTAAATAGAAAATTGTCCATAGGCTCTAATGTCACGAAATTCTTTTCTGTGTCCCTGTAAACGAACCAAAACCACTGTATACACCAGTAAAAACTATTCAGCTTATTTTGCGTTTAAAATTAATAATTGTTCAAATTTAACATAGTTTGGATGATTACGTGACATTATCAGAACTTTTGTAAGGTCCTGTACATTAATTAGAAAACCTAAGAGCACATATTTTATGCAGAAAACATAAGTTTAAGCATCTCCCTAATGTACGCTAATTTTACTTTGTCGATTGCGAAGTAATGATGTTAAGATACGTTTAAACGAAATTCACCTCATATGCCGTAATGATAAGAATTTTGCCGTGTCCCTGTACACAATTCATGAAAAATATAGACATAAAAAATTATACAGCTAGTTCTATGCAAAGCTTGAACGTGTGTGCCAATTTGCAAGTCCGATTTTTGCGGTCGCTATTGCGGTGCATACAAATTCTTCCCATAGGCCGTAATGATAAGAAACACTTTCGCATGTCCCTGTACACGAACAACAGATGAATACACACCTAACACAATACAGCTATATCTGTTGAGCTCATGAACATGTGTACCAAATTGCCAGTGAATAGTGTGATTTTTGCGGCCGCTATCGCGGTACATACAAATTCTTCCCATAGGCCATAATGATAAGAAGAACTTTGGCGTGTCCTTGTACACGAACTACAAATGGTATGCACACCCAAAACTATACAGCTAAGTTCGTGAGGATCATGAACATGTGTACCAAATTTCAAGTCAATAGCGGGATTTTTGTGGCTGCTATCGCGCGACAAAAACACAAACACACACACACACACAGACGGAACCTAAAATCTTTTTTGAGTCTCAACAGAGGGCCTCCACTGACGTTTCGGCAATTACGAACAACATAGAGGAAAGTGTAATAAAATCTATTTTGCGATTAGCTGATTATCAATGGCTTTTATTATTATTTTTTTAATTAACAATTCAACTTGAATCGGACTTTTGTAGCTCAAATTAAAAAAAAAATTAGTAGGATTTTGAAGTGACTTAACACAATAGATTATGACGACCACATGAATTCAAAATTTGAGGACAGTTAATATTTTTAGGTTGTTTTTTTTAAATATTGAAAAATTGTAGCTCTATCATAATTATTACCTTTTTGTCCCTTATTTACTGAAAATAAAAGGTATCACCGTAATTGGGTAATTTTAATACATTTTAATGCTATTTTTTCATAAAAATACTCTAATATACTGAACATGCAATAGTTGATATTCAAACAGTAACAAAACCTAAAGGAAAGTATTACGGAAACTAATTTCTTCTTTACCCCCTCCGTATTACACCCTGAAAAAGCTTTTGATTTCGTCTATACTTCTGCAATACAAAAAAATATTTGAAGGGCATCAATATCGATAAAAACCTGCATCAATAAAATATAGAAGATTTATGAAAACGCAACAGCTACCATTTGTTTAAATAAAGAAAAGCCAGGATTATGTTTGGAAAGAGTGTTAGTGGAAAAAAATATTCAAAAATTTTCCGCCTGTCTTTGAAAATGCTTTTATGGAATTAGATTAGATAAAAGAAGAGAATAAGGATGAATGAGAGACGAAATCGGTTTGTTAATGACATTGAAAATTGAAATTGAAAATTGAATGACATTGAAATGCTGCAGGAGTTTGTAGGAGATATCATTAAAATAGGATTAAAAACAAATTTGGTAAAAACAAAATAATGTTTAATTCATTTTAAGCAAAAGAGTATCTAACAATACTTAAATTAAATAAGTTTACATATTATTGTGAACATATTTTTTTAGGACATCAGATCATCATATAGCAGATTTTAATCATGATTATACACTCATTGCCACAAAAATTTGCGCACCAAGAAAGAGTTGTCAGAATGAAACGAAATTTTACATATGTTGATATTAGTAAATGATTACAAAGCGAAATGATCACTTATTACAGAAAAAAAAAGACGAAAGAATGGAGGTTTTAGTACCCCGTTGGGCCACCTCGAGCGTGAAGGCACGATGCGATACGGGCAGGCATTAAGGCTTACCAGTCCAGTATGATGTTCTGCGGCATCTTGTTCCCTATTTGTTGTAAACGCGCCTCTACTTTGTCCAAACTCGTATGCAGCACAACCCTCCGTACCAAGTGATTTCAAATACACTCGATTGGTGACAAATCTGGGGATCGAACAGAACAGGGAATGGTAGTATTGGGGCGTAGGCAATCCTATGACACCCTTGCTGTGTGTGGCAGAGTATTGTCCTGTTGAAAAATAGATCTTGGGAGCCCTGACATGAGTGGCAACACCTATGGCTGAAGGATGTCACAAACGTACCACTGCGCTGAGCTGTCAGGGTGCCGTGGATCAATATTAGGGATGACCAAGCATCGTATGCAGTTTCATCCCATACCATTACACCCGCTGTGGGTGCGATGGGCAACTGTAAAGCAAAAACAGGGTTGAGGTGTTCACCACGGTGCCTCCACACATTTACATGATTTTCATCACTGCCCAAATTGAATCTGGATTCATCGCTGAAGGCGACTTGGTTCCATTCGGTTGCGATCTAGCCCTGTCGAGCACGACACCATTCCAAATGGAGGAGATGAGGGTGAGTATTTTTGGCAGCGCATGTAATGGACGCCGCGATAGCAAATGTCCTTCAGCCAGGTGCCTTTTGATGGTAGGTACAGACAGACGGACAGGTCGTGTTGGTGCTGCAAATGTTGGGATGGCGGACAACGAGATAGTTGGCGCTATGCGTATGTTTCGTATGATGTGACTTTTTTTCTATTATTGGTCTGTCGAGCGCGTCCTGTGCATGGTCGCCGTATAAGCGACCTCTCACTTTTCCACTGCTCCCCTCCTCACAGTAAAATCAGAATGTCCTAAGTGGCTGGTTGTGGCTACATGCCAAGATGGTCACCCGGATTTCATCACATCGATGATTCTTTCCCTCTCGGACTACGACAGCGGCTCATATTGTTTTCGATGGCTGCTTAACGGCATCTCTATTTAAAAAGCGTTTCTCCGCAACAGATTATGTACACCAAACAATCTCTGCTTACCTGCTTTATACTCCAAGAAGAACAAAGTTCAACGCCCTCTGGTTACATTATGCAATGTGCAATCACGCTGCATTTCTAATCATTTGCATATCTGCTTAATACGTACCTTCGTGCCAAGTTTCGTTACGGTCCAACAATTAGTTCTTGATGCGCAAACTTTTATGGCAATGAGTGTATTTATATATTTACCCCTAAAGTGATCGGCGTTTTGATTGTTATGTGATTTGGCATCACAGTTTCTTTCTTAAGAAATATACATCATTTGAAAAGAAATTTTACGGAATTACATGTATAATAGTTTAGAAAATCTTCAAAAAATAGAGAAAAAAGTTTAAATTGTCTGCAGTTTGCGTTCAAATAAAAGCCCTTTTTCGATCGTTAATTTTGAACATAACAAAATACGAAATATTTTTTTCTAAAAATGTTTTAGAAATGCTAAAAAAAAAAAAAAAAAAAAATGAAAAAGAAAAAGAAAAAAAAAAAAAAAAATTGTGATTTATTTATAGGAAACATTTAAATATTCGCACAATAAATAAACACTTAAATGTACGATATGGTTTATAAATGTTCTCTTGAGAAAAAAAAAATATTCTCAATTAATAAGGTGATTTTTAATTAAATATTTTTACGTGTATATACGCAAAAAATATTAAAAAACAAAAAGAAAGAAAGAAAAGAAAGAAATTCATATGCGTTTTTAAATTGAAAAGAGTTGCTTAAAATTAAAAACATACTTAACTTAAAAAGAACTACTGTTTAATATCGTATTATTTTCAGATAATAGTTATAATTTTGCAAAGTATGCACTGTAAAAAAACCCTGTAATTTTATAGAAAAATACCATTTTACAGGAGAAAAACGTTTTTTCTACTTCTTCAAACACGAATACACCACAGTACCAGTATTTTCAGTTTTATATGGAATAACAAGATTCATATTTTGAAATCTTGAAATATCCCCCCCCCCTCCTCCTAAAATAAAAAAGAAATAAAAATTGCAAGCAAAGAAAAACCTTCTTTCACCTAAAAAATAAAATTATTTTAATTTAACAGGAAAAAAAGTGTCAGCTAATTTGCCAGTAAAAAAAGTTTTTTTTCATTTTTTTTTCCCCAGTAAAAACCATATTTTTAACCCCCCCTCCCCCCCCCCCAAAAAAAAAAAAAAAAAAAAAACTGTTGCTATAACAATGTTTAAACATTTTTATGAAACAATAATTTTTTTTTTAGTTAGTATTGCAACATTATTCCAGGCTGATCCTCCGAAGGAATATCATTGTTCAGAAGAAAAACATCTGATTTTGAAGAAGAAAATTGTGAGTTTGAAATATTTGAAGGCAAGTGACTAAAAAATCGTTTTTGTTAAAATTTGTAGAAGGATGATAAAATTACAGTTTTTTACTGTTAAAAAACAAAAGATCGTTAAACGTCAGTTATTTCTGTTAAAGACACTTTTTTTTTTTTTTTTTCTGCTAACTGACAGTTTTTTTTTTTTTTTTTTTTTGTTAAATTAACAACCTCTTATTATTATTTTTTTTTTAATATCAATATTTTAACTAAAGAAAATTGCATTAAAAAAAAAAAAAAAATGGGCACATGCAATTTTTTTTACAAAGTATAAATATTTTACGCCTCTCCGCTAAAATTTCTTCTTTTTTTAAAATCGAATTTTTTCTTTTCCAATTTTTTAATTGGGGGTCACGAACTTTGTCAGCTGTGCGCTGAATCCGTAATTAGAAGCTTGCTGGTCCGATGTTCGAGCCGTCGTGTACCGTCGTGTACACTAAGGGTGACTGGTGCACGTAAAATTCGTCGTGGCCGCAATGTACTTCATGTTCCCATCAAATTATATTTCTGAGGGTCACCGAAGTGTAAGAACCATCCTCTCCGTGAAGAATCAAAATTGTGATGGTATGTCTCCGGATCATCTTTAGGGTGAACCCCCTGATCATCGCTTATAGTGCGACGTAAAAAAAGAACCCACACTCATTCAACCAAACTTTTTAATTTGTTGTTGAGTGACATTGTGCTCTTTTGACGAAATTGCCATAATGCCAAATAAAAAGGTTTTAAAGTCTTTTATATAAACTGTAAATCTATTTTTTCCAAAAATTAACAGAACTATCGAAAAGAAAACTCATTTTTGGCATTCCATAATAATAGAATGTGTTACAGTTTCAAATACAAAAATACAACAGTATCATACATTATCCAAATAACTCCTCTACTAATTTAATAAACGCATTCAAATACATTTTCACCAGAAATTTCGAAATTTGGACGATTTCCCTTTTTGACATCATCCAATGTAATTAAACATACTTTTAATATATTTGTACAAAATAACGCATTATGTTGTTAAAATTTAAGCACAAATATTTATTTAACAGAACTCACTGTGTAAATTATTTGAACTTGTAATGAAAAACGGCCAAAACTATTAAATAAAAACAAAAAACCTTTTAATTTGGCGCAGACTTAATTAGTTTTGTAATAGTTAAAGCTAGCAGATTGTTAATATTTAGGTTATTTTTCTAAAAGCAAATTTTCACCATACATCAAAACTTAATTAAGTGAAGGAACGTGGTACCCGAAGAATTTTTCTGTTTTTAACGAGCTTGCGGTAAAATATTGACTTTAATTTCGTTTAGCAACACTTAACTAAATTGGAGTGATATTTAAAAAAATATTGTTTCTAAGTTCAAACCCAGTTTTCATGACATGTAACAAAATATTGATGTTATGCTTTAATTATTACATGAAAATGAGAACAAACATTTTAATTTTTTTACTTTAGTAAATCATCAATTTAAAAGATGGTGCAATTACTGTTAATTTATAAATTAATGAATTTTTTTGTTAATCAATTAATTTCATCTAGAAAAAAAATCAACATGTGTAAAGAATACTTTTAAGATTGATAAAAACAACAATTTTAATTTTATTCTTTAAATTTTACGGATACCTGAAGAAACACTTTTTGATTTTATTGTTATCAGAATAATCAACTGAAGACCGTGGTGTAATCTACTGACGACTGGTGCACGTTAAATCTGTCATGGTTGTAATGTTTCCCCCGTTTCTATCGAAATCATATCTCTGGGGGTACTGGACCAGAGATTACATAGCGTTGATCTGGATCAAAATTATAAGTACTTGTTTGCTGGTGCTGCCATAAGCTGAAGTCGTGCTTCCTCCCTTGCGGTACCCTTAAAAAAAAAAAAAAAAAAAAAAAAAAAAAAAAAACAGGAGGCACTCCCCACTCTTATTAATTCTGGGAGTTCCCTAGTGGCATTATAAATTATCAATAAAAACAACAATCAGACTGATTTTGTTTATATAATAATAATGATTTGTTCTAACAATGTTAGGCGAGTACATCTATATAGTTCATAGACATAATGAAAGAAAGGTTCTAATTTATTTGGAAATGCTATTAGTTTTTTGAATATCCGTTTTCACTTCAATTATTTTCAGATTAGCGTTATTGAATATATATATATGTATGTATGTATTTGCATAAGAACTGTTCCAGTTCATTTTGCAACAATAATTTAACTTGAATTTATTTGTAATTTATATGAGTTTCTTAAATATCAGCTTTTTCATTTCTCATTCTGGGACTAATTTTAATAAGAAAAAAAAAAAAAAAAAAAAAAAAAAAGAAAAAAAAGAAAAAAAAAAGCGTGCAAACGATATCTCAGTTAATTTTGAACATAATAATAGTTAAGTTCGAATTTCTTTCACTGAATTTTAAAAGTAGCTTCAACGGCTGCTTTATAATTTTTTCATTACCGAACTATTCCCCCCCCCCCCCAAAAAAAAAGAAAAAATCTTGTGCAAATAATGCCTTAGTTCTTATTATTAATATATATATATATAATTTCTCTAAACTTTAATTAAGTTTAACACCGTTTATTTAATTTATGAAGTATGGAATTAATTTGATCTCTCTCTCTCTCTCTCTAGTAAAAATTAGCTTTAGTATAGAATGCCATATTCAGCATTGACAAAAACATAAATTATAAATAAAATTCGACGTATAAATTTTAAGGTTAGTTGCACGTCTTGCTATGTACAAAGAATGAAACATAATGAATAAATGAAAAAACAGCATAAATGTTGTATGTATAAAATACTATGAGAGTAATTCTTGTGAAATATATGTATCTATATATATATATTACACAGTATAGCGTAAAAAATGCAGAAAATGAATTCCCGTAAAAAATAATAAATATATAAAAGAAAATATAGTTAAAAAGGAAACATATAAAAATTTCATGAAAATATAATTATTTTAGCAAAAATAATAACATATCTTATTAGATGCTGATTTTTATGTAAATTTTTATGTAAATTTTTCTTAAAATAATTACGCACGTGCAAAAAGTAGTAGTATTTGTAGCTATTATATTTGCAAACACTAATATATCATACAAATGTATCGAATCCTTCTTTATCTCATTTTGAATAAAATTCTCTTTTTATACTTCACATTTTTTTTCGGTTCTTACTTTTAAAAACTAAAATCCACTTCAAATGTATTTCCTCTTATGTTAATACGAATTCGTTCTTCAAAAATATTTTTAAAGAAATTTGTTCAATTATAATAAAGAATTTTTGAAATTATTGGGGATTTTTTTTTTTTTTTTTTTTTGTAAAGGAATGATTTAGTTTTTAAATAGTTAACAAGTGTAGTTTGAAGCATCTTTCAAAGTCCATTTAAATGGAGAAACATAGCTTTCATTATTATTATTATTATTATTATTATTATTATTATTATTATTATTGCTTTGCTTTTAAAATATCCCAATAAAAATATTTAGGACAACTTCATAATGTATTAGTGTCAATATATTAGGCGAAGAAATTAGAATATGACCCTGAAATATGACGTCAACGCGCGATAATAGGCAGCTACCCTGCATAGCGCTGACGGACAGTACAGTTGGCAGCACTTTAGTCCACTGCTACAGGTGTATCAATGTCTGCTTTAGCAATTCGTCGACGTCTGCTGAACCTCGACTGCATGCAAGAACTCCTTTAAACAGGATTCCTCTCACGCAAAATCATCAAGGTCTGTGACTGCAGTGCGCTCGTGGACATTAAAATTTGTGTGCAGATTGACAAGCCTGATGGCCGTATACATGTTAGACGTTATGCCGCTATACACTGCCTTCTAGAGTGCATTATCGACCATCATTATGGATGAACATTGGGTATTATTGTCTGGGAGTACGGTTACGTATCATGGACGATCTCAGCTGCTACGAATTGTGGATAATCTCGAAAGCAACAGATACATCAGTGAAATGCTGGATCCCGAAGACGCCCCTTTACTTCAAAGTATTTCTGGAGCTATCTTTCAACAGCTTAATGTCCGCCCACATCTTTCAAGGAATGTTCAAGACAATGTTCAAGTTTTTTAAGCAGAAAACATACATCTTCTTTCTTGGCCTGTTTATTCGCCTGATATGCCGCCTATTGAACATGCGTAGGCTATCTTTGGTCGGTAGCTCGCTCGTGATCCTCGTCATACAGCTTCTACAGATTAAATTTAGGTATGCATACAAACAATACGGAATGCTCTTCGCCAGGCCGACATGTAAAATCTGTTTAACTCTACGGCACGTCGCAAAGCAGCACTTATCACAGCACATGGTGGCTACATAAAATAAAGGTTTCGAACACTTAATATCTTTTTTTTATGTGAAGATTTAATCATTTATTTGTACCAATGCCGACCATTTGTGTATTAAATTTAATTAATTTCTGATAATTCCTTCATAATGTAGCAATTTTTACAAATATGAGTGTATAAGAACAAATGTCTCAACTTTTTCCTTTTTAAAAGAATTTACTTAATGTTCAGCAATTCATTGCGGAAAAAAAAATGAATAAATGTTATTGCAACATGCATATTTCATATTAAAAAAATAATAATAAGAAGAAGAAAATAAATATAATTATTCACAGAGAAAACAAAACTTCGTTACCGGGAAGCGAATGGTTATATATTATACAGTCCTTTTCTGCACGTCCAAAACCATTTTTTTCTGAAGTTCCTAATTACAATCATATATATATATATAAAGAAAACATATAACCAAACGTAAAACCAAGAAATACAAATTTGCAATAAACTGAGCAAAATTAAATTTGATTTTCAAATATATTAATTTTTCGAATTTATCTTTCTGTACTTAAGGGTTATTTAAGCTGTTATTTTATGAACATATTTCCTTTTCTTAGGTTAGTAACCGAAATAATTTTTATTTCATATGACTAAGTAACTAGATACAAATGTGGAAAAAATAAATTAGTTTACATATCATTTTTAAAAAGTGGGTTCATTAAAATTAAAGATGCTTTTTCTGGTGGTACAAGAAAATAGTTTTTATTTATTTTTTATTTTTTGCTTAAAGACATAAGGGGATACAGTTTACTTCTAAGGATATTCTAAAATCTAAAACACACTTAAAAATAAGACATACACACAGTGTGAAGTGAAAAAAAAAAAAAAAAAAGAAAAAGAAAAAGAAAAGAAAGAAAAGAAAGAAAGAAAGAAAATCTGTCTAAAAGAAAAAAAAAAGAGGAAGTTAAAATATTATAGGCTGAAGTGTTTATTAATTAGCAATAGATTTCTCTCTTTTTCTTTCTATTTTTCTGTTTTTCTGTTTTTATTTCTTACATGAAAGCTTTAATCTAATAATAATAATAATAATAATAATAATAATAAAAGATTACAGATAGGTAATAAACTATAATCTCAAAAATTAAATATAGACTGCACAAATTTTCTTTTTAAACTCATTTTAATATTTACTATAGGAATACCACTTTTTTTACGAAAATAATTACTAAAATTTAATGAATTCATTTTATGAAAGAATGGAAAAAGGGGATGTGTGGAGTATTTGTATATTTTCTAGGAAATATTGATATTAAAAGCACATATTTCTGGAAAGTAACGGTCTAAACTGATGCCATGACTAAAACAGTTTACTGAAACAAAGAAAATAAATTTTTATCCTTAAGAATAATTTAGCCTTCCCATCCCTCCGAAAAAAGGCATCACAATTGGAAAAACATATTAAAAAAAAAAAAAAAAAAAAAAAAAAAAAAGTCTTAATAATAATTTTAAAGAATTGATGCAATTCTATGTAAGAACCTGTATGACGATTTATGGGCTTTCTTTCTCGGCCTCTGCTATAAACCGCTAAATTATGGTAAAAAAATTTATCTAAATTAGAAGATAACGTAAAAAGTAATAGTTATTATAATAAATAATACAATAAATTTTGACTAGCATACATATATAAAAACAAATGTAAAAATAAAACTAATAAATAAAAATATGTCATGCAAGGGGGAAAAAATGGTTTCGTTAATTATTTTAGAAATGAGAAAAGATAAAATATTGCTTAATGATTTTTTTTTTCTTTCATATTCTTTAAGGTTAAAAAATTTTACTAGAGATTTATAATATAGCTCTTTCTAAAATAAATGCAAAAGTAACTATTTTAATAAACGTGAAAGTTTTAAAGTAAAATCGTTCAGTGGAATAGTTACCAAATAAGACAATTAGATAGCAAACATTGAAAAATGCAAACAAGCAAGAATATTTTTTTCTCGTTTATTTATTTGTCTTGAATAGATAAGGTATTATGCTGGAAATTACTCAAAATCTTATGCCTGTCATTGTGTTCAAATTCATTTATTCTATTAATAGGTAGGGTAAGTGTACCAGTCATTGACACTTTTAGAACAATCTCTGACGTTTTAAATGTTCTAGTCATCAGAAAATATTTTGAGAAATCTTAAGTTAGTACATACGGCATGAAAGACATTCAAAACAACATATATGTTAAAATATATACATTTGATAACAATTATTTTTTTATGAATTTTTATTTGACACCCACTCAATGTTCCAGTAATTCACACTGCCAGTTTTTCATTTTTTCAGTAATTATCACCCTATGTTCCAGTATTTGACACTGCTAGTTATGCATTTTACCGGTTATTAGCACCCTATGCTCCAGTGTTTGACATAAAATGTTAAAAATCTTATATGTAAAATACATTATTTTATTATTTTTCTTATTTATTAATTATTTCGGGATAGATGACAATTACTGGAGCATGCAAATCACTGGAGCACCTACCCTATGCATTGTATTTTTGTGATAGTGGTGCATGTTTTTAAAATTGTCCTTTATTTTCAGAATGACGTAATTTTATAGTAAACTGTTAAGAGTTCAAAATGAGATAAAATGTTTTACGCATTTTCGTAATATTAAAATAGTTTGAACCAGCATAAATAAGAAATAACTGGGAACAAATTTATATTTTTAAACAGTATGAATTTTTTACAAAATAAAATTTCTGTTTTAAGGTTTGCGTTTTCAAATTAAAATCACATATATTGCTATGAAAGGTAAGAAGGTTAAAATTAACTCAGTTTTAATTTTATTTTTCATAGTTTATTTATATATATCGAAAAGAATAATTTCTAAAATAAAATTACAATTTAGTTCCAAAAAGGAACGGAAAATGTTACACCCTCTATATTTTGTTGCTATTCATAAAAGCTATGTTAAACTAGTTTTGATGTATATTCTAAATTCATCTAATAAAGTTTAAAATTTTCCATAGGATCTGTAAAAACGCATTCATAATAAATAAAAAGTAGTTTCTCGTATTCCTATTCCATTAAGTCAAATCAAATAAATTATTTAAAAAAAATGAAATAAGTATATATATATATATATATATATATATATATATAAAAGAAGACTTCCTGAGTGAGGGGGTGATCTATCAACGCCCAGACCAAACCCCTGGACCTAGAAGCATGAAATTTTGTGACAATGTTCGTTCTATGACGCAGGCATCCACTAAGAAGCGATTTTACAAAATTCGCCCCCCAAGGGGGGGAGGGGGGGGCAAAACGTGATTTCACAAAATCCTTCATATCTCAAACAAAAAAACAGATATCCGTAAAATTTTTGCTTTAAAATATAGCTAACACAAATGTCTAAAAATCAATTTCTGGAATTCTCAAAATTCGGCCCCCAAGGGGGGCGGGGGGGGCAAAACGTGATTTCACACGCGTAAAACGTGATTTCGCATAATCCTATATATCTCAAACAAAAAAACAGATATCCGTAAAATTTTTGCTTTAAAATATAGCTAACACAAATGTCAAAAAACCAATTTCTGGAATTTTCAAAATTCGGTCCCCAAGGGGGACGGGGGGGGGGGGGGGGGCAAAACGTGATTTCACATGCGTAAAATGTGATTTTGCATAATCCTATATATCTCAAACAAAAAAATAGATACACATGAAATTTTTGCTCTAAAATATAGCTAACACAAGTGTCTAAAAACCAATTTCTGGAATTTTCAAAATTCGGTCCCCAAGGGGGCGGGGGGGCAAAACGGGATTTCACATGCGTAAAACGTGATTTTGCATAATCCTACATAATCTCAAACAAAAAAACAGATATCCGTAAAATTTTTGCTTTAAAATATAGCTAACACAAATGTCTAAAGACCAATTTCTGGAATTTTCAAAATTCGGTCCCCAAGGGGGACGGGGGGGGGGCAAAACGGGATTTTACATGCGTAAAACGTGATTTTGCATAATCCTATATATCTCAAACAAAAAAATAGATACACGTGAAATTTTTGCTCGAAAATATAGCTAATGAAAATATCTAAAAACCAATTTCTGGAATTTTAGAAATTCAGCCCCCAAGTGGGGCAACAAGGGGGGGGGGCTATGGGGCAAAAACAAATGGAAATACAGTTAGGCCGTTCAAAATTGGTACAGACAGGTTTTAAAGGCCTGCAAGTCGAATGGGGATATTTTAAAAAGTGTTAAGTTATTAGGAGGGGCGTGAAGGGGGAGGGGAGAGGGGGGGGGCAAAAAAATAAAAATAGTGTTATCGTTCAAAATTGGTATATAGAGGTTATCGATACTTACAAATCGATTGCGGATATTTTTGAATTTTAAAAATTATTAGGAGGGCCGGGAAGGATGGGGGGGCGGTAAGGGGGGGGGCTATGGGCAAAAACAAATAGAAATACAGTTAGGCCGTTCAAAATTGGTACAGATAGGTTTTAAAGGCCTGCAAGTCGAATGGGGATATTTTCGAAAGTGTTAAGTTATTAGGAGGGGCGTGAAGGGGGGAGGGAGGGGGGGGGGCAAAAAAACAAAAATGGAGTTAGATCGTTCAAAATTGGTATATAGAGGTTTTCGATACTTACAAATCGATTGCGGATATTTTCGAATATGTAAAATTATTAGGAGGGGCGGGAAGGGGGGGGGGGCTACGGGGCAAAAACTAATAGAAATACAGTTAGGCCGTTCAAAATTGGTACAGATAGGTTTTAGAGGCCTGCAAGTCGAATGGGGATATTTTCGAAAGTGTAAAGTTTTTAGGAGGGCCGGGAAGGGAGGGGGCGGAGGGGCAAAAAAAATAAAATAGAGTTAGATCATTCAAAATCAGTACATAGAGGTTTTCGATACCTACAAATCGATTGCAGATATTTTCGAAATTTTAAAATTATTGGGAGGGGCGGGAAGGGGGGGAGCAGTGGGGCAAAAAAATAAAAATAGAGATAGATCGTTAAAAACTGGTTCTTAGAGGTTTTTGATACTTACAAATCGATTGCGGATATTTTCGAATTTGTAAAATTATTGGGATAGACGGGAGGGGGGGTGAAGGGGAAAAATAATAGAAATAAGAGTTAGATTGGGAATTTTTTCCGAAGGCAGTGAGAACCCGGTGCGACATTTTTCCTAATCAGATTTTGTTTCTCTTTTTTTTTTCACGTGATAAAAATTAATGCAATTTTGAGAATTCATTATAGTGATTCATTTAAAAATAGGGACCAGCGAAGCGGGCGTTGCCTGCTAGTATATATATATAACAACTTCAAAAATTATGAACAGACATAAATTTAAAAATACAATTTGGACGTAGTGTAAAAAGATTTATATGTATATACATGCACACATAAAAAACAACTAAGAAAGAAAAAAAAATCTGTCTTTCACGCAAAAAAATAATCTTTGCGTGTCTCTGTTCCAGTTACCAGAACCTTCCCTTCCTCCAAAATACTTAATTGCACGTATTAATATTATATATATAAAAAAAATCTACTGTACTTGGTGAGAGAAATATAAGCTTACAACGATAAAATTTTATTTGCAAATATTTGGTTTCCTCTTTTTTTTTTTCCCCCGTTTTCTTTTTACTTGTTGAATACTTTTCTTATTATATTAGACAACGTAGATTTACTGTCAAATATAAGTATAAAAAATAAATTTTACCTGTTGAAATATTAAAAAATAAATTATGCGCTAAATTAAATAGAGGCTTTCTCTTTCATTCATTTATAAACGATGAAATTTTTATAAAAAACATGTTTCATTGTTATAAAGAAAAGAAAGATCAGTGTTATCTCACTGATATTTTTCTTTTCTTTTATCCCTTTTTTTTTTTTTCTAAGTTATGTGTTATTTAAAATAATTTAATCAATTTCATATACACATAACGTACAAAATGTACGAAAAAAAATCCGTATTTTTTGCTGTAGGGGAAAAAAAAAAATAAGTAATGTAACCTTCCTTATTTTAAGAGATCGAAAAACATGTAACATGACGAAATTTATTTATTTATTTTTATGGTTTCTACAAATAATTTCTCTTCTAAATTACTTAATTCTAAGCAAATAAAATTTTTCTTATTTTTAATTCCTTCCAAAGAATATATATATATATACAGGGTGATCAATTTAAAAGAGTATCCGTTGTTTTTTCTTCTTACCCTTAAATAGGACGGATGTGGCAACTATTCTAACACCGAACTATGATTGTTTGAACCTTGTTTAAGTGTGGGAAACAATTTAAAACACTGTTGGACTGTCACAACTTTATTTGTGGGTTAAATCAGAAATGGAGAAGCACAATAATTTTAATCCTGTAATAATTTTATTTATGAAAAACAAAATGTAATTAATTTTTTTTTTACATTATCTTTCCTACGTTACATTTACATTATCATTTCATAGGCTTTTCCAGAGAAGTCCTGCAAACATCGATGAATTAAAACAGATCATAACTGAAGAAATCTCGTCAATAACACCAACAATGCTGTGAAGTGTGTCAAAAACTTGGTTCGACATGTTCATGTTTGCATTCAAAGTGGTGGCGAATATTTTCAACATTTACTGGAAGGATTGATATTGTAAAAAAATTGAATTAAATTATGTTTTTCAAAAATAAAATTATTACAGGATTTAAAAAAATTGTGCGCCGGCAATTCTGTTTTACCTCACTAATAAAGTTGTAACAGTCCAACTGTGTTAGAAATTGCTTTACAAACTTAAACAAGATTCAAACGATCATACTTCAATGTTAGAATAGTTGCCCCATCCGTTAGATTTAAGGGTTATAAGAAAAACCCACGAGTACTCTTTTAAACTGATCACCCCCTCTCTCTCTCTCTCTCTCTCTCTCTCTCTCTCTCTCTCTATATATATATATATATATATATATATATATATATAAGATCTTGTAATTAGGAACAATGTTTTATGTTATAAAAAAAATATTTTCAGAGTTCAAAACAAGCATAAAATTAAAAGAACATTGCATTTGTTTTTTCATTATTGTACGGATTTCGGTTAAAAACGATATGAAAAATGCATTTCTGAGACAAAGTGTTTCCGAAAAGAGCTTTTAACTAATTATAAAAGAAAACGAAAACATCATCCAACTTTATAAAATATGAAAAACTTTTCAATATTGAGAAATACAGTTTAAAACACAAAAGACCTATAAAAAGAAGAAAAAAATAGCAAAACTATAAGTTAATTCTTCAATGAATTAAGTTCGCTAAATATTTATGCTGTAAAATAAATATTTTTAACACCAGAAACAAATATTAATGAATAAAGCGATTTTACAAAATTTAATTTTGCCAAATTTGCAAATCTGGGGAGTTTTTCAACTGTCTGTCAATGCTGGCAACGTAAGGATTTATCCCTACGACTAGAGACTTTCAATAGCTTTATTGTTATTTGGGGATTTTTTTTCAAAAATTGCCTTCATTTGGGGAAAAATCTGAGCTTAAATCATAGAAAAATCTGCTTGATATTTTTTTTTGAAAATTTTTTTATTTTCCCTTTTTAGTAGAAATCAAGTTGGGGATTTTTTCGAAAATAAAACCCTGATTTGGGGAAATTTGAAGACCTGTTTGGGGAAATAATTTCCGACCATCTGGTATCACTGAGTGTTCATTCTTTACCAGAATTATTATTATTATTTTTAAATACTTAATGTTATTAGCATTATCATTAATATTGTTATTATCCTTAATAATATTAATAAGTCCTTCTGGCTCATCCGGAAGGGTAGGTTGATATCTTTTTTTTTTTATCAAATAGCCTCCTTTTTTAAACAAAATGGCCGCTACAAATTATTAATGCATTCAGTAGAAATATTTATGTGGGCTATGTACATATGGAGTTTTGAGCAAATCGGTTCATAGATAACTTTATATGGGAATTTGAAATTTTCAACTGGCTGGCACTTGGAAAGAAGATGGCGCTCAAAGTTGCAAACAAGTATATCAAATGCATTTGTGATATAAGTCTACAGTACAAATTTAGTTCAAATTAATTCAGAATTTCAAAAGTTATCGTGTTAAAAAATTAAGTGGCCTTGGATCAAAAGGGCGTAACAAGTTGCTCAGTGAACTAAGTGCATTGTCCAACTTTGGTTCGAATAAACTCAGTATTTTAAAAGTTATAGCGATAACAAATGCTCAAATGGCAGCGTTCAAGTGGCCACAACTTGAAAATAAAATTGCGCAGAAATTTCCCCACCGAAATCATAGATATATGAATAGTAAATCAATTTTTAAAACTTGCTCCGAATTGATTAAGCATTTCAAAAGTTATCGTGGCAACAAATTTTCAAGTGATCCCCACTTAGAAACGGTATAACGGAGTAAGTTGCCCAGCAAACTCATCCAATATATTTAAAGCATAAGTTCACTCCCAACTTTGGTTCGAATCAGTGCAGTGTTTTAAAAGTTATTCTTTTGGCAAATTTTCAAGGGGCAGTCTAAGTGGCTGCAACTTGAAAAAAAAGGAGGTGTACCATGTTTAGCGAACTCATCCAAGGTATTTATATGATGAGTTCACTGTCCAACTTAAATTCAAACTAATTCAGTATTTCAAAAATTATCGTGATAAGAAATTTTCAAGTGGCACAGTGATTTCAAGTGGTTACTACTCGGAAACAAAAAAGCAGAGTGAGATGCCCAGTGAACTTATCTGAGATATTTGAATGATAAATCCACTATCCAAATTTGATACGAATTGATTCAGTATTACAAAAGTAATCATAATGACAAATTTTCAAGTGGCCGCCATTTGGAAATAAAATGGCGGAGCAAGAGTTACCAAGAAACTTATTTGAACAGCATGTTCACAATCTAACTTTTGTTTGAATCAGTTTAGTATTTAATAATTAAAAGATAAAAAGAACTTTTAATATACCATCTTTTTAAATTTTCTGTTGAATCATATAAACGCTACCGAAAGCAGCGGGAACCCGGAGCAATTGGATAAAAGTATTAAAAAAATTCATCGTGTTTTGAGCTATTGTAAAAGTTTCAAATGGTTATCCAGCCGGGAAGTTAGTTAAAAATTGATTGCAAGCTTTGTACTGGTAACGCTGCCGATGGCAGCAGGGTCCCAAAGTAATTGGTTAAAAATATTTTAAAAATACATTTTCACCGTATTCTAAACTATTCTGAAAGTTTCAAATGTTTAGCTAGTCGGGAAGTTAGATAAATAAATTTTTTGTTGAATCATATAAACGCTACCGAATACAGTAGGGAACTGAAACAGTTGACTAAAAGTAATTAAAAAAATGTATTGTCACTGAGTTCTGAGTTATCTTAAAAGTTTCAAATGTCGAGAAGTTAGTGAAAAATTGATTGCAAGCTTTGTACTGGTAACACTGCTGAAGGCAGCAGGAACCCGAAACAGTTGGCTAAAAGTATTTAAAAAATGCATTTTCACCGCATTCTGAACTATTCTGAAAGTTTCAAATGTCTAGCTAGTCAGGAAGTTAGTTAAATAAATTTTCTGTTGTATCATATAAACGCTACCGAAGGCAGTAGGGACTTTAAACAGTTGACTAAAAGTATTAAAAAAAGTATTGTCACCGTGTTCTGAACTACCTGAAAGTTTCAAATGTCTAGCTAGTCGGGAAGTTAGTGAAAAATCGATTGCAAGCTTTGTACTGGTAACGCTGTCGAAGGCAGCAGGAACCCGAAACAGTTGGTTAAAAATATTTAAAAAATGCATTTTCACCGTGTTCTGAACTATTCTGAAAGTTTCAAATGTCTAGCTAGTCGGGAAGTTAGTTAAATAAATTTCCTGTTGAATCATATAAACGCTGCCGAAGGCAGTAGGGAACTGAAACAGTTGACTAAAAGTATTAAAAAAATGTATTGTGATCGTGTTTTGAGCTATCCTAGAAGTTTGTAATGTCTAGCTAGTCGGAAAGTTAGTGAAAAATCGATTGCAAGCTTTGTACTGATAATGCTGCCGAAGGCAGCAGGAACCCAAAACAATTGGCTAAAGGTATTAAAAAAAATGCATCTTCACCCTGTTCTGAACTAAGCTAGTCGGGAAGTTAGGTAAATAAATCTTCTGTCGAATCATATAAACACTGCCGAAGGCAGCGGGACCTGAAACAGTTGACTAAAAGTATTAAAAAAATTTATTCTCACCGTGTTGAGAAAGTTTCAAATCCTGAAAGTTTCAAATATCTAGCTAGTCGGGAAGTTAGTTAAAAATAGATTGCAAGATTTGTACTGGACAAACAAACAAATAAGAATCGAAGTTAATAAAAACATGGTAAAAAGTTATCGTGACGGCACATTTTCAAGTCGCAGCTTGATTTCAAGTGGCCACAACTTGGAAATAAAATGTCGAAACAAACTGCCTAGTAAGCTCATCCAAGATATTTCTATGATAAGTTCACTGTCAAACTTTGGTTCGAAATGAGTCAGAATTTCAAAAGTTATCATGATTATAAATTTTCAAGTTGTAGCCTGATTTGAAGTTGTCTCGTTTAGTTTATAACATCAGCACATTGTTAAAAATGGCGGATAAAGTTCATTAATAAACTTGGTTGCGACTCTTATACTGTCTATGTACACTGTTAAAAATGATTTCTTAAAAATGAGCTAAATTGCCTCAAAATAGCTCCGAAACAATATTTACTTAAATTAAAAAACCCATCTACTCATTTTTGAGCATCCTGACATGCTCAAAAATGGGGTTGACCAATAAGAATCCCAATATCTCCCTGTTCGACATGTGAATACTCAAAAATGAGTACATGGGTTTTCAAATTTAAGTATATGTTGTTTCGGACTTATTTTGAGAAAAGTTTTGCTCATTTTTAAGAAACCATTTTTAATAGTGTATACATCAAAATTCAAGCAAATCTGGTTTTAAATACGCGTTTTACTATGTGAATTTGAAAATTTCAAGTGGCTTCCACTTGAAAGTAAAATGGCAGAGCAACTTGGTAAACAAACTCTTTCATGATATGTATAATATAAATTTGCTACCGAAATTTGGTTCGATTTGGAGTATTATTTCGGAAGTTATCGTGATTATAAATATTCAAGTGGTAGCCTGATTTCAAGTTGCTCTGCTTAGTTTATCTGCCGCTTTGTTAAAAATGGCGGATAAAGTTCATTAAATAATTTGATTGAGACCCTTATTTAGTCTATAATTATATCAAAATTCAAGCAAAAGTGGCCTTAAATACGCCTTTTACAATGTGGATTTGAAGTTTTCTAGTAGTCACCACTTGAAAACAAAGAGGCGGGGTAACTTGGTTAACGAACTCATCCAAGGTATTTATATGATAAGTTCGCTGTCCAAATTTGGTTCAATATGGAATATTAATTCGGGAGATATCGTGATGACAAAATTTTCATCATATATATATATATATATATATATATATATATATATAGAAAGATAGATATAGATAAATGAAGTCATTGCAATAGGTCTATTTCTAAAGAAATCAACCTAAAATGAGAGACTGAAGTGAGGGGAAAACAATACAAATTTGTAACAGCGAAATTTTATTTGAAATAATTCCCCTTTCTCCTTTCTTCTATAGAAATAATTTAATCTGGCACTTGTTGAACACCTTTTCTTTGTTTCTATAATAAACGAAGCGTTTTGCTAATGAGATAGCAGAAAAGATGGAGTAACCTGAAATTTGTTTTTATAATAAACAGGAAAATTATTATGAAAGCATTTCAGAATTTTATTTTGTGTTTTAATTGAAGAGAGTGGAGATTGATAAGGAGAATAACTGTGAGATAGCTGTGAAGTTACAAATGTTTGCGTTTTCTGTTTCTATTCTTTTTTTGTCAGATATAACACATGGGAAAAAAAGAAAGAAATACTCTCTTTCATAATGAAACAACTTTTTGCGTGAAGGTAATTTCTTTTAGATAACATAAAGTGCTAATTATTCAGAATAAATAAAAATACAACAAAATACTGAAAAAAAAAAATTCTCAGTAAAGAGAAAAACTTTAAAGAAAAATATAATATTTTTACAATGAAATTATATATATATATATATATATATATATATGTATATATATATATTTCATTTTTGGAAGCTTTTTAAAGAAACAAAATAGTGAAAGAACTTAGCAAATATAAAAATAAATACGTATTACAAGTAAAAAGTATTGTAAGTAAAATAAATACGTAATAAGTATTATAAGTAAAAAAAAAAATTACCTTATTTTAGAATAAATTATTGTGTTTAACAATTTACCTTTCTGTAAGTAAAATAGACGTAAATACTTGAGTTTGAGTAACAGTGTTTTTTTTTTTTTTTTTCTGTGAAACAAACATCTTTTTTATTACATTTTATTTACATTATATATATTTTAAAGAAAAATATCTAATTTTATTTGAGCTAAAGTCTAACACGTTTTCGATAACGTATTTAATTATTGCATTTGTAAATAAAGATAACTTAAATACTGAAACAGTTTTCAACTACATGTTATGTGCAAACGTAAACATGTGGTGTCAGAAACGAACGGGACCATTAAGTATTTAGTACAAAACTTTGAATAAACAGCATAAAATGCAAGGACCCGCAACCCTTGTTTCAGGTCGAAAACAACATGATCCTTCCTCAGAAAAACAAAGTAGGCATGAGTGCTGTAATCAAAGCAAGTTATTCGTCTTACTTATATTTAAATTCGACTTTATTTGTTTTCGATGTTCACCTTAATCGGTTTTCTGCGTTACTGCTTTATTTATTTACTTATTTATTATTGTTATTATTATTATTAATTTATCTAGGTGAGTTGCTGCTTTTATTACAGCACTCGTATCTACTTTGTTTGCCTGACGAAGGGTCGTGTCTTCTTTCGACCCGAAACAATTATTACGAGTCCTTGCATTTGATGATGTTTATCAAAGTTTTGTACGAATTACTTTTAAACACCAGCTATGTGGTGCATTTTTTCAATTCCTACTATTAGTTCACACTCTCCCTATACATATCTTGTACAAATCTTGCAATCGATTTTTAACTAACTTCCCGACTAGCTGGAAATTTGAAACTTTCAGGATTGCTCAGAACATGGTGACAATACAATACTTCGAAGTCCGATTTTCGAATTTTTGATTAGTTTTCTTATAATTAATTAAAATATGAAAATAATAACATCCTAATAGCGTTAAAATAGCCATTAAAATATTAGCTATAATTTAATTGTTGCCAAAAAAAATTTACGAGTTCATTTCCTTTTGACATAAAAATAAATACATTTAATTAAATGTGAATATTAAAAAAACTATAAAAAGTTAAATTATGCATTTCACAAAAATTGACATCATTGTCACTTTAAAAATTTTATGCACATTGATAAGAACCTTATTTATCTCGTTGATAAGAGCTCTATGATTCATCAGAAAGTTTAAAACATGGTATATAAAAAGTTTTTTTTTAATCTTATAATTATTTTTCTTTCATTTTGGACGCGCGCTTTTTATTTCCTAATTCAAAATTATTTAAAAAAAAAAAATTTCGGTAGTGTTTGTAAGTAGGAATTGACTTAAAAAAAATTTCTTTTATATTACTTGTTTATAATGAGTCCATTAAGTAATGAGACTCTGCTGAGATTTTCGTAAAGCGGGAACAGTGAAAGCTGAGGCGCGAGTTTTATATATATATATATATATATATATATATATATATATATATATATATATATATATATATATATATATACATATATATATATACTGACTAATTTCAGAAAGATACCTTGAAGTAAAACTGATATTGTACGAATAAGACCTACTGATAAATCTGGTATAATCTTGAAACTTATTTAATTAACGTAATTCAATAAAAAAAGGTGCTTTAAACACATTTTTAGCGAAAACAATAATTATGGTAACAAAATTTCATTTTAATAACATTTGCCTATTACATTTGTTTGCAGAATATAGTTTTCATTTATTTTAGTCTGTAAACGATAAAATTATAATAAAATAATATTATCATATTTAACAAATAAAAAAATAAATTAATAAAAATATAAAATATTTAAAATAAGAATTATGTTTATAAAATTACAACAAAATAAATTGAATACAACAAAGTAATGAGGTTTCACACATACTAAAACAATTACAGTGGATTCACCTTCATTGATCGCTTTTCAAAACTTCACGTAATTCCGAGTGAGTAAGTACCTATATTTAAAAATATTTTGAGGAAAATAAATTTGATAGAAAGCTTGAAATAGTTTTTACAAAAACGAAAACTGACTATTTTGGGAATCGTATTTGAATACTTAATATAAATTACGAATGTTCTACTAGCTGAGCTATTCCATTAGACACTGGGGGTTATACCAAGGATTTTTGTTCGATGCTTGATTTAATCATGTGTTACTGTAATCCAGTGATTTATTTAAAGTATATCACATATGTTTGCTCGCAGTGTTTGATTAAACAAATTCTGTTTTTATTTTTAATTTATATATATTTTCCAGTATTCGAAAATTTGAAACATGCGAGTCATCTTAGATATAGTTTAGAAGAAAAGACTCGAATTAGATTGAATGTATTTTGTTAGTCCAAGAATAAAAAAATAAATGCAACCTGGAACCAATTATTGATAATTTTTTAACTATACTGATTTTATGAAAAAGTGCTGATGATGTTGTATCTGTCAATCAAAAATTGTTTTTTATAAAAACAAAAACAAATTTGATTATTAATTTTTGAGTACAACATTTAAGAGCTAAAAAAGAAAGTGAAACATTTTATCAGTAAATCAAAAAATTAAATCTATATCGTAAAACTTATGTAATGGCTCCTGGGAATATACAGAAGCAAAAAAAATTCATTTAATTGATTAAGAAAAAAAGTCATTCATGATTCAAATAAAAAAACATTTTGTGTAAAAAAAATATATATATATATAATTAACTACACTGTTAAAAATGGTTTCTTAAAAATGAGCTAAATTGTCTCAAAATAGCTCCGAAACAATATATACTTACATTTGAAAACCCATATACTCAATTTTGAGTATATTGACAAGTCAAACACCGGGATATTGGGATTCTTATTGGTCAACTCCATTTATGAGCATGCCAATATACTCAAAAATGAGTACATGGGTTTTCAAATTTAAGTATATAATGTTTCGAAGCTATTTTGAGACAATTTAGCTCATTTTTAAGAAATTATTTTTTACAGTGTATAGTGTTTAGCTGTTAACAAAAGATAATAAATAAATAAATTAATATCTTTTTAAAGTATACTTATTTTTTCTGTGCAAGAACAACAGTGACAAAAGAAAAAATATCATTTAACTAAAAGTTAGCAAAAGAAGACCTTTCCTGAAAAAAAGGTAAGTAAATAAATAAATAATAATATTTTTTTTGAAAAGTACTTATTTATTAGCGTGATTATGAACAAAATTTTGTTTTAAAGCTATACATCAATATATTGATATAGAAAAAAGGAAATATCTTTCTACGTGGAAGTACTTTTTACTGTTTTTCCACCTACCAAAAATCCCTTTCTTTTACATTACATAAATTTATAAGCTAATAGTACTGAAAAAAAGTATTATACCTCAGTAAAATAAATAACGAGGAATTAATTTTATTAGCAAATATTAAGTTTCTGACATCGCTCTTTTCTCTTAAGAAATTATTTAAGCTGTTGCATGTTTAACTTTTCCCTCGTTTTTTTAAGTACGAATCCTTTCTCATGTCAGGTGTACGCTTAGGAAGAGGAGCAAATTGCTTTAATTCAGAGATTGAAAAGCAAATTTACACGCAAAAGAAGATTACAAACGCCACTGTTGGGATTATTAAAAGAGTACATATTTCAAAAGTTAAAAAAAAAAAAAAAAAAAAAAGCTTTTTTTTTTTTAACTGAAAATGATTTTGTTCTTTGCTAATAACACAGGTCTGCAAAGTTTGAGTCACAGATCTGCAAAATTTGAGCAAAATTTGAGAAAGTGTTTTCAATGGAATGAATGAATTTTGCATTATTTCATGCGCTGATTCCAAATATGGAATCTGTTTTTCTCAATTGCTTAAGGATTTTTCACAAAAAGGACTTAAATATAGGGGCAAGGAAAAGCCTATTCTACGTATTCTGGGGAAAAGAAGGTCTTTTCAAATTATTTTTAAGTGTTTTATTTACAAATTATTTAATATACGATACAAATGGAAATGATTTTCTAAATGTATATTGATTTTATATTAATTAGAAATTACACTGTAAAAAATATGTCCTATTTGCTGCCAGAAATTCCTCTGTAATTTGAGAAAATACGCGTAATTTACGAAAAGATTACGTTGTTAGAACGTGTTTTCTCAAATTACAGAGAATTTCTGGCAGCAAATGGAACATATTTTTTACAGTGATTAATTAGAACAGTTAACGGTCACCACTGTTGAATATATACTAAATTCATATATCCTTAATTCTTTCTTTTCTTTTTGCCCTGAATGATATATTTGCACTTAATTTGTTGTAAGCAATAGCGGGAACTTTTCTTTGTAGCATTCAACAGTAGTCCGACATCACATTGACGTTCCATTTACATTTGTAACTACGCTCCATCTCTTTCCAATTTTCAATTTTTAAAAAACTAGTACGTCATAGAATGTTTTGATATTTTTTCCTGAAATCAGCGTCCGAAAATCTATCAGTATCAGCTATTGGTTTCTAAGAACCTTTTCGGTTGCAGGCTTAATTGCTTTAAGTAATTAATTACTTTTGCTTATTTATACGGCAGAGAAAGATTTATATATTTTACTTTTTTTTTTTAAATATTCGATTTAAAGTGTTTGCTATATGTACATGTTTTTAAATCAATTGAATCGAATAATCATTTTTTAACAGTTGATATGTGTGTCTGTGAGTCTGATATCAGCATAATGCTTGAACAAACATATACAGTAAATAAACTCGGTATTCTAAATCTGTATTATATTAGGTCTGTATCATTGAAGTCGGACAGATGGTTCTTGTACAGATTCAGAGACGTACAAAATTACAGGTAAAATTAAGCATACTAAATTTCTCGTTTGTACAGTTTAAAATTCTTACTCTGTACTAAAAATAATGTAATTTACATCTATTTTTTATATACAAAAAAGTGCGTTTTACGTACACTATGATCTGAAAGGTATTTATTCTTTATTTACAAATCTGCACAAAAGAATTCTGATATATTAGTACTACGACTGAAAATGCATTGGCGTGCTTTTTTATTGTCTCCTACTTTTATTCTGTGCTAAATGTAAGTACTTCTCTTGGTGTGTACCTAATTTATGAACAATATATAGTGCCGGCAAAAAAAAATCTTTACACTTGAACGGCCAATGAAAACTTTACATGTCAATTGTCGTTCCCACCATAAAAATGCGTCGAACCCCAGTGATGACACGTGGTGTTAGTCGATCACATACGACCTTTCCTTATCCTATAAACACTCAGTTTGTCTCGTGGACTTTTAGAGGAAGGCTGTATGCTCTTTGCTCCCGCCTGCCAGTATTTTGTTCATTTGTTAAAAGTATAAGAACCTGCATCGTTATTCCCACTCCACATTTTACGAAATGAAAATTATTATAATTTTATGAAAATTATTTTATGAAATTTATTTTACTGCACATTGTAAAAATACAGCACAGTGGGTAGGCAATACTTTTACCAGCACACTGTGCTGTAATCTACTACAGAAAATTTTTACAGTGTGTTGATATTAAAGCCTATTGATTATACGAATGCTAGGGATCTTAGCCTGTACTTATACGTGAGTTTCAGAAAAAAGTATGGAAATCTTCGAACGGCTAGGTCGACAAACGCGACCTGGGATCAAAATCAATACTTTCTGTGTTCCAGCTTCGAGAGTACAGTCTCTTGGCCACTAGTAGTGCGGGATAAAGCCAGAATTCAAACCTTGAAACTATGGTTCATTAAGCGCATGATAAAACACTAGCATGTTGTGCCATAGCACACACACATATTATTATACCAACATTTGAATTTTCCTCTGATTAATTTCCCTTCCATGTAAATCTTTATTATGATCTTTCTATCAAAAATAAGTGAAATGCACACAGTTGAGATTAGAATTAAATATACTTATTGTTTTCCAATTATGTAAATTTAAATATACTAAAAGAATGTAGAAAAATGAATTATAAATTTTCAGAAAAAGTTCTTTTCCTTTTTCCTATCATTTTTCATCTATTATCACAGGGATAAAAGATTAAATATTTTTGCTTCCATCTTTTAATGAAATTTCTCTGGATATGCATAATGGAATTTAGAATATTCATGCAGCAAAACGAATTATTCTGGAGAGTTTCGGAGAAGTTTTTACTTTTTTATTTTATTCAACTTTTTATAAAATTGAATGCCTCTGAGTTCCAGGCTTTGCAACCATCTTTTATTATTTAATGTACGCTGTTTTGGATTTCATAGAAGGAAAAAAACTCCATTTTCCAAATTTCTCGGAATTTACTACAGTTATGCAAATTTGTCCATGAAGGGATCGTTTTAGAATATTCCAGATCAAAAGAAAAAATTGTGAATTTGAAAATATGAAGTTTAATATTTTACCAACGAATTAAAAAATAAAATGATTTTTTAAAACTATACACTTAACAAATTTAAAAGTTTTGTAATAAGTAAGTACAATTTGTTATACTATATAATATGCAACGTTTTACGTTTTCATACATTTTATGAACCATTGCAGCGAGATTGCACGTACATTGCAGTATGAGCAGTAAATTGAACGTTCTTTCTTTCTTTTTTTTTCTTATTTATAACAAAATTTGCAGTAAATGTACTATAATTTTTTACGGCACAATTGTAAACTTTATTACAAAAAATTCTAGATCTTAAATCGCCATTAGGTTTTATTGTAAATTTTAGTGTTATATTTAAAGTGGGATAATTTATCTGTTTAACCCTTTCCAACCCAGGCCTTAAAATCGTGCGGGTTAGACATCCACGACATCCACTCACATTTTTGCATCTGGAACAGTCGTATGTAATAAAATCAGGAAACGAACGATCGAGCTGATTAGCAGAAAGTGTAAAGTACAATTTTTAATCAACAAATGTCGATTATAGTCCACATTTTTTTTTTTCAATTTGCAAAAAAAAAAGAAGAATGTAATGTTTTAAGATAAAAATGTTTCGGGTCGGAAGTGGATATCTGTGAATTTTTAAAGGATAATACTATAGCTTATTGAATTAATAACACCGCTGATGTCTGAAATGAAAGTTAAAAAGCAACCATTGAAATAATTAACAATAGTTTAATGTCCTTTTCTTTTAATAAATTTTTGAGTTATGTAGGTCTAGGCAGATTTCTTACAATAAAAAAGAAATTGTAATTATTAAAAAATATATATATGAATCGATATTAAACCACTTAAACTGACATGACCGAAAAAGTAATAAATTTGCAGCATTTAGGTACTATTATCTCGTCTTTAAACAAACTAGGGATCCTTTTAATGACTTTGCGATACATATATATATATATAGTAATTAAATTAAAATTAATTTTCAGTATTCAAATTTCATTATTTTAATAAAAATTCCAGTAAATGTTTGATACTCTATTGTTATTATTATTATCACGATATTTGGCCACTGTTTTTGATTTGGCGACCATAGATCGCCGAAATAACATGCAATAAGGAAATTTGAAAATTGTTTCATTTGGGAAAAATCTACCGCTTGACTGGCGAAAACCGATTAGTTATAAAATAATGACAGTAATTCTTTTAATGAGAATGGAAATATGAGAAACGATGCACTTTAATATTCTATTAAGTGGTATTTATTATTCTCTTACCTAGCAATGTGTTTGACTTTACTTAAAGAAAATTTGCTTTCTTCAATCTTTTTAAGAGGATTCCACTTAAATCGATTGTATGTCTACGTCTTTTATTGCGTATATAACCATAAAACAAAAATAAATATAAAACAAAACTAGTTGGCATAGGTGGACTCTGCTCAGTTCCCCACCATATTTATGCTCTCATAAATTTCTAGTGTGAGACATAGTATAATCATGTTAAAAGAAATGAATTTGACCAAAGCTTGATACAGTGACAGAATGAAATCCCCGCCTAATAGGCTATCCACCGTTCACTTGGATATAATTATCTTATTCTAACCTATCAGATTATTTTATCAGGGTCATTCCGTTGTTTAGTTTTCACGCTGCTATTTATAATGCAATAATCCTCAAAATTCATATTTATATGAAAAATTTGCAATTTCGCTATGTTGATAAAATCGCAAATTACGAAATTTTCCTATTAGAATATTTGTATTCAATCATGTTCAAACAAATACCATAAATGTACTTTTGAAATTGTCTAATGTATTTATGATCCTCAAAATGGAAGTTTATGCTCATTTTTGCCTTATTCTGACATGTTAAGTAAATCGTAAATTCCAAATAACTTACGAATTTTTTAAATTGGAAAAATCGTAGTCAATGATATTCATGCCAGTATCCTAAATAATATTTCGAAAGTGGTTTGACATCTTTACGATGAAAATACCTCTCAAAATTGACGTTTATGTGAAATTTGCCCTATACTGTCATGATAAGAAATTCGTAAATTTCCAATAACTTGCGAAATTTTTAAAGTAGCATATGTATAGTTACTGATGTTCATTCCGGCATCAAAACTGATATTTTAAAACTGATCTGACATTTCTACAGTAAAAAGGTTTCTTTTAATCCACGTTTAAGTGAATTTTTGTCCTATTCTCCCATGTTAAGAAAATCTTAAATTTCGTATAACTGCTGAAGTTTTTTAATTCGAATGTTGCAAATGAATAGGGTTCTTTCCAGTATCGAAAGTAATATTTTAAAATTGATCTGACCTCTCTGCGATCATTTGTTCGTGAGATATCGTGTAAACAGACTAACAAACTAACGGACTAACGGACTAACACACTAACAGACACCATACAAATTTTGTCATTTTCGGATTCCTCACACCTGAAAACGTGTAAAAAAGTCAAAAAACCGAGGTCGAAAATTTTCACGATTACCTAAGTTCCCCATACCTATAGTATGATGGGGAACTAAAAAAAAAAAAAAAAAAAAAGTAAATATATGCATATGTACATGGATGCATAACTCACATAAGAATATTTTCGAACTAAATTATTATTTGTAAGACTATTTATTAACATAAATTTTGAATGCGCAAATATCAGTTTACATGAACGCTCTAAAATAATTTAGTTTCAAACTGAAAAAATAGAAGGATTAAGTTACTAAGTTTTACGCAAACATGCAATATACGTTTGTAAAAAAACTTTCTTTTTCTACATTTAATGCTCATAAATTTGAGAACGAAGTCATTTTTTTTTTTTTAACCACTTAGTAATAACCTTTTAACTTTTACCATTAAAATTACTTGATGAATTCCAAAAAGGACTATTACACATATAGCTGATCATAAATAGGTAAAAAGAAAGTATATTCGCGAAAACTGGAAAAATAAAAAATAAAAAATAAAAAAAAAATAATTTTCGATAAATTTTTCGCTTCAAATATTTACGCTGTACATTTCTGTAAATTGACTGAAATATTTAACCAGAGTCCTTGTAAATTTACAATAATTATTAGTTAAAAGTATATAATCGAGATTATCAATCTTTATTCTGTAATTATATCTATTCTTATTAGTTTATAAATAAAAATTAAAAATGAACATTTCTACTTAAGAAAAAGCATTCTAAGTAACAAACATATTGTCGTTAATAATTAATTAAATTAATATTAGTCATTAAAGTGCATATAAATGCATTAAAATGCGTTTTTTAACATCTCTGTTTATTTTTCTGTGTAATTTTATATGAGACTTAAGATAAATGATTACCAGTAATTTACTGTTGAAATTTTTATCAGTGTATGCGTTCACCAATCACCCATTAAAACATTTTTCTTAATAACTCAACTCTTCTGTTATACTAATAAAAAAAAAAAAAAAAGTTCAATTATGAGAAACTTTTCATTGTAGGAGATCAACTTTAGATTAGCCCAAATTTTTCTTTACCTTCCTTTAGTTTCACTTAAATATTATTCATTTTAATAAATTACTGGCGATTAGAAATAAAATGCTTGTTAATTTTATAATAGGTTCGTAGCAAAACAGTGCTGAAGATTATTTTCAAATTCGAAACCTTTACACGTATTCCATAGGAATAAGAACTTTTATTAAAATATTTCAAGCATTTATTGTGTGATTGAATAAGATTTTCTTTGATTTTCATGTGACAATACTAAAAGAACAATAAAATGCTATTTATGTTAACCTTCCGTAGAAGTTGAGGTTGAATAACATATGATTTACTTTGTTTGATTAATGCCTATTACCAAATAACAACAATAATATGTATAATCAATGCTTTAAATTAATTGTTTACTTAAACTTGTAAAATAAATTAAATGTAAATTATTTTTCTTATGTAAACACCGCAGATACGAAAAATTGTTTTTGACAGTAAAATTCGTTAATCATTGTTTTTCTTTAGAAACACATGGAACTCTATAGGGGGCTAATCCTGTTATCCTTTTATTCTTCAGCCACCTTTCTGGTGAACATGGCAGCCGCTGCGCATATGCAAACTCAATAAGTCCCGTGTTAACGGCCCTCTTCAGTCTTCACTTACCGTTGCCGGAAGCCCGAGCCAATGTTATTGTATGGAGAAAATTTCTTTACAAATAACTTATTAACTGATATATATTTTTAAATTCTGTTTTCGCATTCTGAAAATTCCCAGCTGTTAAATTGACGGACCTTTTTTTTTAAAAAAAAAAAAATCTTTTTAATTTTTTATATTTTATTTTGAAGCTGCAAAAAACAAATTTTCAATATGTGAATTTTTTTTCATTTTGCAATTTCAAAATAAAATATTAAAGATTAAAAAAATACATTTTTAAAAAAGGTCCGTCAATTTAACAGTTGGGGATTTTCTGAATGCGAAAACAGAATTTAAAAATATGTATTAGTTAATAAGTTATTTGTAAAGAAAAATTCCCCATAGAATAACATTAGCTTCGGCTTCCGCCAGCGGTAAGTGAAAAGAGCCCTTAAGATAGGGTTATATTGAGAAAGTAAACAGTAAACGGACACAGAATCATTGGATATTTACCAAATCTAGACCTGTCGGTCAGTTTGACACCCATCTATGCCTTCAGAATCGTCCTAAATGTCAAGCAAGGAAACGTGGTTACACTACATTTAGTGGTATTCATAGCGTTATTTTTTCTTGTCATTCTTCTTTCTTTCTTTCTTTTTTTTTTTTTATCTTAGAATAATTTTGGTTAATTAGAATTTTGGTTGTTGGTGCTCATAAAGAAAGAAAGAAAATAAAGTGTTCTAAACTTATTTTATCCAGACACTCCAGTAAGGGGGTTGAGGAACTGTTATTAAGTGATATCTTATCAAATTTATTTATCTGATGAAACTCTTTTTGTAGAACGTGGCATAAAAATGTAACCACTCCTTTTTTTTTTTTTTTTTTTCTGTAACCTCTTTATTATAGTCTTTATTTCCAAGTTTTCTTTGACGCGGCAAACAAAAGCCCCTTTTGTGTTCTAAAGATCCATAAGATGTTCAATAATCCATTTTGAAAGAGGGGTCGGGATGAAGCCACGGTGGACTGAGATTATACAATGGGGAAGACGCCGAAGAGGCGGGGATAAAATATTTGAAGATTTCGTGCTCGAATACTTTAAGTAGTTTATCTATTTTGCAATGAGTTCCCAAATCTGCTTTTCAAAGAAAAACGTTCCAAATATTATGTGTTTATATATTTAAAATAAACAGATCATAAAAGATCTAAATTTGATGTTTCGAACTGCAAAAGTAAAATAATATTTTACTGTATTTAATAACAATAATGTGTGAAAGATTCTTACCTCTCAGTAACTTTTACTTCAAAATATAATTTTGAGATGCTAAGAAAAATGTCTTGTCGCAATCGTTCAACCTCTAAAATTTCAAACTACAACTTATTTTGTGAGCCAACGTAAATGCAAATAAAATTTTGTAATTATTTTTCATTACCAGGTGTATGCATAAGTTTTTTCCAGTTCAACTAAGAGATGGCATCATCGAAAAGTGAATAGCGTATTAATTTGACACATACGTCATTTTGTTCGTCTGACATTTAAATTACAAACACACACAAGTTGATCCCGCCAAAAACTAGCGTCTTTGTTTTATCGTTCAATAATTATGTCGAGTTTTGTGCCTGAAAAAGGACATTTGCGGCACGCATTGCTTTTCTTATTTAATCAAAAGAAAAAGACTGCTGAAAGTAATCTTTTGCTGGTAGAAACATGTGATGAATACACTCCATTCATTAAAACTTGTGAGACCTTTCACCTGGAGAAGCCGGTCCTGCAACACCAAGGCCAAATCGCTTCGGCAAGCAGACCATGCTCTGTGTCTGGTGGGACTAGAGCGGTATTGCATATTAGGAACTCTTGAAGCCCGACTAAACCGTTAATGCACAACGCTATTGCCAACAAATGATTAATTTAAATCACGCATTAATCGAAAGACGACCGGAATGCGCCAGAAGACAATGATTTGTTACACGACAATGCGCCGTTTCACACGGAAAATCCAGTGAAAGACACCTTGAAATCACTTGGATGGGACATCCTTCCGCACCCGCCGTACTCCCCAGACATGGCGCTATCTGACTATCACCTCTTCGCATCAATGGGGCATGCGCAAGCAGAACAGCACTTCTGCAATTTCGAGGAAGTTGGAAAATGGCTCGATGAATGGTTTGCTGCAAAAGACAAGCAGTTTTTCTGTCATTATATTAATCAATTGCCTGAAAGATGGACGAAATGTGTAAAAGTATATGGCCAAAAAAATAAATAAATAAAAAAAAAAAAAAAAATTGCATACACCTGATATAGTGAAAGTTTTAGCTACAGAACTAATTTATAGAACTTCAGCTGCAAAACAATATTACTTTGTTAATCAAAGTAAAATAAAATATGTATTTTCTCATTTTATTATCCACTTCGCCATTTCCTTTTTGGGTTGCTCAAAAGTAACTTACATGATAATAATGCTGCAATGCCAATATAAAGATGGAAGCGTTACCTAATGACTTATCATTTCCTCATGAATTCTTCTACGATATGACTTGCAACTATGATAATTGTCTTCCAGAAAATGATACTGTATAAGCTCTTTTATCGATCATTCGACTCCTTTTTATTTCGCTGTCATGTAGAAACCTACTAATACAGCCGATTATGTTGAAAAGAATATTTATAGTCATGAATATTATTCTTTGAACAGATTGTTTTTTTTTTTTTTTTTTTTTTTTTTTTTTTTTTTTAATTAGCTGGTCTTTATTACATACATGCTATAAATTTACTTTTTAAGAAATATACAGCATTGTAATTAAACAATAAGTAGATTGGTAATTTGTTTTTAAATACATTGTAATGTATTTTTTATTCGTTTGTTTTAGAGATTGGTTGGTAGGCTAAATTCAGTTATTTACACAGCACTATCAAATGTGAAATGAATCGGTTGTTAACCCTTCTTTGCCTGATTATGGAAAGTTCAATCATAAGATTTTGTGAACAAAAAATTGTACTCAAAACAGGTGTACTGTATATTGGTTGTTGCTGTCAACTTTTATCATGACTATTGCGCAGTAAGGAACGTAATTGTAAAAAAAAAAGAAAAAAAAGAAATGAATGTCGATATCATTATAGCGGGTATGAACTTGTCATTACGCTGTTTGTTGTGGTTGGAAGGAACGTGCGATTTCTTGAATATATATTTTTTAAATAATCTGAGTGTTTTTACTAATAAAAGCCATGAAAATTACATTATTATGCAAAGGTACAAAGGTATATTATTTTTTTATTATTTATTTTGTACTGAGCTTAACATGTATATTTGCATGATGATGGATATTTCCAGCATACTGTTTTTTTAATTATTTTATGATATATATTTACGCTAGGATTTTTTTTTAAATCATTTTTCCTTTAATCTAGAGCATGAATTATATCACCCTGGTTTATTTCACACACACACACACACACAAAAAAAAAAAGCATGCAAAGAAGGGTTAAAATTCAAGAATTAGTAGTAAATCATCTGTAAATAACCTTCATCTGTAAATAAAACAGATATGGTGAATAGAAAATTCCTATTAAAATTCTAAACATGATATTGAACACACAGCATCAGAGTAATTTACTCAGTTTTAAATGTGTTTTGTGATAATACAACAACTCCGATTCTGCACTCTTTTTACGTGTTTTCCAAAAATTTGAGATTTCTAGAAAATATAAGAAATGAAATAGTGAAGTGTAAAAGTAGATTTTGATGATAATGGATCTACATTTAACCCTCTGTTGCCAATTATCCAGTTTTCAGGCGTGTTTTTAATTTTAAAGAATGATGAATTTTGCTGAGCGCGCTTGCGAACCTCTCTCTCTAAACTATGCCTTAAGTATTTAGTTGCCTTCAAGGGTGAACTGTGTAATGGTCGCAAGCAATATTTTTTCTTTTTAAGTCACTATCTCTTGGAGGCGTGTTGTTGGTAATCTGCGTAAATATATTAACACGCCTCCAAAGCGTGTAGTAGCCAAACGAAAACAAAATTTCCTTTTGGCAACGCAGGGTTAAAGGTTCTCTTATAACATGGAATTTTTATGAATCCAATATATTATTTTGTTAATATAGAGGAAGGTAAAAATATTCCATAAGCACAAAATAATAACAGGGAAAGATTCTTTTATTTTATCTTATATAAAATATGTTCATCTGATATGTATGCTTATTTCTTCCTGCAGAAACATGCGTTTGTTATTCCAAGCCAATAAATCTTACATTTCTGTCCGAGCAAGTCCTGGGAACACCCATAATCCACTTAGGGAAAAAGGAAAGGGAAGCCATCTTTTCTGTAGAAATTGTTTGCGACCTAAGTCGAAGATTATGGAATTACGGACGCCAAGTTGACGCATTCGAAAGCTTTTAAGAGAAAACGGTTTAACGGAAGAGAAAATTGAAGTTTCAACAGCACTGGGTATTTTGTTAGCTACCGATAAGAAATCAAAAGTGTTTTATAAGAAATACATTTTCCCCGCATTTCCTGAAAGTTTTATTTTACAAGATCTTTAAATTTGTTGAACCACCTAGAAGCTTATTTACTGGAAACAAAAGAATCGTATTATAAGAAATTTATTAAATTCAGAATATGTTCACCAAAAAATACTTTTTATTAAATGGAAATTAATGGAGGTTTTATCATTTTCGATTTTCTAATCTCCCAGCAAGTGTGCTATGCATGAGGTAAACTAGAGATAAATTTCGTATTATGTTTAATTAAAATTGTCAAAATCTTACTTATTTACACCTAAATGATTACAACATAGTTTTAATACGCGAACTCGTAAAAATTTATGTTTTACAATAACATATCTGAAATACACCTTTTGATCTTTCTGGAAGGCACGTAGAGATGGTATGTCTGCTGGATGGTAAAAGTTGTAGCTTAATGTTCAAATTTAAACTCAATATAAAGTGAATATAACATATGGACAAAAGTATTTGAACACTTTCTAAATTTGATGTTTTGGTGAACAACTAAAGAAAAAAAAGGTTAAATTTTCTTGGAAATTCAATTGGGTAAGTAACACATTGAACATCTCTTATATAATAACGAATGTTTTTGCCTCGAAGGCGAAAAGGGGAACAGTAGCAAATTGAAGAAAAAATAAAATGTTTTGGATCACCCTGTAAGAATAAAGCTTGAAATGCATTGTAACTGTGGCACAAAATTACGATGTTTTTTTAATTTTCAATATTTATTTGTATGAGAATAGCACGTATCATATATTCATAGATATATAAATATTCCTTTAACAACATCACAAAGTTTATGCATATATTTGTTTAAAAATATCTATGGCTTTAAAACCATGCAATGCCTCTTTTAGAATGCATGACATACTATAATAGAGACGACATACTGAAATCAGAGTACAAAATATTAAATACTGATGTTGTGACTGCTTAAACATAACTTAATTTGAATAATTTAATTGCCAAATATAAAAAGTTACTTTTCAATAAATAAATTAATTAATTAATTAAATTAAAATAAAAAATAAACGAGTAAATATCCTGAAAATTCCGAGAGATATCGTTAAGCAAATAAGTGGAATTTTAAGCGTAAAAAAAAAAAAAAGCAAATTTATAACAAGTTTTACCAAAATTCGTATTCTCAATTAAATAACATCAATATAGTTGGTTGTATTTACTAATTATATTTAAAACAGATAACAAGATATAAGGCAAAGATTGCATCAATCAACATCTATAGTCAACATCTATAGGAATCCATAGTCAACATCTATATGCAGCATTAAATAGTAGCGCATTTCGTTATTTTTCTTAGCTGTAACTGATTTCATTTTTAAAACCACTGTGGTTTACTCTCTGTAATTCATGTCTCCACCACAACTAACATGCACTTCACACACATCTTTTGTTATGCGAGCTTGGCTATGGATTTGCATTAATTTTAAATTAAGTCTGTTAATACATATGCTGCTGAAAAAGCACAATTTTTCAATTCTTATACAGATGAACAGTACGAATTTGATTCTATAATGTGTATTCATTTATTTCTGACTTGTGTCTTAAGAAGTTCTTTTTACAGTATTTAAACACTTTAATAAACCAAGTATCACATCTATAAACATTCAAAATTAATGAAGGAAAATTCAATCAATATTCAAAGAAAAACGTTTCATTAGAAATTTTGTTGTTTAAATAATTATTCATGATTTTATGAAAAAAAAAAAGTAATAGTAAATAAATAAATAAATAAATAAATAAATGCTATCGTTTTTATCGGGAAATCTTTTCACATTTAAGATTTCTTAACGAATATTTAATTTTTATCAAAACATGTAATTTTTTTACATAATATTATTAAACAAATAAAAATAACAATTTAATTAATTTTTCTTTAAATTACGTATTTGGAAATAAATGAAGACTACACAGTAACTACGCCAAGCGTCTGGGACCTTTGAATATTCTGTATTCAATAGAAACACGCCCTGGATTCGTAAAAATTTTAGGCTTTCCGCTTTCGCTGGATATATACGTTTTAACAGCTCCGGAATACCACTGAATCACGTTTAGAAAATGTGTGTGTGACAAAAACTTTGCACCAGTTCTAGTTCAAGAACATATGCATATAATTTTATACAAATATATGCGTAGTTGAAATTTGATAGAAATTAATACCGATTAACTTTCGGTGAATATCTTTGTACAGGTTACGGTGACACGCAGTTTTCTAAACATTTTAATATGACATTTTAGAAGAAAATTTCGTATTTTTTCAAATGTCGTCTGTAGGGCATAGAGTAGACTTTCTTTCAAAATTTAGTGTTGTACTTTTCTGAGATGAAAACTGTCTGCATTCGCCATAGAAAATATTTTAAATAAGTAATAACTTTAAGAATGCTTTGCCGTCGCACTGGAGCTTTCAAGCTATCGGCGATATCTGGAGACGTGCTATAATAGGTTTGGTTTTACACGGAGGAGAATACTCCCTTGTTTTGATTAATCAGTGATCAATGGTGAAACGCTGGAAAATTTGGCGTAGATTAATCAAAACGAAACATCGTCATATTTATAGTTTTTCTACTGAAATCTTGTTGAAAGAGACATAATCTTCCCAATTATTGTATTTTCCTACGGATAATCTGATAGAAACCTCTAAACATTTAAGAGCTCTGTATATAATTTTCTGTGTGGATTAACTGCAGTAATAATTTTTCAAGTAGGATAAACTATACATCATTAATTTTATTACTTACAAACTTTGAATAAACACCATAAATGCAATAAACTCGCAACAATTGTTTCGGGTTGAAAAAACACACGATCCTTCATCAGGCGAATAAAGTAAGCACGAGTGCTGCAGTCAAAGCGGCAACGGTTCATCGATGACGTTTAGGGCTATCTCCATACGGGTGACTAGAAACAGACCTTAACACGAAAAAATCATTCTTCTTATTGACTGTTGAAATGCAACCATCTCTGCGTCGTTCTCAAAATAAGGAAATTAGCCAACGAAAGGTGTTACTACGAAAATATCGAAGACTTTTGGTGGTCAAATGTGACATCATGTTGACGTAACGTTATAAAATAAATTTAAGGCTTTAATAATTTGGTACTCTAGAAAAAAGTTACGATTGTAAACATATCAAACAATTTCGACGTGAAATTAATGAGAGAACCTGCTGTCGCGATATATTTGATTTTATAATTTCTATAAAAATATTTCTACATAATTATTCGACGATCGAAACTTTTCAATGTATTTGTAGTAGCAGCCAAAGTTAATAATTGTAAATATTTTTAGACGTTTAAATGCAGCAGCCTCAAAATGTCATTCACGACCCGTCACTGTCATAAGTAATGTTTGAAATTAAAATTTCATGCGCATCAACTCACAGAATTTATCACTGGAATAGCTTTATTAACGAGATAAATTGCAAGATCGAAAAGAAATATTTAATGTTACACCGTTTCAATACGAAATTTCATCGAAATTGCAAAACAGTTTTTTATTACACGAGTTAAAACAACAAGGTGGAAAACTTAATAAAATCTATTTATATGATTTTTGATAAATCTACGAATATTTTTAAAACAGTAAAACTAAAACTGAAACTCCCCAACCACCGACCAACCCGAAGGTTTATGGCCGGCCCGAAGACCCGAGGATGGCGGGAAAACGTTTCCCTTACACCATCGAAACAAACCAAAAAAAAAAAAAAAAAAAAAAAAAAACATAGAAAATAAGCGGGCATTAATTGAACAAAACGCAGCATAGTGCAGAGCATAAATACAGCAAAAAATTTAACAGGAATTTACACGCAGAAGTTTTACATGGTTTACAGCAGAAATTTTACATTATTTTACAAGTATAACGATTTAAATCCGGTGACCATAAAAAGTCAATAGAATAAAACAATTCCTATTTATCTCATAGGATTACAAAATATAGTTAACATAAATACACAATTAAATCTTCTTAAATTAACACACCATAAGTACCTCAAAAGAAATTTAAAACGATCCATAACATCTAGATAGGCTTATAAAACAAGTACAAATTACACAAAATTTAACAATATTGAGAGTTACGATTACCAATATCATATTTATATCCAAAATAATTAAAACAGTAATTCATGACTACATTATTTAAATTCTCATTAACAACATTAAATAAATTTTCAAGATTCAAACAATTCAACACGTTATTAACAATACACTAATTAATACAGTCTTTATGCACAATAAATAATACACAAATTGAGAAGCAGATATATACAATAACATAATACTGAACATTCTATGTACCAAAAAAAAAAAAAATAAAATAAAATAAAATAAAATAAATAAATAAATAAAATTAAAACAGTCTGTTACATATAAACAAATCATAAATACAATAAACCTACTACAATAGATTAAAATGCTAAAAAACATAAGAAATAAACGAAAATTTTTTTATTTAAATGATTATAAATACTTTTTACTCGTTTAATTAAATAATTACAATTGTCAATTCTTTTAAAGTATTTATGTAGGCTTTCACTAGTGTATCTCTTAAAAACAGTAAAGCAAAATAATGATAAATTATGTTTTAATTTATGTGAATTATCCTGGTCAGTTGGTCAGGGAGTAGGGTGCCTATATTACTATTTATCTTATTGAGGCACCCTACATGAGAGTAGGTAGGAGAAACCGCGGATTTGATTTTCAATCTCGTTAAAGGATCGTTTGCAGGCGTGAAATTCTGATATCTTGCATAAATGGGCAGTATGCAAATCTCCCGCATAGTGCGATGAGATTCTCTTGCATTCCTTTAAAATTGATATGTTCCTTTTACTTTAAAGAAAATACTGTACAAACATATTTCATATAGAGTTTAAAAGATATCTATATAACTGAAATTACGAATATAATGAACTAACTATGAATTTTTAGTACTTCGTGCTATTTGCTACATAATGTGTTTTGTAATTTTTCCGACTAAAGTTTTATTAATATTTAAAAAAATAATTAGAAAAAATTATATTATTTCAACATTTGAATTGCGGTTTAAAAAATATTTTACAGCTCACATATTCAAATATAGGAAACAAAACTTTAAGCAGTTTAGAAATCCAGCGCTTACGTACGTCACGTAAAACTTTAATATTCGAAAAAAGTAACTATTTGAAAAGGAATGTATTTTCCTTGCCTTCAGATATCAAACAAAGCATTTTTAGAATGATCAGCATTTCTTCAGTCTGGTTTAAAAAAAAAATATCCTCGAGATATTTTTGATATGTTAATCTTTAAAATAGAGACTAAAATTGTTCCCTGAAGATACGTGTGAATAAAACAAAAGCGATTTGGTGTACCAAGTGGTAATATTTTTCCATGTTTTGACTGTTATTACTAAAAGAGAAGAGTTGGAATAGGAGATTTTTTGCCATATTTCTTTTATATTGCGGATAGAAAATCTGCAGGTGAGAGGAATGTAGGACAGTTATATAAAAACAATTTAGTTTTTACCCATTTCTTTAAAAAATGTAAGTTGTGTCGAAGACATTGTGAGAAAGGCAAAATGGGAAATATGGATTTTGTTGTATGTTGCTTTAACAAATATTTAACTTGAACTTTTACGACCTTATCAGTCTTTGAAATTATTTAGTTTGACAAAATGGGAGGATTCAGTTTATTCAGTTGCTAATTTTAGACAGCGTAGTGTAAAAAAAAGAAAAAAAAAAAAATACAAAAAACGAAATAATACAGATGTTGAAATAAACTCGCTTATGTTTTTGTTATAGAACTAAAGTTTAACGTAAGTCATTATTAAAAAAAAAAAAAAAAAAAGGCTCCTATTTAAATGAACAGAGAAGATCAGGACAGTATCACTTTCTATAGAATATTCCCCCACGAAGATTATTTTACCGAGGTCTAGGACCTAGTGTAGCCAATCTGCCTAAACCCTCACACGACTACAATCAACTATCTATATGCTAACTATATCAACTAGAACATAACTTAACAATTCATTAATAGACTTTTTTGGCCTTTCAAGAAATAAGTTTCTACATATAATAAAAGAATGTATTTGTGTGTATGTCGATTGATTTGTAGGCAAACGGCTAACCGCATACCTACAAAATTTGGCATGGAGGTCCGACTTGATTCTATTTATAAAATTAGTTATGAAATAAAAGTGACACTATTCCTAATTGATTTGTGCCTGTTTTATTCCCCGAGCATTATTTGATAAACAATTAAATGGGTTGACAATAATTTTGCGTGGCTGCCCATTTAGTACAGTTTCTACTCAGAAGATTTGTGAAAGTACTGGAGTGATATGCATGTAAACATTAAAATGATCTCTCAAAGATTACAGCATTAGATGCTATAGGTAAACTTGTCTATTAGATTGTATACTAATACAATAATGAACTGTTTATGTACAAATCGGTATATAGTAAAGGTTTTCGAACATATTTAAATTTCATAACATTTAAGGCAACAAGGGACGTTCAAATTAATTCTGTTTTACATTCTGTTGCTTTTAATATCAAGTACTGCCATGAAATGTATCATTTTTATGTATATAGCAAGTTTTAAAGAAGTAATTTTTAAGATGAAAAGGCTTCTTTTATGAGAATAATAATAACAAACAAACAAAAAGTGTAAAACTTGAAATTTTCATGAATTTTCGTCATGTGACTGAACTTAAAAGTTCGTAATAAATGTGATAATTCTTGATTTCAAAGTAAATGCCCAGTTTTGCGACGAATACACTGGTTAACATTCACACACAATTTTACGACGATTGGATGAAAACAAATTAGTTAGGAACATTATAAGTAACTAATTATTTCCGAAATTTGGAACCCATTAAAAAAAAAATTATATAGTTTAAAATTTCGTGAAAATTTTCAAGTAATGTTTAAAGGGTTGTAGAATGATATTATTAAAAAAAAATATTACATAGCTTAATACATTCTATAATAACTATATACTATACAAACTACTAATACTATTACTAACTATATACTACTGTATAATACATATAACTATGTAAGTATATAATAACTATAATAACTACTAATACTATTACTAACTATACAATATGGCCATATACAATACACATTCTACGTAATTCTGTAATTCCATCTAGATATTTTTGATTGCAACGATTTTGATCATTTCCATCATCCCTTGTCCCTTTAAACGAATATTACAGCTAATAAATCTCAATAATCCCAGTTTAATATATAAATAAAGAAAAGTATCATTCTGCATGTGTGCATGTTAGAGTTTAAACCTCTGGCCTCAGAATCATAAAGTGTAATATGTATGGGTAGCTAGAACATTGTACAGCGCTACACTGAATTGAAATTTTTATTTTTTATTTTTTAAGTTTTTAGATTTCTTTTCTTTTTCTTTTCTTTTCTTTTCTTTTTTTTTTAAAATAATTATCAAACGCAAAAATTGGAACTCATTTTTTAAAAAATAACTTTTGTACAGAAGTTTTAAGAGGATTTCAACTTTTACTACTTTTTTAAGCATTTGATAATAGCGCGCTCCATAACAATTTTTAAATATTATTTAATTTATTTTAAGACGTTGAAGAAACGCGGAATAATATTTTGAGTTTTTGAAACGGCCATTAAAAGGGGTTTATTATTAAATTTTTATTTTAATATGTAAGCTAAATGTACCAATGGTTGAAACTGTGCCAGCAATAAAAGATTTTCAATTTAAGCTCAAAAATTAGCTCTCGAAGTCATGCACAGATTCATCTCGCATTTTAAGTTTGTGTAAAAACGCTCCAATACCTTGAACTACGAAAAATTCAAATACCAGATCTAGTACAAGAGAAATTTAATTAAAACTGTGAATTTTCCCATATATTATTACTATTTCTTATTTTGAACCCTTTGAAGACCACGAAATTTCCTATTTAGAACAGTAAACAACATCCAAAAGAATTTTAAATATTCGAGTTTAAACTATTTAAATTTTATTCTCAGAAATAGTTGCGGTAAATGCTACTGGTCGAATATATACGCCGACGGCATTGAAAAGGCTAAATACAAATGCAAAAATTCTTCTTAAAAAAAAAATATAGATAGATAGATAGATAGATATAGAAATATTTAGGTAAACGCTTAAAGGTGGCTTGAAAAGAGACTTGGGCGTCTATTTCAAGATATTCGTCTCCAAAGAGTTAATAATAATAATAAAATAAGGAAGTAAATAAATAAAACTTCATATTGAATCTTGTATTTTTATACAAAATGGATAAATTTTATTTATTAAAGTTGTGTAAATTCTCTGTTATGAATAGAGCGTGATTTTGTTTGCGTGAAACAACTAATTAAAATAAAGAACAATATATTACAAATCAATAGAAATTAAAGGTGAATTCTGAAATACGTTTATTTAATTATTTAACTTTAAAATAAAACGCGTTTCAATAAAAATAAAAATTAGTTTAAGACAGTATTTTACGTTGAAATTTCAAACTAACGTTTTTCCTATTTTTCTAAGTAAACGTAAGTTTCATCAAAGATGAAACACATTTATATATAACACATTTTATATTTCAGTGTTCCACCTAAAACTTACTTTCTAACTTGGGTTTTGCTGCAATGTTTTTGTTATTTGGACTAAGAAAAGACATTCAAGTTGAGATAACATTGCTTTTCTGCAGTTTCGTAGTGTTTGGATTCTACTATGATTAAAAATAAGATTAAACTTTGCTGAAACACCGTCTGTTGCTTTTGTAAAGAAAAGCGAAGGGCTAAAAACAAACAAAAGACTAGAAATAGTTCTATCTATTGTCTGCTTAAAATCACAGAACAAACTTTTTTCTTTTTATATAAATAGAAGTATTTTCATCAGTAAAACATAAGGTATTATTCGAAATAACTATAGCTAGCACAAATTAAAAAAAAAAAAAAAAAACTATTTTAAAAATTATTAAATTTTTATTCCTTAGGGATAAATAATGATTTATACTTATAAGTGTTTTCTTTTAAAAGTTTAACTATAGATATTTTATTGGACTTAAATCATACTTATATAATTTCATGTAGAGTGCATGATGTAACTCTTTTGTATGGTCAAATGTATTTTGACAATTAAAAATATAGTCCTTTATAACAAAAATATAAACAACACTCAAAATAAAATTTGTATTATTTAAATAATAATAATAATAAATTACAAAAATGTTTGAACAGTTATTTATTATACCAAAGAAATAGGTTATTTCAAATACATTAATTTTTAATTCGAAACTGTAAAAATATCTTAAGTAAAAGTTGCGGTCCACAAAGTTAAAAGACTAAAATAGTTGCAAATAACGAGTGTACGAGTTATAACTGTTATACCAATTACTGTAACATTATAAAATTTTCAGAATTTTCAAAATTTTTATTTTTATTTTTTTTATTAATATATATATATATATATATATATATCCATGATAAATAATATTATAATTTTTATTTTATTGTATTTTTTAAACATATATATATATATATATATATATATTGTCTGTATACATTTTTAAATTTAAATGTGTAGAACCTTATAATTTTTTTTCTTTATATTTAAATGTATAACACTTCAAATTTATACTATTTCATAATTAAATATTTAACTACAACCGTAAATCAAAAAATTTTCCCATGTAAATAAAAGCTATTTCAGGGGTACTGTGTTCGTTATGTAAGTTTTTTTTCGGGATTTAATTTTTTTCTATTTCTGTTTTGTTAGAAATAGCTGTTCCGAGCAGATACAAAAAGTATTTGCTTAAATCTTTTTGCGTATCAAAACGTTACACTTATATTTTGCAGACATTCCTATTCTAATTTAAGGAATTTATTATTTCTTATTACTTTCTGTGATATGTTTGAAACGCTTTTCACATACACACGCACACATATATATCACTTAAAATTTTTTTCATGTATGTATATATATATATATATATATATATATATATATATATATATATAATAATAATAATAATAATAATAATAATAATAATAAATGGGTTAAAACAAAATACAGAGCATACTATTTTATCTAAACATTCATCGATGTCAGGAGTATTCATATCAGTTTTTTTGGTATAATACTTATTTTAATATACAGATCTGTAACATTCCTGATTGACTTTATCCTGGAAATGCAATTCTCTCGTTGGAACTTTTTTGAAGAAACTTTTAAGAATTGTCTGATATTTTAGAAAGATATTTCCGAGTTAAAATTTGAAAGAATGATATATTTATAATGAATTGCGTAAATTTGTACATTTTTTGTGACTCGCTGATAAAGGAACTGGAACAATTTTGAAGCTGATTGTGGAGACGTGGTATCATTCAAAAATTATTTTTAAAAATAACGTTTAATCATAGCTAATTGCTGAAATAATATTTTTTTCCTTATTTATGATTACTGAAATACGCAATAATTATTAAGCTAAGCGACAAAATTCCCCACAAATTTTCAAATCAATTCTTTTCAAAGTTGGTTCTCACAATGCTTTATTATCCCGCTGAAAATCAACAATATTCCTGCTTTTTTTTTTTTTTTTTTTTTAATGTTTGATTGCCGAAATGTGGGTTCTTTATTCTGCTACATATTTAGTTTACACTTACTCACTTGCGTTTTGCTTTCGTTTGAAAAAATGTCCCGATTATTTAGCCGCTAACAGACAAAATTCACTTTTTTTTCAACCATGATTCTTGTACGTAAATATTTCACCATAGAAAAACGAAATTTCACCTTTTTTTTTCTTCTTTTTTTTCTTTTCTTCTTCTTCTTCTTCTTCTTTTTTTTTTTTTTTTTCTGTATGAATCTGTGTGTTTGGTTAATTTTCAAAGTTTGACAAGGTTTTTGAAATGTTGGATTACTTTGTATATTATAGGAGTATTATCAATTAGATAATAAAAGTAATTATTAATTGGATTAAAAATTGAAATAATACACAAATGTTTAAGCACATTTGCAGCTATAAACAAACTGTATATAATTTTTAAATTAATGGTAATGCCAAAATATGTATATACGTAATTATATATACATTTATGGATAAACAAGATTTTATAAATTCCGAAAAAAAAAAAATATATTTTTTAATATACAAAATACATTTTAATATTTGTAATTATATTTGTGAATAACAAAAAATAAATAAATAAATAATCCTAGCCTGTATTTATTATATAAGTAATAGATATAAAATTCTGCATGAAACAGAATTTAATTTAGTTTGACAGGACTTATTTTGATCTATTCTTCCACATAAAAGCAGGCGACTGCTTCATTTTCTAGCATCGGTTACTGCATTTATTTTTAAAAATCTCTTTGGTATAGCTATAGTACCGGTGCCCTTTGGCGGTTTTTACATTTTTGAAGTAATTTTGGCGATAAATTGAAATATCTATCGCAACTGCGTAAGTAAAGAATTTGACGAGAAGCATCCGAGCTACTTCGGCACCAAATTTTAAATTTCGCCAAAGGTTTTATACAGAAACTATTCCGTTTCTTTAGCACGATTTTTCACAATTTAATTTTAATTATTAATATATATTATATATAAGCACGATCATTTTTTTTTTCAACATGAAAAGGAATAGATTTATTTATTTATTTATTTATTTTTGTCTCATGAATCATAGAATCTTTCGATATGTACTTTTTTATAGTTTTAATACATTTTTAAGAGTCGTATTTATAGCACAAAAATTTTTTACTTTAAGAAATTTTCATTTCTTTTACTAAACTAAGCCTTTTCCATTTACTTTAATTTATTAAAATTGCCGTCATTCTTTTAGAAAATTTAACTTTCTTTTCAATAATTTAGAAATGTTAACTATCGATATTTTAAAATAAAGTTCTTTGTTGTCATATCCTTCTGAAACCATAATAAATAAATGCAAGATAACATAAATTTCATTTTATCCTTCAACATATATAAATAATAATAATAATAATAAAGCATAATATGTATCATTCTATACTGAAGTTATCTCATTTCTTTAGCATGATTTTCCTCAATTTTATTTTAATTATTTAAAGAAAAAAAAAGTCTGCACGTTCACCTTTTTTTTCAACATATTTACTCGTTTATTTATTTATTTTTCGCATGTTTATTTTTTCTTTTTATTAATTTTAATGTTACAATGGAGTTTTTACTTAATGTATTTCAAACTAATATTCGTTTGAATTAAAAAAAAATAAGGCGTTAGCTAGATCTTGTCCTGATTAATAAATGTGCCAATTTTTGATAAAATCTAATGATCCGGAAAATGGCAAATTTTCAGCTTTACATATTTTAAATAAAAAACAAAAATATTTGCACGTTCATTTATGGTGTAATACAATAAATGGTGACAACTCAAAATTGCTGTCTGAAAGAAATAGTACGACCTGGCATACTAAAAAGAAATCACCAAACTCGTTGCTGAACTGAATTTTTTGGAAAATTAAGTTATTTACCTTAATCGTGATAAAACTGTCAATGAAAAATCTGATTCCACTTTGCTGTCTACAGCTTGGAAAAATTTGTTTAGTTCAATTAAATAATTTGTTTAGTATATTAATAACAACAATATAATTAAAAATGAAACAAAACCGATTAAATAGATAATAAGACTTCTTCACACACCATAAATTTTAAGCCAGCACAACCGGTTTCGAAAGGACGTAGCCTTCCTTCATCAGGTGCTTGTACACCAGTTTTGCATTTAGTTTTGGTGAAAACTGACTAAAGTTAATTAAACTTTAATAAATAAATAATAACAAAAAATACATAATAATAAATAAATAAATAAAATCAAAAATATAATTAAAAAAAAATTACTCCTTCTCTCTTCCTCACCTTTTTTTTTTTTCTTTTTTTCTTTTTTCTTTCAGGTTTTTGGTTGTATCCCTCTCTGATTGGCCTTTCTGGTTGTTTCCATTGGTTAGTTGTGTTGCTCCTCCCTCTCTTTTTTTTGCCCTGCTATTAGTCTTGCTTTTGCCTCCAAGGCAGTAGCACGTGTTTTTTGCACCTGAAGAAGAAAGGCTTCGTCCTTTCGAAACCGGTTGTTCTGGCTTAAATTTTATAGTGTGTGAAGAACTTTTAAAGTTAATATATTGATTGTACACCAGATTTGAATTTAGTTTTGTAAAAATAAATCATTACCTACATTTGCATTTTTCTTTTCTCTAGTATTAGCGGCTCTCAATTTATCCTTTTATTTCTAACACACAATAACAAGTGTTTGGAAGTTATATCAAGTATATCGAATAACAAGAGTGTTTGGAAGTAATATCAGGAGAAACATTTATTTTTCGTTTTTAAGAAAATTTTTGTGGCATGAACAAAGCAACAATTTCGAATTAGTAAAATTGACTAATTAGGAAATGGGATAGATTAATTTACTAAATAATTATGACATGAAATTATTAAACATAAAATATCATATTGAACTAATTAACTTTCATTTAAAAAATCAATTCTTATTATTTTAAGTATTTTAATTCACTTTTTAAAAAGTACGTGACTTTTAACTCATATTTTTAAAGAAAGGCCTATTGTGAAAGTTAAAGCAAACAAAAGCTATTTTATTTTCCTAAAAAAGCACGCACTGTTTCAACTTTTGAAAATTTCTTTTCTTCTAGAATTTTAAAGTTATTTACGTATTTTTTTTTTTTTATTTACAATTAAGAATGAAATTAAACTCAAATACGTATCTTAAATTCTTTGTAAAGTTTTAGCCTTATTTACAAAAAAAAAAAAAAAAAAAAAAAAAAAAAAAACTCATATAACTTGTATATTTTATTCTGATTTAACGCATATTTAACCTTTTGTACCATTTATTTCATGTAAACTCAATTTGTGTTTACATTTATGCAATTAGAGGTTCCAGTTTAAGTAGGAAAAAAAAATCTTGTTAAGCTATATCTGATTATAAAATGCAAAATAAATTCCATTTAATTACTTTTCTAAACGCAAATAACATCGAAAAAATTTTAACATTCCAAAAACGAAACTTTATGAAAATAGTCTTTGTATGAGAAATTTTTACGACTCAAAAATATTTGGAAATAAAATAAAATTTGTTCAAGTACCTTCATTAAAAATAATTGTAACAATGTTGACTTTATTGCAATTAGACGCTGAAATTGTAAATACTACATTATTAAAAAAAAAAAAAGAGGTTTAAAAAAGATTATTTTTAAGAAATTTGTTTCGTCATTATGTGTTAGCTTATTTATTTTACCTTTTTAAAAATAAATAAATACATAAATAAATAAAATAATAATTTTATGCATGTATGATGATTTAACAAATATTTCTTCATTACTTTATGTGATTAAACTTTGGTAATTATTATCTATTAATTTTAATGATGAAGAGTTTCAAAAGAAAGGGCTTTTGAAAACAAGTTTTTGAATTTAAAGGAGTTTTAAATATTGATTCATTGACAAATATGTAGAAAAATACATTTGTTAAAAAAAAATAATTAAAAAAAAAAGATATAAATTACAATTCATTACTTATTAAAATTCAGTATTACTAAATTATCTCTCTAAACAAATCTATACAATACAAACTTAATTTTACCATTTCAATATTTAATTTATACATACATTTTTCATGCACTCATAGCAATGCTATTTTAAACTGTTGATGTTAATGCATTTTCTAATACCACAATATTTTTTTTTCAATTATAATCAATTAAAAGTTAAAAGCATTTTAAATAAATTTTAACATTGTGTTATTTAACATTTTTTAAATGTATATATATATCAAATAGTATGTATATTGTTTCAAATCCATTTTTCATTGTAATATTTAATTTATGAATGATTTTTTTTAAATCTATATTTATATATGCGCTTTATATGCCAATTATTATGTAGCTACTCTTTTTTATGAATTGAACTTTATAACTTTCTTTATTGAACTTTATAAATTTATCAAATTTCATAATAAAATCATAATTAAAAATTTCAGAAACGTTTGTTTGATTAAAACGGAACTTTTTTGTAATAATTAAATTTGATATATAATCCTAAATTTTAAATTGAAAAAAATTAAATTTTCATTTAACTCATTTTAACTTCAAATTGTATTTAAACATTTAAAATGTTTTATTGAAGTGTTTATAAAATACATTTAATGTATCGAATACCAAATGTATTTGGATGTCTGCCAACAAATAATACTAACCACTTCACATATACGTATAGATTTCATTCAAAAAATTTTGGAGAAAGAAAATTTAGAAAAATATTTTTCCTATATCAATTCTTAAAAGAATAATAAAATATAATGTGATAATTTATTTCATTATATACATGTGCTAATCTTTATATACATGTGCTAAATCATAATTAATCTTTTGCTGCATACTTATTTCTTTGTTAATGTACATAGATATTTGCATATCAGTCTACTTATTTCACAGTTTCACTTTTTATTGAAAGAGTTTACACTTTGGTTTATTATGACATCAACAACAAGAAAAACAAAAAGAGTTAACCCCTTCCCCCCCGAAAAAAAAAAAAAAAAAAAAAAAAAAAAAGTAATTGTTATTGTTCATATTCTCAAATAGGTAAATTATTATTCGAAGCTTTTTATATGAAATTGACTTTGTCATCGTGTCTTCGTGTCACGCTAATAAACAAGGCGCCCCCATTTTAAAGTAAATATAAGCTATTCCGTTTGTCTATCCTTGGCTTAGTTGGTTAGAGCGTCAAGTTAATAAAACGCGGTGTTCGAGAGTTTGATCCCCGAAGGTCCGGCGCGTTAATTTTTGCAGATAATTAGTAAAAAAGGTGTCACTTGATTAAAAAAAAAAAAAAAAAAAAAAAAAAAAAAAAAAAATTCGTTGACTACACAGTATCCTAAGCATTTTTGAAGAGTTTAAAAAGCTTTTTTTTTTTTTTTTTTTTTTTTTCTTAGATATTAAAAAACACAAAATGTTTTAGATATTAAAAAAGCACAAAATAAAAACTTTTAAGTAAGAAATATATACATAAATATTTTTTTAGAAGTTTTTTATTGAAATTTAATTTTGTTATCGTGTATACGTCTCATACTGAAAAGTAAAAAGCCTCCACTTTAACGTAAACTTTAGCACCTTTTTTCGTCACATGTTAGCTCAATTGGATAGAGCGTCATGTTGATAACGCGATGGTTGTAAGTTCGATTCACGGAGGTCGATGTGTTACTTTATTGCATATAATTAATAGGAAAGGTGTCAACTGATAAAATAAAGGTCCTTCATTGTCTACACGCTGTCCTAAAAATTGTTGGTTAATTATTTTAAGATGCTTCTTTTAGTTACTAAAACGCGCAAGAATAAAAATATATATATTAAAAAAAAAAAAAAAAAAATGGAAGACTGCCCTAAAAAGCATAAAAAAAGTTCTTGCAAGGTCATGCTATAAATAAATAAATAAAAGTTTCAACAATAAGAAATTATTGAAACACAAAAATATAAATATTTAAAGAAAAACATAAACATTTCACTTTGCAAGAGATAAAAAATTTTAAATATTCAAAATATTTTAAAAAGCATTCGAAATTTTTTTCTTTTTGTATAAGTATTTGTTGGAATCTTTTAGCATGATCTGTGACTTTTCTTTACTGTTCATTGATTTTTAATTGGAGTGTGTCATGAGTTGGATTCTCCAAGGTCCAACATGTTAATTTTTGCAAATAATTAATAGAAAGGTGTCAACTGATAAAAGAAAAACTTTCAAAGTCTACACAGTATCCTAAGAATTTTTTATTCTTTTTTTTTTAAGTTTTTTTATAACTAAAAAGCAGAAAATAAAAATTTAAGTAAAAAAACATTTTTTAAAAGTAGAAGCTTTTTATTCTGGAGCCCTGAAAGCCATAAAATAAAAATTTATTCTTGCAAATACATGCTATAAATAAATGAAAGTTTTAACACTAAGAACATTTTAGAGAAAAATATAGATATTTCACTTTTGCAAAAGATGAAAATTTTTAAAAAAGCTTTCGAGACCTTTGAAATTTATGGCTTAACAAATACTTATGTAGAAACTAATGATTAAGAACATTGGTTTCGATAGCTTTTAAAAATATTTTGAATATTTAAAAATTTTCATCTCTTGCAAAGGGAAATATCTAAAATTTTCTCTAAAATTCTGTTAGTGTTAAAACATTTATTTATTTGTAGCATGTCTTTGAAAGAATAAATTTTTATTTTATGTTTTTCAGGGCTCCACAATAAAAAGCTTCTACTGTTAAAAAATGTTTTTTTACTTAAATTTTTACTTTTAATTTTATTTACAGTCTTCCGACTTAAACTTTGAGTGGGGGAAAAATGGTTGTTTCAGGCAAAAAAAAAAAAAAAAAAAAAAAAAATGAGAGAGAGAGAGAGAGACAGAGAGAGAGAGAGAGAGAGAAAGAAAGAAAAATCATAACATTAAAATTATGGTAGGGAAAAAAAATGATCCGTGAAAGTTTCTAAAATTTAATAATAAAAGAAAATTAGATGTATAAGAACATTAAAATTAATATAAAACCAATATATGATAATCTTATTCTGTATTTTAATTTTGAAATAGCGTTAAAAAAAGAACATACGGGAAATGTTGAATTTTTTTTAATGCAAATGCTTACTATATGAGCTGCAACGACGACATTAATTAATTGGCTGAATTTTTTCGAATGATTAGTAATGAAATGATAATATTCAAGAATTGTTAAACTGCTTAAATAGATATGTAGAAGCTGGTTTATTAATGCATCCATACTCACAATGTAATTAATCTATTTCAAAATCTAGCAAATAAAGAATAAAATACAGATTTAAAGTGCTCATTTTTTAAGCATGTTCTTAATATATTTTCAGTAATACTACATACATTCTAAAAAAACTTAAACTTCGCTGTCAAACTTTATTTTGAAGTTTTGCGGTTGTCAGTAAAATTTACAAAAGGCAAAAAAGTAAAATACGGCAAGTAAGGTATAAAAGTCCGGCTCAAACATAAAATTCATGGCTAAAGTTTGGCAGCAAGGTTTCAGTTCTTTACTATGTATAAAACCAAAGTAAAATAATAAACTCCATTATTCTCATAGTTTTCAGAATGAAGGAACATGCTTGAGTTAAATTACAATGTAATCTAAAAAATGAAATAAAATAATAATAAATTTTTCGGAGAATTGCATTACATCAAACAGATTTGAAATATATTCTTATTCTAGCTTGAGAGAAACGGCTTTACGCTAGTTATTTTCACATGCCTTTAAAAACATATTAATGGAATTTTTATTTTTCACATGAATCATGCAACAAATATCTTCTAAAGCATATTTCGGGGAAATATTGTTTTATTGAAGTTACGAAATTGATTGAAAGATTACACTACATAATACACTGAGGGAAAAAAAAAAAAAAATATATATATATATACATATATATATATATATATATATATATATATATAAACAGCTTTCATCTAAAATGAATAAATGGTCATTTTCTTAATCCCTTAACTAGAAATATAGATTTTCGAGCTATGCGCATAAGGCACGCCAATAAACTGAATAGACGAAATGCTCGAGAAATTCTAGTCTACTCATTTTTAAATGGTGGAACAATATTCTGAATATTTTGAATATTCTAAATCTTTTGTATTGCGAGAAATTCTCAATTGATTTTATAGAATTGGGTAATAAACCAAGATTATAGTTGCTGAAACCCGCCTCTTGTATTCGCATTTAGTTGCAGAGATTTTTAAATAATTTTGCCCTCGAGAATATAGGCAAATACTCTAAAATTATAATAGGGGTTTCTAGAACTCGCTTTCAAAGAGGACTGGAATTTATAAGGATGACATGGAACTATTTTTTCTAGAGCCACAATTTAGATTCTAGATGTCAGTTACAGAATTTTTTCTCAGTGTATGCAGTTTTGTGAACTCTTTACCATTCAAGAATGAAAAAAATACAACTTACCGAAAATGTGAAGCATATTTTAATTTATGTTTCAGTAATTTAAGAAAGTATTTTGCTAATAAAAGGAACTATATTTATGTAAAATGTAATTAACTGAATCCAATTTATTGCCATTTACACTGAGAAAAAAAAATATACCGCCTTCCTCTAGAATGAATAAGTGGCCATTTCTAAATACCTTAACTAGAAATATAGATTTCCAAACTATGAGCTTAAGGCACGTCAATAAACTAAATAGATGAAATTATCGAGAATTTCTAGTGTACACATTTCTAGATGGTAAAACAATATTCTGAATACTTTAAATATTCTGAATCATTTGTATTGCGAGAAATTTTCACTTGATTTTCTAGAATTGGGTAATAAACCAAGATTATAGTTGCTGAAACCCGCCTCTTGTAGTTTCATTTATTTGCAGAGATTTTTAAATAACTTTGCCCTCGAGAATATAGGCAAACGCTCTAGATTTCTAATAGGGGCTTCTTGAACTCGCTTTCCAAGGGGATTAGAATTTATAAGGATGACATGGAACTATCTTTTCTAGAGCCACAACTTAGATCCTAGATGTCAGTCACAGAATTTTTTCTCAGTGTACGAATTAAAAAAACTCTACATTATTTACTTATTTATTTTATTTTATTTCATTTACAGTTGTTGAGATAATTAGCTTGGAAGTCTTCTTTAAGTCTGATGTGGTATGAAGTAAATACTCAGCTCTGATCTAGCTAGTCATCTAGAACTTAGGAAATTTTTCTAATAAAACTATATTGCTAAATTAAGACAATATTTGATAACAGCATTTAAAAGATTTTTGCTAATCGGCAGAGAATAAGATAGACTCAAAACTGACCTAAGAAGAAATATTTTCTAGTTTTTTATTACCCGAGGAATATCAACTTCTTATGGAGCAAAAATGAATGTTTCTAAATACATTACTTAATAATTTATATTCAAGTTAATAGGATCCTATGATTCATTCGTTTTCAAGAACTATTTGGGAAATGATTTTTCAAAAGTAATGACTTTAAAATTGACAAAAACCAAAAGGTAATTAAATGATTTTTAGCAGTCAAAGTAAAACCATAATTCTGATTTATTTTACTTGTACAACTGATATACCCTACTATTGACTTATATTATCAATATTACGTTCAGTATTCCTGTCAGAGTAAAGCTAATCCAAACGGCTTGTGATAACGGAACATTCCCATAAATTAACAACTTCCCTTTTCTGCAGCTCACGCAATGCAATGTCTAAGTGGTTCGAATTCTAGTAGCTCTAATTACCGGCCGACATCGCGCCAATTAACCAATTAGCGTCAGTTATGCTCTTGATGCAGGCATTAGTATTGTGTAGTGTCGGCAAGGAAATGAGAATGTTTTATTTCTAGGAGAACTAATCTGACGAACTTCCATTAAAGTGAGGGATGATTGCTTGCAGGGGAATGTTTAGAAAGAATTGGAATGGAAGTGTGTTTTCATTTGGAAATTTTGATTACTTGAAATAAAAGTTTCTGTAAACTTCTTTCTCATATTATGAAAGTCTCATTTATCAATATTTTAGCACGTCACTATCTAAGTGTTTAAAAAAAAAATATCAAAAGTATATTTAATTAAATTTATTTTTGACAGATTGTATTTTAGTGCTAAAGTATTTCAGTGTCTATATCCATTAAAAAAAAAAAAAAAAAAGAAGAAATAAAAAAACTTTGATAGAAATGCCACACATCTAAATGTATTCCAAATGCTACACCAATCTAGTGATAATAAGAAATTTCAGGTATCAAAAATAAGAAATGTGACACGAAAAATATATTACCTTTCCCATTCATCCAACAGTTTCTCAGTGATTGCATTCAAAAGGCATAACTTTTAAGAATTTTATATAAATTACTAATTTACTTACCGTTCTAAAAACAAATATGATGTAGTTATTAAACTACTAGTTTATATATTCAGTTTTTTTTTTTTTTTTTTTTTTTTTATGTTGAGCATAAGGAAAAGAAAAGAAACGTTCTTTTTTTAAACTTTAAGAATTTGTCGGAATTAGTTGTTATCTTTCAAGTAATTTTTTAACTAGAAATAAATATCCTTTTGTACAGAATATAAATTTATATATATATGTGAGTGCATGTGCGTGTGTCTGTGTGGTTCATATTAGTTTCTTTCTTTGTTTCTTTTTTTTTTTTTTTTTTTTTAAATCGGTTATATAAATATTCTTTTTAACTCAATGTCAAAAAAAAAAAAAAAAAAAAAAAAAAAAAAACTTTATAAAATTAGAAATGACGAAAAATAGCTGATTGAAATATATGGGTTTACGACACTAATAAGAATAGAGTATGAATAATGTAATTTAATATTGATAGAGCGAACTAAAGAGTTAAGCATGTACAAGTTAAATTAAAATCTTGTGCACTAATATTAGTGAAACTTTATCGGAAAACTAAAAAAGCAAAATCATACAATTTGAAATTTTATGTTACATATTAACCCATAATGATAATAAAAAAAAAAGTACAAAATAATTAATATGCTAAAATATTGATAGATTTTTATAATAATTACTTTAAAAATTAATGATTAAATTTTTTTGAAAAAGCAAATTGTTAAAACGTGTATAATTATTTAATACAGTTAATCCTTTCTGGCGCACAGTAATTCTTCTCATTTTAAATCAACAGTAGCCGGGATATAGGAATGAAATTAGAAAACTAGAAACAAATGAAGTTTTACCCTCTAATTTATAAAAGTAAAATGCTATAAAAAATTTCTGGGGTGTGTTTTTGCAGTTGGGAATTGAAATTAGGTGTTGCTGTAGGTGCAATACCGTTCTTGAAATAGTTAATGTTCAACTTCCTTTAATATTGCCCATCCGTAAAACATATTATGAATGAACGAAGAAATATACAAGAAAAAGATTTAAAATTTCAAAGATTTAAATGTAATTTGAAAAGAAGAACTGTGAACTTTTATTCGTAATGTGAAAAACAGTTGTGATCTTTCGACGTTTCTACGTTATTGACATAATTAAAAAATACTTTTGTTATTTTTTGTAAAGCTTATTACTTTTCGTAATTGTGATATATTGATAATTATTTCTCACTGAAGTTGTATACTTAGTACAGAAATACAAAAGAGGACGCCTACCTCTAACAATCCTCAACCAGTAATTTTTTAATATTTTCAAAATTAAAATATTTTTCGAACAAATTAGATATTTTATGTTTTTAACACTTTCAAATAATTTTGTTTCTGATGTGATTTGATGAGTTAATAATTAATAATATATATATACAGTAGGTGCCGCTTAATGTGATCGCGGATAATGTTATCATTCGTTTAATGTTATCAGAATCACGAAGTCCCGAACGCTTGTATATTAACACATGTTAAAAAAATCGGTTTTTGTAATCAGCGCCTTCGGTTATTGTTATCACTTTCAAGTATCATTTTCGATTTTTTTTTTTTTTTTTTTTTTTTTTTTTTTTAATTTAGTCAACAAATTTGCAAACTATAAAACCAAATTGAAAATCCCCAAAAGAATAGAAGGCCTCTCTGATTTTTTTTTTTTCTCTCTGCCCATTTGTACTTATAATCCAAGCATTTTAGCTATGGAAAGAAAACGCAAGGACTTAACTCTTAAGGACAAAACTGACATTTTGAAACGCTTTGATAATTTACCCAAGATGAGTCAGAGAAAGCTGCTGCTGCACTAAAAATCTCTCAGCCATTACTCTGTAAAATATGATAAAGAATAGCGGCGAGATTGGCAATAAAGCGAAGATGAACGCAAATTTGAACTGTAAGCGAATACGTACTAGAAAAGATGGAGAAGTCGAATCTGCTAGGAAACTGAGGTTTGTAAATATTAAGCAAAATGATGCGCTCATAGACGGTCCTTTAATGCGGCAGAAATCTGAAGATCTTGCTTCTAAAATGGGCAAAGGAACCGCAACAGACGGTGATTTAATCGTTGGCGAAAAAGAGAGAATATTGTGTTCAAACGTACCAATGGAGAAGAAAAAGATGCTAATTTTTCAGCTGCAGAAAAATGGATTTTCGAAGAATGACCGAAAATAATCCCTCATTATTCCTCCGACAGCATCTACATCTACAATGCTGATGAAACCACACTTTATTTTCGTGCCTTGCCAGAACACACGCATCTGTTTAATGTCGTGGGATGGGATAGAGTGTCCGAGGAAACAATTAAGAACTGTTTCTCGCACGGTGGATTCGTTAAAACTGACGAAGGTATGAACATACCGGAATTCGACGAAACAGTACTCGTACCATCAGACATAACTGAAAATGACTTTGCAGAATGGATGTCTATAAATGAGAATGGCCAGGTGACTTCCACAATGACTCAGGATGCCGGGCTGTGTCTTGTTCTATCGAAAAAAAAAAAAAAAGATGAAAAGGCATCAGATGCAGAGGATGACGATGTTGAAAACATTGTTGAGAATCCTCCAACTGCTACTGAAATGAGACAGACTCTCCATGTCTTGGGACTCGGAGTGCAACAAAGAGACTCTTCTGAAGACTTTCATGAACATTACAGGTATGGAAGTTTTATCAATAATTTGCTGACACAAAAAACAAGGCAGACAACTTTGTAAGACTTTTTTTAATTGACCTATTTTAACGATTTGTTCAATATAGCGTTTAAATTGATCATTGTCTTGTGTCAGCGTTAAAATGATCATTGTCAAATGGATTATTGTACTTCCAAAAACAAATGTTACGTACGTAGTAAAATTAAAATTTTGTATTCCTGATACTTTTCGTTTATTGTTATAAATCGGTTATTATTATCAAATAGTATCTGTCCCAAAGTGATCACATTAAGCGGCACCTACTTTATATATATATATATATATATATTATTTTATTATAATTTTGAATAAATTTGATGTAATAAAATTTGATTGGTCTACTTGTAATTTTAAATAGTTCTATATATTGATCTGTATTCCCATTACGTACATAACTTAGAAGTTTTTTTTAAAAGACTTATGTTTATGGTGTTTTCTTTTCTTTTTGAGACCACAGTATTATTATTATTATTAGTGTTTAGTTTTGTGTAACATGCAATTTTTAGATGGTTTATTTTCTAACATTGTATCTGTGGAAATACAAGCAAAAAATCAATGCTATTATATACAATAGTTTCTTTATTATATTTTTTACAGTTGTAATTTATATATAAAGAAACACATATGCACACATCGTGTATAGTCAAAATGTCTACAACAAATATTATTAAAGTAATATATATATATATATATATATATATATATATATTACGAAGAATTGTAATAATAACTATTGGATCTTTAAAATAAAGGTGCGTTTGTCTCTGTGCCTGTGTTTAAATTTGTATATTTTTCCGAATAAACTAATCTAACTGTTTATTAAACTATTCTTGCATAAATTATATACATAATATACATAATATACAACAAATAAAGAATATTAAAAGCAAGTCTTTTAAAAAAATGTAGAAAAAATATAATTGATCTCTGTAGGAAATTGCAACATAGAAAATAATAATGATATTCACTTTTTTTATATATCTCTGTGCTTCATTGTGCATATGTAGCTAAATACAGATGCAAAATGTAGCACAGATATATTCATGTAGCAAACAACTAATGAAAAAAATTTATGAAAAAAAAATAATTTAATGGAAAAATAGCTTAATAAAGCACATAAAAAATATTTTAAAACAATAAATATACCATTTTCTTTCAAGAACTTAAACGGAAATTTCCAGCGTAAAAGAAAGAAAAAAAATTTCTTATAAATAAGTACAAAAGCCTTTATTAAGCAAGTGTAATAAATACAAAAGTACCAAATTTGCTAACGCACTCTTGTTAAATGATATTTTTCATTTGTATGAAAAAAGTTAATGAACGATTGTTTGCTAAATACTAAGTATCTGCTAAACAGGCACTGAGTAAGTTCGTTGACACAAAAGAGAGAGAGAGAGAGAGAAAGAGGAAGAAAATCAGCAATGAACAGCAAGATCAAGTTCGGAATTTGGAAGAAGAGACTTCAAGGCGATTACCTCGATTTGGCACAGTTCCAAACGACAACTAAATCCTGGCTTAGTATCCTAAAAATCAAGTTAGTATCCTTTGAATTATTTATTTCTTTTGTTTCTTGAAGTAAAAATACATCCGTAAATTATGTATAAGAGCTATTTTCTTAATATTCAAATAGAATAAAAAGTGAAAGAATATAAAACAAACAGATAATGCAGTACAAGCAGAAATTTGTAAACTTGGAATAATAGAGGTTATTAACTCTAGAAAAATCAGAAACGGAATTCTCTCTAATTTTATGAATTATTTATACAGTGGGTTTTGGTATTATACTTTTATTGTTTGCTTAAGAATGAAATTTGGTTAAGATATTTAAGGTTACAATTAGGTTTTTCTTTTTTTTTATTATTTATTTAAAGGTTCATTTGCGATGACGTAACTGTTGGTTACATAATTATTTTTCAGATTTATATTCTGATCAGAAGATGAATGGGTTATATAATTGTTAATCAGATTATAAATCAAATTAGATGGTTACATAATTTTAATCAGATTAAATTATTAATTAGATTACGCAAGCGTTAATTAGAACCTTATTAAAATGAATGCAAAATATTAATTTTGATATTTTAAAATGAAATATTTATTCAGAGAAACTTATAATCCAAGTTATTTTAACATTAATAAACAGTAAATATATAGTCATACACTATAAAATTATCAAATTATGCGAATACATGGTGTTAACCTGTTAGCGCCCCTGCGTTTTAGTGACAGTTTATAGCGTCACTGTAAATGATCCTTGAAAGTTTTATGTGCCTACTATTAATTATTATTTCATAGTTTGGATAGTCATTTTATGATTTTTCAATTCGTCACACATATATTTGCTTTTTGCGCAGGTATACTAACTTAAATCAAGTTGAATAATATATATTATAATACTTTACTTTCGAGTTCTTTGTCAACATATAATAAGAAATTAATCTGTTATCTCAAAGTTTTTCTATCTCGAAGTTTTCTCGATAGAACACTAAACGTCAATAAATGAGTATAGGCTTTAAATTTAAGACTATCAGAAGAATTGTTTAAGTTAATATATTTTACTGTCAGTTGTCTATATTCATTTATAAGTGAAATAATCAGCTAATAATATGTTGCAAAATTATTTCGGGCGTTAACGGGTTAATTAAGCGATTTCATTGCTCTTTCGAAATTTCTTTGTTTCCAATGAAGGAGACTTGCATCACAATTAATTTAGAAGTATGATATATAATGTATAATGCACAATGTGTGTGAATTATAATACAGGTTATAATATAGAAGTGAATTGTTAATAAAACTGCTTAGGAAATCGCAACAAATTTGCGAATACATATTATTTAGGCAAGAGAAATAGATATGTTGAAACGGTTTTATTTATTTTGTAAGGCTGTTTTGTATAATGTTTTTACGTGTGTAATTTTCACCCAGTTCCTCTCATTCGATTGACCTGAAAATTTACAAATATTTTCGTTGACAATATATGCTAAAGCAGTAACGGGTAAAAAGGTGGACCGTCTGGGGCCTTGAGACTCCCAGCTCCGGCTCATAATTTTAACCCATTTCTTATCATGTGATTGAGCTGAAGTTTTGCATATCTGTTTTATAATTCACATTCACTAAATTGAAGTTTTTAGCGCACTTTGAAATAGAAATATGTGTTTAATTTTTAATTTTTAATTTTTATCTCATTTAAAAAAGGGTTTTTCTTAGAAGTGGAGATATAGGATATTTTAAGGTAAAAAAATCAGCACAAAAAAATAAAAAGGTTGAGTTAACATTATTTCAAGGCTTTAAACCTACATGTCTATTTTCTTATATATATATAACTGGTTGAGGTTTCCAATGTGTAATTCAATCGAATGATTAAACAAGTTATATGATTATTCCATTAAATAGCAGAGTAGCAGAGATTGCCTATTCAGTTATCAATACTACATTTTTATCTATTTATTAACCATATAATTTAGGAAACAGTAATAGTGTTATTGAAAATTTTTCATTAAATTATTATTATTATTATTTTGGAGTATTAAAGGGGAAATTTAGTTTAAAAATGTAAATTATATTTACATTTTTTTTAACGTATTATAAAAATTAAACATAAAATACAAATTTACAGAAGATTTGAGTTAAAAAACGAACTTTTAGTTTAAAATTAATTGCTCAAACATTATAAGTATATCATCCATCTTTCTCCTAAAAACTTAATTAAACCTAACTCCTTAATTTTTTTTTCTTTTCTTAGAATGAAAATATTAGTATCATTGATTAATATTTAAAATTTTACCTCTGTTTTGATTTTTAGAATATAATGTAAACCTATTTTATGCCTAAAATACTACAAAAGATAATTTTTTTAAATAATTTGCTCTGACATAGCCTTTATCATGTTTTGTTTACCCTCGAGTTTTGAAGCTAAAAGTATTTACACTTTTCATGGGATCGTTTACAGTTTCTTTTAGTAAGGAAAATAAATTTTGAGATCTATTATCAAACCAACATTTTTTTTTCAACATAATGCATACTTTTAAAACCATTTTTAAAAATTTCAAATTAAATAAATTAAACTAAATTAAATGTGTGTACTTACTTTTTAATAAATAATAAATAAATAAACTTTTGTTAATAAAAGAACTCAAGCCATATATCTAATTATATCTAATTGTTGAAATACACCTATTAGAAGTATACATAGTACTTATGATTAAACTTTCTCTCTAAAGACTTCTGTAAGATTCATGAAGCCAAATGGGTCAGATTGCCACTAAAATCGGTATCTACGCGCTATTAATAAATAAATGAGTAAATACAAAAATAATGATTCAAAAATTGTCCACTAGATAGTGCTTTGCAATGAAAACGACAAATTTATGAAATGGAATGACCCTAAGCGCATCAATATAGATTTAAATTATTATTTATCCTGTATCAGTTATTTCCTTTGGTGTGAAACTGTGGCCTTCAGATTCTAGGTGCTGGGTTTTCCCAATTCAGTTATGGAGGCTCGTGGCTGTTCGAAAGCTATTTTAAGTCGTAGGTCTATGCCTAATGAACCTTAATGTGCAAAATTTAACCTTAAAACTACACAGAAATCCACCTTTGTAATATATGTATATATATATATATTATGGAAAGCGCCCTCTAGTGGATATTTTATATATATTTTTTTTTTATTCCAAGAAGTCATTTCCTGAACTCGTGTAGATACTGATATTGATGTTAATTCGTCCATTCGTTTTTTTTTTTCAGGTTTCAAATATATATATATACAGGGTGTTCCAAAAGTTCCCCCCCCCCTCCTAACTCGAAAATGAGTCGAAATTGTGAAAAAGGGCGAAACACGTGTTCAATGAATTCGAGAGGGACCTCTTTTGGTGAAAAACATTTGGACCCGGAGGGGGGGGGAGGTAGAGGGGCCGCGGTAGGGAGGACAACTTTAAAAATTCAAATAGAAAGGTATGTCTTGTGAAAGTGTATGTCCCTGTAAACGTCTCTTTAAATCAATGAATTCTATAAAAATAGTCTTGCCCTACGATGATTATTAAGGAAGATACATGAGTTTTAGATTTTTAAAATGTGAATTTTATATACATCCCATTTAATAATCATTGCAGGACAAAACATTTTATTTAAATTCATTGTCTTGAAGAGACGTTTCCTGGGATGTATCACAAGACACACTTTGCCCAAAAATGTTTGGGTCCGGACAAGGGGGTAGTAGTAATGCCGCTAGGGAGCCCAACTTTAAAATTTCAAACAGGACAGTATTTCTTGTGATGCATCCCTGGAAACATCTCTTCAAAACAACGAATTTAATATAAATAGTTTTGTCCTGCAATGATTATTAAAGTTGATACATAAGTATAAAATCCCCATTTCAAAAGTCTAAAAATTCAAGTATATAATCATAGTAGGGCAAAACTATTTATATCAAATTCATTGTTTTGAAGAGATGTTTCCAGGGATGTATCACAAGACATAGCTTCTCATTTGAAATTTTAAAGTTGCCCTCCCTAGCGGCCCCTGTAGCCTCCCCCCGGGTCCAAACTTCATGTGTTTCGCCATTTTTCATAAATCCGACTCATTTTCGAGTTAGGAGGGGGTGTGAGACTTTTGGAACGCCCTGTATATGTATATAGGAAAATTAATTATAATCACCATGTAAGTACCAGCGGTCGTCAACAATAATACTAAATTATTATTATTTGTTTATATAATAATTCATTTTACAAAATACTTTTTTTTTTTTCTAATCAAAGAGTGCAACATTTATTATTATGGCTTAGCACATTGTAAATTAAATTAAAAATTGTAATTTTTCTTTAATTCCGTAAGCTTTATTGACGTACGCTAAAGAAAATAAAATTGTATTAGTTCAATACAACAACGGTCAGCTTTGTATAAAGAACTAATGTATGTAGCGCTATTAATTAAGTAGGTTGAGTTAGTATCCTATTTCCATATCATTGTGAAAAAATTTAACTTTATATTACTTTCGAATTGCTAAAAATGTTTCTTAATAAAGGTGTGCCTTTTTTTTTTTTTTTTTTTTTTTTTTTTAGGACTGAGGACCTATTAGTCTCAATCTGGGATTTTTGCGTTGTCTTTTTCGATATTTGGACATTTATCGAAACCTAAAATTTATCGAAAATATAATTGAATAATTTGAAAGCGATGCTATAATTCGGAAGAAAAAAAAAAACTAATAGTCCTCCGTCCTAAACTAAATTCTGCTTTTACCAGAATTTCATGAAAACTTTTTTTTTTTTTTTGAAAGAAAAAGAAAAGAAAATTAATAATAATCAGTAACGTTACAAGAAATATCGAAAAAGTTTTTTTTTAATAATTTTGAATTAGGAAATAAATAGTGCGCGTGCAATAATATGAAATAAAAATAAATAAAAATATGAATTTAATGATTTGATTTTTATATAAAACACGATCGCGTGCTATCTTAAAAAGTAGATGTAAAATTTAAAGTTTAATTTTCTTGGCAACAATTATAAATTAAAATAAATAATTTAATGAAAGTTTAGAAGTTAGAATTTCTAATTTTATTATTTTAATTTTATCATAAATAGCATTTTTGAACAATGCACTCATTATTGCAATTCAACAATTGTACGAACACCTGCAACAATTGCGTATAAATAATGTGAACAATGCACGAAATTTTATTTCTTTCAACAATCAAATGCTTAACTTTTTAGCATTACCCTTCAGTCTAATTATAGACCTTATCTGAGATGGCGTATCCATTCTTAGAAGTGCTTTTTGTGATTTACTTTTTTAAAAAGTTTCTCACATGGCTTTTTTTTCAATTTTTCGAGTATACTGATATTGATGCTCGCAAAATTTACATATGTCCAGTCTTCTATGCTGGATTTTTGGAGTTTGATGATATTCCAGATGAGAAAACTATTCATCCATCTATTTCTAAATCAAATTTTTCGGCCAATGTTTCTTTTAAAAGTATTGATGTTTTTGATCAAAACGAAAATCAACTCAATCAAATAACTGAAGAGCCAAATTACATTTCCGAAATCATTAATAAAAAATATACTAACAAAAATTGGGTTTTAGAAAGAAAGAAAGAAATGTACATTTCAGCTTTAAATAGGGGACGTCCTTTGAAGCATCCCAAAATAAAAAGACTGCCAAAAGTTAAAAGTCTGCCCACTATTTTTGAATCACTGTCTGAGACTGATAATGACGAACCGTTTGAAATGAAAGGGAAATCAGTTCTTTCTCAGACAGTGGACGCAACCAGTAAAAATAGCCATGTTTCTGTTTCATTGCCTGGGACTGATACTGACGAACCTTTGTTTCAAATCGAAGGGGACTCAGTTCTTTCTCAGGCAATGGGAACACTAAATGAAAATGAACAAGCGTATATTTCAGAACGACGTGGTAAAAAAAGGAAAAAGAAATTCCGAAAATTAAGGAATTTCTTTAAAACATGGTGTTGCTGTTGTTGCATTCCCAGTGTCAAGAATTAAAATCATATGGGATGTTTGATTGCAGTACGCATGGGGCCTGGAATATCAAAACTCCTCTGGCAGTAGGCAAGGGGGCCTGCCTTATCAAAACTCCCCATGAGAAACGATGCATGGTGACCTCCTCGTGGTGTTTCTCGGGTTACGCTAACAGCCATGCGTTTAATGTAACATATAAGCTTTTTTGTGTGCGTGCATCCGAGTGTGAAGATGCGCACGAGCATTATTATTATTATTATTATTATTATTTTGGTAAACGGATAAAAATTAAAAAAATAATTATAATTTTAACTTTAGTTACATAAATTCTGAAGTTACAAAAATTCCCCTCAAAACCATGTTTCAGTGTGTAACTAAGAAATAATTAAATTCATAATTCACAACTTTTATTATTTTAATACTATTATTCTGGAAATAATACTTCTAATGCTAAAAATAATCTTGAAGTAATCTTGAAAAGCATTTTATTTATTACTTCTTTCCGACGAGAAAATGTCAATGATAACTATACAAGTACTAGTTTGTTAAATTAAAAAATACCAATTCCAGTTAACTATTATAATAAATAAACTTTCTTAAAAATATTTATTTTAGTTTTACACATTGAATAGTGAAGGAAAAATACTATTTTATTACACTTGTGAAATAAATGAAAAAAAAAAAAAAAAAAAAAAATTCTGAATAGGTTATCAGACAAAAAGTTAAAAAAATTGTGGCGACTTCTTTTCCGCACCTGGTTCTTTTCTTCCTGTAAACTTATCTTGAGACACATTAAGACACTGATCATGCTTTGTTTACTTTTAAAGATTTTACTTTTACTTACGGCACAAACATAAAATACATAACGAACACATAAATTAACATCAAATAAAGTATTTTAAAAACAACATATACAAGGTCTGGCTTTTAATTTCCAGGACTGACGTAACTGTAGGCGAACGAAAAGCCGGAAGATGGCGCTAGTGATTGCATATTGAAGAGCGTTTTCTTGCGCATGTGCAGTGCAAGCGGCGCAATTCTGAAGTAAGTTGTTCTCTTGGAAAGGCGCATTTAAACGTAGCTCTTAAATTCCTATTGTCAAAGTGAAAATGGAGCAGAGAATTAACATCAAATTTTGCATCAAATTGGGCAAGACAGCTGCGGAAACCTACGAAATGTTAAAACAAGTTTACGGCAAGGAAGCATTATCCCGCTCAAGAACTTTTGAATGGTTTAAACGCTTTCGGGACGGGCGAGAAAGTGTCGAAGATGATCCACACACAGGTCGGCCGCAGTCCGTACGCACGCCGGAAGCAATTGAAAAAGTTCGCGATATGGTGAAAACGAATTCGTAGAGTGAGGCCTCATTTAAAAAAAAATGGGAGTTGGCTGCTGCTACATGACAATGCCCGCCCTCACACTGCGTTGCCTGTGAAGCGATTCTTAGCCCAGCATGGTGTCGTTGAGATGCGGCATCCACCATACTCTCCAGACCTAGCACCTGCAGACTTTTTCCTGTTTCCTATGCTGAAAAATTCGATGAAGGGACCAAGATTTCAGGATGTCGAAGCCATCAAGAAAACCGTAACGTCAGTATTAAAGAGCATACCAAAAGAGGACTTTAAAACTGCTTTCCGAAATTTGTACAGTCGAGCACAGACGTGCATTACGGCTGATGGGGATTACTTTGAATCATATTAAATGACTACGTGTTTAACTTTTTTTTCTTCTGAGTTATTCTATGAGTCCTGGAAATGAAAAGCCACACCTTGTAGAATGGAACGTTAGTCCATCTTGATTCACATACGCACACACGTTGCCACATTTTTGTACCAAACTTTTCAGTTCTTGTTTTGGAGTACTCTCGAAATCAGAGGTGCGGCGTTCACAAAAATCATGTCTGTTCTTTATCTAAGGAATCATTTATTATAAGTTTTTATCAATTCCTGAAAACTACGGATTTGATTCTAGCATTTGAGTTATTTTATGATATAAAAGAAAATGCTCTGAGACATATTTAAAAAATTACTATGGTTGTAAAACACAATTTATTTTCTTTATTTCTATCTCTTTTTACTCCGATCGATATTTTTTTTCTTTCTTCAGTATTTGCTTTTCATCTCTGGCAAGGACGCGAGGAGTTCAACATACGAGAGATGGCATCATTTCCATACGGACTGATATATACGTTAAGTTTTTAAGGCCATTTATTTTATTGTACTGGAGTATCATTTGGAAATTTTCCAAAAGGGAAAATAGTTATGCATTAGAATTATCTGATCCCTTTTTTATATTTTGATTCTTAATCTAGGACTGTGACCTTTCCAACACTGATGTACGTTCAATGATGTACGCTGTCATTTAGAAATCGAACAATGTGGAAAATGACTATCTCTCCACATATTTTTAATTGTCCATGAGTAGTAAAAAAGTACAAATAAATAAACAATAATTTTTAGAAATAGTAGAATTCAAATAGTGCAGATGTGAAAATTAAAATAAAATTGTACTTCATGTGAAGACTATGCTATCTATTCCAATATTACGAATACATTAAGTATTATTATTATTATTATTATTATCTTTCATTATTATTATCAATGCATTTGTTAACAGAATAAAAACCCCTAAAGATATTTTAGACAATCTTGGAATTTCTAATACTTAAAAAAAAAAAAAAAAAATTGCAAAAGCTACATTTTTTTGCTCATAAAATAGAGAAAGTAATTGCTAAAATTTACTCATAAATTTATATATTTGTTGTCAAATATTTTTTTTAAGGTATACATTTGCATTACACTATGGTAATCCTTCATAAGAAAATTTAAATATTTTTTTTTATTTTGACAAACATTTGTAGAATACAACACATATCTATTTGTATATTCAATTATGTAATAGCGACCCCATTAAAAAATCCCGAAATGTTTTACCCTAAAAACATATCATGTGTTTTTCCTAGCTTGCTATAAAGAGTATGAGTTTAAAGAAATAACAGTATTTATAGTATTGAATTTCAGGGTAAGAGAAAGTCGTGTGAGTGACACACCAGATTATTTGTATTATAAAACACCTATAGCAAATATTATTAAAAAAATATCTGATGATACAAATGCAGTCACGAAAGTTAATATTTTTAGCCACCAACAACAACATAAAGCGGGAAGTTAACTTAAGTATTATATAAAATAAAAATAACTCAATTTATAGAGTACATATTATCTAAAATTATGAAAAATATGACATAAATTAAAATATTTTAAAAATACGCTTTTGATTCAAAGTACAACAAAAAACTCCAATTCACCGAATATGGATGATATACACGTATACAAAACTTCAGTTGAATCGGATAATAGGAAGTGAATTAAAATTCAAGAACAAATTTTGAACTGCAGTTGAGGGCCTAGGCTCTCAGCCCCCTTCTCTTCCAAGTACGCTGCTGCTTCATCATGCATTGTCATCGGAATTATATGCAAAATTTAAGCTCAATAGGACGATGGGAAATGTGTTAACATTGAAAGAGAAATTTTGAACAAGAATTTGGGGCTCTGGGACCCTCAGATACCCACCCCTAAAACCGTTATTATTTGAGCATGTATTTCATAGGAGTCATGCATATATGCAAAATTTCGACTCAGTAGGATGATAGGACGTGGATGAAAATCTAATTCTTAGATTTGAGCTTCATACATAAATTAATAGCTTACAAAGCGAAAAAAAAAAAATGTATGTAAAAAAGTATGTGAATAAACTTTTAGGTAAAAAAAGGAAAAATTTAACGAAAACATTTCAGTCAAATTAAATTTCATAATATTACAGTTAGTGAAAAGTATAAGCACTGTAAATGTTAGAACGTAATTTCTATAACTATATAGGGTAAATGCTCCAGTGATTGATATGCTCCAGTAATTGAAATCTATCCCGAAATAATTAATAAATAAGAAAAATAATAAAAGCATATATTTTACATATAAGAATTTTAAAATTTTCTGTCAAACACTGGATACACACACATAGGGTGCTAATAACTGGTAAAATGAATAACTAGCAGTGTCAAACAAAGGAACATAGGGTGCCAATTACTTGAAAAATGAAAAACCGGCAGTATCAAATACTGGAACATTGAGTGGATGTAAAATAAAAATTCACAATATATATTTATATATATATACAATCAAATGTATATGTGGTTCTGAATGTCTTCCATGCCATATGCATTATTTTAAGATTTCTAAAAATATTTTTGATGACTATAACGTTAAAAACATCAGAGATTGCTCGAAAAGTGTCAATCACTGGTGCACTTACCCTAACTAAATTTTATTTGAAGAAATTTTCCAAACTATTTAGTTTTTAGTGCGCAGGTAAAATGGATGAAATTTTCCAAACATATTAAGTCACATTAATTTAATCTGTAAATTTTAATGTTTTAGTTATTTTTGTTTTTTATTTAATCAAATTACATTTATTTTTGTTGGAAAATATATAACTTATACTAGATAATTTTTCCAAGAGAGAGAATAGGAGAAACAAGTTTTGAAAAATATATTTCCTTTAATAATTTAAGGGATATCAATTATTAACAGTTTTGCACCTTACCAATTTCAACCCACAAATGCTGAAATTTCAAAATATTTCTGCCATTACAACAGATACATTAACGCATTCATAAAACAAAGAGAGAAAAGGACGATAAAAGAAGGAAAGAAAACTAACCAAATGTGATTTCTATCTTAAAATAGATCAGAAACTTACTTCCTGTCGTTCTGCATACATTAATTCAAGGCAAACTAGTTATGTAAATCATTCAATTACTTATAAATATATAATTTTAAACTACATATGTTCTTACCCCTCCCCCACAAAATAAATAAATAAAATAAATACAAAAGTGTTAATTTCAGTTTAATAGTTTTAATTTTGTATTTAATTTAATTTAATTTATTTATTTATTTATTTTTTTTTGTTGTTGTTCAACTCTCAAGATGCTGTTTTTAAATGTTGTGTCAGTTCTCAAGTGTGGGTCTTCCCTCTTCATCGTAATTCTTTGAAGCCAAAATAGCATCTCTTAACTCATATAACTTTAAATGTTGAGCTCCTTCCACTCCAAGCTCAGTAGCAACTTCTTGCAAATCTTTTATATTCCCTTTACCCAAAAATGCCATCTTCGAATGGATGAAATCAAATCAAGTTCAAATTTTCCGTGAATAAAATAAATTTTCTTATATTTATAATCACAAACCCTATTGTTTTCCCCCTAAGAACGCCAGATTTGACATCTTAGTTTTTATCTTAAACAACATTTTCCCCCAAATTAAATAAAATAATCATTTAGTCGGAATGCATACATAAAAGGATGAAAAAAAAAAGGTATGTTTTTTTTTTAATGTTCCATCAAGAGTCATATTTTGTATAAGTTTTATGTTAAATAATTAGGATTAAGCATTTAGATATTTTGTTCCGATTTTGTATTCCAACAAGGTAAAGAATAGGTAAATGGAAATTGAATATTTCGTAATGTTGAAATAATAATAATTCTAGTGTTTGAAAAATGAAAAATAGAAATATATTTGTTTATTTGTATTTAAAAAGCCGGAAAATAGTAAAAAGAATGGTGGAAAGAATATATTTTTATGCTATTCAAGATCATTGTTATTAATTTCTGTGTGTTCTTTTTATTCATCACGTGATTTAGAATAAATAAATGTTTCATTAAAGCAGATTGTGAAAAAAAAAAAAAAAAAAAAAAAAAAGTTCTGTTTTGATTTATTTGTTCTGTTTTATTGAATGATTGTTTATTTGTTAGACGTTGATAATGATTTATCTTTATTTTTATTGGAATATTAATGAAATATCTCAGTAAAAAAAAAAAAAAAAAAAAAAAAAACTAGTGAATTATTCTTGTGAACGTCCGGTTTTGTTTATTTTTTTTTACTTTGAGGAATGAATCGGAAATTGTTTTTTTTTTCCTGTTTAAAAGTAAGTTTGATTAAAGGTTGCTATAGCAACATTATTTCTAATTTATTGAAAGCTGGTTATGTAATAAAGTATATTCTGATTTATTTAATGAAAGAGTTGATTGTGTAAACATTTTTTTTTAATTTGTTATTTCGATACATATTTTTTTTTCTCCTTTTATGTATGCATTCCGACTTAATGATTATTTTATTTAATTTGGGGGAAAATGTTGTTTAAGATAAAAACTGAGATGTCAAATCTGGCGTTCTTAGGGGGAAAACAATAGGGTTTGTGATTATAAATATAAGAAAATTTATTTTAATTACGGAAAATTTGAACTTGATTTGATTTCATCCATTCGAAGATGGCATTTTTGGGTAAAGGGAATAAAAAAGATTTGCAAGAAGTTGCTACTGAGCTTGGAGTGGAAGGAGCTCAACATTTAAAGTTATATGAGTTAAGAGATGCTATTTTGGCTTCAAAGAATTACGATGAAGAATTTGTTAAAGAAACATTAGCGAACGTACTTGAAGCACGGAAGAGGAAAGAAGAGATGGAGGAACGCATAAGAAGGGAAGAAATAGAGGAACGTAAGAGGAAAGAAGAGATGGAGGAACGCATAAGAAGGGAAGAAATAGAGGAACGTAAGAGAAAAGAAGAGATGGAGGAACGCATAAGAAGAGAAGAAATATAATTGGAAAAAATGCGTTTGGAAAATGCAAGAATAGAACTTGAAAAGAAAGGAATTACAAATGAAACTTCTGAGAAAACGCGCGTAAAATTACATAACATCTTACAAAAATTTGATCCTAAAACATGCGAAATTAGTCTGTACTTAGTTCTTTTTGAGCGGCAGGCAAAACGTGCCGAAATTAAAAGGGATGATTGGGTTTCTCATCTCATTGGGCTACTGCCATACGAAATCGCGGAAGTTATAGCTCGGGAAGGCGAAGAAATCACGAATGATTACGGAAAAGTAAAAGAGTTATTGTTAAAGTGATATAAACTTACTCCTGAAAGATTTCGACAACTTTTCATTAAGCATACTAAAAAAGCTGATATCACATGGAGAGATTTTGCTTACGAGTTGAAAAACTATTTTACTGAATGGATTCGGGGATTAGAAGTTAACACATTTGAAGAATTATATGATTTGATTATTACAGATCAAATTAAAAGGAAAGTACCTCCAGAAATTAAAGAACATTTCATCGATGAATGGTCATTGTTTAAGTCATCTGATATTATTTCCAATAAATTAGATGACTATGAAAATGTCAAAATGACTTTCAATAAAAAACCGAAAGAAATTTCTCATAAAGAAAATTGGAATCTTCCATCCAAAGGGGCGAATTTCGGAAATAACAATAGAGATGAGAAAAGAGTTTTTACTAAGCCGCAGCAAGAACAAAGAGACATTCGTCCGAAATTCTCCTGCTATTGGTGTGGAAAGGAAGGCCATATGAAAAAATCCTACCCAAATTGAATTCAGCAAGTACATCTAATGTGAAAACAAACAAAAAGAGTCAAGAAAGTAGGGGCCTTAATAAGGTCAGTGTTAATCTAAATAGCGCTTGTTTCGAGTGGGAATTTCCAGTCAACGAGAAAGATGGCGAGCTTCTGAAAGTGGATTTAGGAATCGGAAGCCAAAAATTTCAAGGCATCGTGGACAGTGGTGCAGAAATCACCGTACTACGAAAATCAGTTGTACCTGAGGAACGCTTACAGGCAAGTGGGAAAATTCTTTTGAGACCTGCTATAGGTAATCCAGTGGAAGCACAACTTGTGTCAGTTCCGCTAAGTCTTCATACAGATGAAGAAATCATTCCATATGTTCAAGTGCATGCTGCAGTAGTAGAAGGGCTGCATGAGGAAGCTTTAATCACTCCCAGGGTATATGAATGGTTGAAGGAACAAAAGTGTTCTTATTTGGGAGATGATACAGGAATCACTTCAGTAAAAGAAGCTAATGAACAATCCTTGTTCAGTGTGGAGGGAAGGTCTCCCGAAAACATTTCTTTAGGGGATAAAGTGAATATCCCGAAGAAAGAAGTCGATGAATAATCCTTGTTCCATGTGAAAGGAAGAAATCCTGGAAATTCAGGGGTTGAGGTTAATATCACCCCAGTGGAAGAAAACAATGAACCGTCCTTGTTCAAAGTGGAGGGAAGGTCTCCCGGAAACTATTCTTCAGAAGAAGAGGTTGAAGTAATCACAAAAAATGAAGTCGGTGAACAATCCTTGTTCAGTGTACCTGAGAATAATTCAAACGACAATTATCTTGGGGATGAGGCAATTAGTACCCCACTCACAGAAGATAATGAAAGGTGTATGTTCTGTATGGAGGGAGAAAGTCACGAGACTATTCGAAAGGCAAAGCTAAACAACAGCGAGTCGCATCATCCAGAAACCAAAGTCTTTAATAACTCAGTAGTTAAACAGACATTGACCGAAACCGATAGTAAGGATGAAAGAAATGAAAATATCCCTGTTCCACAAGCACAAGTGTTTAGGGATGAGCAGTTAGCCTGTCCTACATTGAAAAGGTGCTTCGAAGAAGCTAGGCAACATAAAAATGGTTACTGGATTGAAAGAGGTTTATTATATCATATGGGTAAAGTAGGCGGACAGAAATATATTCAATTGGTCGTACCGGCAAGCAGAAGAAAGGACATTTTGAAATTAGCTCATGAAACTCCTACTGGTGGACATCTGGGAGCTAAGAAGACCAGAGACAGAATTGCAATGTCTTTCTGGTGGGAAGGAATGCCAAAAGAAGTCAAACAATTATGTGCTTCGTGTCATGATTGTCAAATGCGCAGGAAAAGAAAAGTAAACGATAGAACACCTATCGAAGCTGTTGGAAGACCAGAACTCCCATTTCAAGTGGTTAATGCCGATATTTTAGGCCCAATAGAGCCAAAGTCATCACGTGGCCATCAGTATGTACTGTGCGTTATGGACCAGCATAGTCGTTGGCCGGAAGCAATACCTCTGAAGTCTTTAACAGCAAAGGCAGCCTGTGATGCGTTTATAGAAATATTTGTACGAACTGGAATTCCTCGAGTAATTGCAATGGATAATGGAAGAAATTTTGCCGCACAGCTGACAAAAGAGTTTTTAAAACGATTAGGATGTGTTCCTAAATTTTCCACTCCAGGTTATCCACAATCGAATGGTTTGGTTGAAAGATGGATAGGAACTATGAAATCCATGCTACATCATGCAATTAATTCACAAGGTCGAGGCTGGGATAAACAGTTGCCATTCTTGTTATGGACATACAGAGAAGTGCCTAACGCTACAACGGGTGTTGCTCCATTCCTACTAGTTCATGGGCGACCACCTGTAGGACCTCTAGCCATCCTCAAATCAAGTTGGGAAGATGAAGTCGTACTTCCTCAAGGGATTGGAGAATCTGTAGCTGACTACCTGTTGAAACTCCGGAAACGTTTAGAAGACGCGGCACAGTATGCGAATAGCATAGCTCAAGAACAGCAGCAGAAATATGTACATTATCATAATTTACGGTCAAAAGATACCGAATTTTCTGTTGGGGATGAAGTTGTAGTGTTAATCCCTGATTCAACAAATCGTCTTTGTTCAAAATGGAAAGGACCAGGAGAAATAGTAGAAAAGAAGTCTCCACATTCTTTTTATGTCAAACTACCTGATGAAAGTGTTCGACATCTTCATCAAAATAAATTGCGTAAATATATTCAATCTGTCAGAGCTGTAGGAATTATTTACGAAACAGATGAAGAGTTTGGAGATATGCAACATGCGCCCGTAGAATCACGGCAAGTAACAGATGAAGAACTAAAAGCTGGTATAAAATCAAATTCGATATCAGCAAAGCAACATAAACAGCTGTTGAATCTGATTAAAGAATATCTAACAATATTTGATGGGGAATTAAAGAAAGCCAAAGTTCCTCCACATGTTATCCAGTTAAAGTCTGGAGTAGAGAGGAAACAACCTCATCTTTATAAAGTTCCAGAAACATTAAGATCTAATATAGAAAAACAGATAGCAGAATTATTGGAAAAAGACCTGATAGAACCCTCTTCAGCAGAAATAGCATATCCATTGGTATGTGTAGCAAAGAAAGATGGAACTGTCCGACTCTGCGTGGACTACAGAGAGCTTAACTCAGTTAGTAAAATTCCACCATTTCCTATGCAGAATTCAGAAAATCTTAGATTTAAAGCTGGTGGAGCTCGTTACTTGACAACTTTAGATATCCTTAAGGGATATTGGGAAATACCCTTAGCAGAGCAAAGCGGAGAATTAACCAGTTTTGTATCTCCAAAGGGTCAGTATCAGTGGAAGGTGATGCCATTTGGGTTATCTGGAGCACCAGCAACATTCCAAAGAATAATGAATCAAGTATTACGACCTCATAGTGACTACGCCGAAAGTTTTCTTGATGATATTATCATATTTTCTTCAAACTGGGAAGATCATCTTAATCATATTAAATCCATTTTAGAAACTCTGAAAAAATTGAATTTTTCGGCAAATTTAAAGAAATGCTCGTTTGCGATGTCGAAAGTAAAATATTTAGGACATGTCGTAGGCTCAGGAGAGCACGGCCCAGATCCGGACAAGATATCAGTTATTAAAGATTTGAAAGCCCCTAAAACTAAGAAAACATTGAAGTCACTCCTAGGATTATTTAACTATTACAGAGACTATGTGCCTCGGCATGCCAACATAGCAAAACCTTTAACGGACTTAATTCGAAAAACTGTGCCAAACGACCTTCCATGGTCAGAAGAAGCCGAAAGCGCATTTAATTCGTTAAAGAATTGTTTGTGCTCTATAACATCTCTGTATACACCTGATATGTCGAAACCTTTTGAAATCGATACTGATGCTTCAGTGACCGGAATTGGAGCCTGTCTAATGCAGAGAGATGAGCAGAATAAACTGAAACCTATAACTTTCGCAAGCCAAAAACTGACCCCTGCTCAATCAAAGTGGAGCACTATTGAAAGGGAAGCTTATGCTGTAATATGGGCATTAGGTAAATTCGAAATGTGGACTTATGGAACCACTATTATCTTACACACGGACCATAACCCTTTAAAATATTTGACAGAAACAGTTACTAAGAACGCCAGATTACAAAGATGGGCATTGGCTCTATCTCGCTATCAAGTGACTATTGCTCATAAGCCAGGAAGCAGTAATACTATTGCAGATGCTTTATCACGCATTCATGAATAAAGTCATAAGTTAGTTTAATATTGTATTTGTTATTACATATATATATATGTGTGTGTTTATTTTGTTTCTTTTATTCAAGTATATTAATTCATTAAGATTATTTAAAGTGCAAAAGAAAATCCATGTCAGGATAAATGTTTATTCATATATATATTATATATATATTTTATTTCTATTATGTGTTTAAATGTTACTTATTTTATACCCTAGAAAATATTTAAATTTTAAGTGAAATATAAATGTTATTGCTCTTGATAGAACATCGCATATTAGGTCAAAGATGAGACAATAATTAAGAATTTAAAAGGACAATTAGACTTTCATGAACATTTATTTAAAGATGAAACAATAATTAAGAATTTAAAAGGACAATTAGACTTTCATGAACAGTTATATAAATTATCCACAAATTTTTGTTAGTAGTTTCACTGTGAAGGCCATTGTCCCTCAAGTGAAACTGGAGGGAAGGTGTGAACGCCGCACCTCTGATTTCGAGAGTATTCCAAAACAAGAACTGAAAAGTTTGGTACAAAAGTGTGGCAACACGTGTGTGCGTATGTGAATCAAGATGGACTAACGTTCCATTCTATATGTTTTTTTAGAAAATACTTTATTTGATGTTAATTTATGTGTTCGTTATGTATTTTATGTTTGTGCCGTAAGTAAAAGTAAAATCTTTAAAAGTAAACAAAGCGTGATCAGTGTCTTAATGTGTCTCGAGATGATTTTACAGGAAGAAAAGAACCAGGTGCGAAAAAGAAGTCGCCACACATAATTTAGCGTATATTTTACAAATTATTAAAAATAGAATGATACTTTCTTCCCATCTAGATAAATTTAAAAATAATAATAATAATAATAATAATAATAATAATAATAGACTTAGACATGATGGATTTATATTTAAAATTCTGAATAAAAAAAAATTAATAATAATTGTAAATTTATAGCTGCTCTATTTGAACAACAAATAACAATTGGAAATTTACTATTTCAAAAAACAAAAAACATTTGTGTAACTGCTATATTCTGCGCATTTAAAAATTCTGCAATTTATTATTTTAATATATATTTATAAAAATAATTTTTAACTAATAATCTTTATTTAAATACAAACATTTTTTTCAAGCTGTTATTTATTGCTTCGATAAAGTAAAAATAAATCTCCGTTATTCAGAGCTTTTTATATTATTCAAGGGTGTGTGTGGTTACTCTAGGCATTCTATGCACTACTGCACTTTCGCCCAAAAGTTTCAGAGAATGGATTTTTCTTTGAAAATTCTTTTCTCGATTGTTGCACAAGAGCAGTTAGATTCTTCGAGGCCACATGTTGAAGAACTTTTCTTTTATTGATTGCTCGAATAGAATGCAATAATTTTTATTTAACTTGGAAAATCATGTATAATCTATTTGTTTGACAAAAGAAAATATACCATACATCAATCAAGAATTACTCAATATCAATGAAAAAAATCAGTTCTTTCCAATATTTTGAGTTAAACTATTGATTTTTAATTTATAATCTGGTCTGTCACTCACACGACTTTCTTTTACCCTCCGTTTCAATACTATAAAGATAGATTGCATATTAAGCCTTAACGGCACTCTTCACTCACCGTCGCCGGAAGCCTGAGCAAAAGTTATTCTATGGGGAAATATTCTTTACAAATAACTTATTAACTAATACATATTTTTAAATTCTGTTTTCACATTCAGAAAATTCCCAACTGTTAAAATGACGGACCTCTTTTAAAAATGTATTTTTTTAATTTTTAATTTATTTTTATTTATTTATTTATTTATTTATTTATTTTGAAATTGCAAAATGAAAAGAATTTACATATTGAAAATTCGTATCTTGCAGCTTCAAAATAAAATATAAAAAATAAAAAAAATAATTTTTTTTTTAAATGGTCCGTCAGTTTAACAGCTGGGAATTTTCAGAATGTGAAAACAGAATTTAAAAATATGCATTAGTTAATAAGTTATTTGTAAAGAAAAATTTCCCATAGAATAACATTAACTTCGGCTTCCGCCGGCGGTGAGTGAAGAGGGCCCTTAAAATGAGTAGCATAGGATAATAAAGCTCAACGTACTTTTAAAATAATCTAAAATAGGTTTAGGAAAAGTTTTATTTGGCATGCAATTTTGTGAGAAGGGAGTTACCGTCCCCCTCAACCCCCCGTTCAATTGCAGTGCATACAATTATTTAAAAAAAGAAAAAAATGTCAAGGCTGTTATTAATTTGCCTTCAAACTTGCAAATCTTAATTATATTTTTAAGTGGAGACCTAAGGCAAACTTCAAAATATGAAATTTAAATTTCCTGCAGTTATTTTTTTTTAAAGTTACGCTCATGACAAATATACATACACATCAACCGCAATAAACTGTACTTTCGTAGTCAGGGCACCTCGAAAAGTCAAAACGTGATATTATAAAAATAATAATAATAAAAATAAATAAATAATAATAATAAAAAAAAAAAAAAAAAAAAAAAAAAAAAAAAAAAAAAAACAGAGCGGAAAACAGAACTTCTAAATATACTTTGTTTACAGTATGGGTATTAAAAATTAATTTTGTTTCCTGAGAAGTGTTCATCGGCATAGTAAAATGTAATAAAACACTTCCATCAATTATATTCAATAGAAAAGAACGTTTAGCTTAATTTTAGGTAGCCCTGTATATTGCCTACATAATGAATATGCACTATAAGCAATATTGTGTATTTCAATTTAGTTTTACTTGAGAAACGTCTAATAAAAATCGAAACGTTCTTGATTTTGGCTACCAAATCAGAGAGTCATATATTGACCCTGTGTGAATAAAAATGGTTGAACTAACTAATCAGAATAAATTATGAAGTTTTTGAAATTGACTTCGATTTACTTGTAGTATTCTGCTTTTAAGATTCGTTTTAAGGCTTAAATTTTTTTTAAATCCCAATGTATGAAGTCTTATTTCACTGTTACTGCTTTACATTCGTAACTTATTGTTGTACTAAACTATATATACCATATCGAGCATTTCACAAAATTTCCCATTTTGATGAAGATATATCTCTCTCTCTCTTTTTTTTTTTTTTTTTTTTTTTTTTTTTTTAGTTTTTTTAATCTTTTTTTTTTACACGTTCAGCGCTATGCTTCATTACAATTTCATAATGATTCCTCCTGTAATAAATAAAAATTAAGCAATTTTTTAATAAATTTTCAATCATTAAATGTAATATTTTTAATTTTATATCCTATTTCATATCCGCCACCGATGGTTGATGCAACTTTATATCGTATTTGACACTGTCAGCCACCGATGGCTGACAGGGCGCGCAAAGTTTTAATTTTTTATTGGTATTGCTTTTTCTTTCGGGGTAAAACTTTCACTGAAATGTTTGAAGTATAACATGTTCTGCACACTCCTAAAGTTTCAAGATGATTCCTTCAGTACTAAGAGATATATGGCAAAATGTCTAGAATCTAGAATGGCTGACATGTTAATATTACAATATCATTTATAAGATACTTAAAAATATTTTTTTAATGAAAAATCTAAGCAAAATATAAAATATGCGTACCCATCTCCCCCACCCCAACAAGAAGAAGGGGAAAAAAAAAAAAAAGAATTTTCTTTTATAATATTTTATTATGTTAATATATATATATATATATATATATATATATATATATATATATACCCCTATTATCATACCATAATTAATAACATTTTCTTTAAAAACAACATTATAAAATTTAAAACTAATGATCTCAACTTACAAAGCATAAAGCACCATAAATCAAAACTAACTTGATATTTTCATTAAACTCTTTGAAAAATTTCTTCAATTACCCGAAAGAATTTTCGTTAAATTAATTTTCCGTTGTACTACAAGCAAGACCTTACAAAAAAAAAAAAAAAAAAAAAAAAAAAAAAGTAAATGAATCCAGATATGAAGGAATGGCAGGAAAATTTTATCATTTTTATCTTCCATTATTTTATCGTTTTGGTGTTATTTCTTTCTATTTATTTTTAATGTCTCCGAACAAATAAGTGCACCCCGTAGGTACACTTTTTGTTAAAAGAAAAATCTGGAGTGACTCCACTCGACTTTCCGAACATTGAGTAACTAACAGTTTGTAGATAAAATAAAGAAAGAGGAGTTGCTAAACAAACAAAAGAGAGAAAACCATAACAGAGTGTTTGAGTATTTTTCTCCGTATATCACACGAGGTTTATTTAACGCTACTGAGCTTTGAGCCCTTAGATCATAATGATAAAGAATTTTTCGTTGTGTCCCTGTAAAAATCTATAAATTCTGACAAACTTAAACAAATTTTCACTTTTTACCCACAATTTTGTCAAAGTCCCACTTTTTTTTTTTCTTTTTTAATTATTGTTACTGAGTGAATTTGTATAGGAAAATATAGAAGAAAGTCTCGTGGTGGCCACAATTCACCAAAATGCTTATGGTTAGTGCAACAGTAATTTATAATATTCATACAAATTTTCAGCTCAATTGAATAAGGCGTTTAGATGCTATTGCACTTTTAAAAATTTGGTCTCATAGGCCATAATGATAAAGAATTTTTCTTTGTGTCCCTGTAAAAAAACTGTAAGTGCTAGATTCACCAAAATCTATACAGTTGGTTCAAATGTGACCTATAACATGTGTACAAATTCTTTGCTCAGATTAATAAGGCGTTTAGACGCTATCACACTTTTAAAAATTTGACAAAGAATTTTTCTTTGTGTCCCTGTAAAAAAAACTATAAGTGCTAGATTCTCCAAAATCTATACAGACTGAGTATCTGTGACCTATAATATGTGTATAAAGTTTTTGCTCAATTGATTAAGGCGTTTAGATGCAATCGCACTTTTAAGATTTTGATCCCTTGGCCATAAGCCATAATGATAAAGAATTTTTCTTTGTGTCCCTGTAAAAAAACTATAAGTGCTAGATTCACCAAAATCTATAGGGTTCGTACTATGGTGACTTACAATATACGTACCAACTTTCAGCTTATTCGAACAAAGCGTTTAGACGCTAGCGTGTTCACTCACAGACATACACACATACATACACACATACATACACACATACATACACACACACATACATACATCATCGTAAAAATAGTGAAAACGGATTCGTTGGACCTCGAAACGTATAGAAACATCAAAATCTCGAATTCGGATTTTTGACATGATTACAATACTTTCCTCACTATAGTGTTCGGAAAGTAAAAAGAAAAAAAAAATCAATGCGGAATATTCGAGAAGAAACTTTTGGAAATAAATTTTATTGTGTTAGAATACCATTTGGAATGCAGCCAAAAAATGGAAGTTTCCGAAAAAGTTTTCTACTTCAGAAATTTTTAGTTTTTTAATAATTTGCATTAAGAGTATCTCAGATGCAGAGATGACCTTATTTCACCTCATAAAGTATTTAAGCAAAGAATATTACCGTAAATTTTTGATTTAATTTTTCGAGAGTCTAATAATTTCTTATTTATTTTTTACCCCTGAAATAAAGCGAAAATGAATTGAGAGATTTTTTCTTTTTCTTTTTTCTTTATTATCCAGTACTTTCTTTATTATCTGTCTTTTTTTCCCCTTGAAGAATATCTAACTTTTAAAAAACTAAATTTCCATAATGATTTTATGAAGACGATAACAGTCAAAGAATATTACTGTCACTTTATGCGAGTTGTTTTTATTTATTTTATTTTGTTGTTTATATTTGCCGCAGTGAAAGTGTGTTAACGTGTTTGTTGTGGGGAAAAATTTTACAGTTGTGAACTTATGACATTTTAATTTTCTTTTTCATTAATATTTAAAAAAATCTCAATGGGTTATGAAAAATTCTAATAGTCATAAACATAATTTCACGGAAATCATAACAGATAAGATATATTATTATCCATATAATGTTTTTTTTTTTTTTTTTTTTTTTTTTTTAATTATCAATAAAGGTAAGTTTGCTCTACAAAGAATTTTTATAGTTGTCAACTTAATTTTATTTTACATTTCTTCTTCATTAATTTTATGAAAATTCTCAAAATGGGTTATGGAAGTTCCGAATAGTTAAAAGTAGCTTTTCTTTATATTTTGCGAATTTCCGCTTAGACCTGCAAATATAATCAAGACAATAAAAACTTCTTAAAATAGAGAATTTTTTAATAGGTAAATTTTATAATAATCCATTAACTTATGAAACAATTTATAAGTTAATCAACTTGAGTTTTGGAAGTTGATCAAGTTGTTTTATTTCTTGTAATAAACTCATTTTTTGATTTAATTTTGTAATTGTAATTGTGAATTTTTTATCGCTCCCCCCCCCCTCCCCTCCCCCAACTGTTGCAAAAATAAATTATTATTCCCCCCCCCCCTATTTTATGCATACCTGCTTTTTATATGCTTTTTAGTTTATTTTATACTAGCAAGCTTTCCCCGCTTGTCCATTAAAATTGCTGAAAAGTTTGCTTCGTGTTTCCGCTGCTTTCGACAGCATCTTCCTCAGCCCCCAAATCTTGGCCATGTGTCCCTATTACCTGTCGCAATGCTTTGCCCATGGATTTCAGTTTGGGTGCTTATTGGATGACAGTTTCGAAACAGACAGTATCGAAAAAATTGAAGTAGCATTTTTACATTTGAATCCTAATTATATGTGAACAGCAGTATACATAATATTTATTTTCACATTATTGCCTATGTTTTATTTGATTTATCCAGTCGACTATAAAATGACATCAATTTTACGCCAGATATAATATTACGATATGTTATGAGCTCTACCGTCTAATGAGATAACAAATTTTTTTTTTTTTTTTTAATAAATATTTTCCATTTTTAATATTTTATTGTTAGTTAAAAGTGGTTGGTATATAGAAATATAAACATATAAATCTGATCGTGGTAGTTTTATTATAGCTCTCTTTGGCGACTTTTGAGTTTTTGTCGCCATATTGGCTTTTTCTATAAAAGGATTTAATGAGACAAAAATGGATAATTTATGCGATTATTGTTTCAGTTTCTATCTTTTCTCAATATTTTATAATTTCTTTATATTTTTGAAGCGCTACTTGGCTTAAAATGATCTGGTCTACGTCAGTGTCCAAATTTCAAAAGAATATCCACGATTTTCAATAAGTTTATTACTATAATTTCATTTTTATTAATATTTATTTTTAAAATCATAATGACGTAATTTTCTTATATGCATAAGCAAATTTAATTTTGATAATTTTTTTTATTATTCTCGTGAAAATATATTTTCTTTTCATGTCAAAAGACAACAACAACAACATAAAAAAAAAGAACTTGTACATTTTTTAGCAATTAAATTTAAGACTAATATTTAAATGGCTAATTTTAAAGCTATTATAAGGAAATTATTTACATATTATATTTAATAATAATAATAAAAAAAAACTAATTAAACCACCATGCAATTTTGTGTAGCTCTGCGATCAGCCGTTTTTCAAAAAAGCTCCGGATACACACACACACACACACACACACACACACACACATCTTATTTTAGGTTCGTTTCAGAATATCTAACTTTTCGAAATCTAAATTTTTAGAATTCATTTTATAAATATGGTAACAGTTAAAAAACATCTTCATTTCATTCGCGTTTTTGTTGATTTTATTCTATTTATTTTGCAATGAAAAACTTATACATAAAATATTATTATTTTGTGAAATTTTAAAATACGTTTTCCTTGTCAAAGCGAAATTCTATGCAATACGTTAAATAAGTTAACTTTAATTGCGATATAGAAAACACAAAAAAGACTGATTTGCCCTTTCTTTATTCTTGAAATTACAATAATGATTTAGAAATTAGCACAAAAATTCTAGCATGTTATGATAAAGTGCGTCAGATTCATAACTGATTACGCAAGTGATTTCGATGCAACTCGGAGCGATTTTCTGAAGGAACAGGGTTCAATAAAATTGATGTGTTAAATTTACAAATCAGAATTAAAGTTTACACAAGAATTAATAAAGAAATTTTCACAGTTACAAAAAAAGTAACGTTTCATTAAAAACTTGAAGGAGCATAATTGCCTCAAACATTTGTGTAATGTTTCAGAAATATGCACAACTTTTAGTGTAATTATACGCCATATTTTCGTTTAACATAAGTTATTTGGAGAACTTTACACTGATAGGTGTAACATTACGCCTTATTTTTGTAAAATTATAATATACGTTACACTATAACAAATCAAACCATGTGTTTGAGGTAAATATGCTGCCTCAAGCTTTTGGCTTGATATACATATTCTTTTAACAGTCTACCAAAATTTGTTAGATTTATTATATTGTAATCATCCCACAATTTTTTTTATATCATTCTATTAGATATTAACAATGCAGTTTGTTTACCTCGCCATTGTGAGTATATCCGATCGAAAGACAGAGGAGAAGAAAAAGAAGTAACAATGTTTCTTAATTATCATCTGACGAATCAAACTGAGTTTTTTTTTTTTTTTTTCGATATAATAAAATCTGAGACATAGTTATAAAAAAAAAATGGCAGCAACGCCTTCTCTTATTCAATATATATTATAAAGTTTAAAATATATTATTTCTCATAATAAACGATTTATATTATCAGTTAGCTGTGATTAAATAAGCTCTGAAACTATCGTGGGAAATGTGAGGCGAATTCTTTTATTTCGTTCACGTTTTCAATACACACTGTTTCAAGTCTTTGGTATTTTGCACACTTTTTAGAAATTGAAACAATAATCCTCAAATGGCAATTAAATCTTCTTAATTACTTTATAAAGCTGTTTTTTTTCCTCAAATACAATTTGAGAAAACGGTGCATTGCCACTACTACGTTATTTTGAGTATGGGAAAAGTACATTTTATAAAACTTTGTAATTAAAATAATAGCTACTTAATTTGTAGTTAAAAAAAGTAATATTTTTTTAAATGTTTAAAATATTTTTTTAAAGAAATATCTTATATAATGTCTTACCATAATATGTATTATGAAGAGGAAATAGAATTTTCTATCTTACCTGAAAGAAAGAAAAAATGTTTTAGAATAGAATTTTTAGGAAAATACTTAAAAAAAGAAAAATATATATATAAAATTTAAACAAAGCACTTAAAAACAGGTTGAGATTTTTATTAAATAGTTATAAAAAAAAATCAAAAATGAAATGAAAAAGAAAAAAAGAAAAAAAAAAAAAAAACAGCCATTAAAAAACCAGTCGTAAAAAAAAAAAAAAATAAATAAATAAATAAAAATTACAGTAATGCAAAAGAATAATATTACTTTCTATGTAGATCAAAAATTTTAAAAATATATATATCTTGTATATATTATAATAAAATATAAAAGAATAACGTTTTTATAACGCCAAAAAAAAAAAAAAAAAATATCAGTAATTATTTGGCGAAATATCTTCTTGAAATACATCTTCTTATCTCACGCGCCACTTTTTCGCATATTTTTCTGAAAAATAGAAAAGACGGAAAGAGGCCGCTCACCACTATGCAGCGATTTGGTGCAATTTTAAATCTCCTTCACTGTTTATTCCACACACACAAATGGGGAAAAAAAAAATCTCTGCTGGCGATTACATCCTCGCGGTATTAGAAGTAAAAATTTAGGCTGCTGATGAGAAAATTCATTGTATTTGTGTTAGGGTTGAAACTCCGGAGGAAGCTGAAAAAAGTTCAAATTTTTGGAAAAGTTAGTAAGATTAGTTTTAGTTCGTCAAATTAGATAACTCCATTAGGGTCACAAAGATTTTAGTTAATTTAGTTCTTAAAAGGGGACGCTCTAAAATGTTAAAAAGCTAGTTGTTGGGACTAATGGGGGGGGGGTAATTAAATTATTAGGGGCTTTGAGGGGGGAGAAAGTAAACGTGTCCAGGAGATCCTTCCTTCCCGCACTCGCATCGAGAGAGATTTTTCAGCTGATTAACGAAATGAATAATTTCCCAATCCGAATTTAAAAAGGACTGTTTTTAATTATCCAATTTTTTTTTAAAGGGCCTCGTTAAATTTTCCGGTTTTTGTAATAGGTCTATTTTTAACAGTCGATGTTTATGTAGGGTCATTGTTTGGAACTAATTTTTTCTAGAAATAAAAAATATTTTTCTCCATAGCTACTGATTGCCGGAATGTGGAACTATTTTACCAATGGTAAAAAATAAATTGAGTTTCATTCTAAAGCTGGAAAAAAAAAAAATATATATTTTTCCGAATCCGCAAAATTTGAACATTATTCAAAATCTATTCTCGAAGTATGTAATTATTTTACCGCTAATCAAGAATTTTGCTTCATTTAGTATTCCTGAATGCGCCATATAGTTGTGACAGATTTACGAAATACGCTGTTTTTTTTTTTTTTTTTTTTTTTTTTTAATTAATTTAGGTTCAATTGCCGAAAAATGCAGTTTCCGCGTAGTAGGGGAGCGTGGGACTGATTGTAACAGTTTTTAGAAAATTAAATATATTTTGAAATGCATTTACGTTTTCCTGTTTATAATTGCTGTTTATAATTGCTGTTTTCCATAGCATAACATACATATTCATCAATCTTATTAATTAAAATAAATAAAATAAAAATTTCGTTAATTTTGCTAGCTTTAGCAGAATTTTTTTTTTTTTTCAAAATTATTTGCCTGTTACAATTTGCCTCGGATTCGGGGCAAACTGTAACAGTTATGAGGGAAATACTAATGATAAAAAAAGACAATATTTCAACATGTTTTTGCTATCAATCATTTATAAATTTAATTTAAGAAAAATGTAATAAATAAGTAATATTAAATTATACCTTCTTGGTATAGTAAAAATGAATTATATCAAATAGATTATAGTAAAATAAAGAGAAAATTAAATATGTTAATATAGAAGTCACTCTTTGTCAGAACTGAAATTAATAGTACAAAACAAAGATATATTGTTCAAGTTCCCCCTCACACATTTAATGTGTGCCCTCACTTTGCAAATTAAGCATTATACCCATTCTTCTGCCTCAGACAAAAGACATAAATTTCACATTTATGAAAGTGTGCTGGAAAAAAAAAAAAAAAAAAAAAAGGTGGAGACTATGATCCCTGGCTGTAGGCATCTCAGAAGTTAAGTAAAACCGCACCTTTGATTCAGAATTTATATCTGGAGTTAAAATAATTTTATTTATATTTTTATCCTTCCGTTTCATTATTTATTTATTTCTTCCTTTAACATATTTTTTTTTCTCTGTGTTACTTTTTAATTATCTCTTCAAAATATTTTTCAAATGCTTTTTTTTTTTTGAGTGATGGTGTCTAATATTTGTACCTTTCTCGAAGATTTCAGCTGTAGCCAAATCATGTATGACCCTTTGAAGCTCTTTCAGACTTCTTTTTATTGTTCCTCGTTATAGAACGAGGAAAAAAAAATCATAGAATAAAGCATAGAATAAATGATTTGCTTGTTAACATTTATAATAGTATGTCTAATTACATGGATGTTACAACTTGCCCCAATATTTTGTTTCAACTTGCCCCATCGAATGATTTTGAACATTTTGTTTATTTATAAGTAATCTTATACTATTAAGTGAGCAATATTTGTATATTTCACTGTTCTCGAAAACGGTAGCTCGGACAGTCACGAGATTTAACACAAAGGTGCCTCCCGAAGGGTTATTGTGCACATCGAAGTCACATTTTCGAATTTTTGATTAGTTTTTTCTTAATTAATTAAAATATGAAAATAATAACCTTCTAATTTTAGATAAATAAGCCATTTAAATTTTAACATTTTATCCATAATTTAATTGTTGCCAATTTTTTTTTTCGACAAAATAATAATAATAATAATAAAAAAAAAAAGTATTTATTTAAAATGAGGAAAATAATCAGAAAGATTGGAAAATAAATTAGAAATATCAGTCGCATCGTTACAAATAAGATACCAAATGAAAGGGATTTTTTTTTTTTTGTAAATCCGATGCATTAAACAGCTTATCAATCGGATGATTAGTTTTTTCCGTTTTTTCTTAATTAATTAAAATGTGAAAATAATAAGCTTCTAATTTCTGATAAAGAAGCCATTTAAATTTTAAAATTTTATCCATAATTTAATTGTTGCCAATTTTTTTTCCCGACAAAATAATAATAATAATAATAATAAAGTACATTTATTTAAAATGAGGAAAATAAATCAGAAAGATTAGAAAATAAATTAGAAATATCAGTCGCATCGTTACAAATAAGATAGCAAATGAAAGGGAAATTTTTTCTAAATCCGATGCATTAAACAGCTTATCAATCGGACAATTAGATTTTTTAAAATTAACTAAAGTATGAATTTCAGGTGGCAACAGCAGAAGATTGTATGGAAACCGTTACGAGAAAAAAAAATGAAAAATTTGCTTCACATTAAGTCACATGATTTTTAAGTGGGATTAAAAATTTCAGTTTTCAAATTCTTTTAAATTTTCTCTCACGAACACAAAAATATAATATAAAGCCTGTACCCCACAAGACCAACTTGCATTTCAAATTTCATCAATAATTTTGGTTAATAAACAAAAGTTATTATTATTTTTTCAAATTAAGTTTTATTCTATCTTCGAAAAGATTTATGTGATCATAGATATAATAATATATATAGATCTATCATCCCCATATTATCGTGCAAAGATTTTTGATGCCGAAAAAAAAGCTTTGGAATCAGCCATTAAGTGGTATTGAAGGAAAAAAGGAAAAAAAGAAGAATGAATTTGAAACTATGTCTGGAGCTTTTCATTCACTTTAGTAAATAAATTATTCATGATTTTTTTTTGCTAAAACATTCGTGTATATTCCCGTGTGTATTCACTCGGGAAAAGACTGCCATATTTTGGTAAAATCGCCGTCTTTTCCCGAGTGAAAAGGAATCACTTTTTTCTCCCCAATGATCAATCTATATATTAATACTATATCTATGTACGTGATACGATACATTAATAATTTGGGTTTTAAAAGTTTTTTTAAATAGATTATTTAAACTCTATGAACCATATTTTTATTTTATCAGTTTCATTAACAGATCCTGCTGGGCGATTTTTTAAATTTTGGTGTTGAAGTACACCGAACGTTTTTCGACAAGAAGTTTAATATCGCAACAGCCATTTTAATCTAAGTAGCGCATCAAATATATAAAAACATAAATGATTTATTTTTACACAAAATTTACAGAACAAATGCAGTTTTAAACATAGGAAATTTATTTCAACAAGCACTATTTTAATCCTAAAAACCATTAAAAATATAAGCAGAATATAAAGGATTCTTATGTATAAACGAAAAAGAGTCTGATAAAATTATTAGCAAAATAGTCTTCCCCTTTTCATACAAAAAAAAAAAAAAAAAAAAAAGAAATCCATCGCTAATATGGCGACAAAAATTCAAAAGCCGCCAATGGAGCGACATAATAAAGTTGTGTAACACGATAATGTTTACCTATTTATTTATTTTTTTATATAATAATCACTATGCTAATTTATCATACAAACAAATGAGCCTCTGTGTGTTACTGCACTTGCACGCTGTCGAACAGAAATATTTGAAAATTTCAAATTAATATTTAAATAAATAAATAAAAATATGTTTAATGGGAAATATATATAACCATAAAAAGATTAGTTGTCTAAAATACGGCAGAAATAGCGCTCATAGCATATTGTTGCAAGGGATTGAGTCTTATTGTTACAATGGATTAAGTCTAAAATGGTGACAAAAATTCAAAAGCCGCGAAAGAGAACTGTATATTAAGGCTGTACTATCAGGTTTACAACCCATGAATTATATATAAACACAAAAAATTAATTGTCTCATGCGACAGACGTAGCCGGTCACAGCATATTGTAATATTTGGCGTGAAATTGCTGTCATTTAATGGTTGATTGGATAAACAAAATAAACATAGGAAATAACGTAAAAGCAAATATTATGTTGTGTAAACCCAGTTACATTCGAGTCCAGTCCGAGTTACATATGAACAACACGTATAGTGTTGTTCACATGTAACTGGGATTCAAATATAAAAGGGAAACTCCAATTTTTTCGATACTATCTATTTCGAAACTGTTATATAATAAGCACCCATATGGAAGCTCATTGGTAAACTATTGTCGCAGGTAATAGGGACAAGCGCCCGAGTTGCAATGGATAACCAAATCGCTGCCGAATGCAAAGGGGCCTGGAGCGAGCTTTTGAACAATTTCAGTAATTTATTTTATGTTATTTTTATAAAGCTATATAGAAAAGAATTTCCCATTAAATTTAGTGGCCAGCGAAGCGGGCAAAGCCTGCTAGTAATAATAATAATAATAATAATAATAACTATTTAAACAAAAAAAATTAAACATGCATTTTATAACTTAACACATAGAGAAAATAAATTGCTATAAACATTTCTTTAAAATATAAATTAACATACCTTTAATCAAATTTTACGACATATGTTTTTTTCCACTAACTAGCTAAAATAAAGCACGTGTACAGAACCTCTCATTAACCGTTTTTGCGTATCACTGATTGTGCTTACATAATAAAGCGCGTCATAAGAATCGGAATATTTAATCAAAAATGTTACAAACTATTTCGTAAATTGCGTGTTACTTCTTACCCCTGTTACAACTAGCCCCACGCTCCCGTGCATTAATAAAGTTGATGCATATGAAAATGGTAGTAGAAAAAAAAAAAAAAAAGTGGCGAGCAGATTAAATTTATAAGTTTCCTATTGGCGACTGTCGATATATGTAGATTTTTTGGGGTCTAATTAGCACAAATAATAAAATTATATAAAAGAAAAATGATTTTAATTCAATACTGCTGTAAAAACATAATCCATACCTATATCGTGTATCATACTCTTTAAATTCAAAAGAAATTAATCAACATATTGCACGTATTGTAATAGTAAAATAATAAGAAAGTAGTAGTAATAGTTAAAAAAAAAAAAAGGATTATTTATTATTAGGACTGAGGGCCTATTAGTCTCAATTTGGGATTTTTGCGTTGTCATTTTCGATAGTTGGGCATTTGTCGAAATCATTTTTTGATATTTAGACATTTATCGAAATCTAAAATTTATCGAAAATATAATTGAATAATTTGAAAGCGATGTTATAATTGGGAAGAAAAAAAAAAAAAACTAATAGTCCTCCGTCCTAAACTAAATTCTGCTTTTGCCAGAATTTCATCAAAATCTTTATTATTATTATTATTATTATTATTATTATTATTATTATTATTGAAAGAAAAAGAAAAGAAAATTAATAATAATCAGTATCGTTATAAGCGATATCGAAAAAGTATTTTTTTTTAATAATTTTGAATTAGGAAATAAAAATTGCGCGTGAAATAATATGAAATAAAAATAAGTAAAAAAATGAATTTAATGATTTAATGTTTTTGTTTTTGTTGTAAAATAGACAAAATTTGAATTTTTAATTTCAAAACACTAGAAAAAAATTGGCTGACTTCCATATTCGATTGAAAACACAAACATTTCATTTCAAATGATGGTATTTACACAATAAATATCCAACTAATATACTAATTAAAAGGAAAATGATAAATATTCTATCATAATTTGAAGTCAAATTTGTTTTCAAATGTCTAAATAAAGTATCTGATATAAGATACTAATATGTTGCAGCGGAATAGATTTGATATCGCTCATCCTTGGCAGAAAAAAAAATGTATCGCCAAATTATTATTTTTTTTTTCTTCTAATTTGACTGTACTATAAATGTTACAATCAGTTCTATTTTTATTGTTATTTTATAGACGTCATTTTTTCATATGCATGAGCAAATTTAATATTTAATATATATATATATATATATATATATATATATATATATATATATATATTTTTTCCACGTGAAAGCATATTTCATTTTATTTTTATTATTATTATTATTATAAATACAACAAATGTTTGTTCTTCATATGTGTATTTTTTAGAAAGGCAAATTTGGTGTTATCAACCGTTAGTTTATTTTCTTTAATAGTTGCTTTTACGTATGCACAATTTATCTAAAAATTAGAAATTTGAAAACAGTACTTTAAAGTACTACAAGAATTTGACTTACAAAATTCGGATTTTTTTTTTTTTTTTTTTTTTTTTTTTTTTTTTTTTAACTTTAATACTTAATTTATCTATATATTATATCATAGTTTTTAAATTATGTAATTTACAGGGATTATGTAAAATATCGCTTACAAAATAATAATAATAATAAAATAAAATTTTAGAAATGTATTTGTTTCTGTTTTTACAAATTATGAAATATTTTATTTTATCACTTGAAATTAATATTAAAAAAATGATTAATAAAAATGAGAATCTAAAAATTATTTTAAAAAATTAAATACACAAAATGACTGTTATATTTTAATCTTAATCAAGACTATTTATTTTAAATTAATAAATTTCTTTAAAATAAATACATTTCAATGAAACATATGTTTTACAGGCGTGTTTTCTAAAATTAATTTTGCATTCTTCCCCAATTGCCCTCCACATAAATAGAGACTGCATATCAGTTTAAAAGCAAAATAAATTTTAGCTCCAACCATGACTTTGTGTTTCAAAATATTCTCTAATTAAATTTTATTTTAAAAATGCAATTTCTTAAAACCAATTTAAAACTATGACTTTTAAAAGAGATGTTGCATCTGAACCCTCATGGAACATCCTGTAAGAATAAAGAAGGGATGGATAAATCAATTTTCTCCGGGAGTAAGAGTTACTCCTGGCACTTTGCCAACCCGAACACACTAACGCTTTACAACTCTTTCCACTCGAATCGTAATAAAAATGAATGGAGAAACCAGGGAGGAACAAGCAGAGGATCAGTGTCCTGGATGCACCGAGCCGTGTGTTGTGAGGGAAGCAAATTTACAGGATTTAATGCGATTTACATACGGATATCTTTGCACTTCAGTGTTTCTAAACATGTTTTAATTGAAACTAAGATTAATGGCTGTTGTTTGTGGAAGGAACAAAGAGTTCTCAGGAGATCCCCTGCATCTAAGTGTTTGATTTGGCGAGAAATAATATGCACATCGACATGAGTTTTGGGGAGGAGTGGATTGCTGTATAATATACTTAGAAAATTAAGCAGTTAATGTATGAGGATAAATATACAAGCAGTGGCCTATTTAATCTAGTTCATTAAATGCTTATCAGTTATTTGTAAAGAACAATACTTGATAACCTTAGACTGCCTGTTTCTTTGATTGAAAATTGATTTACGATAGGATTTTATTCAAAGCAATTATTGCTGTTATTATATATCTTAAAAATATATAAAAATAAGGCATACGTAAACACATTTAAAGTTTTACTATTATCGTATACGTAAATTATACATATGAACTTTTAATTTTTTTTTTTATAATTTGGTTAATTTATCAGCAGTTTTCTTTAGTAAAAAAAAAAAAAAAAAAAAAAAAAAAAAAAAGAAAGAAAAACCATAATAAATACACAATAACACATCATACAGACATAATAAATACATAATACAGACATAATAAATACATAGTAAATTCAGGTTATTTATAAAATGAATTTTAAAACTGGGATTGAAATTGAAATTTCGATGGATAAATGAACAGAAATTTACAATTAAAACGGTCAGAGTAACAATGTCAAATTTCGTAATGTTTTCTATTTTTGTTTTCCAAATATCGGTTAATTTTATTTCCCGTAATGAATTTTTTAAAATTAGATTTACATGGGGAAAATAATTCAGCTATATTCTATAGGAATTTATAGCACTACATATGATTCGTTGCAGTTCGTAGTTTCGAATTTATAAAAAAAAAACCTTTTTTTCGGCAAGCTTAAAGGCAAAGGTAGATTTCTTTACGTTAATGTTACAAAAGTAAAGAAATATTATATATGCATTAACACATACCTAGCCAATGATTTTGTTCCCACACATTGCATTATTTACGTCGCTTTTCTGTTTTCAAGGATCTTAATTTTAAACTACAAAAGGGTTTTATTCATTCTACTTAAAATTTTAGGCTAGATTTATTGGTCAGTGAATGCTTCACTTTTTTAAATTCAAGATTATAATCATTCAACAAATAGAAGTCATAAAGATATACAATCGCAGCAATGATGAATCCGGAAGGAGGCTATTGGGCTACGGCCCCCTCCCCACTCAAGCTGAATCAAAATTATAAATTTTATTTAAAATCCATATAACTGTTGGTTCAATATTTGTCTTTTAAAGAAAAAATAATAGAAACGTGAAAATGCACTTACGACCTTACTCTGGTCAAGCAATGGTGAGCCTGGCCTATTCTGAGCCTACGGTCAAGTCAAATACAGTTAAGTTATAGTGGTTTTTGGATAGTTATTTCATTAATTTTTATTGAATTATTAAAAGTTTTGTATTGGGTTTTTGTGATTCTTATTATCAGATGAGTAAAAATTGTAAAGTGAAACTGTTTTGGTTCACATAAGCTGGAACATTAGCATTAACATTAGTTAACATTGGACCATTTGGGCACCACTAAAATTCAATGTTAATTGTTACGAACTTAGTAAATTGTATGATTTGGCGAGATTTTGGTGAAAAAACTTGCGACTTAGCAATGAAATTTGTGATTTGGCGACAAAATTTGATGGTTGACGATGAAATTTTTGACTTGGCGACAAAATTCGTTATTTGACGACAAAATTTGGCGAGCTTGGCGATGGAGAATGACAGCTTTGGCGTCATTATATTTTCTTCATATGCGAAAACCTCATATCTCTTTAGACCAATGTCTTGTTTCCACAAGATAAAAAGTCAAAGGAAGCTGACGTATTACTCTCAATTTCAATCGTAAATTTTAAATTCTTGCCTAAACCAACATTCTAAACTATTTACCACAAACGACATTTGTATTAACGTATTATTTTAATTAATATTTTTAAATGATTATTTAAAGCAGTAAACATAGTTTTTATATTTTCAGTGATCTTTTTTATTACAGTTTGCACGTGACAGATTATAAATTGAAGCAATTAATGCTATAGAAATTGTCGGCTTCATCACAATTGACGAAAAATCACTTTTTAACTTGTAACTTTTAAGCAATTGAGGCTATCGAAAAAGTTTAAATACAGAAATTGTTCTTTAGGGTAAGGCGGTAATTCGCCTGATTTGAAGTTCTTTCATATTTTAAATATTAAATAAATTATTTTCAATATTAAAAAATGTATTAAATAAATTATTATATATAATTTATAATTTCAATATTAAATAAATTATTCAATATATTATTCAATATTAAATAAATGAAAAAATAGGTAAAACATCTTTAATTCTATAAAACTGCGTGAGATGGCTTTCCACGCAAAATTTTAAAACGAATTAATAAATTTGAACAATTATGTTTTTTTTTAAATATTTTTTTAATAGTTTTCAGAATTTTTTAATGCATATAACGTGCATTCGTACTATCTAAAATAATTTCGATGCAACAGATGTGACACACAAGCAAGGTTTTTTTTTTTTTTTTTTTTTTTTTTTTTTTTTTTTCAAAAGAAACATTTTGTACCCAACTAAGAGTTTTCATTATTATGAGATGCTTAGACAAGTTTGACAGTATTTGAAGTATAGCTATTTCGAGACGCTACCAAACTTTAAAAAAAAAATGTTTTTCCCATCGGCTAAAACCTATAAATGTATGAATAAAAAATATAACAAAAATAATCAATATCTTAAGTATAAAATTTGTCTCGAGTTTTTCATTTTCTGCATCCGAGAACAGGAATATAGTTTCAAAAATCAAAAATATTTCTGGTAGCAAATGGAAAATTCTAGAAAGTTAACAGTAAAGAGCTTCTTATTCAGTTTTCAGAGTATTTTTTACTGCTGAATTTATATTATCTCTTTTTGATAAGAAGAATGGGATAACATTTTTTATGAAATCATTTTTCAAAGCAGGGAAGAAATTGGCGATGACAAAATGTATTTAGTAGTAATAAGTGAAAGATGAAATGTCTCAAATCTTCAATGTAAAATTTTAAGACGCTTCCGTATAAAATTCTTATGAAAAACTTGAGTACTTATCATTGACCATCTTCTTTTATGCAGTTATAAAGTATAACTATAGTTTTTTAAGTTAAATACTTTACAATTTCTTATTTATTTATTTTTTTCTTTTTCATATAAGTAATCTTGAAGTATGATATAAAATATTAAATAATGCGTAAATAATTTAGTAATAGTTACTTTAAAAATGAATCACTGAAAACTAAGTTGAAGTTCTGAGAAGCCAGTTAAAAGCTGATAAAGGCATATGTTTAATTCTTTTTTAATTTAAATTGTTACAAAGAAAAAATATAATGAAAAATAATCTATTTTTTCCCCATTTATGCAAGCATTTCAATATTGTCACAAAATTAAAAGCAATTGGATAATATTAAATAAAAAATGTAGGATTTTATAACTTAGAAAATCCTAAAATTATATTACCCAGTTACTGCTTAAAATATACATGATAAAAATAAATAAATAAATGCAAATTCAAAAATATCTAATCTACATTAATAAAATCAGACTTTTGTAGGTAAATTTGTCAGATTAAAAAAAAAAAAAAAAAAAAAAAAAGCGATATCTTCACGTTTCACCTACTGTGAAATCTGAAAATGACTTCAGAAAATTGTGTATGTGTCATTGTGTCCGTATGTCTGTAACGCTATTTTTGTCTGGGTATCAAGCGAGAACGGCTGGACGGAATTCAACGACACTTGGCAGGAATTTAGGTCTTTACCCAATTTAAAATTATATAGATCGAAAATTTAAAAATTTTGATTTGGTTTAGATATATGGGTAAAAAATGCCTGCGCATGCGCAATAATGCTTTTGTCAGTAAAACTCTTTGAATGAGGGAGGGGGGATGCGTTTTCATTACGTTTTAAACATCAAAATGCTTTACACAAAAATGTTTTCAGAATTTTTCTCTGTGTTCATGGGAGGGGTGGTGATATATAGAGCATTTTTTATTGAACCGGATATCACTGGAAAACGTCTGGACAGAATGAAATGACACTTGGCTCAGGTTTAGGTCTGTATACTAAACTTAAAATTATATCCATTGAATCGTTCAAAGTTTTAATTAAATTTACAAATATATGAGAAAAAACGTTTCTGTAACCAATTAAAAAATATTCATGGGTATTTAGATACTTTAAAATGACTATATTTGACACACACACAAAAAAAAAAAAAAAAAAAAAAAAAAAACACCTCAACTCTTTATTCGTTGTTATTTTTGTATTTTGATGTACAGTCGGTAACAAAATTGTCCGAACACTAGCGAAAATTCCTATGTATAAAAGTACACTTCATACGATTTTGTTAAATAAACCCTTGTCGAATCCTGTTCTTAGTCGGTGTAAGAACATGATTCGATAAAGATTTATTTAACAAAACCGTATGAAGTGTACCTTTTTACATAGGAATTTTTGCTAGTGTTCGGACACTTTTGTTACCGACTTATGCTAGGCGTTCTCTTAAGCAGACGATATCTTTCTTCATTTTTGAAAGTTCTTTTTAAAATTTATAGTGCTTAAAAGAGCTATAATTATTTCTTTAAATTAAAAAGAAACAATTAAATGTATTGTCTAGAAATTAAAAAAAAAAAAAAAAAAAAAGAGAGAGAGAGAGAGAGAGAGAGAGAATTCTGCTTACATTCTTTGTAAATAGAATTTAATTTAATACGACAGGACTTATTTTAATCTATTTTTCGATATAAAGGCATACAGTAACTCTGTTTCATTCCCTAGCACCACTAACTGTATTTATTTCTTAAAATTTCTTTGGTATAGCTGTAGAATGGGATCCCCTTGTTGGCTTTTAACTTTTTGTTGTCGGTTAGACGATGAATTTAAAATAGCTATCGGAACTGCATATGTAAATGTCTCGACGAGAAACGTCTGAGCTATTGTGGTGCCAAATATCAAATTTCGCCAAAGGGATATATAATGAAACTATTCCCTTTCTTTAAAACGATTTTTCTCAATTTTATTTTAATTATTAAAAAAAAGTCTGTAATTTTTTTTTTTTTTTTTTTTTTTTTTTTTTTTTTCACATATAAAGAAAAATATTTACTTATTTATTTGTTTTTGGCTCATAAATAATACTCTCTCAATATATAGTTTCTATAATTTTAATAAATTTTTAATTATCAAATTTATGTCAAAATGTTGGTTTATTTCAGAAATTTTCATTTCTTTTATTACATTTAGGTCTTTTCTGGCTTTTTCCATTTATTATATCCATTTATTAGAAACTGCCGTCATTATTTTAGAAACTTAAACGTTATTTTCAGCAATCATATGTTTGCATGTTCATTTATTATTTATTTATTTTTTATTTATTTATTTATTTTTCATAAAAAGAAATGCAAAATTCAAGATGGAACACTAGAAATGGCAACAACGCAAAATGGCAGATTGAAGGAAATAGTCCTTTCGTATCAAAATTAAAAATAAAAAATTATACAGACACGACATTATTTCATTATTTAAAACATGAAAATCTGACATTGACAGATTTTAATTTAGTGCCAGAGGCCTACTGCTAAACTTGTTAATATCGACAAATTCTTCTTTAGTTAATTCGTGACGATCTAAATTCCATGATAAAGTTTTCATTAAATCAAACCAATGTGTTTCAGCTGCAGATATTGTAACAAATAACGTTGGAAGTCCAAACTGTCTTATAGCCGCAAAACAACGTTTTTTCTCTTTTTCCCAATGAAGGGGAGGTGTACCTTGGGGGGGGGACTCATGTCAAAGGTGTGCCTTGGGGGGGACTCATGTCAAAGTTGTACCTTGGGGGGGACTCATGTCAAAGTTGGGCCTTGGGGGGTCTCATGTCAAAGTTGGGCCTGGGGGGGACTCATGTCAAAGTTGGGCCTTGGGGGGACTAATGTCAAAGTTGGGCCTGGGGGGGGGACTCATGTCAAAGTTGTGCCTTGGGGGGACTTCATTCAATAAATCCCCATTCAATAAACCGACTGAAATAGGCCCTTAGCACTATTAAGAGTGTATTATAAAAATTCGACAACGCTGTACCGACTGAAATAGGGGTACCTTGGGGGGGGGACTCATGTCAAAGTTGGGCCTGGGGGGGACTCATGTCAAAGTTGTGCCTTGGGGGGACTTCATTCAATAAATCCCCATTCAATAAACCAACTGAAATAGGCCCTTAGCACTAATTAAGAATGACGTATAAAAATTCGACAACGCTGTACCGACTGAAATAGGGGTACCTTGGGGGGGGGGGGACTCATGTCAAAGTTGGGCCTGGGAGGGGACTCATGTCAAAGTTGTGCCTTGGGGGGACTTCATTCAATAAATCCCCATTCAATAAACCGACTGAAATAGGCCCTTAGCACTAATTAAGAGTGACGTATAAAAATTCGACAACGCTGTACCGACTGAAATAGGGGTACCTTGGGGGGGACTCATGTCAAAGTTGGGACTGGGGGGGGACTTCATTCAATAAATCCCCATTCAATAAACCGACTGAAATAGGCCCTTAGCACTAATTAAGAGTGACGTATAAAAATTCGACAACGCTGTACCGACTGAAATAGGGGTACCTTGGGGGGGACTCATGTCAAAGTTGTGCCTTGGGGGGACTTCATTCAATAAATCCCCATTCAATAAACCGACTGAAATAGGCCCTTAGCACTAATTAAGAGTGTATTATAAAAATTCGTCAACTGTACCGACTGAAATAGGCCTCTAGCAATAATAAATAAATAAATAAAATGTAAAATTTATTTTATAATAATGAATGATAATTATTGGGAATTATACTTATGTCTAAATAAATGGGTTTTGCTTGCTTCTTTTTTTTTTTTTATTCATAATAATAATAATACGAGTAATAATTAAAAAAGAAGAAGAAAAAAAATTCCAGACAAATAATTACCAATAAACCCGATATATGTCAAAACAGTTTCCCTGCAATTATCTGATTCATCTTTGACATTCTTACTTATATTCCCCATGTTTCATCCAATGTAATAATAGGTCTATGTAAAAAATTAATATGTTTTTATACATTAATTTCCACATTCCAAAACAAAAAATAAATGTACTTATGCTAATTTAAAAGTAGTTTGTAAGTAAAGTAATATTAATTTATCAGAAAGAACTGTGTTCTTTAAACGACTTAGGCACAGCTTTAGTACAATACCTTTCGGTAATACTTAAAGTTTTGTTCCGTTTTGGCGAGGAATTAAAACGGCTGTTGCAGTTACTTTAGAAAAGACCTTGGCGAGAAACGACCGAGCTACTTTGGTGTCAAATTTTAAATTTCGCCAAGTGGGGCTACTAAATCTATTCCAAAATATAATTGTTTTCTCTATTTTATAAAGCATATATATTAAATGACTACCTGTTATCAATATCGGATTCAAACATCGGCATAGATTCAACATTTGACGAAAATTCAATGCAGAAAAAACTAATATATTTTTGATGCAGTTAAATATTGAGGAAAAGATACAGCTTTAGTATAGAAACCTCTTCACGACTTTTCTTTTAATAGCTATGGCACCCGTTTTTCGCAATGTACATGGCAGTACAATGTATACTTTTTGAGCATTGAGAAAATTTATGTTTAAACCAAAGCGTAAACAATAATTCAAATTTAAATAAATATATATAGTCTTGCCGCCTGCCTCCTTCCTTCCGTTCTTAAGTTTCTTAAATTGTTTTTTCATGAAATTCATTTCAGTTTAAGTTTAATGTTGGGATTTTTGTTGAGTTGGTTTGTTGTTTCGTTTGTTTTGCGGGCTGTTGATTGGTAACTTTGGTTTCTTTGGATATGTGTCTTTCATAGCCTGATGAATTTTTTATCACTTATCTGAGGTTCTCCTGCATGGAAGGAATTTTTCATTCTTGTTGGTCCTTGTGGTTTCGGTGGTCTTGTGTCTGTTGCTTGGCTTTTCTACGCTTGATAAATCATTATTATATAGCGCTTTCTCACTGCTGACTTAATGTCTTCTTTCTTTAATATTTTCTTTGTAAGTTTTAATGTTTCTTGATTTACGTACAATTTAAACTAACAATTAACAATTAACTAGCTTAAGCTTTAATTACTTTAAAATACTTTCACTAACTCAATAAATATTACTCTGTGTATTATCGGTCATGAAAATGCTGAGTCGTTCATTCTTTATCGATTAATCGATGTTTGCAAAGCTTTTATTTATTTATTTATTTTATTTATTTATTTATTGGCATCATCCTATTCTCCTGTTCGTGTTAAAAGTTTTACATGTGGCTACTATGTTTTTTCTAGTTTTTTCTCTGATTTCCATGAAGAATTAATTTAATATTTTAATTAGTTTCTCATTCAATATGGTTTTGCTGCTTCGATCGGGGCTGAAACAATAAAAATTGCTATAATTAGCTATATTGTTTTACGAAATCGATGCAGCTTTCACTGCTTTATGAAGTACAGTCCCCCTGAAGAATTTATACTTCAAATTTTAAGCATTTTTATCCAATTATTATTTCTGTGGTCTTTTATTTACTTTCTCCGTCATTAAGTTTAAGGGTCCCTTTTTTCCCCTTCATTATTATTATTATTCATGTTGGCGTAAGTAATTCAAATTGTTTTAGTCTCTTATTGGTTCTTAATCTGTATCGCAACATTTTTGTGTCAGTCTTACCTATATGTTACAATCAGTTCTATTTGTGTTAGTGTTGTTTTGTATCTATTAATTGCTAAATATTAAGGTTAAATTTTATTACGATAACTATCATTTATATATGTTTATATATATATATATTGTTTGGCGTGTGTATGTTTCTTTGGTGAATTGTTGACTAACTATTATTTGTTCCCATTCTTTGCTTCTACTATCAAAAGGATTATATATATATATATAAGTGAAAATGGACAAAATGTACTTATTTACTATAATAACCTATTCTCTATCTCCTTTAGCATAATATAGTAAGTTTCAACTAAGATAAATAATTTTTTAAAAGATATTCTGTGAATAATAATTAAATTTCCGAGCGAAGAACGGGCACAACAGCTAGTCATAAAATATAACTAAATTGTTGCTTTATGCAATTCTTTTATTCCGCTTGTATACTGGATCCCCCCCCCCCCACGTTTTATTGCCCTGTTAAAATGATATATTATTCTTTTTCAATATTTTTATATACCGACATTTAGAGCTACTAAAATTTGTTACAAATCCTATTTGTATTAAAAAGTGTTTGTATATCTACTTTCTAAGATGGTCAGAGATGTATTTGATATTTTTTTCTTCTTCTTCATCATCCTCTTTTTTTTTTGCCCCATGTAATTTTTAAGCAGAATCTTGTATTTTCTAGCATAAAGCTGTGTTGGGAAAGTGATCTACTTTTAACATACTTTTAACCTAGCGACCTACTCTTACTCAATAATATCTTTTTCATAAAATACTGTAATATACATTTTAATAAAAGAAAATTAAATGTAAACTGGATTCATTACAATTTATAGTTTATTAATTTTCAACTTTTCTTTACATGAAAAACAATATTTTATTGAATGAAAAATTTAAATAACAATGATACAAAGAATCTAAATTCGTTAGCAGTTTAGGAATAAAAGATATCAATAATTTACTCATCTAAGTTTGAATCATCCTTAGACTGAATATGACTTCTTTTACTCAAATAGACTATTGATTGATTATCATGTGACATTAGTTCGTACTTCATTTTTTCCTTTCTCTTTATTCATCAAGACCCTTTTTATCTGCTTAACAGATTGGATGCATTCATCTGAAGATGAATCAAAGTTTGTATCTAGATTTGCCGTCAGCATTTTGAAAGTCGAGATAATAAACCATGCGGATTCATTTTGCCCTCACTTGATTCGGGAGATTGTGTGTAAAAGAACCTTCTTTCCTTTTTCTTTTGAAGTGACAAAAATAGATAGAAGACAATTTTATATTTGATAATTTTTTTTCCACCTTCAATTTAGAGTGTCATGAAGAAAATATTTTTTTCCCTACAGTATTTGTGTTACAAAAATATATTGTAAGTAAGAAAAAGTGTATAGCAACCGAATTAATTCTTACTGTACCTTGCCGATTTTTGTATAGCAACCGAATTGATTTTTGCAGTATTAACTTGAATCTGATTCTTACAGCATTTTTAGCATTCTTATTTTCATGCTCAATGGCAACTATAGAATAAATCTGTTAAAAAGAATACATATAAATATGCCTCTGAAATATTTTGTGGAGTAAGTAGGGAAAAAAATAGTTGCTGCCAATTCAAAAAATAATGGAAATAATTTAATGTAGATACACACACGTGTACATATTTAAATATTTATATACTTGGTCACATGTTCATGTACTATTAGAAATAATTTAGCTTTAGCGGTTTTATTTAATTTTGATTTACGATTTTCGATTAAAATATTGATTATGATTAATAAACATTTTTCACATTAATTTGTTTCTGTTTGTTTATATAAAAAATTGAAATTTTATTATATAATATACATATATACTATTCCAAAGTATTTGAAAAGTATTCACACATAACTGATAAATACTTTTTACTTGCAGAGAATTTGTAACTGTTTAAATATAATGGACATGAATTTCAAGACAATTGCATCTACATTTAAAATAAGTTTGTCTAGAAATCGAACAAATAAGCATTGGAAATTAATTAGAATTCGAAGAGATTCCATCAGAAGACTATTATTCAATAATTCACTGTGTGAAATTGTGATTATGGTACTTCAAAATTGCTTTTATTCGATTTCTACTAAAGAACCAACACTGATTCAAATAGCACAACAACAGTTGTTAGTAACCGGACCTGAAGAAAATAATAACACTACAATATATATATATATATATATATATATATATATATATATACTTTGATGAAGTATTGCAAGAATAAGAATATGTTTTTACCAATTGGATTCTGGGCATTTTTTATTTTAAATTTTATCCTTCTTCATGTGATTTTTTCATTTCATCACCTGGGGTATTTGAAAAGGTTTTCAGACACACACACTGATATATATATATATATATATATATATATATATATATACATATATAATAGACTCTTATAGGGGACTCACTGAATTGTAAAACAGTCACCTATTTTATTCCCCTCTTGACATTCTTTATTTTGTAAATGTTATTCCGCACGCTGCAAGACTTGCCTTGTAGCTAAAAAAATCACAAATTATTGATGGTCCATATTTATACCCGTTCTGTAAACCTTATATGGTCCCTATTTATACCCATTCTGTAAACCTTATAATATGCTATATAAAATTAATTTTCATATATGTAGTCTGAAATATAAGTGAAACATCCATTGCTTTACGTTACCGTATTAATCAGTATAAATCTGGCTCAAATAATTATTTTAACTCTACCCTAATTGTAAATCTACAATTGAACTGCAAAATTTTCATACGCATGGATTAAAAAATACTCTTATAAACTCTTCCGGTGTGAATTTTTTTTTTTTTTTTAACACACTTGACATTGTGAGTTTTTTTGCTTTTCTTCCCATGCTATTCCTATGGGGTTTTTAAGCTTTCCCCCCCCCCTCTTTTTCTACATTCTAAAGTGGCGGTGGTTATACTAGTTATACTAGAGTTATACTAGGCGAGTCGTATTAATCCTGGACGATAGGACCCATGCCCCAGCCCGCCCGGTTCCCGCTGTTCAATGTATTTTTCTAGTCAATTTTGTCCCCTTATTACTTCCGGTGTGAATTTTTTTTTTTTTTTTTTTTTTTTTTTTTTTTTTTTAAACACACTTGACATTGTGAGTTTTTTTGCTTTTCTTGTTATGCTATCTCTATGGGGTTTTTAGCTTTTTTCCCCTCTTTTTCTACATTCAAAAGTGGCGGTGGGCCACTCCAACCTAGTCTGCTGTAAATAAAATGATCTAAATTATAAAACAACTGGGTGTAATATATATATATATATATATATATCCTTATCTACAGAAATTTTGTCTAGGAAAACAATCTTTAAAGGCATAACGAAGCAAGAAAATAAATATTTAAAAGATTATAACTGGAAATCTACATGTACATTTGTATTTGCTAGAAAATAGAAAATTTAATAAATTGCTTTAAATTAGTTCATAGAACAACTTTGGAAAAAAAAAAAAAAAGATTTATTTTCTGTTCTAATATTGTACAAAACTAATTACTTTAATCTTAAAAAGTAATAGAAAGTCTAAAGTATTAAATAATAATACTTAAAGGATTATTAATTTTACAAAAACCAGTTTTAAATAAAATAAATTTTAATTCACCAATTAATGATAAATATTGTCAATTCCCTATTAATAATTTACACATTAATCAAACTTTTATGTATAATGTACCTATTTGTAAAAATATTTGTAATTGCAACCCATTTTTAAAATTGATAATATCAACTGATTCTTATGCTTATAAATTCAGTTATCCTTTTCACAAAATCATTGTTGATAAAGACCATGGATACATTATAACTGGAGATTAAAATATAATTAATGGTTTCAAACTGAAAAAAAAAATTATGGAATATGGGAAAAAAGAATTAAACTTCTTTAAAAAATTACAATTAAATGAATGGTTAAAGAAATTGAACATGACATAGATTTTTTTTTAATTATAAAATTGCTGTATCATTTAAGAAACTTACTGCTTTCTTTAAATAATGAAAAATTCTTGTTTTAAGTAAAATTACACTTGACCTTCAGAATATATCAAAATCCATATCATCATACATTAAAACTCTACTTTTTCAAAATATCAGAAAATTGCAAGAAATTTTGTAGTAACTAATGCGTGTAGATAAATTTTCCAAGAAATATGTTATTATCTTCAAATCTTATGATCATAGATTATTAAATTAATCTTCATCCCATGATCAGAATTATGAATTAAGATTTCACAATACCTTTTTCATAATAACAAACATGCATTCTATAAATTATTAAGCATTCAAATTAAAACTTTAATTGCCTGATTAAGGAAGGGTACTGCTTGGCTTGGTTGGTTGAGTAAGTTGCTTTTCTATCTATCTGTCTATACATATAATACAATAAAATAAGATATTTGTGTGTGTGTGTGTGTGTGTGTGTAATTGTATATGTTTGTACAGAGCATTTTAGGAAAACGGCTGATTACAGAGCTACACAAATTTACATGGAGGTTCGTAATGACCTCATCTAATCAGGGTTGTTTGCGTTCTGGATTTTTTATTTTATTTCCCACCAGTAAATTTTTAATAGTGATATTATCAGTAGTTTTCTTGTAATGTTTAGCAATTAAATATAGCCAAAAATACAATTTGTAATTACTGGTGGGAAATAAAATAATAAACCCAGAACGCAAACACCCCTGTCTAATGCACCTTGAAGCCCGATTTTTGAATTTTTAATTAGTTTTCTTTTAATTAGAAGTTTTTGTTTCATTGAAATTGGATTTTGCCATAGTGTTTCCGTGTCACGCTAAAAAAACAAGGTCTTTCCATTTGAAAGTAAATATGAAGCATTACTTATGTTGGTCAATGGCTTAGTCGGTTAAAGCGTCACGTTCTTAATGCGATGGTCGTGGGTTCGATACTCGTTGGCAGATGTGTTATCAGTAAGTAAATTTTAAAGAAAAATATAGATGTTTCACTTTTGAATATTTTAATAAAATATTTTAGCTAATCAAAATATTTTATAAAGCATTCGAGAACAACATACGAGATTGTTTTTATATTTGTTGGATTTTTTTTTTTTTTTTTTTTTTTCGTTGTTAATTAAAATATGAAAATAATTTCCTTATAGTATCTTGAAAATTAGTCATTTAAATTTTAGTTTTAAATTTAATTGTTGCCAAAAAAGTTTTCCAGCCCATTGTTTTCGACAAAAAAATAAAAGTAAAATAAATAAATAAATATATTTCCACGCGAATAAGGAAATTTTGCTACTGAAAAATGAAGCTAAAATATTTAATAGATATTGACATACAGTCATCTTTGAAATCATAGTTCCTAAATAATAGCAATTCAACTTTCGCCGATAAATACCCAAATTGAAGTACCCTGAATAGACCTTTCTTCAGGCAGTGGTAACCTGGACCTGATGCAGTGCGGACGGAAAAAGACCTGCCGTAGGCAGCAGGTACTCGAAGCGAAGTTTAGGGCGATTTGAATATAGGTATTTTTTTTTCTTTTTTTTAGTTTTTATTTATAATGTGATATAAAAAATAAACAGTGATCCACATATTTTGAAAAATCATGTAAATATAGTGACCAGCGAAGCGGGCGTAGCCTGCTAGTACATAAATAAAATAAGATGTGTGTGTGTGTGTGTCATTGTATAAGTATGTCCGGAGCATTTTTAGTAAAACGGCTGACGCAGAGCTACACAAATTTGCATGGAAAAATGTTAATTTTTAAACTAAACTGGGATTTAAGGATATAACAGTCAAATAATCTTTATAATAGCAAACTATTATTTAATTATATCTTAAAAATTTTCAGAAGAGTTTGTGAATAAGAATAGATAAAATCTATAAATGTTCAAAAAATGAGATATTTAGGTCTAAAATGTAGCAGAATATAAACTAATTGTTGTTGTTTTATAGCACAGGTATTTAAATAATAAATTCAAATTAGTGATGAAGGATTTCAGAGCAAAATTAAATGATGGAAATTCGGAATTAGACTCTCATCTTTTAGAATATAATTTAATATTAAATTTTAAACAATTAGAAAATTTAAAGCGTTTTATTGTGAAATTACATTAAGTAATTTAGCTGATGATCAGGAGCTTGATTTTCAGATTTATTAGAATAAAATTATTGTGAACTTTAAATGTCTGTGAAAGACTCATAACGAATAAGCTAGAAAAGTAAAATCGGATAACAGTTTAGAAATGAAAAGCGGCTATTCTGTATTAATCTTCTGGATATCAAATATTCTCATACGTATTTCTGTGTTCTCATTCACCTGGAGTATTATTGATTATTCATCACGTGACATTCATTCCCATTTCATTTATTTTCTTTATTCGTCTCGGCCATTTCCATCTGTTAACAGATTAGAGGCATTCACCTAAAGGCGAAGTAAAGTGCGTATCTACACTTGTCGTCAGCTTCTTCGAAAATCGAGATAATGAACGATGCGGATTCATTTTGCTTTAAAGAGGATTTCGTTGGACGATACCTCTTAAGCTGCTGAATTTCTGAGAAATGATACTTTTGTTCGGTTTCATTTTGAATCGTTTGGTACTCGTCGCAGTTGATAGTTTTAAAGAGTGTATAATGACTGTTTATCAATAATAATAATAATAATAATAATAATAATAATAATAAAATCCAGATAGGCATTCACATTATTTTCTCTTACTTAACTTTACTCTATACATGAGATTACAATTTAGAAGACAAAATTCTGCATTTGAATACATTCAAAATACTTTGAACACCTGTTTAAAATTATTTTATAACTTTATTTGTAATTCCTTTTTTAGATAAAGAGGCTCCATTGTCCCTCTCCAATTGTCCCATTGGAATATTGTGTTTAAATTAAAACAATTAAATATTTCAAATTATTCACAAAATTGCCGCTAACGCGACTCTTTCACATTCATTAAACTAATTTTGAATAACCTTGTAAATTATCTGTAAATTATACATGCAACAAAAAGCGTACTTAAATTTAGCACAAAAAAATTCATGACACAGACTGACATAAACTTCGCGTTATTTCTAAACATAGCCCTAATACATCAGAAATTTTTCTGTGGTCCTGTACACAACTGATAAATACTTTCCTTACCATATTTTATGTGAGACATGCTTTTGTGAATACAAAAATTATATGTCAAAATTCCTTTTTTTAAGTGCAGCTTAAAGATATTAAAACTATACCTACCTGCAATTTTGCCCGTTGAAGTAACGTATTTGAATAATTTTGTATATTCCTGTACTGAAACTAATTGTCTGCCATCAAAACGAAAAACTTCAAATAGCATTCCTATATGATACAGATTTAGAATTCTTTATTTGTACTTCCTAGTAATATTAGTTTTTGAGATGTACTAACACACTCACACTAACACAGACAAATAGACAGATACAGTGACCAACCGTTAAAAACAGGGGACTTCAAAACGCTTAAATATAGCAAAAACAGAATTTAATACAGAATATCTAGAATAATATTTAGTTTGAATGTTATAAATTTCTAAGGTCATATATATATATATGTTGTATGTGTGTGTTGTACTGTATCACCAACTCACAGAAAAACATTTTCTATGAGTGAAATTTTCTATGCGTGACACAAATTACCGTAAACAACATATTGTAGATGGAATTATTGGTGTTTTTAATGCACCGTACAGTTGGCAGCAAAATTATTGAAGCACACATCTACATTTATCATACATTTTTTATTAGTTTGATCGTTAATTTTTCTCATCAACTTACACACTCAACAAATATTTACTTAAAAAAAAAAACAGTATTAGGTGCTCACCTTTTACGTAGGAATTATCACTAGCGCTTCAAAAATTTTGCTGCCGATTGTATATTGAATATCAGTTGTTCTGAACGTTATAAATTTGTAAAGACTTATTATTCAATATTTAATATTGTTTCCAAAGAGTGATATCTAATATAGACAATCGTAAATAGCATATTTTAAATTAGAAACTGTTACTAAATATCCACCACTGTTTTCAATGAATGATATTTGACATAAATGACCGTAATGAAGATATATATATATATATATATATATATATATATATATATATATATATATATATATATATATATATATATATATATATATATAAAGAGAGAGAGAGAGGGAGAAAGAGAATAACAGTTCGTTTCAGTACTATAATTTTGTAGTAACATATTATACAAGAAGGTTTACTGTTGGAGATTATATTTGATATAGAATGTCATAGGTAACAAATTTTAGATGGATAGGTCAAACTAATTTAATCCTTATAAAATGTGTTATTTAAATTTGGTTGAAATTATAAATCCTAATAAATGATGACACATTAATTTAGAAGTAATACACAACTAAGAATTATTTATGTATACTGAAATGAAATTTATTAACAAGTCAGCAGTGTTAATACATTACAGACTATTTTAAGTGTGGATAACATGTTAAATCTTATGAATAAAATTTAGGAATTTTTAATATAAATGACTATATAATTTGTATCATGATAATGAAAAATGACCATGATTTAATAATTTTTGTGGGATAGTAATTAAAAAATATATTCTACAAAGTTCAGTAAGTATATGGTATAAAATATTAATTAAAATTTTTAAGCAATACTTGGTGAAATAAAATTACTGAATTAAACCTGATAAAGTATTAAAAAAGACTTTTGTTCTATTCTTTAAAAATAAAGATAAATCAAGAAAAACGGGGGACATTTATTATTCTTAAAATTTTCGCGAGAAAAGTTTAAAAAAAAAAAAAAATCGTAATAATTTACAATTCAAAATACAGCAATTCTTTATTTGTTATTATTTTGTAGGATTCTTACAAAACTACCTAAGTTTCTTTTCTTTCTTTCGTTCTTTTTTTTTTTTTTTTTACTTTTGCGTTTTATTATTTTTTTAACACCATTTTTAAACAAAAGTTTATGTGAAGGTTTTACTTCTATAATCGTATTTTTAAAAAATATTGTTTGAAAATAGTAGTAACTAAATAAAAAAAAAAACGCACATAAAAGGACAGAAACGTCGCGCCGTTTGATTTTCACAAATATTTCTTTAATGACCCCATTTTGTTTATTATGCGATATATTTTCATAATTTGTTTATTTTTCTTAAATTATATAATTTGAAATTTAATTTAAATACGTGCCAAAATATACCACAAATTCTTCAAAAGTTTCTAAGCTATTATGTTTTTTGGAAGAAAAAAATATTAATAATACAATTTGTATGGGTTCCATTTCCAGTGTTAAAGGATTATTACAACACTATTAAAATTTTGTACCAGAAAAAAAAAAAAAAAAAAAAAAAAAAGCCACCTATTTTTATGGTGTTGTAGCTGCCACCATAAATTACATTTATTTGGCGTCTTGGCTTACATAAAGCGCCAAATGGAAAAATATTACACCATCTTATAGTTATAGTTACTACAATTTTAAGCGTTTCAATAGTTTAAAAATTTCTATAGCATGGCAGTTCATAATAATAAAGAGAAAATAAATGGCGGTTAGTTTGTCTATGAATTAATTTAATAGTCGTGTGTAAAAGTAAAGTTTGTAGCGCTATCCATAAAACAAATGAGGTTTTATTTTAACCCTTATGAAAATTTTTTGCAAACTGTAACTGAACACTAAAACTTTGTAACATCAAGAGCGTTCTCAAAAATTTTTAAATTTAGCAAAAATATTATAAAATATTTAAAAAAATAGAAAAGATATTAAATGCAAACATGCAACTGCATAATTTTAAAGTTTTTTATAATAAAGCCGTAGCAGAATGCAAGAAACTAACGCCATACATATTCATAGAAAGTAATTTTTTACATAACTTAGTTTATAGCATTCTGCAGAATATTTTTTTGTTCAATTTAACACGAGGTGCTCATTGATTATTACACGGCATTACTTCAAATTTCTAATTTCTAATTTCTTTTTTTTTTTTTTTTGTCTTGATCATTTTTTACTGCTGACAAATCAGAAGCATTCATTTGAACGCAAATCGAAATGTATCGAGATATTTGTCGTCAGCTTTTTCTGAGATTGAAATTACAAACCTTGTGGATGGATTTCTTTCTTTTCTTTCTTTCTTTTTTCTTTCATTCTTTCTTTTTTTTCAAAGAAATATTCGGTACATGATCGTTAAGATATTAAATTATTAGAAAAAAGCACCATCTTGCAATTTCTAGTAGAGTGTTATTGTTGTTAATAATTTGGGAAAGAATTCAGTAATTGCTTTTAGCAATTTGTACTTTAAATAACAGCTAATTGTATGTTAACATGTAAAAATAAACTGTAAAAATTCAATACTCTTAGATTTAACTAAAGCTAATAAATTGTCCTTTTCTGGGGAACATTTTTTTTTCTTTTTAAATTTGTACTTTATAGAAAGAATGTATTATACTTTGCTAACCAGTGGACAAGAGATAGAGTAAAAGAATGAATAATAAAAAGATTATCTTAATGCAATCAAACCTTTCTATATAAAAACTCTTAATGAAATTAACGAAAATTAAATTAATAAAAAAAGTATTAATTATGATTATTTGTATTATATTTTGAAGTATGTGTAAAAATCTGTCCGCTTATGTTTTATTTTATTTGAATTTCTTACCGCAGGAGAAAAAAAAAATCCCTCCAACTTTTTTTTTTTTTTTTTTTTTTTTAAGGTATTAGTCTAAAAATATCTCCAGTTTTTCAAACGCGTTTCTTTGCACTATTTATTATAGAATATAACTAGTCACAACATGATTTTTATGTATGCTTTTTTCCTTCAATGGCTTTGGCTGTTTCTATCTCATCTTATTAAAGTTATTTATTTTAAGTTAAAAGAAATTGCTTCTTTAAAACTGCCAAAGATTCCTCCGAATTTTGTGATAATGAACCACAGAAAGTCATTTTTATGTACACTATACAATTTTTTTTTTATAAAAAATAGAAAATTTCTGTAAAAATAGAAAATTCTTAGATAAAATTTATGTTTTATGAAACTGCATAAATTTAGTTTAAAACTGCATCTCAATCTGTCAAAATAAACATTAATTTTTCTATTTTGCACGAAAATTGGCATAAAAGCCTGATTGGGAAGTATTAAAGCAATACAAATTGTGTTTGTGTGGCTGAGAGGTAACGTCATATCCTACAACGAGGTGGGTGCTGGTTCGATCCTGGTTAGTAGAACTGGAAAATTGTATTCGATGTAAGAATTCTTATGGCGTGCACGACGGAAAAAATCTCTTCTGTACGAATATTCTCTGTATTGTTCTGTTAAAGAAAAATTTTGTCAATGTATTCTTTCACATAGCATACGGATATTTTCTAACAAATTTTCAGCCAGGAATTATCTATAATATAACGGATTATTATTATTATTATTATTATTACTATTATTATTATTATTATTTTGTTACAGTGTATAGTAAGCGTTGTTAGAGAATTTTGGAGATTTTAATATTTTATTATGGATATTTTTGTTTCAATTTCTCTTTTCTCATTTGATCCTTTCGGAGAAAGTTTAATAACTGTTAATGTGAATAAACGTTTTGAGAAAGACGAAGCTTAGATGCGACAATTCGTAGCTCCTTGCTGCTGTAAAATTACAGCAAAAGTTCAGATTTCTTGCTAAATATCAAAAGTGAATAATAGCATCGAATACAATAAAAATTAATTGGTGTTAAATATAAATAAATAATACATTATCGTAGAATAATTACTCATTCCCAATTTTACTTTCTTTATCTGCTGCAAGAGAATCTGCTACAATATGTTCATTTCAAATTATTTTTTTCTTCTTAATTTTATGATGCTGTTTTTTTTTTTTTTTTTTTTTTTTTCCTATTCTGCTATCAGTGATAACTATGATAATACCACAGTACATTCTTATGAAAATGGAAGAACTGATAACACAAAATATGTTATTTGAAAACGATTTAAATAAAACAAGAAAAAATCAATATGCATATATATATTGGGTTGTTCGATAAATAATGTCGTTTTTTAAAACCTTCGCTTCTAAAAACCAAGGCTTCTTCGAACGTGGAATTTTTCAACTTACCAAAAAGATGGCAAAAGGTCATCCAACAAAATGGTCAATATATCATTTATTAATGTTTTTTGTTAATATAAATAAATTCACTTTGAAAAACATGAAAAACAAACGACATTATTTATCGAACAACCCAATAAATGCCCAGTTGGACTGGGCACCTTGCGAGAGAAAATGGTGATAGACGGACCACCAAAGTCTTATTTTGGATACCGAGAGATACTGAAAAGCTTGAGAAAGAGACTACTGTGTCGTTGGAGGATGAAATTGTAAAGTTTGAAAGAGCAGAATGGAGAAGAATTGCAGAAAACAGGACAGTTTGGAATCACCTAGGAGAGGCCTTTATCCTGCAGTGAATTGATAAAGGTTTAAATTGATGATGATGATGATGATTATTATGATTATGATGATATATACAATATTGCCGCAGAAGTACTTCCAAACTTTTTCGATGTAACTCGTAACTACTTTCTGTTCGGATATTATTTATTATTATTTATTTATAAGCTTAGATTTATGTATTTCGTTTTTGTTAGCTTTCATAGAATATATTTACCAATCGTATTTTGACAACTGCTCATAAGTGTAATAGTTTAGTCTTGTATATACACATATATATTCCATTCATTCTCAACTATGCTTCATTAATTACATGAAATCAGTTCATTTTTAAAATTCCCAAAACAATTGTTTGCTTTGGCACTCATTATTTCACATCTGCTCGTACTCATAGGTACATCAGATGATATAAAACAAGAAAAATGTTAAACTCTTCTTCCAAAAACTAGAATTAAAAGGTATGCATGCATAATTTGTAGGGATAAAGCTCTTTCTTAGAGCACTCTGGTAATTTCATTAAAATAGCCAAAAATACCTGAGAATTTGAACTAGAGGAATTTCTGTAATATTTATATATTAATACGAAAACATGAAAATTTTGGCACATTTTTGGCGTATTTTTAATCAGAGCTTAAATGCAGTATCATTCAATAGGTATGGTTAATATGAGTAGCAGAAAGCTCATTTTTTATCTTATGATATCAAGTATGTATATAACGATACCTTTATTTTTATACAGTTTTTCATTTCATTCACGTATCTTTTGTATTTAAAATTCCTGCAGAAGAAAGTTATTACATATGCATGATGAATATTTTAAAACTCACAACTACTTGTGATTTAGCTTATTTTCTAGATTTATTCTCCTAATAATAATAATAATAAAACACTCATGTTTGTGAAAATTGCAACACCATGAAAGAATTGTCAGAAATTACTGAATTTTTTTCCACATATTACTGATAGTGGTACAAATAAACGATCAAATGTACAAGACAAAAAAAAAACCAACAAGAACGTCTGAAATCAGTACTTTGTGTATCCGCCCCTCTGAGCACTGTACACGTCATGTCATTGAATCATACAGGTTTTGAATTTAATTCTGGGGAATGGTATTCCAGATGACTTCAATCTTACTGTGCGCCCCACTAGTTGTAGAGCGAGTCGCCGATCAATGAAATCCCATACATGCTCGATGGGCAACATATCCGGGGAATAAGCAGGCCATGGAAGAAGCTAAACCTGTTGTGCACTGAAGAAGGCTTTTGCAGTCTGAGAAACATGTTCACGGGCATTATCCAGCATGCGGGCATGCAGCAGCTGGAATGGGTCGAAAAATGGGAAGGACCTCTGGCTCCAAAATTTCCCTTATGCAGCAATCACTGTTGAGGTTGCCCGCAATGTGCACTAGATGGGATCGACAATCATACCTAATAGCTCCCCACACCATGATGCTATGCGTTTGTGCAGTATGACGCTGGATAACATACAGTGGGAGCAGACTTTCCTTCCTGTAACGTCTGACACGTACTCTTCCATCATTGTACTACAGATTGTAGCGAGATTCATCGGAGAAACAGTATATTCCCACTAGGCTCGCCACGTGCTGTGTTGCTGAGCCAATTGAAGTCGGAGGCGTCTGTGATTCAGCGGGAGAGGAATACTGCGTAGAGGAACCCTTGCACGCAGTTCATGCTGCAGCAAGTGGCAACGAACCATGGAGAACAAAACACATGCAGCCGTACTCCAACGTTGTGCTAACACACGAGAGGACGCTCTACGATCCGATAGAGCCATGCGGATGAGGTGTCTGTCGTCTTGTTCCGTTGTTCTATCGCGTGCCCCACTGCCAGGTTTTCGGTTTGTTTGATTCTCCTCTGTCCATTTTTTCCAAACATGTATCACTGTTATGGCATTACACTGCGTGCGGGCTGCGATTTATCGATACAAAAATCCACCCTCTCGCATACCAACGATGCGGCTTCGTACGAACTCTGTTAGTTGTTGGTATGGCACCCTCCACTTTTAACGAGGCATATTGACCACCAGTGAAACGTTTACCGCAGACAGAGGACGACAAACAGATTTCAACGCGCCTTTACAGTCCTTTATATACCTAGAACAAGCGACTGATCTCGTCGGTTGTTACAAAAGTCGGTTCTCGTTTCACACATGCGCAATCGCTTTCTAAAATGCCTTACCTTACTTTACATTTCCTGTACGTTTGGTTCAATTTGCATAATCCCCTCATAGTGTTGCAATTTTCACAAACATGAATGCATTGATAAATAATAATAATTTTCAAGTAAAATGCCAGATAGAAGAATCACTCTTTGTTTTAATCTAACGTTCTTTATCATTTATTGGCATCATAAGTCAGTATATTTTATTTTATTTTTTATTTGTCTTACAACAGAAATATACTACTGACATACTGTTTCGATATAGTCAGTGTTTCTTGCTACTGAAAAGCTCAGAAGAGCTTTGGACGGTCGGGTTAAGAGGCAGATAAACAGAAAAGCTCACAAGGATATGCATTGTCATGTACATAAATAATTTATGCTCATTATTATTATCATTAATAATATTAATATTTTGACAGATAGGTTAGTTACTAAGACCATTCTTTAAATAAAAATTTTCCATCTATACATTTATTATTTAAATGCTTACTTAAAAAATGGTCGAGGACACTAATTTACATTAATGTGGACATCCCATGAATAATATTCCACAAAAGCAAGATGAACACACCAGTAAATTAAAAACACTAATGCTTTAATCTGATACTATTTGTACAATAACGACACCTAAGTAGCGAAAAAACTATTATGTTGCATAGCTTTTCTTCACATAAATCATCGCAATTAGTTAATTAAATATATAAATAATAACTGTTTTATAAATATTTTCTTAGTATACTCTTGCTAATTAAGAACGACTTAAATTTATAACAGCATTAAAAAATTTCGTTTAAATAATAAAAAATTAATAAAATTAATTAAAAAAATTGAACCATAATCTGCAGAAATGACACATGCACTCAAAAAAAAAAAAAAAAAAGCACTTTTAATAAAAAAAGAGAATCGTGATTAGGCATAACATACACACACACACACACAAAAAAAAAAAAAAAAAAAAGACAATATGAAAGGAAAAACTATTGAAAGACATGTAAAAGGACAAAAAACGGGAATAAAAAGTAAATGATAAAATAAAGGAGAGGTTAAAAGAAAACTAAAAATAAATTATCAAGGAATTTTAAAATAAAGGAAAATGTTTAAGGGTTGAAAAGAAAATATTTGTCAAATTTTCTGACATGAAATGTAAAAATAAAAAATAAAAAAAAGTCCAAGAAAAGATAAGAAAAGAAAGTCATAGTTTTTTTTTTTTTTTTTTTTTTTTTAAATGAAAAAAGTTGAGTGAAAGTCAGAAAACGAGATAGGACAAGAAAATGTATTAGCTTTAGAAATATAAAAACAACAACATGATAACCAGTAAAGTTACAGTTGTCAGTTTTTTTTCTTCATATATATTCCGACCAATAAATACAGTATTAATATAAAAAGAAAATTTACAAAAAGTACAAAGAAATTGGAAAGATAATGTAATTTTTTTAATAAGTTGTGGAAATCCCGAATAGTTCCTAAATTTAAAAAGAAATAAATTTTGAGAAACTGTGTAATATCGGACAGTTTCTGTGAGTTAGTAAATTTAAATAAAGAATTTGCTTTAGTTTTAATCAATTTATTGTGCTATGTATAAGCAATATGTTTTATAATTTTTTTTTTTTTTTTTTAATTTCTCTTCGTTTAAGAAAAGAAATATATTTACAAAAATTAAAAGATTTATCTTTTAAAATTTTAGACATAAAAATAAAACTTTCGATAAGCCTTTACAGTCGAATTACGTGTGTATCAATATACATTGAAAGCTAGAAAAAGGACAAATTTTTCCCTCTAATTAATATTTCCTTATACTTTTAATCACAAGTTTAAAATATTATGGTTATTAATGTAATATATCATCTCAAAATCGTACTTGTTAAAATGCATCGTATTAAGAATAAGTATGCGGTAATATTTTTATGCCACTAAATTTTATTACTTAAAAAAATACAGTGCACAAATTAATAAGGAATTTTATATTTTAATAAAAAAAGTTATACGTATTTTGGAAAAAAACATCCATTGGAATATTTATGATAAATGACAACAACTTTAAAATTAATCACCTTCTACACTGATTAATCGCTTTAAAATGTAAATTCTAGTATAAATTAAGCTTACACATTTATTCAACTTTAAAGTTTCAGAATACATCTCATCATCTCTTTGATAATATACGTATACTTGATCCACACTTGATCAAGGAGCAGTTAGAATTAATTTATTGCATTGCACTTGGCGTTTTCGTGACTTGGCTTCCGCAACACTTCCTGGAGAAATCAATAAGTTAGTGTCGTGCCGTATAGATTTATAGTGATTATTTACACCTTTCTTAGAATAGAGGTTTGTAGTCCAGGCAACGAAGGCCAAAATTTGACGAATAGAGGAAAAAAATCGTGTAGTTTTGAAATTTCACATACTCATAGCCGAGAGGGTCCTGAACAACATACTAAAAGTCCCCGCCCGTGGGAGGTGAGCGGGGGGCAGGGGGGCAATTAAGGGGGGCAATTTTCAGTTTTTATTAAATATCTTAAAAACTATCGCATTTAGAGAGAAAATGTCAATTACAAAATTGATCTACGTAAAATTTCCTACAAAAATGTATTCTACATTTTGTTTGTACGATCCTTAGTTTAGAAGATATAGGGAGATGAAATAACACATTTTCTTGGAAAATTCTTTTTTGCAATAGTAAAATCAACTAAAGTGTGCAATTAAAAGGGTTCTTGTCAAATATTTTCTAATGTAAAAAACAAATATATACATAGGGAATATGCAAGGATAATACAGCATGTTTTGTAAGTTTTAAATAATTTTAAGGCTAGTAGGCGCAAGTGGCGGTTTGAGTAAAAATCTGGATAAGTCCAGTCAAAATAGGAAAAATAGAAAAAAAAAAAAAAATCGTGTAGTTTTGAAGTTTTGCACACTCATAGCCGAGAGGGTCCTGAACAACATACTAAAAGTCCCTGCCCGTGGGGGTGAGCGGGGGGGCATTTAAGGGGGGCAATTTTCAGTTTTTATTACATATCTTAAAAACTATCGCATTTAGAGAAAAACTGTCAATTAAAAAATTAATCTACGCAAAATTTTCTACAAAAATGTATATTACATTTTGTTTGTACGATCATTAGTTTAGAAGATATAGGGAGATGAAATAACACATTTTCTTGAAAAATTCTTTTTTTGCAATAGTAAAATCAACTAAAGTGTGCAATTAAAAGGGTTCTTGTCAAATATTTTCTAATGTAAAAAACAAATATATACATAGGGAATATGCAAGGATAATACAGCATGTTTTGTAAGTTTTAAATAATTTTAAGGCAAGTAGGCGCAAGTGGCGGTTTGAGTAAAAATCTAGATAACGAAGACCCAAAACCGATCAACATTAAAAAAAAAAATCGTGTAGCTTAGAAATTGAGCACAGTTATAAAGTTAAGTGCCCTGAATAACATACTAAAAGTCCCTAATCATGGTGGGGGGGGGGGCATTTAAAGGGGGCACATTTCAGTTTTTATTAAGTGTCTTGAAAACTATCGCATTTAGAGAAAAAAAAGTCTCAAAGATATAAGATTTTTTTTAATGTTGATCAGTTTTGGGTCTTCGTTATCTGGATTTTTACCAAAACACTACTTGCGCCTACTAACCTTAAAATTATTTAAAACGTACAAAACATGCTGTATTATCCTTACATATTCCCTATGCATATATTTGTTTTGTACATTAGAAAATATTTTATCAGAACCCTTTTAATTCCACAATTTAGTTGATTTTACTATTGCAAAAAAAAAAAAAGAATTTTTCATGAAAATGTGTTATTTCGTTCCCCTATATCTTCTAAACTATTGATCATACAAACAAAATAAAATATACAATTTTTTTAGGAAATTTCACGTAGATTAATTTTGCAATTGAGATTTTTTTTCTCTAAATGTACTTAATAAAAACTGAAATGTGCCCCCTTTAAATGCCCCCCCCCCATGGTTAGGGACTTTTAGTATGTTATTCAGAGCACTTAACTTTATAACTGTGCTCAATTTCTAAGCTACACGATTTTTTTTTTTTTTTTTTTTTTATGTTGATCTGTTTTGGGTCTTCGTTATCTAGATTTTTACTCAAATCGCCAATTGCGCCTGCTAGCCTTAAAATTATTTAAACCTTACAAAACATGCTGTATTATCCTTGCATATTCCCTATGTATATATTTGTTTTTTACATAAGAAAATATTTGACAAGAAACCTTTTAATTGCACACTTTAGTTGATTTTACTATTGCAAAAAAGAATTTTTCAAGAAAATGTGTTATTTCATCTCCCTATATCTTCTAAACTAATGATCGTAAAAACAAAATGTAATATACATTTTTGTAGGAAATTTTGCGTAAATTAATTTTGTAATTGACAGTTTTTCTCTAAATGCGATAGTTTTTATGATATGTAATAAAAACTGAAAATTGCCCCCCTTAAATGCCCCCTGCCCCCCGCTCACCCCCCACTGGCGGGGACTTTTAGTATGTTGTTCAGGACCCTCTCGGCTATGAGTGTGCAAAACTTCAAAACTACACGATTTTTTTTTCTATTTTTCCTATTTTGTCTGGACTTATCCAGATTTTTACTCAAACCGCCACTTGCGCCTACTAGCCTTAAAATTATTTAAAACTTACAAAACATGCTGTATTATCCTTGCATATTCCCTATGTATATATTTGTTTTTTACATTAGAAAGTATTTGACAAGAACCCTTTTAATTGCACACTTTAGTTGATTTTACTATTGCAAAAAAGAATTTTTCAAGAAAATGTGTTATTTTATCTCCCTATATCTTCTAAACTAATGATCGTACAAACAAAATGTAATATACATTTTTGTAGGACATTTTACGTAGATTAATTTTGTAATTGACATTTTTTCTCTAAATGCGATAGTTTTTAAGATATTTAATAAAAACTGAAAATTGCCCCCCTTAATTGCCCCCCCTGCCCCCCGCTCACCTCCCACGGGCGGGGACTTTTAGTATGTTGTTCAGGACCCCCTCGGCTATGAGTATGCAAAATTTCAAAACTACACGATTTTTTTCATCTATTTTTCCTATTTTGACTGGACTATTTGACAAAGTTCTCAGTTAACAAGAATTGATTGAAAACAACTAAAAGCACTTATAATGTATTCTTTGTGTTATGATATTGGTGAATGTCGCATTGATTAGATACGATTAGTTATTTTGAATTTTGAATTAATCATTTGGATCATTTAGTGAATGAAAAGTCACAATTTAATGTTCCCAAATAAATAAAAATTAAGTTTAAATAGAAAATTATGTTTAATTGCTACTATATCATATTTAAGACATTGCAATACAAACAGAAGTAGATAATTTTAATATTGATTAAATGCTAAATAATTAACTATTTCTATTAGAGATTAATTTTAGATGTTCATTCATGTCAAAGTTTGTGATTAAAACATTTTCTTTCATAATGTATGCATAATCACGGTGAGTGAAAAAATATATACATAACATTTCTAAATAAATAAATTCTAAATTTTGGTAATTAATTATTTTACATCTTAGTAGAAATTAAAACATGTTTAGTAGGGTGCAATGTATTTTTTTTTTTTTTTTTTTTTAAATACCAGGTTTCAGAATTTTTAGAATGTATTTTGAGGGTCTACTTTTGCTCCAAAATGTCAAAGAATTCCAAAAATTGATTATTATTTTATTTTTTATATTTTTTTATAACTCATATATAAATATCACTCCTTATATTCAAAAAAAAAAAAAAAAAAAAAATTATATAAATGTTACTTAAGGGCTGTGCAAAATTTGATTTTATCTTACTGTGATGTAGATTATCACATATTATAAAATTTATTTTTTTCAAAAAGATAGATATGTTCTCAAAATAAATAAAATTATAAATAAAATTCTTTAATCTTAATCAACTACTTAAAATATAACGAAATAACTATTTTTATCCTATAAATTTACAACATACGTTTTCTAATTTTATATCTTCCATTTCATAATTTTTTTTCATTGTAACTGAAATAAGTTCTTTGATCATTTCCCAGTATTCACTTATCAATCTTAACGTAATGAAAATTCTTTTCGAGCTGTAAATAATAATGTTTTGACGTATTTCTATCCTTTTGTTTTGTGAAACCAGAAAATAATTAATTCGGTTTCTTTTAATCTTACATCGAAATGTAACTCAGGCGCCCTCGTGTCGCCTAATTTACATCATCAGTTAGATAAAATATTTGCTTAGCTAGTTCGTTACCCAGGATCTAAATCTTGGCGAAATCATGCCAACATTCACTATCAACGGTCAATAAATTACTCGTCGCTTTTTTAAAATATACATATGAATATTGATAACGTACTGCAACCATTCTCTATCTTAAACTTTGAACTTGGTGTCTGTAATTGAACGCCAAATGTATTGTCATTTTTTTACTCCAGTTTTGAAGCTCTTTTTTGCACTGACTGCCAACCATGTAAGAACTGAAGAAAGATTAGGGTTTGTGGCCCGTACTTGTGCCGCTACTGTTTCCCCACACCATGCTTAAAACTTGGTACTGTTATTCCATCTATGGTTACGTCACAAATTAGATTCTTTGGAATATGCAATAAATTTACCTGAAATAATATATTGCCTCTTGGATTCGTTCTTGGGTAATCTGTTTCATCTTTAATTAATTTTTTAACTTGACTTTTTTTACAGCTTATCCTGATCGGCCAACGCAATAATTTTATATTTTCGACAGCTAATAAATTTTATAAGATACTGTGGAAAATCATCTCGACACTCACAGTATCTTGAAGGTCCACAGTTGCACCAAAACTGTCATAAACATCCAAAATTTGGGTATTTTAATGTCCTTTTTAAAGCATAATTAAATATATCTCTTCTAATATGCAATAGCAAAGAAACAGTAAAAATGCATGTTTGTAGATGCAAATTTTTTGTAGAGTATCCGTAGTCTTTTTACCACATTTTTAACAGTATTCTTTTGTAATATTTATCTGCAATTAAATAAGACGGATATTACAATTTGTAAATGGCAGTATGAAAACGTTTTATAAACTGTAGTAACGACACCAATAAATGTTATTTAAGTATTTTTCAAAATTTTAATAAAATCAGAAAATATCTCTAGGTTTTAATGCAATAAACAGAAATGCAGAAAAAAGTGAAGGGGAAAAAAAATATTCCAGATGCCACTGATGATAACTTGGTGTCCGTCTGCCCATCGTGTTTATTCATTTAGTAAACAGGTGTTTAATCTTAGATCGCTCCAGAAGTTATTTTGTGTCTTATTCTAAAATTTTAAAATACCAGTTCGCTTCGGGCAACACATACAGTGATGTTCAAAATTTAAGCAACAACCCGTTTTCTCGTTTTCTTCTTTTGCGCATAATTTTTAAACAAATAAGCATATGAACATAAAATTTAGATGGCATAATCGTTACCATACCATTAATCGAATTTTATATAGTTATAGCATGAGTAATGATCTTTAAACTCATAATTTTTTTTTTTTTTTTTTGAAAGTATGCTTTGGAAAAAAAGAAAAATATTAATAATTTTAGAAAAGAAAACGTAATGAAAAGCGGTGTTAAGGATGCATTACAGATAGATAAAGATGCAAATGCCTTGAAATGTTACTCTAAATCTCAATTTTTCTTTCTGTATTAACTTTTTTTTTTGTTTTATAATAGACTTTAAAAAAATATATATATAATTAATAATTTGCAAACTATGAGCATCACCAGAATAATAAAAATGTCGATAAATAGTTTTATAATGGATTTCTTATCGATGTTTGCATGTATATTTTTTAAAAAGTTATTCACATGCAATTAAAAAAAAAAAAAAAAAAAAAGAAGAAGAAGAAGAAGAAGAAGAAACAGAAAAGTGATTACAGGTAAAAAGATCCGGTTTTAATCTAGCACATGGATGCATGTGCATCTTCAGCTATCTGTAATGCATCCTTATATAACCACTTTTCATTAAGTTTTCTTTTATAAAATTGTTGAAATTTTTCATTTTTTCCAAAGCTTACTTTGAGAAAAAATTAATATTTATTAGCTTAAAAAATATTAATTATGTTAAAGTTACTTAAAATTCGGTTAAGGATATAATAACGAACATGCCATCCAAATTTTATGTTCGTATGTTTATTTGTTTAAAAATTATGCGCAAAAGAAGAAAACAAGAAAACAGGTTGTTGCTTAAATTTTGAACACCAGTGTAGAACATTTAGATGGGCCACTGTTGGAATACGAAGATTTTCAGTTGCGATCGGTAAAAATTAATAAATTGTGAGCAACTATTGTTGAATTTGCTTCTATCCATTCAGAGATGCTGGAGGTTTCCTATAAAGATTTTGGTACGGAGCAGATGTTTTTCCTGAAACTGAGACAGGCTTCACTGCAGGTCGACGCTCGAAAAGTTTAGCAGGCAGGAGTCCTTAAAAGTTGCCATACTCATAATGGTTGACAACGGCTAATCGTATCATGCCCTTATACGTTGCTTAGATAATTCCTTCATCAAATCTGATAATATTAACTTCCTATATTGCCAAGGTTTACGCCCCTATTTGGTTTGCAATAAAGTCATTAACGTAATACAAGGGCAGCGGTATACACTTATGACAGATAGTTAAACTGTCTACATTTCTTAGTGAATAACTTTTGGCGTTGATAGATCTTGTTATTCTGCGAAACGGATTCGTCACCCACCCTGAAAACTGATTTTATTCATCCTTTTTTCATCATCAAATATTCGTCCTGTTTAATTACAGAAGTAGTGTAAAAAGGACAGTTCACCGACAGGGTGGAGGCGTAGAGGCGTATTGAGGCGTAGGGTGGTGGCGCGCCTCCACCCTGACACCTCTACGCCTCCACCCTGTCGGTCAACATGTCCTTTTTACACTACTTAGTCATCATCTTTAACGAGGGGGTGTTGCCACCGGAAGAATAGAAACTTTTAGAGCGTTGCCACCGGAAGAATAGAAACTTTGACTATCATCTTGGATGAGGTTTGGTGGTGCCATCTATCGGGGAGAAGGGGAATTTTTTCATAAATTTTGGACTTAGTATTTTTTTCACAATTTTGGGGACTTCAAAATTTTTTCGAATTTTTGCAGGGGGTTAGATTCGAACCGAAGGTAAAATAGTTTCACGGCTTGATAAGTGGATAAGGGTTTTATTTATCAAGCCATGAAGCTATGCTTGTGAGTGCACTTATAAGGTATATAAAGAGAGACGTTGCGTTAGTGAGTCATTGTAAAACGTATCTTCGTACGAGGAAGATATGATGCGCTTTCGTGTGAATGTGAGTCATAATAAAATTTTGTGTTGTAACGATGGAGGTGTATCAGAACCCAAGTCACGCAGGAAGTTTTGGTGGTGTAAATGCCTTATTTCGTGCTGCCAAAGGCAAAATCTCGAAGAAGAAGATTCAGGACTGGCTGAGCGGAGTCGATGCATACACGTTGCACAAACCTGTTCGAAGAAAGTTCCCGACCAATCGAGTGATAGTGTATTCCATCGATCAACAATGGCAGACCGACTTAGTGGATCTCGGCAGTTTGCAAAAGTTCAATCAAGGGTACCGCTACATCCTAACTTGTATAGACATTCTGTCTAAATTTGCGTGGGCGGTCCCTTTGAAGCAAAAACGGGGTGAAGATATTGTAAAGGCATTCCGCTCTATTTTCGCGACGAGGAAACCCAAGTCCCTGCAATCGGATGAGGGAAAAGAGTATCAAAACAGACTTTTTCAAAAATTTTTGAAAGAAGAAGGCGTGCGGTTTTTTACGACGAATAACAATACGAAAGCATCTGTCGTGGAGCGATTTAACCGAACTTTGAAAACGAAAATGTGGAAATATTTTACCCATAATCACACCTACCGCTATTTAGACGTGTTGGATCAGTTGTTACACAGTTATAATCATACTTACCATTCAAGTATCAAGAGAGCTCCAGTTGAAGTAACCGCTGAAAATGAAAGCGATGTATGGGATACTTTATACGGTGACATGCAAAATGCGAAAAGAAAACCCTGCATGTTTCAACCGGGAGATGTTGTACGAGTTTCCAAGCAGAAATTAACCTTCGAAAAAGGATATGAAACGAACTGGACGGAAGAAGTGTTTGTGGTGACTGAATGTGTGAGAAGAGACCCTCCCGTCTACCGAATCAAGGACCTGTTAGAAGAACCCATTAAAGGAACCTTTTACCCTCAAGAACTTCAGAAAGTGAAATCAAAAGAGAATTATACGATTGAAAAGATTTTAGATAAGCGGATACGGAAAAAGCGTGTGGAATACAAAGTGAAATTTAAAGGTTATCCCAGCAAATTCGACCAATGGATTCCATCCTCTGATTTATTCACCTTATAAAACAAGTGTTTGGATTGTTAAAAGATCATTTGAAAGCATGTCGTTCTACGTGACGTTACCTTCGGACAGTTCCCTGAATTATTTTCCTGAGAATAAAATTTCTCATTTTATTACACGATTACCCGCCCCCGTTGAATTGAAAGGGGAATGGGAAGTAGGCCTCGTCGAATTTATTTACCCTCACACCTGGTATAATGTGAACCAAAATAATAATTTATTTGGTTTCGATTTGAATGACCAGAAATCCCCGTTTGGTAGAAGAATTCCCCCTGGCTTTTACGAATCGGTTGATGACATTTTAAAAGCAATGTCTATTGAAGAGATTAAAAATAAAATTTCTTTCACTTATGATCCGCACACGAAAAAGGTGTGTATTAACGTGAAAGATAAAACAAAACTGATATTGCATGAGGGGATAGCGCAGATGTTAGGATTCGAACCAGGTGAAATCGCCTCGCCGGATATAAATATCGAGCAAACTATTTTTAGTACCTATGTCGCAGATCCCTGTGCGCATTATAGAGTGTTGCTGGTTTATTCGGATATTGTCGAACCCCAAATTATTGGAGATGTGTTAGCACCCCTTTTACGAATTGTCAATGTGAGGGGAAAAGATGGAGAAATGATTTGTGAGACATTTGACCGACCGCACTATTTACCTGTCAGCCGAAAATCGTTCGACTCTTTGGAAATCGTTATAAGGAACCACCTCGGCGAACTCACGCCATTTGAACGTGGGCGCTCGTACGTGAAGCTTCACTTTCGTCAAAAATACCTCTCGTGATGTTTGTTCCTTACCAGTGTTGTGCGAAATCTTTTGAAGATTACTATTCCCATCAGTCGGGTAGTGGTCTAAATTATTATCAAGGCACTACTTTACAAAAGGGATATGGATTCGGTGGACTGTTTCGATCCCTTTTTCGTGCAGCAGTACCCCTCTTCAAATCGGGAGCGAAAGCGGTCGGCAAGCAGTTGTTTCATTCAGGCGTGAACGTGTTAAGTGACCTGTCTCGCGGAGAAGACATTAAAATGGTCGCCAAGCGAAGATTAAAAGAAGCTGGACAGACGTTAACCGACAAAGCCGCTACTAAAGTGAAGACGATGATTGGATCGGGCCGCCGGTATAAAAAGAGGAAGCGTTCTACCAAAGCTGTCATTCGACGTAAAGCCAAGAAAGTGAAGGTACAAGATATTTTCGCTTAAAGATGTCTGGACTCATCCATAAAGATTCTGCTGCCTGTGCGAAATCCGAATTGGATTTATTTTTGATCCCACCCACGCAAACGGCTATTGAAAAAGGATACTTTGTTGAATACCACCCTCTTGCGAATATTCGAGACGGAGGACCTGTGGAATTTAATATTTCCGGAAATGGTGAAGACTATATTGATTTATCGGCTTCCTACCTGTATGTGAAAGTGAAAATTACCAAGTTTGATGGATCACCCTTAGCGGAAACGGATGCAGTTGCCCCCGTGAATTTATTTTTACACGCCTTGTTTTCTCAAGTGGATATTAGCCTGAACGAAAGAGTGATCTCCTCGTCGAGTAACACCTACCCCTACCGCGCCTATATTGAAACGCTGTTGAATTATGGAGAAGATGCCAAGAAAAGTTTATTGACCTGCGAATGTTTTTACAAAGATGAGAATTTGGCTGCTACAGATCCTGCTGGAGACAACCCCGGATTGAAGATACGTTACGCACTCACGAATAAAAGCAAAACGTTAGATATGATTGGACCTTTGCATTGTGATATTTTTCAACAAAATCGATTGCTATTGAATATGGTTGACTTGAAAATTAAGATGACCCGAAGCAAGCCTGAATTTTCCTTAATGTGTAAAATTGATGCGGCGAAACCCATTCCCAACTACAAAGTGATTTTGGAACATGCTTCTATTTTCATACGTAAAGTGAAAGTGAGCCCCGGTGTATTACTGGGTCATGCCAAGGCCTTAGAGAAAAGTACAGCAAAGTATCCCATCGATCGAGTGTTATGCAAGACCTATTCGATCTCAACCGGAAGTAAATCCTTTATGCAAGACAATGTGTTTTTAGGAGCCATGCCGAAAAGAATTATTATTGGACTTTTAGAAAATAGTGCCTACACTGGTCAATATGATTTAAATCCCTTTTATTTCTATCATCACAAGGTCAACTTTTTAAGTGTTTACGTGGATGGACAACCCGTACCCAGCAAACCCTTGGAATTGGATTTCGAAGAAAATAACTATATAAGAGCGTATCATCGTTTGTTTTCGGGATTTAATCGGGATACCGGCATTTATCTGACCCGAGAGGACTTTGCGAACGGACATACTTTGTATGCTTTCGACCTGAGCCCTGACATGTGTGACGGACCCCATCTGAATCTACAGCATCAAGGAAATTTACGAATTGAAATCAAGTTTGCAGACTCCTTAGAAAGAACCACGACTGTATTGGTGTATGCGGAATTTGAAAACATTATAGAAATTAGTAAAACACGACATGTGTTGTGTGACTTCCCCAACTGAAAATGAATTCTATAGAAATCGAGACTATTTTATCCCACGATCCAGTGACCAAGAAATACTTTTCCGGTGTTTTCCCCAGTGATCAATTACCCAAGAAGATCGAGCGTTATCCTGCATGTTTTGTATGCAACGTGGACAAGTCTACAGAAGTCGGAAGCCACTGGGTGGCATTCTACCTATCCTCCCCTACAGAAGCGGAATTCTTTGATTCCTATGGAAACAAGCCGAACTTTTTTAAAGGACCTATATCGAACTATGTATCTCAATTTTCACGAGTGGTGTTTAATCCACTTCCGCTGCAAAGTCATGTGACAGCTGTTTGTGGTCAATTTTGTGTGTATTATATTTATTGCCGATGTCGTGGCAAAACTTTGAAAGATTTTTTAAAGCAGTTTGTAACTGAAAATATATGTAACGACAATAGAGTCTATAATTTTGTATCCAAACGATTTCGCACACGTGCTCCTTTTTATCAATAAAAAACTATTTATAATGTAAACTTATGTGTCTGTGTTTATTTAGAATGGAGTTTCCACGCTTTCAACACCCTTTTACAATGCTCTTAGCAGGCCCCACGGGGGTCGGTAAGAGTTGGTTTCTGCGGGATTTACTGGCAGAACGACGGCGTATGTTTAACCCTCAACCCGATAAAGTCGTTTGGTTTTACGGCATCTCTCAAAAGCTTCACGAGGAAATTCCCGACGTGACATTCGTGGAAGGGTTTCCTTCTAATTATCGGGAATATTTAGGTACCCATTCTTTAATGATTTTAGATGATTTAATGGTGGAATGTGGGGGTGATGAACGATTAACCCACCTCTTTACCAAAGGAAGTCACCATTTAAATTTAAGTATTATCTTTATTACTCAAAACCTTTTTCATAAAGGTAAAGAAATGAGAGGTATTTCCTTAAACAGTCAATACTTAGTACTTTTTAAAAATCGTCGGGACATGAGTCAAATTACGCACTTGGGCAGACAATTATACCCGAGATCAACTCAGTTTTTTCAAGAAGTGTTCGAGGATGCTACCAAACAGCCCTTCTCTTATTTGTTGGTGGATTTAAGGAATGAAACCCCCGAAGGAATGCGACTCAGAACGCGTATATTACCGGGGGAAACCCAATTTGTGTACGAGCCCAAAAAAGGTTTAAAAGGAAAGCCCTACCGATTTTAATTCATTTGGGATCATGACGTTAACGAGGAAACAACTTCGAGACTTGGAGCTTATAAAGTCTTGTCCTCAAACCTTACGCAAGCATTTGTTAAAAAAATTACCGACTCGATCTGTGAAGGCTATTTGCGAATGTACCCTGAACGTATTAAAAGGAAACGTGCCTCTCTCCTCTCATCAGAAAAGGTCTTTAAGGAAATATAAGACGACTCTTCGAAAAATTGGTACCAAGAAAGGAAGTTTATTCAACAAGAAAAAATTGATTGTTCAACACGGTGGATTTTTAAATATTTTAATTCCGGCTGCATTGTCTGTTTTAACCGGCATCATCAATGGAATTCGCAGCTAAGTATGCGTTGGTACCGGAAGAAGAATTTTCTAAGCATACGCCTTCTAAAAAGCAAATGACGGAATTTGATTTAGCTATGGCTAAAATATTAAATAGTTCTCTACCGGATCACGAAAAAATTCAGCACTACTACGAACTCTTAAAAAGAAAAATGGATTTGCAAGAATATAATTTGCCTTGGATGTCTAAACAACTCGAAGAAGAACCTGAAAAAGTGGAACCTAAACAAGTGGAGTCTATAAAACAAGAACCCCAAGAAGACTATGAAACCTTTGTGTTATCGTCTGTAGCTAAACCCATGAAGAAACAAGCCGAAGCCTTATTAAATTTTCTCAAGTCTCATTCAAACAAGTTTAAGTGGAACCCGAAAGGAGAGATTACTTACAACGGAAGGACCATGGAGCATTCTAATTTAGCGGAACTCTTTCATTTCATCTTTTCTGTGAATAAAAAACCACCTATTACACGACAAAGTGAATTTTTGCAAGCCTTGAAAGATATGGGAGTACCCCAAAGTATTATTAAGAATCGATATTTGTCTTCAAGAAAAAACATTGTCAAACCGAAAAAGAAACTTATTGTAAAAAAACCTGTTGTTAAACTCAACCCTGTAACCTGGGAAACATACTAAATAAAATGAATTTGTATCGATCCATACGTGTGATTATTTATAGAATAAAATACACTTACCTGAAAACACGTCCTACTCCAACGGCTGCCTTGAGAGAAATGAATGATAAGGAGAGTTCTTATCAGCGACGCGAGGTCACGTGATTAGGGTGACGTCACGAGTAATGTGATTGGCTATACTCAGTCACGTGGTGAGTGACGTCACGAGTTATCTGATTGGCTACCTCTGGTCACGTGACGAGAGTCTTATCTTATCAGAGATTGCTTATCAGCGATCACGGCTCAGTCTACCATTTGATTTCGTGTGTGTTGGTTGTCTCGTCATGTCTGCAGTGAGTTTCACGGAAAACGGACTGAATGTCCAGTATGTTTCAAACTTCATAGAAAAGGAACAAGCAGATCGGTATTTTGCCGAGTTAAAAACTTTACCTTTCTACACGCCAACCTTTAGAATTCATGGAAAAAGTTTTAAGCCTAAAAGACAAGTTCTGGGATACGGCGATTCAACTTTGAGTTATGCCTTCAGCGGAACTCATGTGCCTGCTAACCCTTGGACACGTCTGGTATTGGAGCTGCGGGATCGAGTGGAAAAATGGACGGCTTCTACCTTCAACTATGTTCTGCTAAACCTCTACAGCAATGGATACAGCTACATACCTCAACATAAAGACAACGAAAGTGGATTAGATGCAACTTTCCCTATCGTAGTCCTCAGCTTTGGTGCCGAACGAACAATTGAATTCAAGAAGCCTAAAACACCTTCTACTTTGATTTCATTAGAACATGGTTCTCTCTACAGTATGTTAAAGCCTACGAACGAACTGTTTACCCACGGCATTGCACCGAATCCTATCATCAAAGATATGAGAATCAGCCTGACTTTTCGTCACTTAATACCCAACCCTATCATGCCACCTTTAAAGAAACCAAGACTTGATATAAGTGATGCTTCGTCTAGTGCATGCGATACTTTGAAAAACTCTGATTGTGATACTTCAAAAAACTCTCATTGTGATACTTCTGTTAAAAACTGTTCTCAAGACATGTGTGAAGAATTGAATGTGAATGATTGGTTAAACCAATGGGTACGTGAACAATCTTGGGATCCTATACGAGGTGAATTTAATTTAAACTTTAGCAGTTTTTTACAAATTGTAATAGAAAAGAATTTTAATGTGAGAATCCACATTCGTAATTTTAAAGAATTACCCACGGGTCAATGGATACCTACTAAAGAAGGCGTTGTAATGACAGCTCAGACATGGTATTATTTTCAAAGTAAGATTGAAAATTTTAATTTTGAATCAGTAAATGATAGTTTTATTTCTAACAATCAATTAATAATGGCTTACATAGATGAGGATTATTGTAGTTTACAGCAAATGTTTTCTTTAAATCCTTCTGGCTTTTATTTAAAACCGAATGTCATTAAATTGTCCAAGGATCAAATTTTTAGGCTTAGAGAACTCAAAATGAGAATAACTCATTTTATTATTGATGCAATATTCACCGTTCAACTTCCTATGTTAATTCTAAATAAACCCCTTGTGTGTATTTCTCATGAAAATGAGCAAAGTGCTAAGATAATCTTACTCGATTTTATCGTGTATGAAATTCAGTTAGGAATTGAAAATTTATTTCAATGTGACGGATGTGTTTTTAATTCAGACGATCAAAATTCACACGAGTGTTTAATGAAATCTATGTTTGAAAAATATCAATTATATCGTGAAGAAATACTTTTAAAATTAAATATGCATGTTATTGTTAAAAAAATTAATTGTTCCTGTCATTACAACGACGGTTTCTTTAAACAATTAAATATGACCTTGTATGAAAAATATATTGAAGATACTTTATCCAAAAAGTAATGTGTGTTTATGAAAACGACTTCTTTAAACAATTGTATCCAATAAGTAATGTGTGTATATATTTTTATGGAATTTCAATAAATAGATTGAAACTGAATATCTGTGTCTGTCTGTCTTTGAAATATTTTATTGATTTTATTTCTTAAAAGATTTAATTAGAAATATTTTATTTCATAAAAGATTCAATGAATTTATAAGCTTGAAATGACTATTTTATTTCATAAAACAACATATTTTTAAAAGATTCACTTTCTAGGGATTCAATAATTTATTTTAAAGATATATTTATTAAATCATTATAATCCATTTCCTATGCATTTAATAACTTATATTCGGGAAAAATATTATTTCGAAAAGATATATTTTATTTCGTAAAACATATAATAAAACCATTTATTCATGAAACAATCCACTTGAAAAAAAATTTTTTAATAATCAAATTGAAATAATAATTGTTATTTTCCATTAATTAAAAGTGTAGACATTATCTCTTCATTAGAAATATGCAAATGAGTATGTTTCATATCTCCCGTAAGATATTATACCTGTACGAACACGGAGGGGGTGACTCACCTTGGAAAATCCACGAGGGGAAATATGCAAATGAATCAACCTCTATGATGAATCAGAATTCGAGAAGTTTCTCGTAAGATCTACAGAGCTGAGTCAGGCTGACGCATGGGGAAAACCCCTTATCTAGATAAGCCGTTGCAACTCAATTCTCGGGTCATTCGTAGATTATCTACTGCCTAGGCAAGACGTACTTTGTGCTCTCTCCTTTAGCGACGTTCGCGAAGTTTTCTTCCCGTACATTTACTGTGTTTTTACCGCATCGTATATTGTGCTTTTCCCGTACCTCTATAATGGAAGGATACACCGACGACAATCAAGCTATGGATGTTGAAAATGCAGTAAGTATATATTTATCTAGTAATCATTGATTTTATAACTGTGTTTAATCATTTTTAGTGAAATATGAGATTATAAATTGTAATAAGAATTCTTTAATTTATTATTACTTTTTACGATATGTTAAAAAATAAATTTGATTTACACTATGCAAAATAGAATGACTTTCAAATCTATTTATAATGTGTGTTAAAAATAAATTTGATTTACACTATGCTAAAATCTATTTTTATTTATAATGTGTTTAAAATAAATTGAATTTCGAATCTTTATTTTGATAAATGCGAAATCTATTTTATTTCATTCAATAAACTATATAAAGTGAAATTTAAGTATGTGTAAAACTTGATTATGTTTAGAAATTATTTATTCTATAAGTGAAAATCTATTTATAATATGTGTTAAAAATAAATTTAATTTCAAATCTTTATTTTAACAAAGTGAAAATCTATTTTATTTATTATGTGTTAAACATAAATTTAATTTCGAATCTTTAATTTGATAAATGCGAAATCTATTTTATTTCATTCAATAAACTACATAAAGTGAAATTTAAGTATGTGTAAAATCTGTTTATGCTTAGAAATTATTTATTCTATAAGTGAAAATCTAATTTATAATATGTGTTTAAAATAAATCGAATTTCGAATCTTTATTTTGATAAACTATATAAAATGAAATTTAAGTATGTGAAAAATCTGTTTATGCTTAGAAATTATTTATTCTATAAGTGAAAATCTATTTATAATATGTGTTAAAAATAAATTTAATTTCAAATCATTATTTTAACAAAGTGAAAATCTATTTTTATTTATTTTGTGTTTAAAATAAATTGAATTTCGAATCTTTATTTTGATAAATGAGAAATCTATTTTATTTCATTCAATAAACTACATAAAGTGAAATTTAAGTATGTGTAAAATCTGTTTATGCTTAGAAATTATTTATTCTATAAGTGAAAATCTATTTATAATATGTGTTTAAAATAAATCGAATTTCGAATCTTTATTTTGATAAACTATATAAAGTGAAATTTAAGTATGTGAAAAATCTGTTTATGCTTAGAAATTATTTATTCTATAAGTGAAAATCTATTTATAATATGTGTTAAAAATAAATTTAATTTCAAATCTTTATTTTGACAAATGTGAAATCTATTTTATTTATAATGTGGTAAACATAAATTTAATTTCGAATCTTTAATTTGATAAATGAGAAATCTATTTTATTTCATTCAATAAACTACATAAAGCGAAATTTAAGTATGTGTAAAACTTGTTTATGCTTAGAAATTATTTATTCTATAAGTGAAAATCTATTTATAATATGTGTTTAAAATAAATTGAATTTCGAATCTTTATTTTGATAAACTATATAAAGTGAAATTTAAGTATGTGTAAAATCTGTTTATGCTGAGAAATTATTTATTTTATAAGTGAAAAACTTTGTATAGAAATTTTAATAAGTTTATTTATTTTTTTACAATCAAATGACATAGAAATTATTTTATAAGTGAAAAACTTTTTAATTAGAAGATTTAATTAAAACTTATTCTCATAAGTTTAAACTAAAAATTTATTATTCTAATAATTTATTTCCTTACAAAATTTATGACTCATACTTCGTTTAAAGGTGCTTTTTATATTATTCAAATCAAAAAGTTATTATTATTATTGTTTACTTATGAGAAACTTAATTTGCATTCATTATAAATAAAAAATTTAATTATTAACTAGAAAATCAGTTTACTTATAATTTTCATCAACTAGTGTTGTTTATTTAATTTCCAACATCCTATACTTTGTGATTTATATAGTAATTATCGCTTATACAATAAAATGTTTGTGTTCAAGTAGATTCATGTTCAGTCATGTTTAGGATGAGTCATCGTTTGATGAGTCATCGCATAGCTTATACAATAAAATGTTAGTGTTCAGACATGTTTAGGATGACTCATCGTTTGATAAGCTATCAATTAGATTATACTTAATCAATTTATTTATGTTGTATAAAAGTTAGAATTGCATAACCTTTTGTTTATTAAATCTTTAACTAGGAGAATTTATTTTTCTAAAAAATTTTTAAAATTTGCATACCTAATCCTATGTTTAGTTAAAATAGTGTATTGGTTTATTAAAATAGTAGCGTGTATGTATAAAAGTTAGATTTACATAACCTTTTGTTTATTAAATCTTTAACTAGGAGTATTTATTTTTCTAAAAAATTTTTAAAATTTGCATACCTAATCCTATGTTTAGTTAAAATAGTGTATTGGTTTATTAAAATAGTAGCGTGTATGTATAAAAGTTAGATTAATTAAATCTTTAACTAGAAGAATTTATTTTTTCTAAAAATTTTTAAAGTTGCATCCTATGTTTAGAAAATGATTCGTTTATTTAATGACTCATCGAATAGATTTATTTATTTATGTTGTATAAAAGTTAGATTTGTATAACCTTTTGTATATGAAATCTTTAACTAGAAAAATTTATTTTTCTAAAATTTTTTAAAGTTGCATTCTATTCGTTTATTTTCAGTTGGGTATTTCCTTCGGTATACCCGATGATGAATTTCATATGCTGTGTGATGTTGCCGAGATGAATGACGAGGAGTGGCGAAACCCCCAATGGGACGACGCTGCCCAACCTGAGGTTCAACCTGAAGCCCAACCTGAGCCTTCTAAGGTATGTATTGTTTTGCATTAAAAATGAGAGTGTTTCCTTTTAGAAAAGTTTGAAAAATTGTCCCTTTTACAAAAGTTAAAAAAATTGTCTTTCTTATTATAGGTTCAACCTGTTTGCCCTACTTGTGGGAAATCGTTTGCGAGGAATTGTGATTTGACTAGACACAAGAAAACACACAACACAGAAAAAATGTTCGTGTGTCTCATTTGCCATAAGGAATTCTCCAGAAAGGACAACCTAAATAGACACCGAAAATCGCATCAGTCCACCAGTGAATTACAAGAATCTGTTGATCCTCAGCCAGGTCCTTCTAAAGTATGTATTATTTCTTAAAGTTTTTGTTTTGTGATATTTCGAAAAATTGTAACACTTTGATTAAAAATTGTAACACTTTAATTAAAAAATCGTTTTTTATTCTTTTATAGGGTTTCTCCTGTTCAGTGTGTTTGAAGGAGTTCTCCAGAAAGGATGCCTTAAACCGACATAAGAAGTTGCATGATGCTGACACTTCCACCTATCAATGTGCTACATGTGATCAAAAGTTTAGCCGCCTGGATAAATACAACGCTCATCTAAAGAGTCATAACTATCCCTGCAAAGAATGCCAGTCCACCTTTTCCTCTAAGTCATCATTAATGAACCATATGCGACTTCAGCATTCAAATAGCCTAAGTGAGAGCCGGAAGAAACCGAAAACGACTCCTCCACCACTCTCTCGAAGACGACCCTATACGCAAGCTTTGAACACGTTTAAGGCGGTGCTCATTGAACCTACTGAAGCTACTCGGTACGATGTGAAAATCTTTTTAGAGTCTATTCGTGCCGAGATACATGAAAACATCCTACAGGAATTGTATGAGAAAGATTCGATCAAGTGGTACCTGGTAATAAAAGTCTGCTTTGAAAGAGAGACAGCCGAAGGAGAGCTGGAAATTATGGATGCGTACTTCAGAACACCCTGCTACCAGCAACATACTCCTGATTTAATTGATGATCAAATAAGTGTAGGATTTATGAAGATTATTCAAAACTACGAAGAGTTCTTAGAGAGAGGTTCCGGCTGGGTGTTGAGAAACATCTACTACCTAGAATTCAAGTCTGCTAAATATAACCCTTTGAGAGCGAGCAGCTATCAAGAATTGCCAGCGAAACTGCTTGCCAAGAAAGCTATCTTAAATATACAGAACAGCGATAACAAGTGCTTCCTATGGTGTCTGCTAGCACACAAACTGAATTTAGACTACACAAGAAAACCCGAACGAGTCTCCCACTATTTACCCCATGAAGAGGAAATCAAGATGGGTAATGTTCAGTACCCTGTTCCCATCTCAAAAATAGGCCTCATAGAAAACCTGAACAATCTTAGAATCAACGTCTTCGGCTACGAAAACTCTAAAGTGACCATTCTAAGAATTTCCGAAGTAGAAGATGTTGAAGCTATCAACTTATTACTCCTGGCGAACGAGGAAGGTGCCCACCACTATTGTCTAATCCGGAACTTTTCCAGATTGATGGGTGGTCGAACAAAACATGACGGAAAACAGTATTATTGTTACAGGTGCTTGCATGGTTTTTCGACAGAACTTTTGTTAAAAGATCATGAAACAAACTGCAAAAAACACACTGCTCAAGCCATTGAGATGCCCAGCAAGGAGAAAAATATACTAGAGTTCACGGGAACCCATCTTCAACACCCTATCAGCTATATCATCTATGCAGACTTTGAAAGTTTGTTAGAACCTATTGCATCAGCTGCTCCATCCTCATTAAACTCCTACCTGCAACATACAGCCCGTCATACAGCCTGCGGTTACGCTTATGTAATCGTAGGGTCTGATGGCAAAGCCGTCAAGCCTATCTTTAGCTATCGAGGAGAGAATGCGGTCAAGCATTTTCTAGAAAATATCATCATGGAAAAAGATATCCTTGAAGACAAACTACGAGAAATTAAGCCTATGAAGCTCTCCGCCCAAGAAGAGGAGGTCTTCCAAAATGCTACAAGGTGCAGCATATGTCTTCAACCCCTGTTACCTGGATGCATTAAAGTTCGGGATCACAACCACGAAACTGGAGTTTTTAGAGGTGCCGCCCATGCTAGCTGCAACCTTAATTTTAAGCAGCCTATGAAGATTCCCGTGGTTTTCCACAACTTGAAGAATTATGATGCCCACCATATTATGACAGAATTAGGCCATTTTCAAGACCATCAGATACAAGTTATCGCAACAACATTAGAAAAATATATATCATTCACTTTGAAGAAACCAGACAGTCCTGTACAACTCGTCTTTCTTGACTCCTTCCAATTTTTGCCTGCTTCGTTAGAAAAGTTGGTGAAGAATTTGGATATTAGCCAGTTTAACATTCTAAAAGACCAGTTTAATTCAAGTACTGATCTAAGTCTCCTCACCAGAAAAGGAGTATACCCCTATGACTACATTACTGGATTTGATAAATTTGAAGAAACAGTGTTGCCGCCTCCATCAGCATTTTTCAACTCTCTCACGAACGAACCCGTCGAAGAATCTGATTATCAACATGCAAAAAACGTATGGGAAGTCTTCCAGATAAGAAACCTCGGCGAGTATCATGACTTGTATGTGAAGACAGATGTTTTGCTCCTTGCCGATGTCTTCCAAAATTTTAGAAGTCTTTGCTTACACTATTACAACATCGATGCTGCTCATTTATACACCTCTCCTGGACTGTCCTGGCAAGCCTGTCTGAAGATGACTGATGTTAAGCTAGAGCTGCTTACGGATATCAACATGCTGCTGTTTATTGAAAAAGGGGTGCGCGGGGGTGTGTCGCAGATTTCACACCGTTTCGCTGTTGCGAACAACCCGCACACTCCTCACTACGACTCAAGTAAGCCCTCTAGTTATATCATGTACTGGGATGCGAACAACCTTTACGGTTGGGCTATGTCCCAGTACATGCCTTATGGCAAGTTTCAATGGATGGACCCCTCTCACATTACTGAAGATTTCATCATGAACATACCCGAAGATGCAGCAGAAGGCTTCATTTTTGAAGTGAATTTGGAGTACCCGACAAATCTGCATGACCTCCACAATAGCTACCCACTTGCACCTGAAAAAATGACCGTGACAGAAGAAATGCTCTCCACCTATGCCAAGTCCTTGTTGCAGAACCAAAAATATTCAGGAACACCCAAACTCATTCCAAACCTCTACAATAAATCAGAATATGTTGTACATTACAGAAATCTACAGTTAAACCTAAAACTTGGAATGAAGCTATTAAAAGTGAACAAGGTTTTGAAATTTCGACAAGCACCCTGGCTAAAAAAGTATGTAGACTTCAACACAGATAAACGAAAATCTGCAAACAATAGTTTTGAGAAAGATTTCTTTAAACTGTTGAACAATAGCGTCTATGGAAAGACCATCGAAAATTTGAGAAAACGTCGTAACATAGAACTGTGTAACAATGAAGTCAGAGCCCAAAAATTAGTTGCATCACCGAATTTCACAACTTTTAAAGAATTTTGCAATAACCTCGTAGCTGTGGAGAGAACAAAACCAACCATCCTGATGAATAGGCCGATATACGTGGGTTTCTGTATCCTTGAATTAGCAAAGTTGCTCATGTACGACTTTCACTACAATTTCGTTATGAAAAAGTATGAAAGTCGTGCAACTTTGTTGTTCACGGATACAGACTCCTTGACGTACTGTATCCAGACAGCGGACGTGTACCAAGATATGAAGGAAGATCAGCACCATTTTGACTTCTCAGAGTATCCAGAAAATCATCCGCTATATTCTACAACTAACAAAAAGGTCCTTGGAAAGTTTAAGGACGAACTCCACAGTCAAGCTGCCTACAAATTCATTGGATTAAAGCCAAAAATGTATGCCATACAGTCAGCTGGTGGTGAAAAGAAGACAGCAAAAGGCATATCAACATGTATCGTAAGGAAAAAATTAAGTGTTCAAGACTATCAAGAATGCCTGCAAAAGGAGATAGCCACGTATGAGAAACAAACCAGAATCCTACAAGAACGTCATCAACTCTATACAGTTAATCAAAACAAAAAGTGTTTATCTCCTTTTGATGACAAGAGGTATCTGCTAGATGATGGAATCACCAGTCTGGCTTATGGCCATTACAGAATACCGCAGCATCCATAGTGAAAATTTTTGTATATATTGTTCCTGCATCCTGTATATTTTTAAATTGTTTCTGCATCCATGAAGATTGTTCCTGCACCCTGTATATATTTTAAATTGTTTCGCACCTATGAAGATTGTTCCTGCACCCTGTATATATTTTAAATTGTTTCGCACCTATGAAGATTGTTCCTGCACCCTGTATATATTTTAAATTGTTTCGCACCTATGAAGATTGTTCCTGCACCCTGTATATATTTTTAAATTGTTCCTGCACCCTGTATATATTTTAAATTGTTTCGCACCTATGAAGATTGTTTCTGCATCCTGTATATATCAATTGTTCCTGCACCCTGTATATATTTTTAAATTGTTCCTGCACCCTGTATATATTTTAAATTGTTTCGCACCTATGAAGATTGTTTCTGCATCCTGTATATATCAATTGTTTCTGCATCCATGAAGATTGTTCCTGCACCCTGTATATATTTTAAATTGTTTCGCACCTATGAAGATTGTTTCTGCATCCTGTATATATCAATTGTTTCTGCATCCATGAAGATTGTTCCTGCATCCTGTATATATCAATTGTTTTGCACCTATGAAGATTGTTCCTGCACCCTGTATATATTTTAAATTGTTTCGCACCTATGAAGATTGTTTCTGCATCCTGTATATATCAATTGTTTCTGCATCCATGAAGATTGTTCCTGCACCCTGTATATATTTTAAATTGTTTCGCACCTATGAAGATTGTTTCTGCATCCTGTATATATCAATTGTTTCTGCATCCATGAAGATTGTTCCTGCATCCTGTATATATCAATTGTTTTGCACCTATGAAGATTGTTCCTGCACCCTGTATATATTTTAAATTGTTTCGCACCTATGAAGATTGTTCCTGCACCCTGTATATATCAATTGTTTCTGCACCTATGAAGATTGTCTGAACCCATGCTTTGAAGACAACCTCAGAAAACTATGTGATGAGTTCACCAGGTTGATATTTTTTATTATATTTTTTATTTATTTTTTTTTTTTAAAGGAACTAACTCCCGCCTTGCTCTACGGAGTGAAAAGGGGCACCGCAGGGCCTCGGGAGGGCAGTCTCCCAGGCGCTCAAGGTGAACTCTTTCTTTCTCTCTCTTCTCTTTTTTCTAACTTTATTCTTTCTACCTTTTTTCTTAAATTTGTATTCTCTTTCTAACTTTTTTTTATACATTTTCCTTTCACTTATGTCTCTAATTGTAAATTTTGTATGTATCTCTTTTCAGGTTAAGTCCCAAAAGATCGTGACGTCATCTCACTTCCCGCAAAACTTCGAAAAAATTTTGAAGTCCCCAAAATTGTGAAAAAAATACTAAGTTCCGAAATTTAGGAAAATAAATCTAACTCCTCAAAATTCCCCTTCTCCCCGATAGATGGCACCACCAAACCTCATCCAAGATGATAGTCAAAGTTTCTATTCTTCCGGTGGCAACGCTCTAAAAGTTTCTATTCTTCCGGTGGCAACACCCCCTCGTTAAAGATGATGACTAAGTAGTGTAAAAAGGACATGTTGACCGACAGGGTGGAGGCGTAGAGGTGTCAGGGTGGAGGCGCACCACCACCCTACGCCTCAATACGCCTCTACGCCTCCACCCTGTCGGTGAACTGTCCTTTTTACACTACTTACAGATAAATATTACAATAGAATACTATTAGAAAATAGTGAGAAAAGGATTATGGATACTTCACAATAAATTTGCACGTATAAATGTGCATTTTTATTGATTTTTCGTTATTTTATATTAAGAGAGATGCCTAATTATGGGTTAAAAATAATATTAACATACCCAATTTTTCGAATTTTATGACATTTTTGAGGCAAAACTGTGGACTTTCCAGATATTTTTAGATAATATTCAAACTTTGCATAGTCCTTAAATAACATTTATATCTACCTTATTACATGTATGGAAAAATATCTCTACATGAGTTATAAAAAGTATAAAAATAACCAATTTTTTTTAATTTTTTGACTCTTTGGAGCAAAAGTGAACCCTTAAGATGTATTCCTCGGTATTTTTCTTATTTAATCTAAAAGACAACTTTTGATCGCTATTACATTTTGAGATTTAAAGAAAAAGTTTTCTTCACTGCACTCTAACTCATAGTAATAGTTACACTTCATAATGAAAACAATTTAACTTGATTTTTCAAACCAAAAAATGACGGTTAAATGTTTCTTCTCTTTAATAATATATGTAAAATCAATTTTAATTTTTAATTACTGTAAGCTTCTCATTCAGTATATAATATAAACGTGAATTTATATATATTTTGTTGTAAAATTGAAGTAATATTTATTATTAATATTATTCTAATTTTAAAGCTGATGAGAGAGATAGAGAAATAGTATTCTCGCACATGTAACCCTCACCAACTACTATTACAAAAAATATTATTTCTATCTGAAATAATCGTACTTTTCTTATCTGAATTTTGCCTTTAAAATGAAAACAGATATTTATATTTTCATATATTAAATTAACATTTTTTTTTTTTTTTTTTTTTTTTTTGTCTTCGTTCTTAACTTTTATATCACAAAAATGCTTTTTAACTTATAATTCAAAAATTTCCCCCACTCATTGAAATTTAAAATGCTTCAGATACAGACAACTTACTTAACAGATAAAAACAATTCGCATGTCTAAATTTATGTTCTAACTTGAATGTAAAACGACTTTCAGACATCTTGGTATAGTTCTGCAGTGTGAAAAGCGAAATTGAACAAACAGGTTGATAATTTCTTTTTTAAAAATTTTAAAGCCAATTTATGTCCTAAAAATGTAGTGAGTGATCAAATTGTTGGAGGTTTCTTTTATTATTATTATTATTTTATTTTTATAGTATTTTTATAGTATTTTAAATAGACTTGAACTTCAGGTATGCAAAGAACATTTGTAAACTCACATTTTCCACTATCTATTTAGTCAGGAGTGTAGTTAGAAAACCAACAAGAATTAAAAAAAAAAAAAAAAAAAAAAAAAACTTTGGATCATCCTGTATTATAGAAAGCTAACTTTAACATACGATTTCACTTGCTATGTACAATATCTGTAAGCCTTTTTATAGGAAACGCACGGTTATTTAGACAGATATATATATATGTGTTTTTGTTTTTGTTTCAAAAATTATTAATTTTTTTGACAAATATTTAGCTTATAACAAGAATGAATTTTAACTAAATTATGCAAAACTTGCATAAAAATTGACAATATGTTAGAGAAACAATATTTTGAAACATAAAATTTACATGTGTAATTTACGCCATATGAGAATTTGTAGTAAATATTTTTTCACTGTGCATACGCGATAGAATTTTTGTTTTTGTTTTTGTGCATACATTGAAAGCTAGATATATTAGTCTACGTATGCCCAAAGTTCATTTGAATATAGTGAAAGTTAAGCAAATTATCGGCAAAATAATATAGTAGATTTTAGATATTTTCCAGAGTTAAAATTTTATACAGGGTTTTCACATGCCCCATATTTAATTTGGAGATCTAACTGCTTCAGCCACAATAAAAAAACAAAAAACTGCTTTTTTTTTTTTTTTTTTTTTTTTGAGAAACTTCTTATAGGATTCTGAATCAACAAAATTTTATTTATTTACTAAAATTTCTGACTTAATAAGGGTTTTTCACAGAAAGAAAGGGAGTATTTTTTTAACGTAGTTTCAGAACAGTTTTTCTAATGTTTTGTCAATTTTTCTGGAAGTTTTGTATAATTTTGTTGAAATTATACAAAAATATACCGTTCTTTTTATAAGCAAAAAACTTGACGAAAAAATTAGAAAATTTTTAAACAAAATTGTGTTTGTCTAAATAATCGTGCAATGATTCAAAGTATTTCTGCTTTCATTCGATTTGTGTTTGATACCCTAATTATATTCGTGACTACATCGATAGTGTAAAATGCGAGTTTGTAAATGTTCTTTGTAGCTTCTGATATGATTTTCCCCCCTACCATCACTAGTACGGAAATGCAGATAATTACCCTAATACATATCCATTAATAATCTTGAAATTTCTATAATAAATAACGAGAAGAAATTAATCTAGATTAATACAAGATTTAAAGAATGCCCGCATGGATACTTTAGTTCAGGGACGTTAAAAAAAAGTAGCAAACTTCAGTAAAGTGAGCGAAAAAACTAGTTTCTTAAATTTAATGGCCACGCGAACATATAAGAAATTCTGCTTTTAAAACTGTAGACTAGCTAAGCAGATTTTGAACTCTACGTTGCACCAGTTGGCATTGACGCTCATATTTTTCCATGTAGTTTTCTCTCAAACGCGTAAAAACGGGCTAGGAACCCTTACAAAAACCTCCATGAAATGCATTCCATACGGGCCAAGGACTCTAGGGCAGACAATTGGTCTTTATCCTTACTCCACCATCACAGAAATTTAATTCCACAAAAAGAAAATATATATATATATATTCATTGTCTAATAAACAATAGAAATTTTCCTGATTTAAAAAAAAAATAATAATTTACAATTTAAAAAATATTTCACAAAGAGACAATTGCAGATATTCTCTCAAAATTGGAATCCTGTGTTTGCATTGAATTATGATGTGATATGATTTTAATATAATTTTCGTTTATTAATCCCTACATATACGAATTAAAATGTACTTTTTTTTTAAGGGAAATTAAACATCTATTAATGCTGCCTGTACACCCTTGTTATAAATGACTCAAGCATCCCAAAATTACTAAAAAATATAAATTTATCATTCTTCGAGGTGTTTATCGATATACATTTAAATACAGAATATGAATATATAATCAAAATTAAATGTTTTAAAATTAAAAGCTAAAATAAATTCGAATGTTAAAATAAATTCAAAATTTATTCTGCAGATTAAATCCTGTAGATTATTCTACAAGATTAATTACAGTGTTATTCGTTGATATAACTATCATTAGTAACACCCTAACCGTCATGAGAAATAACAAAATTGTAAAACTGTTCTCAGTGGATGAATTTACAATAAATTAAAATGTTGGTTATTTTTCCTTGCGATGTAAAATAATCAACCACGTTAAAACAAGTACTATCATTATTATACATAGATTTCATATTTTAAAAGCAAGATTAAAATTTACAATTACATGCATTTGAATTATAATTTTTTTAATGGTAAAAACAAGAACTCGATAACAATAATAATAATAATTTACAAAAAGTTAACTGAACCTCCACAATAAATTTAAACTTTTATTAAAAGTATTTTTTTTTTTAATATCTAATTTTAGCTTTTATATTCATAAAAAAAAAAAAAAAAAAAAAAAATTGAAATTGTAAATGTAATTGAATAACACAGGCCTGCAAAATCGCAATCGTTATTTTGATTTTTTTTTCTTTCACTGCATTGGGTGTCACACTAATCTATTTTCATACGCTGAATTCAGAAATGCTTGTCTTTTCTTCCTATCACTTAAGGATTTTTCACAAAGTAAGGATGAAGACTGAAAAAATTCCCTTAGAAGCTCTAACAAATTCGAAACAATTTATGCATAAAATACATTAAAATAGGCTATTATTTATAAATTATCTTTTATATGTGTTTTTTTACATGGAAACTCTCTTTAGATCATTTCATCTTGTGCACAGTTTGAGGACTTTGAGGGGGGGGGGGGATCTCTATGCAGCATCCAACAATAACCAACTAACATGCTAAAACGCCATGATACTTCCTCTGCATTTTTTTGATGTCTTGATGAAATGGGTTTCTTTCCTCTTCACTCATATCACCCAGATTTTACGGGAAATAACTTAAATGTGAGTTGAAAAAGTGTAGTTTTAGGTTCAAACAATCCTCTTTTTTGTTAAAATTGTACGTGACGGAAATTTTTTAATAGCTTTTCCTTAACACTTTGACTGCCATGGCTATCATGTGTGATAGCCAGTGATCTTTTCGTTGGAACACTGGCTATCAGATACGATAGCCATGGATTTTCAACACTTCAGTCCTTGGCTATAAAAACGATATCAGTTTCACGAAAATCGTACTGGAGTTTGATTGTTGGAATATGAGAATCTCCCTATGTATTGCAAAATGAATCAGATTGAAAAATATTTTTAAATATATAATCTTATGTCGAAAAAAATATAAATTGCACAACAGAATTTTTCGGCACAGTGGTGAACATTTGCAATTTTGGCTTGGCACTCAAAGTGTTAAACAGCATCTAAAAATACACGCACACACACACACACAAAAAAACAAAAAAAAAAAAAACAAAAAAAAAAAAAACTAGAAAACAAAAATTATCGTCGACTTGTGTAGTTTGACTCCTTCTCCTTTTTTTCCAAAACGTTTCTTTCCAAACAAATTTTTATAAACTACAAGGTAAGTTAAATAATAATTACAATGACCGTTAAATAATAAAACATAAAATATTATATGAAATATATTGGATAAAAAAAAATATTATATCCTTTAATAGTGTAAGCGTTTAAAAAGAATAAAATGTATTTGCAGCCGATGTATAGAAAAGAATGAGAAAATGTTAGTCTATTCGTAGAATGGAATGAACTGTGGAATTGATAAAGCATGAAATATCTTCGCAATTTGAAGTTCAACTTTTCTGCACAATGGAAGAAATGAATGGATATAAATCGATTCACAGTCTATCTGAGACATTCGGATGGTCTGTATCATTATGATTGAGAAGAAATTTATCGAGAATTTTTGTACCGAGTCAATGAACCTTTCTCAGTTTTGAATATTTCAGGGAATTAGAGTTTTAACTTGTTTGATAATCCATAATCCTAATTCCGCAAAATAAAAAAATAAAAAAAAAAAACATTCTAAAGCACCAATTTAAAGTTAAGAAGAAATAAATATACTATTTACATAACAAATCTTGAAAAGATAGAATTTCGATTCATTTAGAAATAAATGAATAAATGGTATAGAATCATTAAATGTTTAAACATTTAACTTCTTACGAACAGGTATAGTGTTGTGTAGGGGTTAACGCCGATTGACTACACTAAGATCGTAGGCCAAGCGGGAAGTACTCTCATTAGGGGGACTTACTCCTTACTTACGCTCCACGAAAACTATGGAAAACTCCGAACACTAGGCCAGTGGAACGATCTGTGTTCGAACCTGGTACCTTTTGTTTACCATATTTGAGAGCAAAAGTTCTTGGCAACTAATACGCACCCTCCTCACAGTAATTAGAACTTCGTCTTATCCAAATATTTATAGTCTTGGAATGATCCTGTTTTGGAATAAATTCTTGAACAAAAATAATCGGCATTTTCCTTTTGTTACAAAATTTATTTCATAAGTTAAGAACTAATTTTGACAATTTTATTGGTGGAATAAGAAGTCTCATATCCTGATTTATACAAGTTCTAACATATGATAAGCCCTATGATATAAATTGATCTATGGAGTTTAACCGAGACAATAGTAATTTAATTTACTCTGTATTAACGTAGTAGCTGTAAAAATTGTTTGATCCAATGTATTTTAAATAAAAAACAGAGTTCGTGAATCTTCCGTCATTGACAATATTTAATATTTGACTGTATAATTGATTTTGATCTCATTATTTTATTAAACACATTTGATCTCCAACTCCACAGCTTAATTTAAAAGATTCAGTTAAGACTATTTGTTAATAATAAGATCGATGACTTAGTATAAAATGTTTTTTTTGGATCGGAAGATCAAAAATATACCCTTGAACAAAAATAACCCTTGAAATTTTGGTTAACATAAATAAGTTGTTATGCTAACATAAATACCGTTTTCTCGGTAAGTCATCCCCTCCCCCAATTTTTATCACTGTTCGGTAATTTTATGGCCCTGAATTTGATTTGGAGAACGGAAAAGATTTATTTTAACACTTGAAAACAAAAGCAAAATATAATGTAAAATAAATAATAATAATAATTGATTAATGGAATATAACGAATGTAATATATAATTGTATATATATATATATATATATATATATATATATATACATATAGGTAACTATTGTAACGAATTTATGAGTTTAAAGATAAGAAAAACATAAAAGGAGAATTGAAAACCAATGCGCGGAATTGCTGCAAAGGGAAATGCAAAACTTAAATATAGGAAAAGATTATCAATGAATAAAATGAAATAAAACCCCAAAAAACACTGAGGTCTTCATCAGGGAGGCCCCTCAGTGTAGGGGTGAAAGAGAAGTTTCTGAAAGGACAGTAGCAATTTGCTAATAACTATCCTTAGCTCCCAACTTCTCACCAAACAGAAAACCACCATTAACTGAAAAGAAATCTGACATACATATAATTTAAAAAATACAAAAACAATTATAAAGTTATAAAAATTACAAAAGTAGTACAATTACAACAAATTAATATATATGAAATGTACAAGAAATTACAAAATACATTAAAATGAAATACAATAAAATGAAACCCCCTACCTGATAAACTAACCCTCTTCGGCCGATGGAGCTACTCGTCTGTACTTAAATATAGTAATAGATTATAGGAATTGATAATATATTCCTATATATATATATATATATATATATATATATATATATATATACAGGTTGATTAAAAAAAACGTGGACAAAATGATATGGCAGATCAGTCATACAACAAGAATAAAAAATCACATAGGAACAGAGGGTCGCAAACACCTGTAAAGGGCGCTAAAACCACGAGAGGGCGTTGCTATACAAACACGAGCTGAGAAAATGGAGATTGTCTTCATTCGAGCCGTGGATGCGTTGGGCGTAACATGGCTAGTTACACGCACCGCGAAATGGCTGACATGCATTTAAGTTACGGCATGGCCAACTGCAATGGACGAGAAGCCTTGCGAATGTATCGTGAGAAATATCCTGTTAGAAAGGTGCCTAGTCGCTCATTGCCACTCTGCATGGATGATTGTGTGAAACTGCCTCGTTCGACGTGCACAAGCCAGACGCTGGTCGCCAACGAATAACTTGGACAGTTGCTGCTGAAGAAAGAGTTGTCCAAGAACTCCAGCGTAATCCTTCAACGAGTACACGAGTTGTATCCCGAAAGACCCATATCCCTCAAGCTACCATCTGGCCCATTGTACACGACGAAGGACTACGTCCTTATCATTTACAACGCGTCCAGGCACTGGAACCGGGAGACTACAACAATCGTATGGATTTTGGGCGGTGGTTTTTGCAAGAAAGTGCTGCAGACCGAAACTTCACAGCAAGTGTTCTCTTAAAGGATGAGACTGCATTCTCATTAAAGGGTGTGATGAACTTTCACAACCTACATACGTGGGCGGATGAAAATTCGCATGCTACACGTCCGCACGGCGCACAACGAAAATTTTCCGTTAACGTGTGGGCTGGCATTGTAGGAGACTGTTTACTGGGCCCATACATTATCCCAGAAAGACTTAACGGTCCCATTTATGTAACATTCTTGCAAAAGGTTCTGTCAGAAATGCTGAATAATGTTCCGATGCCTGTTCATCAACGCATTCGATTTCAACACGATGGAACTCCTGCACATTTCAGCACAGACTCAGAGCACATCTGCAGGCTACTTTTCCTGGCGGCTGGATTAGTCGCGGTGGACCAATCGCATGGCCACCGCGATCACCAGACCTGTCTCCCTTGGATTTTTCTGATGGGGATTTTTAAAAGGACTTGTGTATGAAAAACCTATTTCGACGCTGGAAGACTTGGTAGAAGAATTGCTGTAGCAGCAGGATGTGTTCGATATACCTGGTATCTTTGAGAAGGTGCGGCGTTCTATGCAACGTAGATGCCAGGCGTGTCTCGCTGCATCTGGCAAAATCTTTGAGCGTCTCCTGTAGGCTCAACATTTGTCTTGCATTAGTCGCATGTGAGTGAGTAACTATCAATAAAATTATCTATAATGGTTTTGTTTCTTCTCTTTGTGATATGTATTATTTTAGACGCCCTGTAGCGGCTCCGGATCGCAGTTGCGACCCTCTGTTCCTATGCGATTTTTGATCCTTGTTGTATGATTGATCTACCATGTCATTTTGTCCACGTTTTTTTGAATCACCCTGTATATATAATACAATCCCCCCTAAATTTTCCTTTGCTGCAAATGTTCATGTTTTAGAATTTTCCAACTCTGTAGCCCCTCAGAAGATATTTAACAGTTAAAATAATCCTCCCCCCCTCCACTACAAATCAAATTTATAGCCATAAAATTACCGAAAGGAGATAAGAATAGGGGTGCATCCGTAAAGGACGTTGGGTGATAGGACAAAATGGGCGTCATATTTGGATTCAGAATATCAAATTTACATACGAATTTGCAAAAATGGAGTTGGGGCCGATTTTCATGCAGAGTAGTGAATTGGTACTGAAATGAAAATATTTTCTTCTACTTACTTAGCCTACACAGAAAAATACGTGTTGTCGAAACACCAAAATTTTTTGTTATGTCTATATCAATGAAAACTTTGATTTATTAAACTTTTTTTTTTTTTTTTTTTTTTTTTTTTTTTTTTTGCTATATTGACAAAATTTTTACTATTTCGACAAAAAGTTTTTTTTTTTTTTTTTTTTTTTTTTTTTTGAAACAACAAAACAGTTTGTTATATCAACTGAATTCTTTCGTTGATATAGCCTCAACAAAACATTTTGTTGTTTCGACAAAATACTTTTTTCTCTTATTTATTTATTATTAATATTTATCCCATAAATTATTATTATTCTATGTTCATATTTTTATAAAATTATATATATTTACCATATTTTCTTTAGCTTTGTTACTGCTACCTTACATGGCTGCTGCTTCATATTATTATATGAACATTCTTTGCTAAATATAAAGATGCAATGAAATATGATTGTAGGTTAGGTGTCTGGAGTTGTTCCCATAACTTTTAAATGAATGTTCGAAATTTTAATAAAGTCTTTCGTTTAGATTTTTTTTCGGGGGGGGGGGGGGGATTTTATAAGATACCGTATTTCCCTTTAAAAACATTTTATAAGTATATTAGGAATGAATATTGAGAAATTTAATTTGACCGAACTGTAAACACTGAATTGAAAATTACTATGAATATCAGAAAAAAAAAAAAAAAAATGCGGGAAAAGTAAGAGTGCTTGAAAAAAAAAAAAAAAATTGTTTAAATATACAGCACACTCTTTTCAGGACGTACAAATTACCTGTTCAACAATCATGTTGAACATCTGATGTTTTATCAAAAGACTGAGTATTGAAAACAAAGATTTTCTTAATCACGATATAATAACTACAATAAACAAACATTTACATAGACATTTATAAAGAAAGGTACGCTTTAATCATACCGAAAATTTGTTGCATTATAGTAAATTGGCAAATTTAAAGAACAGGGAGAAAAAACCCGTAGTGGAAAGGTATTTCGAAAAACTATACGTATTATAAGAAGAAAATACTTCTAAAATATATTAATCTCAAAAGTCTTTTTGGGGTTGTTTAAATGTTAAATCCCTTTACTGAACTTTTAACAAAGGAAATGGCGGTTCTCTTTATCCGTAGAGGACAAATAGATTCTAGAGGATAACTTATTTCTACGGAAAGAGAGCTGAAAACAATATTATAGTTTCATTTTATTTTTAAGATGGCTTTCACCTCTCGATCGTTTTTTGTAGCCTAATCAGAGAGAGACGAAAGTTTTGTAGTTGAGATTTTTATTGCTTAAGGAAAAAATTTTCTGATAAAGGAAAAATGATTTACAGCTCAATTAGAAAACCCTTATTATTTCGAATTTTTTTACGCTTAAAGTAATTTTTACTTTTGATTTATTTTTCCGCATTTTATAAAAAATGAAGAAAAATTTTAGTATTTTACCTGTTGTAAACTCTCAATGTATACTAAATCGTATGTGTATGTATCATTCCTTCTTTTTATAAATAAAGATTTTATATTTTAATTTTGTTCAATTTTTTATTCTTGTCTCTTTTTAATTAATTCTAATGATTATAATACAAAATTTATGAACTAATTCATAATTCAGAAATATTATATATCTCGAATTCAGTATCAAATGTTGCGCATTAAAAATAATAATAATAATAATAATAATAATAATTACCGTTAAAACATCTGTTCTTATAACATAATTTTTGTATCCATTTAACTTAAAATATTCCCAATTAAAAATGCTATGTAACGTGATGTGAAGATAACAATAAATACTCGTTCTTTCATTCACAAACCAAAACTATATCAAACATACAATACACAGATTTGATATGCGTTGAAGACATAAGTTGTGATAAAACATTTCGATTGAATATTTAACATAAACAATATAATGCAAGTAATAATGCGAAGATAATAATGTGAAGTAATAATTGCGAATAATGCGAAAGATAGCATGCAAGCTACCGTGCGGATGAAAAAGAACAAGCATATTATTTCCCTCATACGAATCCGATGAATTTGGCATTTTAAATATTAATATTACCAAAGAAATTGATTTTAAACTTTGTAGATTGAAAAAGTATGTAATTATTACAATGTAATACATGCCATCATACTGCATTTTTATATCTTTTATTTAACTATACATTTAATCGGTGAAACATTATAATTTGTTGTATTGCATTTGATTCATTTTATTCAACGATTTTATAATCTACTTCTATGAAGCTAACACTGGCTCATGGCAAAATATGCTACATTAATTGATAATTTTTAATGTAGTTTAAGCATTTATTAAAAAAAATTTAAAAAGAGAAGTTTTACTGAATAATTAAACTCATCATTTTTGTAATTTTCACAAAAAAAAAAAAAAAAAAATAGCAGATAATTTTTTTTTTTCTTCTTTTATAAGATAGAATAGATTTTTAAAGAAAAATAGTCTGGCAGCTGTTTCTTCCCATTTATTTATCTTTTAGAAAAAGAAGTTTACATCACTTTTGACATATTTTAACATAATTTAATTCAGAAGGTAATAGCTTCATTCATAAGTAAGATTTTTTTTTTTTTTTTTTTTTATGTTTTATATTAACATGCAAAATTTTTATATTAAAAAGTGAGCATTGCATATTTTATCTTTCCTTTAGGGCGATTAACAAATACAAGTATTTTATTGCCAAAATAAGCATAGTTTATTTTTGTAAAAATGCTATTATATATACATAATTAAAATTCTGCCATGCATCTTTTTATTTAAAGAGATGTATGCTTTTTTTGTATTTTTGCAGCTGTTTATTTTCTAAAGCATATTTTTTTTACTTCTTTATGTAAGATACTTTTTAACCATAAAATCTGGCGAAAAATCCTACTTATCACATATTGAATTTATGTATGCTTTTACAATCAAATAATGTTAATTTTTTTGGCCGATCTTAGTTCAGATTCCATCGATTCAAAAATATTTAAATATACATTTGAGAATCTCTAGGAGAAGAACTGTGTAGTTATGAATATTCAAAGAGACAGCATAGAGTGATATATTCTTTTTTTTTAATAGCTATTGTATGAATAATGACTGATCTTTAGATTAACGACAGGAATTGTCGAATCCAAAGCAATATATTAGCATTTTAGTTCCGTTCCCAGCACAAGTAATCATAACAAGTAAATGATAAGTTGTAAAAAGTACGGAGAAACCAGTTGCAAGAAACTACTAAGAATGGCAGCTCGTATCAAATTGCTTTCTTGTATGTGTTTTGGTTTTTATATATTACATTTTTTTTTTTTTTTTTTTAAGTTATCTTTACCAGATAAGTTATTTACTTTTTTTCTACTTATAACTAATTGACTTAACCATGTGGAAGAGGAACATTCAAAATCAAATTTAGCCAAAAGAATTTTATTCTTGAAAATTTCCCTGACCAGTACTGTTAAAAAAAAAAAAAAAAAAAAAAAGGGAAAGAAAAGAAGAAGTAAAAGGTTGGCATGCACGGTAAATGTACTGAAGTTAGACCAGTAAATGTACCGTAATTTTCATCGGTTATATATACACCACTGGTGAAAGCATTTGTAAGAAAACATTTGTAAGTAAATAAGCTTGAAGCAATCAGTGAACTTTTTAATCGACAAATAATACTAAGTAAGTGAATCAATTTTAAATAAGGTTTATTTGAAGCTAATTCAATCGATAAACTTAGAAATACATATTTGAAAGTGATTTTTGTTTTAAAATATTTTAAAAGCATATAAAAATGACATGAATAATAATCCCTTTATAGAAAATTATCTTTTTCTGATCAACTTACAGTGTACGTACGCATAAAATTGATTTTGTAAACTCAAAAAATAAATTTTCGTTTCATTTAATTTTAAATCAGTTTGTGAAATGAAGGAGTAAAAAAAAAATTATGCTAACTTTTCATAATAATTGAAAGTCTTGCTTTTTGTAAATATCACAATATTTGTTTAGAACCTCACAAAAAGTCTACTTTGAGGAATCACAAAAATTAAATAAATAAATAAACATAGTTCATAAAAATAGAACGGTATATTATGCAAACACAGTAAATAAAGAAAACAAAATTTCTCAGTGCATCCGGGAAAACAATTAAAATCCAGTAAATATTTTATAAAAGTTCCTTTGAAAAGAAGATGCTTTCCATTAACTACACTGGATTCTAAAATTAAATCAACAAATGGACATACGAACAGATAGACGAACGAAAATCCATAATTACTTATAAATTTTGCTGGAAGGTGTTAAAAATACGTAGCACAATATAAAATGGCTCTCAGCAATTTTCGATTATATGCCTAAATGTATCAGAGTATTTTTGTGTGATTCTGCAAACTTTTATGTTGAATCCATATCAATATTACATTATGCCTACTTACCCCTACGAACATGCAGACTAACCACGTGTGCAGCGTTAGATTGCATAGTTACACATTTTTAGGATAAGGTTTTTTTTTTTTTTCGCTTTAACAAATACTTAATTGGTCAGTCTTTAATGATTTTATAGCTAAAGAGTTAAGCTTTCTGGTGTATTATCAGAATTTCTTTAAATATTGCACAAAAAATTAGAGAAAAATCAAAAACCAAAATCTATGTCAACTAGCCTCGGTCTGCCCTATTTCAAACGCCTCCTAATTTAGATATTGCTCCTATCTTTCTCTTTTAACTAATTTCCTTGTCTGATGGAGGCCCATAGGTAATTATTTAGACCGGAAAATATTGTTTCATGTTTGTGCTAGTTACGATTTTTTTTTTCCTTTACAAATTTCTCATTCTTCATTCAAAACAAATATTTCCTTTAATAACACTTGTAATCAGATTTTTCTTAGAAATAAACATAATATTGTATACTAACCAGAATTTATTTTAATTTTTGTTTTCAAATTTTAAATTATAAATTATAACTAACATTACTACCCTATTCTGAAATTTATTAGAAATGCAGTTTTATGACAAACGTTATATTCTACAAGTTCCTGGTGAATATTATGTTCTGTACAAAGTTTTATTGGTGTTGTTCACAAGCATTGCATTCGTCAAATATACATTGACATTAATTTATCTGCTGTGAATTCAACTTTATCGCAGTATCCTTCAAAACATAATCCTACACTCGCACAATGGCAGTTTATAAATTGAAACATTTATTCATTTTTTCGGGTTTTCCTTTAAGAAGAACAAACTGAATAATAACTGATATAATAAATATTATGCATTAAATTTTAAATATTGTTTATAATTTAATGCTAGGTTAAGTTATGATATAATACGCTTTAGAAATACTTTTTTCAAAAGAAAATTTGTAGAATTGTGGCAAGTTTTACTTTATTAGAAAGAAGAAATCAAATATTATAATTATAATTTATTGAGTTTACATGATATTTAAAAATTAAATATAATTATTTATTATAGAATAGTATTAATCAAAGCATTTTATAACTGTATCCATGATATGACAGTTTTCTTAGAAAAATTTCGAATTTTTATGCTCGTTTCTTTATAGATAGTAACAAACTTTCAAATTTAGAATTTTCACTGACAGGAAATTTGACTATTCTCAAAGATATAGTTTAATTAGTATATCACTATGTCATGATGAAAAGTACCCAGAAACATGAATTTTGTGTAAAATAGCACATGACGTATCTACATTGCAATATTACAATAGCATTTTAGATATAAAAATGTATGTTTTAAATAGTTTGTTTGTTTAAGTAGTTTAAATTTTAATAGTTAATTACTAATTAATTAGTTAATTTATAGTTTAAATTTTAAATAGCGTTTGTTTTAAATAGTTATAAAAAAAATTACCAGCAAATGTATTTTTAATCTCATAATTTTATAAATTCCATAACAATATACTATATTTCTTATAAAATGAAATTGAGATGCTATGTTACATTATACAGTAAAAATTTAAGTATAAAATTACAGATTTGATTAAAATTCTACAAAAAGTAGAATTAAAAATAACATCAGAAAATTATTAATAAGAAGGATTTTTTCAAAGCACGAAAGAAAGATTGGAAAAGCTTTTATTTAATAAAGGGGACAATTGAAACCTTATTTTTACAACACACAGAGTTTTCTTCCCAAAACTGGTTTTATTTTATTAGTTTTTATCGTTATAAAAAATTGACTGATAAAAACACTTTAGCTTTTATTTTACTTAAATTTCTCTGTATGCTTTTATTGGTGAAAAAAAAAAAAAAAAAAAAAAAAAAAAAAATCTTGATTCCTCTTTATCAAAAGAACTCTCCGTTTGAAGTAATTTATTTTTCCAGGTGTTCTTTTATTACAAGAAAGTAACAGTAACTCAACTCTTTTTGAACTATAAAAGATTTCACACTTTGTGGACAAAAAGGTAAAATTACAAACTTTTATCGGGAAATAAAACTAACGAGTTTAGAAAAGTATTTCAAATTGAAAACTTAAAATTGTAACTTGATTATTTATTTTTCACATTTTCTACTTTACGTTTTGTTAAAGTGCTTGAAAATATTTATTGATAAATTTTATAGTAAAAATATTAATTTGAAATTTTTAAATGAGATTTGTAATCAAAAATTTCTAAGTGGAATTCTCATTGTGTTGAATGTTCATATTATAATAAAGAATTATTTTTTGTTCATTTGTTAATCATGTATGAGGAGACAAAAAGCCCTGCATTTTCTTTTTAAAAATAAATCGTAAAAGAAAAGGTCTTAGGACTCCTTTGAACCTTTGGTAATCTTTTGTTTAAAAGACAATTGTCGAATTATTAAAAATATATTTTCTGGGATTGTTATTTTATGCTTAACGGGCCTCTGCACTTACCGTCACTGGAAGCCCGAGCCAATGTTATTCTATGGGGAAATTTTCTTTACAAATAACTTATTACCTAATACATATTTTTAAATTCTGTTTTCACATTCTGAAAATTCCCAACTGTTAAATTGACGCACCTTTTTTAAAAATGTATTTATATATATATATATATATATATATTTTATTTTGAAATTGCAAAATAAAAAAATTCACATATTGAAAATTCGTATTTTGCAGCTTCAAAATAAAATATAAAAAATTAAAAAAAATATTTTTTTTAAAAAAGGTCCATCAATTTAACAGTTGGAAATTTTCAGAATGTGAAAACAGGACTTAAAAATATGTATTAATTAATAAGTCATTTGTAAAGAAAATTTCCCATAGAATAACATTAGCTTCGGCTTTCGGCGACGGTGAGTGAAGCGGGCCCTTAATAAAAAATATATTTCATCAAAAAAAAAAAAAAAAAAAAAAAAAACCCGAAGAAAAATAATTAAAAATGTGATTTCTACAGTATATGTAATAAATAAATAATAGAATTTAGTGGAGACTGTTTCAATGAGGGCTAATTATAATTCAATCGCACATGGAAAATCCTCCTATGAAATGACTACTGTATTTGAAATTTGTCTAAAGAAATGTTTTCAATTAATTAATATAACTAAAACCTCACTTTAATTTGTTGTAGCCTATTATTTGACTGTGAGTGAGTCTTCCCTCGAAGATGAATTAATGGGTGTGCCAGGTTTGAACCCACACTGCATTGTCCGCCTAGGTGTTCGGAGGTTTAAATGGTTTTCTCCAAAATTTGCGGGATTACGGCGTAGGATCCCATAGAAAGATCTCAACGAGTCCCAGGTCTAAACTTACCTAACCATCTTTAAAATACACACCACAAAAAACACGCAACTTATAAGAGAAATAAAACCTTTTTAAACGTTTATTTCATAAAACACTTACATAATATTTTTTTTTTATAATTTTTAAAACTTCCTAAATATAATATTACTTTTTAATCCTCATTTATAGTCTATCATAAATTGGCTAAATAGATATAAAATTTATAAATTATAAAAATAAAATTATATTTCGCTAAAGATATTCAAAGTAGATTTCTGTCAGAAAATGAATATTAAATAAGAAAAGTTAATAATTATATATATATATATATATTTCAAATCCAAATTCCTACTAAACCATTACGTTAAAAAAGCAAAAATGACATTTAGATTTTAATACAAATAAATACTCGAAATTTAAATATATAAGAATCAAAAGTATGCCTAAAATTTTTTTATAAAATATACTTATAAGCTAGTATTATATTTTCAAATCTATTGAATGAATAAATGGAAACTGAATAATATTGCTGCTGAAAAATATTTGTATCGAATACTAAATTCCGATAATGCTAAAATCGATCCTATAATAGTATGTATTTAATTCTATATTATTCGTAGTGTATATTTTATTAGATGCTTTTTATATGAAATTGACTTTGTCATTGTGTCGTCGTGTCAAGGCTAATAAACAAGGCGCCTCCATTTTAAAGTAAATATAAGCTGCTCAGTTTGTCGCTCCATGGCTTAGTTGGTTAGAGCGTCACGTAAATAACGTGGTGGTCAAGAGTTCGATCTCTGAAGATACGGCATGTTAATTTTTGCAGATAATTAGTAGAAAAGGTGTTAATTGATAAAAGAAAAATTTTCGTTGTCTACACAGTATACTAAGAATTTTTGAAGAGTTTTTTAAAAAGTTTTCTTTTCTTTTCTTTTTCTTTTTTTTTTTCTTAGATATTAGAAAACACAAAATGTTTTAAATAATAAAAAGAGCACAAAATAAAAAGTTTTAAGTAAAAAATACTGGCTCAGTTGGTTAGAGCGTTACGTTGATACGCGAGAGTCGTGTGTTCGATCCTCGCCGAGCCGAGATGTTAATTTTTTCAAATAATTAATAGAAAAGGTGTCAATTGATAAAAGAAAATTGTGTACACAGTATTCTAATAATTTTTGAAGAGTTTTTTAAACAGCTTTTTATCTAGCTACTAAAAAGCACAAAATAAAAATTTAAGTAAAAATAAATAATTTTTTTAGAAGCATTTTATTGAAATTGGAATTTCTCATCGGGTCTTCGTCACATGCTAAAAAACAAGACGCCTTCCCTTTAAAGTAAATATAAGCAATGCATTGCATCCCTCATTGGCTCAACTGGTTAGAGCATCATGTTGATAAAGGTTGGTTATAAGTTCGATCCTCGAAAGACCGATATGATATTTTTTGCAGATATTTAATAGAAAAGATGTCAATTAGTAAAAGAAAGCATTAAAAAAAAAAAAAAAAAAAAAAAAATCCTCAGTCCAGCAGGAGATATGCGGTTGAAATAGTTTAGACCTGAAAGTGTTAAATCTCCATTTTTCCAGGTACGATATTTTCACCTATTTTAATTTATATGCTTCAGAAACTATATACAATTACTTTTTAGAGACTTTTTATTGAAATTAGACTTTGTCATTGCGTCTTCGTGTTACGTTAAAAAACAAGACGCCTCCATTATAAAGCAAATGTAAACCATATTGTACGTCGTTCGTTGACTCAGTTGGTTAAAGCGCCAGGTTGATAACGCGATGGTGGTGTGTTCGGTCCTCAAAAGCCGACGTGATACTGTTTTGCAGGTAACACTGCACTGAAAAAAAAAAAAAAAGTCGAGGCCTGATACTATTAATGCTGATTCTAATGTAAAATGACCTCATAAATCCGACTATAACTCCCCCCTACCGAATATAACACCCACCGTTTTCTAGAAACACCACCCCCTCCCTCATTTTTTCCCCCTGTTCGATAATTTTATGACCATGAATTTGATTTGAAGAATGAAAAAGAATTAATTTAACACCTAGTATATATATATAAAGTTTAAAAAATAACATTAATAAGAGATTTTAAAAAATATATAAGATATGTAATACATAATTTCTGTGTCAATCCCCCCCCCCCCCAAAAAAAAAAAAAAGAAAAAAAAAAAAAAAAAAAAACTCTTGTCGCAAATGTCCATGTTTTAGAATTTTCCAATTCTGTAGCCTCTCAGAATGTATTTAACGGTTAAAATAATTCTCCCCCTCCTAAAAATCAAATTTATAGCCATAAAATCATCGAAAAATGATAAAAATAGGGGCCGTTCCTAAAAAATAGGGGCCTTTTAGGTGGGTTGTAGGGCAAAATGGACGTCATATTCGGATTCAGGAGGTCATTTTACATAAGAAATGCTGAAATGGTATCAGAAGCAATTTTCATGCCGAGCAGTGTAATTAATAGAAAAGATGTCATTTATTTAAAAGAAAACCTTTCATTGTCTACACTGTATCCTAAGAAATTTTGATTAGTTTTTTTAAGAAGCTTTTTTTTTAGTAACTAAAAAGAATTAAATAAAAATTTAAGTTAAAAAAATAAAAATAAAAATAAAAAAACGCTGGAAGCTTTTTATTGAGGAGCCCTAAATATAATAAAATAAAATTTTGTTCTTCTAGAGTCATGCTTAAAAAAAAATAATAGTGTAAACAATAAGAAAATTTTAAAGAAATATAGATATTTCACTTTTGCAAGAGATGAAGATTCTTAAATATTCAAAATATTTTATAAATCATTCAAGAACAATATTTTGTTCTATTTTATTAGATTTTTCGAGCATGTTCTGTGACATTTCTTGACTGTTCTCTTACTTTTGGTTAGAAAGTCATGCTGATGAAACGATGGTCATGGATTCGATCCTCGAAAATGGATGTACTTTTTTTTTAAATAATTAAAGAAAAAAAAATACGTAAATTGATAAAAGAAAATCTTTAGTTGTCTACACAGTATTCTAAGAAATTTTAATTAGATATTTAAGAAACTTTTTTTATAACTAAAAAGCACAAAATAAATTTTAAGTAAAAAAACATTTTCTAACGTTAGAAGCTTTTTATCGTGAAGCCCTAAAAAGCATAAAATAAAAATTTATTTTAGCAAAGACATGCTATAAAGAAGTGAAAGTTTTAACACTAAGGAAATTTTAGAGAAAAGTATAGATATTTCACTTTTGCTAGATATGAAAATTTTTAAATATTCAAAATATTTTAAATGGCTCTCGAGACCTTTGAAATTTATGGCTTCACGAATAATTATACTGAAAACTTATAACTAAGAACGTTGGTTTCGAATGCTTTTTAAAATATTTTGAATATTTAAAAAATTTCATCTCGAGCAAAACTGAAATATCTATATTTTTCTCTAACATTTCCTTAGTGTTAAAACTTTCATTTCTTATAGCATATCTTTGCCAGAATAAATTTTTAATTTTTATTTTATGCTTTTTACCGCTTCACAATAAAAATATTCTAATTTCTTTCTTTTTTTAACTTTAATTTTTATTTGTATTATTTAAAACTCTGTAAATAAACATTTATTTAAAACACGAAAGAGCATTATTAAAAATTTTTCCTTAAATATTTCAAGGTCCTTTTAAATTGTATTATTATTTTTTTTTTTTTTAAAGAAAAAAAAAAAAAAAAAAAACTTGTTCAGTAAAATGTTCTAAAATTAATTTCGAGGCCACCTAAATTGTGTGAAAACAGATAAAAAATCTCTGATATAATATTTTTCTGAGTTTATTTAATAAATAAAAATATTTTATGATAGCGAACAATGATACACAAAATTTAAATTTAAAATATTTTCACTATACTACTAAACCTCTATTAAAGATAATTATCGGCAGATATAGTATGATATAGTTAAAAAATACTTTGCGAGCAAACACCATAAATTATAAATACCAAAATGCAATATCTTAAGTAAACACATATGTTCAGAATCACGGATATCTGTTTTAACCATTCGTTTTAAAGACATTGAAAAAATCTTTTGAAAAATACTACTCATATAAAAAGTCTATACCCTCCAGTGATACTTCCTTTTCGAGGAAGGGGCGGGGGGGATAAAGAGATTCTCCTACATATATAAAGTAAAACTTACAGGTTAATTGTTACTAATATAAATGTTTCATTTAATTTACAAATGATTGTTTAAAAACAATTTTCATTGTGTACATTGATATAAAATATTGTCCTACAGTGCCATATTTAAAAAAGTATGAAACACAAAATCGGTTGACAGCACAACCTTTTGGGCGATTTGCACCAAACATTGATGGGCATTGAATAATATCAAATTGCAACAACATATAATTTTGCAAGAAATTTCTTAGACTATACGTTAACATCAAAATTCCTTTTGTACTAATATGACTACCAAATTTTTTTTCAATATCTAGCAATTCCGAATAATGAAATATATTCGTAATACATATTTCATACTTTAAAAGTATATTTAATAACGCATACCAATTTTATTTAAGAAATTTTTCTATTATTATTATTATTACCATAATATTTTTATTAACTAGTTTTCTTGTTTGTTTGTTTGTCCAGTACAAATCTTGCAATCGATTTTTAACTAACTTCCCGACTAGTTAGATATTTGAAACTTTTAGAATAGCTCAGAACACGATCACAATGCATTTTTTTAAATACTTTTGTTCAATTAATAAATGTTTGAAAATTTCTTATAATTGCTCTCTTTATTACTCATTTGATCATCTTCCTTCAAGTTGATGGATAATTCATCAAATTGTTTTTAAAGTACTTATTAATACATAGAATTGCGATGTTTATATGATTCAACAGAAAATTTAAAAACGTGGTATATAAAAAGTTCTTTTAATCTTGTAATTATTATTTAATATATATATAATATATAAAACAATCAGGCATTTTTTTTTTTTAATATACCTAATATTTTTTAACAAAAGTTTTTTTTTTTTTTTTTTCTCTTTCTTTCATATTATATTAAATTGTCTTAGTGATTATGAAAAAAAATTTTTTTCAAAGTATTAAAACACTTTTTCTGCAATTATTTTAATGGTGCACAAGGGACAATTTTACCAGCTAGAAGGAGATAACACTGTTCCATTAAAATCTACACTGTAAAAAAAAAAAAAAATCTTAAAATTGGTAAAAATTTGTAAAATATTTGGGTAAAGCAATGTTCCAAATTGGTTGGTTGGGTTTTTACGTCGCACTAGTGCTGCGCAGATGGGCAATTGGCGACGGTCTGGAACGCACCCCTAGAGGTGGTCCGGAGACATGCCATCACAATTTTGATCCTCCACGGAAGGGATTCTTCCAAATTGGAAAGTTCTGTTTATAATCCAAAATGGGTTAGAAAATCTATCTATTTTGAGTTTACAAACTTGTTATGTATGGTTCACTATCTTATTTTATATTTTTGTCTATGATAAATAAAGACGTTGTAGAAAATATTGTATCACTCACCTCTTATTACAAAAAAAAAAAAAAAAAAAAAAAAAAAAAAAGAAAGAAAAAAAAAAATCTAACATGCGTAGATGATCTAAACAAAATATAAACATTCCTTATGTATGCGATAAATTCGACGATTTGGTGACTTGGAATTCCAGTTTTATAAATAATGGTAGTTTAGGTTTGCCAAAATTTAGAAGCAATATTTTCAGCAATTTATGGAATTTTCACAATGTTGCGATGGGTTTTGGCACAGAACTAGCTCGAAATTTCATCAAATGAATTACGAAACTAAAAAAGGAAGTATATTTCTTAAAGCAAATCAGTCGTATTTCGAATAATTATGCTAAGCTACCATTTGTGAAAAACTGTGCTATAAGCAGTTGAACATTGTTCTTCAATAGCAATATCTCAGCTCTGGTGAGAATTTAACTTGGCTTCTGTGATACGAGTGACAGCTGAAAATTCAAGAAACTCGAATTCGAAAAATTCGAGAACAGTGAAAATTTGACTATTCCTTCTCGTGAGCATTTGTTAATGAGGTGCATTCTTCAAGTAGAATACGCCTGTTTCTTTATGAACTAATTTCTACATGCATGAAATTCGAAATTTTTGTAAGTTAATCAAAGAAATTAAATTGTAATGTACAATCTTGAAAAATGAGTAGATATATAATATTAACATACACCGAAAATAAGAAGGAAAATTTTTGCCAATTGTCTAGGGATTGAATCAACTTTTTTTTTTTCTTTTTAAGTTCATGTGTATATATATATATATACTTAAAAAAAATTATTTATGTATATAAACTTTTTAAAAAAGTCAATATCTATATACATATATGTACTACATATACACTCTATAACAAAAAAAAAAACGACGCACCAAGAAGAAGTGGGGACAAAAATTGGTAGATGGGGTTAAATGGGTGGTCCGAATGGGACACAAATTGGTAGATGTGATCTACATGTGGAGAAAAATAATTGATTACAGTTTCAGAAAAATTGAATGATTTAATCAAGAGAAAGGGCCTCACAAAGTAAACAAGTCAATAACGCGTTGGTCCACTTCTGGCCCTTATGTACGCAGTTATTCAGCTTGGTATTAATTGATAGAGTTGGCAGATGTGCTCCTGTGAAGTATCGTGCCAAATTCTGTCCAATTGTTGCGTTAGATTGGTAAAATCCAGAGCTGGTTGTAGGACCCTTTTATGATGCTCCAAACATCCTCAGTGGAAGAGAGATCCGGGGACTGAGCTCAACCCCACTGAGCCGCCTATTAAGGGTATTTGAAGTCACTAAAGTATCAGTTGCACGTAGGATAGACGATAATGATGAATTGGTGCTTGATTCCATCAAAACCTGTATGTATGTCAGTTTGGGTCCAGTTTGCATTACTCCTTCTTGGTGCGTCACTATTTTTGTTATAGAATATATATACTATCGTTACAGCACATCTCTGAGAAAATTTCGACAAACGGCCTGAGTAATTCACTTCTATTATCTTATTTTTTATTGAATATGTTTTCGAAAAAGGAGAATATTTTATTGCAAGGAAAATAAATGAAAGGTTTTTATTCCAATTAATATTAAAGTAACATATTTCAATTCATAATATAACCATATTTACCACTCCGGGTATGCTTAAAAGTAAATATTAATATCTCATTTATATTTTATATTCATCAAACAGAAATTTTATCGTAAATTGAGTCAAAATATAATATGCACAGGAACAAATTGTTTTTGTCAAAACTATTAAAAACATGCGTTACATCACATGCTATGGTGAAAAAAATGTGATATTGATTCCACCCCCCCCCCTTTTTTTTTTTTTTTTTTTTTTTTTTGATAGAAGATTTCATGTTTCATAATGTAGGCAAATGTAGTTATTTTCCTACATTTCGATGCTGGCAAATTTAATTATGTGGGTATCCATTTAACTAAACTTACAACTACGCATGCATTCATATATGTCTGTGTGCGTGTGAATGTCTGCGAGTGTAAGATAAATTAGATTTTATTAAAAAAAAATGCAAGTCATTAAAAAATAGTGATAATAAATTTGATAAAAGGAATAAACTGCAAGAAATTCGCATATTCGTGTCAAATATTAAACTCTGATCACGCAGAGCATAATCTCGGAGTAATTTACTTATTTTCGATTAATCTATAATGCAGTTTATATTCATAACGGTAGACTCTCTAGAAATTGTTTCTGAAACTGGGTAATTGCTTAGTGAATAAGCTAGTCTTATCTTGTGTCTAAGTTTACATAAGAACTAATATTTCAGATTTATATTACTAAAACTATAATAGAATAACAGAAAAGGTAATAGATATTTGCTTATTCGCAGTATTTTTAATTTAGAAACGATAATTTTTCTTTTCTTTTTTTAACCCAAAGTAAATTTTAAGTGTATAGAAATATTATCAGATTTTGTACTTCAAAATTTTATATAGAAAATTTTACGCTGTTTTGGAAGGTTACAAAAGATATTGCGTTACATCAGAATAAAGTTTTATAAAATTAAATTTGTATTAGCAAATTATAAAAGATTATGTATGTTTTTTTTTTTTTTTTTATAAATTGTATAACAGTTTAGGACATTATATACTTTCATGGTAAAAATAAGAAAGTAGGTAATTTTTTTAATATATTTAAGAATTTTTTTTTATGTATTTTTCAAAATAGAATGACAGTATATTCGCGAAATTTGTGGACAGTCCCTAATTTGAAATAATTTTGGAGCTTTCAAAGTTATCTTTTTAGCAAGAAATATAATTATTATCTCCTTGGTTCTCATTTATTTATAATTAAAAAAATATATTCGTAATTGAGTAATTATGATATTTTTTAACGCCAGTCTGTTATAAAGTAATATGGTTAATATAGTCATCATATTTTAAGCATCTGATTAGGTCTGCATATAAAGTTACGTAGGTACCTGTTTCGAGTTACATATACGGCTACTAATGGCTTAAGACAGAAAGTTTGTAAATCAGTTCGTTTGGCGGGCACCAACTTTCCCCAAATTATGTACAAGACCATATGGTAATAAAGAAAAAGGTTAAAATGAAGATAATAATTATTGCTAAAAAAAAAAAAAAAAAAGAATAAGCAAGTAAAAATTAAAACTTAAAGAGAAATTCTTGAAAGATTTAGTTAATTAACAAAGTGTTTATATCACTATAAGTTAGAGAAATTTATGTTTAGTTTCTTATGAGAAACGGAACTATTTACGAGTTGAGTAATTTCAAGAATATAAACAATTGCGTTAGGCAACAGTTTACACTAATTAAAATCAATTTGTATTTGATTCAATAATTTAATTATTATCTTAACCACCTTCATTAATAACCCCACATTTAAAAAAAAATACACTTTCATTGATGTTAATTTAAACTGTTACGTATCAATTACAATTTAAAGCTGAAATAGTTAAATCCATAAAATGCTTACAATTAATAGTAAAAATGTTATAATATATACTTCAATTCAAATACATTTGCAGCAGGAAATATATAGGATCAAAAATGTAAATGGAAATGGAAAAAGTTCTCTCATTAGTTTTTCACTTCAACCTTAATTAGATGTATTCTCCTGCACACTCTTTCGAAGCTGTGTATGAATTTAAAATTTCATTCTATTAGTATACGACTTAAAGAAAATGTACAAATTTATGCAGCATTATATAATTTTTGTTTTACATAAAAGTAAGAAGGTTGCAATTAATATTAATTTGAGAATCCACAACACAAAAAAGTACCTTTTGATATGTTAATTTGTTTACTGATGGGAAAATAATTTTCGCTTTTTCTGTTGTCACTAGGGACTTTTTAATACAAAATTTTCCCTCTTTTGTTTCCTTTATTGCCTAATCAATAACTACAGAAGTTCATTATTAGCGGCTTCTTTTTTATTCTCTTTCCGTACCTTCTATTTAGATATTGAGTTCATAATTAAGCTTAAGAGTATGTATTGATTTTTATATTGTATCTACCTTTTGGGCATGTTCCTTCCGCGTTAGTTTATTAAGTTTGTATACTTAAGGCTTAGAAATGAAATTGATTTGTACTTGTCTTGTGAAATAAATTAACATGGATTTTGTATATGCTAGATGAAGTAATTGCATAACGTTGAAAAGAATTAATCGCTTCCGAAATCTTTTTCTTTTTCCGAATTCAAATGTTGATTATTAATTTAAATTGTTATATAAGATTCATCATGCATGTAGATGCGCAGTAGTATAAAATATGGAATTAAAAGTTTTTTAAAAATGCATTTTTTATTCTATTTTGTTTTAATTTAATTATTAAAGTAATATATTTTTATTCATAGAAAGGAAGGATTTCTTAGGATACAAAGATTAAAACACTTACGTTAAAAATTAAAGTTACAACCTTTTTCTTCATTTCCTTCTTTCGCGCATAAATTTTAAATAAATGAACGTATGAATATAAAATTTATACGGATTGTTCATTATCAACGCTTTAATCAAATTTATAGAGCTTTAATATAAGTAATATTTTTGAAATTGATTTTACTTCACTTTTCCCCCCAAAAGTAAGCTTTCGGAAAGAATTGGGAAAAGAATTATAGAAAAGAATTGGGAACTAGCGTTAAAAAAAATAGATAGGTGAAGATACACAGGTCTTCAAATTTTAAATTAAAACTCGGTTTTCCTTCCTGCATTCACTTTTCTTTTTCTTCTTTTTCATTCTTTTTTTTTTCTTTTGAAAAAACTTTTTTTTTTTTTTAAATATACAAACAAACATGAAAATTGGATGAGATATTTTTTTATAAAATTATTCATTGAGATTTTTATTATTCGGGCGGCGCGCGTTCACAGTTCACACATTAATAAACTACAGTTTTTCAAAAAGTCCATTATTGAAGAAAAAAAAAGAAAAAAATTGAAAACCTTGGTTATCTATGATCTAAAACTAAATTATATTTTTCAGGAATTCAAAGCTTTATTTAGATTTACATTTTCTTGCAAACTTTCATAATTAAAAGTTTAGAAACTTGTTTCCTAAAAAAATTAATATAATTTTCAAAAAATTTTAATGCTTTGCTAATATGTTAATATGAGACGTAAAATAAAATTGCAGGTCTCCTGATTAATTCTATCTGTATGATAACAGGATTTCCTGATCGTAATTATAACACTGAATTATCTGCGTTTTACTTTATTATATGTTAACAATTTTATTTTTCCTTTATTGTGTCCAGGCGTTTTATTACTTTCTCTTACCCATATATATGGCAGAGAAAATATTGTTTTGGGATCAAAATTTCGAAAGTAAGTTTTTGTTATTTTTACTCGTGTTGAGGTCCCTAAATCCGAAAATCATGTTTTTAGCAGTTGGTCTGTGTGTGTGGAGGGGGGGGGGCTGTTTGTAATCAGCCTATCTGAAGAACAAATAGCAGCAGAAAGTCCAAACTTGGTATTCTAAATGTGCATCATATAGAGATGCTACACTAAACTTTTCGTTCAGATCATGCAAGTGGTTCGTGTACAGGGCTACCCAAAATAATTTAAATACTTTACATCCATGGGGAAAATTGCAGGTAAGTACACTTTATATCCATAGGCTGCCTTAAACAAGACTGAATGAGCAATTTTTTTTTTTTTTTATGTTTGCAAAAGCATGTTATGTGTAGATTGTAGTATATAGAAATCACTCATTATTTATTTAAAGGTCTACCCAAACTATTTGGATATATTGGGGCTATACCTGGAAATTGCAGTAATCGTAATTCTTTTTGTGTTAAATGTTTTTCAAGTAAGACTAATTTTAAAAACCCTGTATTATTTATAGTGAATATTGATTATAGGCAATATATAGGGCTACCTAAAATTAAGCAAATCGTTCTTTTCCATTGAATGTAATTGATGAAAGTACTTTGTACATTTTACAAAATCGTCGAATACTGAAAAATTAATTTTTTTTTTTTTTTTTTTGAAATTTTGTTTTCAACTCTGTTTTTTGTCATGCAGAACTGCATGTCAAATAAAACTGTTCTTAATCCTATTTTATATTATCTTAAAAGTACATTGAGTTTTATTATCTTATGCTATTAATCTTAAAACTTAAAATGCAATCTGTCATTATAGTATCGAAATGCAGGGTAAGAGAAAGTCGTGTGAGTGACACACCAGATTATTTTCCTTAAAGCGACCCTCCCCCCCCTGCCACTCACTCTCTCTTTTTTTTTTTTTTTACCATTTTAGTGTCTAATAAGCAGCTACATCAGTTCATTATTATCCTTTATTTATAGTTCGCTTTAAATTCGCTATGTGTTTTATACTGAAAAGCACTGCAAAATTTATTTAAAAATATTTCATCCAAACAAGGAATTTTTCCTATCATGGTATTAACATAGTTTATACATTCTTCCTTTTAAAATGACTTTGTGAACCATAAATAAAATTCAAGCTCAAAATTTATTGATATTTTTATCAGAACAAATAAAAGTACATCTTTAAATTTAAGCTTTAAATTATCTGAGAAATATGTAAAAATGGTAACAAAAATAATTTTTATTCATATTGTGATGATAAAAATATCTTTGTTTTGTTCTTCAATAAGTAGCTAATTTGTATCCTTTATTTATTCATTTATTTTTTTCTTTCTTTTTCCCAACTCCACGGATGATATTCCGTTAAAATTGTTCCCTCATTTCCGCTCGATGCCCTTTTATTTTTTCCTTTATCAGTAATTACACCAGTTCATTATTATCGGTTCCTCTTTCATTGAAAATCCTCTCTCTTCACATAGATACCGAACTCATTATTAGGCTTTGCATTCACTGATACCTACATTTTATAACTTCGGGGCATTTTCTCGATGCATTCAGCTTGTAAACTTTACAGATTTATTACTGGCAAAATTCATTTGTAGCTCTATTTTAAATTAGTAGGAATTATCTTTATATCTATATTTATAAAATTTTGCATGCTATTGAAATTTTATTATGAATGTGAATCTGTCGATATAATTTCATGGAAGTGTATTGCTCGGCTATTTTTGATTCTTTTGATATTCGTGTGTCTTATTTTTAATTGTTTAAACTGTTTAAGTTATTATTATTATTATTATTATTTTTAATGCTGTTTTCTATGGATTTTTGACTCCCCCCCCCCTCATTCTAAAGTATGGTGTATTTCTCATTTTCTTCACTTACACTTTTCATTTCCGACACGATATTGCTATACGAAAATGCTTCTTTATTCAGTGAACCCTGTATAGAAACCAATTGTAAGAGAAAAAAAAAAGAATAAATTTCTGATGGAGCATTTCAAATTCACAAAACATTAAACATTTCTATTTTGAGAAGAACAGTTTTATGCATATACAATTACTGAAAACGCCCGTATTTGTATACTGTAGCAATTTCAAAGATAAATAATGGACATCGTATTATTTCTAGTTCAAATAACAGCATATACTATGTTTATGCTTAAAAAGAAAAATAGAACTTCAGGCATATTTTGTAAAACTGGAAAATCCACTAGACCAACGGCCTATAACTGAAGTAACGACATTATACCCGGAATAAAAAAAAAATCTCTTTTTGAATTATTTAAAATTTAAATTTTTATGCGGTCTCTAGGTCCTTATATATAATAATAATCTTAAAACAAAATTATTATTATAATATTTTAATAATAATACACTATCATATTTTTAGTTTTCTGCTGAAGATGAAATAAAAAATATTTTTATAAAGTTATTTTTTTGTTTAGTTTCAACATTTAATTATTCTTCGCTTTTCATACTAAGCCGAAAACAGACTTTCGAAAATAACTTAGATATTTTTAATGATGAAAGGATGCTTTTTTTTTTTTTTTTTTTTTTTTTTTTTTTCATGTCCTAGTGCATTTAAGCAATTGTAGTAAAGACAAAGGTATCATAAAAAATTTAAATTCTGTAACTGTTTTAAAACTAATTTTATGATGTGTTCTGCGGCAAAAAACCGTTATTTAACTCATTTCAAATGTCTTTGCTTTTAGACGTATATCTTTTTGAAGAACAGCTGTGAAAATAAAAGCCGATTAGTAATAACATTTTATATCCTGTACACTTCATATTGTGAATCGCCCATAGAAAACTTTTTTTTTTTTTTTTTTTTTTTAATTTGAGCGTATATAAGGAATAATTTAATTGATTATATTAGATAGTATAACCTTTGTCTAATTATAATAGTTAAATGATTTGTTACAATTAATTTTGCTACTAATAAATTGGTCAAAAATTTTCGCTTTTTTTTTTTTTTTTTTTTTTAAACACAAATGACATCGTAATAAAACGGTCTTACAAATACTTTTAACTATAAAGAAAAAAAAGTGCCTTTCCATATCTGCGCTTTGTATTTCATTACTATTTTATTTTCTATTCAGATAGAATCATTATTAGGTTTAAACATTTTTTTATTAATTTCTCAAATTTACCTGACGTTTTAAGACATTGTGTTGACATTTTTTTTTTCTAATTCCCAGAGTTATTTTTAATTGTAGATAAGTTTCAAAAATTGGTTTAAAAGTAAAATTATTGTTTAAATAATATATATATATATCTTTTTTATTTTATTTTTTATTTTTTAATACATTTTTTAAATTATAATTATACACAATTAAGAATATTTGGATTTTAATTTAAAAATTTCGCCTGTTTTACCAGAAATTCAAGACAAATGGTATAATTTAATTTCTTTTCTTTAATTTTTTTTTTTTTTTTTTTTTTTTTGTATCCGTGAAGTATAGCAAAAAAATGCCTTATACCACATTAAAATTATTAAAGTTAGCTTTTTTCTTTTTCTTTCTTTTTCTTTCTTTTTTTTCTTTTTTTTTTTTTTTTGAACTAATGAGTAATTTTATTGTCTTTTCATACACAATAATAAGAAAACTATTTATTTTTATTTTATCGACTAATTAGTAAACTCATTATTTCATTTGCCACGCTGTTTATTTTAGTTACTTAGATTATAAGCACAAAGAGTATATTTTGATGATTTTTTTTTTTTTTCTAACTTTATCGATTTTAAGGACTTGCACTTTCTATCTTGCTTTTTATGTTGATGATTTTATTGTACAAATTTACTAATTAATTCTTAAATTAAAAATACTAATGATAATAAAAAAAATTTCAGCATTTATATAATGTTAATGAAGGGTAAAGGATTTAAATAAATTGTAAGTTTTATACTATTTTTTAATGGAGATATTGCTAATATTTAAGGTTTATAGGATTGTATTCGAAGAATAAAAAGTGTAAGGGTAAATTTCATAAATACGCTAATAAAACACTAACACACAATTAAAGGGTTAAATATTATAATATTTAACCTAATTTTAACTGTAATGATAAAAATATCTAAAAATATATTTATTTTAGTAAAATTAACAGAATATGTATCTAAGGTCTACTTAAAAAAATTATTTAGCAAAAAATATCATGAATATTTTCAAATGAAAATGTAATATTCCATATAATTTTCTAGAGATTGATAATGAGTTCTGAAGCAATATAGGAAATAACGATTGTAATAATCATTCAGAAGCGGTGATAAATGTTATGATGTACTAATAAGTTATAAGAAAAAAAGAAAACAGATATTTTAACTAATATAAAAAACTAAACAGTAATAGTTCTAGAATTTGAAGCTCAGTTTTAAGAATTCTTTTTAAATTTGTATTTAGTCAAATTCACATTTTTGGTTTCATTACATTCTCATCTATTTTTTTTACTTACTCTTACCCATGAGGTAGAGAGAAAGTATTGTTTTTGACTCAAATTTTCGAACGCGAGATTTTGTTATATTTACACGTTTTGAGGTCCCCTGAATACGAAAATCATGTTTTTAGCAAATGGCCTGTGTGTCTGTGTGTGTGTGTGTCTGTGTGTGTGTCTGTGTGTCTGTCTGTTATCAGCATATCTCAAAAACAAATTATGGCAGAAAGTTCAAACTTGGTATTCTAAATGTGTATCATATAGGGATGCTACAGTAAGCTTTTTGTTAAGATCAAGGAAATGGTTCGTGTATAGGGACAATCAAGAGAATTCTAATACATTACGTCTATGGGGGAAATTGCAGGAAAATAGAGTTTAACGTCTATAGACTGCACTAAACCAAATGAAACGAATATATTTTTTTTTTGTAATAGAGATAGTTAACTGGGAAAAAAATTTTTGGTTATGTAGGAGCCTCGCCTCCCCCCCTGGGGGGGAAGTCCCCCCACGAGGGGAGTAAATTTTCATGATGGGTAACTTTTAAAAGATCTCGCCAATACCTTTAAAAAGAATGGTTGAACCATCGATCTGCGATAATTTAAAACAAAGATATCGATTTTTTTTTTACTTTTAAAGGAAAAAAAAAAAAAAAAAAAAAAAAACTTAGAAAAAAAAATCGTACTTTTTTTTTTTTTTTTTTTTTTTAAATATTGAGAATAAAATGGACTTTTTTTTAATATTTGGTGTTATACTACTTCTCTAATATGGAAATCGTCTGCCTTATCATAAAAGATAATTTTTTTAAATAATAATTTTAATAAATTATTTTTTAATAACCGAATTAATTTCTATATAAATGTAGGTGCATTAATGAAACGGGGGATTGAGGGGGACAGTAGCACCCCTCACACAGAACTAATTATCATATAAAACTCTTCAGAAGCCTAATATAAATTGTTTAACATAGGTTTACATAACAGTACTCGTTATCTTACCTATTAATCTGCAACCTGTATTTATAGTATTAAATTTCAGGGTAAGAGAAAGTCGTGTGAGTGACACACAAGATTATTTTCATTATTATACGTTTTTTTTTTTTTTTTTTCTTTCTTTCATAAGTAACACAGGGTCTGCAATTGAAAACCCCATAGAATATTTTTCTGCTTTTTATAGATTTTCGCTTACTGAAACAGACAAAACATAATAAAAATTTTCCATCATGTCATTTTTTTAAAATCGAAAACTTGAAGTCTCGTACCTTACTGTTAATTATGAAAACTATATTCAATTATTATTACTTACTTTAAAGCTATAATCACAACAGCTAATCTAAAAAGTAATACAAAATTGAAAATAGAAGGAATAAAATAGAAGAAAGCAGTGGAAGTAGGGAAAGTGAAAGCAATGTTTGAAGGAGCATCAAAAAAGAAGGAAAGATTTCATAGGCAAAAAGAGTGAAAACAATATTAAACATATATTCTGGAGTAAATGTGTGTATAAATACCATAAAATATATATATAGTGCAATTTAATCAAATTAGTAATTTTTTATTGTAGACAATTATTTTTTGGTAAAAAAAAAAGAAAAAAAAAAAGTACATGATGGACAGAAAATGGAGGTCATTTTTTAATTTAACATTCTCGAAATCTTAAGTTTGAAAAAAAAAAAAAAAAAAAAAAAAAATCATTCAGCTGGGTTTTTTTTTTTTTTTTTTTTTTTTTAAAGAACAATCTTGCGTAAGTTATACATAATAGCACAGCTACAAATTTAAATTATTTGTACCATTTGATTATAGAAAAATTATTTCTAACGTTCAATTATTAAACTTTTGCATTGTGGTGAACATACAATCAAAGGAAGAAAATTTCTAATTAGGTGTAGCATTTCTTTTTAAATTTTGAATTTGAATACTTTATGTATATATAAGCATAAAAGTATCTACATGGTCTTTCTATTCGTTTTTCTTATATATTTTAATAAGTCCGTGAAAATTAATTCGTAAAATTTTGCTTATATTGATTTGCGTCACTAAGTAAAAGAAAATAACTTTCTATTATTAAAATTTTCCTATTGTGGAGATATATATATATATACATATATATATATATAAATCAAACTTACATTTCTGATTTTAGATACTTTATACATGGATGTCTATTAAGACATGGTCTTCATATTTATTGTTCTTAAATATTATATTAATAATATAATGAATTATATTGCGAAAATTTTTACTTTTACAGATTTGGGTCACTAAGAAAATGAAAATATATTTCTAAATTTTAGTTCTTAAAATTTTTGCATTAAGGAGAAGGAAATAGAAGGAAAATTCTTATCAAGTTTTTTGTTTCGTTAAAATTTTGAATTTGAATACTTCACATACATTTTTGGAAGGTCTTGCAGCTGTTGACCTTTTATCATTTTAACAGGGGTTGATCCAAGTTTTAATTTTTGGGGCCTGTTTTTTTTTTTTTTTTTTTTTTTTTTTGAAAAACCAAACATTTTTGTAACAAAACAAAAAAAAATTCCGAAATTTGCTTATTTTTTTTAAAAAGGTATTATTGTGTAAAGCACCCCATTTAGCTGTCCCTCTGTATATTGTTAGTACCAAGTTAATGTAGTATTTCATTAAATTAGATATCATTTGAAATTATACTGAAAGTATGAAATATTTTTAAAAAGGCTCATTTTTATAAAATAGAATTTTGTAAAAAAGTTGTTTTTGTGAATTTGAATTGTCTGAAGAAGCCCATTTTATAAGATGGAATTTTGTAAATGCGCAGCAAAAAGGTTACAATTTTGCCTCTATCAACTTTTGTTTAATAAGTTGGTTAAAGATACTGCTTGAAATTTTATTTTTATGTAATTGTGTCCTTAAGTACAAAAAGTATATTTTTTAATTTTCAGCTAATAGAAAACTCCACATTATGGTTGGTTGGGTTTTACGTCGCACTAGTGCTGCGCAGATGTGCAATTGGCGACGGTCTGGGACACACCCCTAGAGGTGGTCCGGAGACATGCCATCACAATTTTGATCCTCCACGGAAGGGATGACTCTCCCGCTTCGGTGACCCCAGAGGTATAATTTTTGATGAGAACATGGAGGACATTGCGGCCAAGACAGATTTTACGTGCACCAGCCACCATTAGTGTGCACGACGGTCTTTGGCCGGCTCGAGTACCGAACACCCGCAATCTTCCAATTACGAGGCCGGCGCTCTACCGACTGGGCTACCGCGGCCCCCACATTATGGAAATATAATAAAAAAAAGAAGACATTTCTCTTTGAGTCACAATAAGTCAGCAAAATTAATAATCTCTTATTTAATTTATTTTGAATAATCTTGATTTGCTGTCATACTAAGCTATGATTGTCTCTTTAACACATTTTCCTCCTTTATTTCCTATATCTTAATGACTGATCAATAGCTGCATTTAATTCATTTCCTCTGAATTGTTCTCCTTTTATTTAGACGCTAGATTTATTCAATTGAAAAATGTGCATCGATTTTTCATTTTGTTTATCCGCTGGACATATACCTGATTCACTAATTTAGGAATTCTGTTGTTTGGAACGAACCAATGCAGATCGTTTCGTAATTAAGTCATGAAGTGAATTTGATGGAATTTAACGTAGTGATTGTTACATTTTAGTTTTATTGAAAAAGACCAAAGACGGTGAGATTCTAAAATTTATATATATTAAGAATTTTATTGTTATATAAATCATCTGCATGTATTTAATTATTTTGTGTGCGCGTGTTTACAATTTTTTTTTTCATTTAACATTTTATTTATTTTTAATTACAAGTTTTAATTATAAATTAATATTTAAATTATAATTTAATGAACAAATCATGTATTTTGATTAAATAATGCAGAATGTTTTATAAGTTGTTTTCGAATGTGTACCGGTAATATATATGTCAATTTTTAATCCGAAAAATCTTTCTTTAGATTGAAATACTCTAGATAAGAAGCACTGAGAAAAAATTCTGTAACTGACATTTAGAATCTAAATTGTGGCTCTAGAAAAAATAGTTCCATGTCATCCTTATAAATTTTAGTCCCCTTGTAAAGCGAGTTCTAGAAGCCCCTCTTAGAATTCTAAAGCTTTTGCCTATATTCTCGAGGGCAAAGTTATTTAAAAATCTCTGCAAATAAATGAGACTACAAGAGGCGGGTTTCTGCAGCTATAATCTTGGTTTATTACCCAATTCTAGAAAATCAAGCGAGAATCTCTCGCAATATAAATGATTCATACTATTTAGAGTATTCAGAATATTGTTTCACCATCTAGAAATGTGTACACTAGAAATTCTCGATAATTTCGTCTATTCAGTTTATTGGCGTGCCTTATGTGCATAGCTCGGAAATCTATATTTCTAGTTAAAGGATTTAGAAAATGGCCACTTATTCATTCCAGAGAAAGGCGGTACATTTTTTTTTCTCAGTGAGTCGAACCAAAATTTTGTAACAATCATAAAAATTGAAAAAAATAAATTAAAGGATAATGAGGCATTAAAAAAAAAAAAAAAAAACTACAAAATTTATCCAGAAATGATAAAAAAAAAAAAAAAAAAAAAAAGCAAGATAAAGTTACGAAATTAAAGAACAGAACTTAAGTAGTCTGACTGCTAAATGAGGACTGTCTATGGAATTAAAGAAAAATCTGAGTAGATTAAAAATGAATAATAATATAAATTGCATCGATAGTTTATGTATAATTATATTTACAAATCCTCGATTAGTGTTTATACATTACTTTTTAATACAGGAATCAAAAGATTTGGGGTAGTTATAGTTTTAAATCTTCTATCGGATATAAACATAGGTTTTTATATAAGAATATTCAACAAATATTTGTAAGAATTCTCTTATAGGAAAACAATTTAAATTTAATATTTATATGTAAGAAAAAGGAAAGATCATTTCGTATATCTAGATGTACTGGCTTTTTCCTTATAAAATTCTAACTTTTTTTAGCCTCAGTAATCAATAAATTTCATGTAAAAATTATTTAATCAATGAATAACTCTAATAAATTTTTTTAATAAATTGAACATTTACTTTAACTAAAATAATAAAATGGATATGAATTAACAAATTTATCTTAAGTTTATTAGAATTTTAACAATCAGTGCTTATAGAGATAAAGTGTCAAGTTTTATTGTATGAGTATATTAAGGTTTAGGAAACATTTTTGGGGTTTTTCGAAAATTGCAAAAAACATAGTTTCTTTATTGCTTTCTTTTTTTATTTATTTTTTCAATCACGAACATTCCATCAGACATTTTAATACCTGTCAATAGTAACTTTTCTTCCAATACAAATCTCAAGTGCAGGTTGCACCTGTGCGCTAATGGATAAAAAAATATATTTTTGAATAATAATTAAATAACTACATTAAAACAAACGATGTTCGAAATTAGGTAAGTTTATGCTACTAAATATTCAACATTTTAAGATTTTTTTCTCTAGTTAATCGATCTGTTATGTCAGTGATTAATATTTAGTTTTCTTTGATAGGATTTAATATTTCTCACTATCAAGTTGAAAGTATCTAAAGGATAATTCAGGGGAAAAAAATAAGAGTTGGTAGTATACATAAAATAAACTATTTTCGTCAAAGAATGTTTGGTCTAAAATGGATTGCAAAAGTCCTACCAGACCACTGCATAGTAAAAACGAGAATACGAGGAGAAAACACTAGCATATCCGGTAAATAAAGTAATTTTATAAATATCTACAAAATTGTTTAAAACAGGTAATGCAAAAGGGTAATGCAAAGAGAACATTTGTGAAAAAAGGATTGGTAAAGGCTCCGGAAAGTTCTAGGCATATCGCAAACCTCCACAGAAGTAGCCAAAAGTATCCTGATTAAAACTCCATGACAGATCAAGCGCGTATAGTTTTTGAATGGGCATTTGAAAGTATGATTAAAATGAAAAAGTGGATTGCTCACATGTGTTGAGAAATTTAGTATACAACTCAACGTTTTTCAATTTTGAACATTTTACATAGTATACGCAAGATGCATAATTTTATTTCTTGTTTCCTTTTAAAAATTTTAGTTAATTATATAATGTAGTTTTTCTAAAAAAAAAAAAAAAAAAAAAAAAGAATTGAATATCGTAAAAAGTTTAGAATATGAATTGTGAAAATCAATGCAATGGAACAGCAATGTAACAGCAATTAATTAAAAAAAAAAAAAGAATGCTTTTTTATACTACCCAAAAATTAATCTTGTATTTAATAATAACATTATATTTTAATCACATTAAAAACTGAGACAGATAATATACATTAAAAAAATATATTTTAAAATATTAAAAACACAAAAACATAAATTTAAACGTTTCGAGCCTATTACAGGCTCCTCATCATTAAAAAACATCAAGTGCAAATGATGAGATGAACAACAGACTTTATGTGAGTACAACGTATTCATCAGGAACTGCGCATGCCTCATTAAGTGGAGAAAAATGTTGATTTGTGTACCAGCCCTCCAGGAAAAGTCTTGAGTGATAATTTAAACAATTAAATACGATTATTATAGTATTGTTAAAATCAGGTAAATGGTCAGTTTCTATGGCATGTTGTACTATTTTTGAATGTATATCACGGTTTTTGAAATTTGTTTTATGTTCCTTAATTCGAGTATGAAGAGAACGGCCAGTTTGACCAATATAAACTGAACTACAAGATTTACAAGGGATATTATAAACAACACCTGTACGGGAAAAAGGGGGGATAACAGTTTTAAAATTTGAAAGGAAATTACGAATTAGAAATTGAGGTTTATAGGAAACAGATAAATTAACAGTGCGTAAAACTTTGGCAATAGATTCAGAAATATTTTTATAGTAAGGAATAGTAACAAACGATTTAGGTGAATTAGATGTCTCAGTTTTTAATGTGATTAAAATATAATTTTACTACGAGACGTAATGATTTTTAAATATTTTAAAATTAATAATAACAATTCAATAAATTAAGCTGATAGCCAAGCAATGTGCTTTTTGTTTTTAAATTTTATTTATAAGAGCAAAATTCAAGTGAACAATTACATATTATTCAGATCTGCGGCTAAAATTTTAATTTGATAATTTTGACTAATCTTTATTTATTTATTATTATTTTTTTTTTTTTTGTGTGTGCCGAAACTGAAATTGAAACCAGTTTTTCTCTACCACGCATAGATTTTTGTTAGGTTTGCTACCGACACAATTTCTTCCGTGACTCTATTGATTATGACCATGATTAATTAAAATTAATTATGGAAAATACTAGAAAGTACCGAAAATCGAGAGTTTGTCAGTGGATACCCTGTATTTACAAAAATCTATGCGTGATAGAAAAAAAAAAAAAAAAAAAACCTGGCTTCCTTTTCAGTTTCATCACACCAAAGAGCATATGTATCAGCTAAAATTATGAAATCAAATCTTATCAACATTATTTTTGTAGACATGTGTTATATAAATCCAATAACAGACGAAAGATAAAGAATAAGAATTTTGTTGAAAAAAAAAATTAATATTTAAAACTATAATAATAATAATAATAATAAAATCTGGAGTTACTGCTCTCGACTTTCCGAACATTAAGTAATGAACGGTTGTATAAATAAAATAAAGCAAGACAGATCGTTAAATAAACAAAAGTGAAAAGTATAATAGTGTGTTTGAGTATTTTTCTCCATTGTTTAATTTTACGCTATTGCTCTTCAAGTAATTTAACCCCATAGATCCTAATGATATAGAATTTTTCGTTGTGTCCCTGTACAAATCTATAAAAGGCTGGATACCTTGTATAAATCTATAAAACCCTGTAAAAGGCTGGATTTACCAAAGTCTATGCAATTTGTGCGATGATGACCTATAGCATGTGTATAAATTTTCAGCTCAATCCAATAAGGCGTTTAGACGCTATCGTACTTTAAAATATTTGGGTCCATACACCATAATGATAAAAAAATTTTCTTTGTGTCCCTGTGAAAAAAAAAAAAAAAAAAAAACCTTTCATAAGACATAACTTTTTTTTTTTTCTTTTGTTAAGCAATATAATTTTTTATTATTTTTACTAGTGGTAACTTACTGTTTTTTTTTTTTTTTTTTTTTTTTTTAATTATTATAACCAAAATTTATACAATTTGTGTGACGTTTATTTATAATATGTGTATAAATTTACAGCTCAGGTGAATAAGGCGTTTAGACGCTATCGCACTTTAAAGAATTTGGGCCCATAGGCCATAATGATACAGAATATTTTGTTGTGTCTCTGTAAAGAAAACTATAAGTTCTAGATTCACCAAAATCTATACAGTTCGGGCAACTGTGACTTATAATATATGTATAATTTTTTTTCTCAATTTAATAAGGCGTTTAGACACTATCGCACTTTTAAACTAGTTGGCATAGGTGGACTCTGCTCAGTTCCCCATCATATTTATGTTCTCATAAATTTCTAGTGCGAGACATATTATAATCATGTTAAAAGAAATGAATTTGACCAAAGCTTGATATTATGACAGAATGAAATCCCCGCCTAATAGGCTATCCACCGTTCACTTCGATATATATATCTTATTCTAATCTATTAATTTATTTTATCAGGGTCAATTCCGTTGTTTAGTTTTCATCCTACTATTTACAATGCAATAATCCTCAAAATTCATATTTGTATGAAAAATTTACAATTTCGCTATGTTGATAAAATCGTAAATTACGAATGATTTACGAAATTTTCCTATTAGAATATTTGTATTCAATCATGTTCAAACAAATATCATAAATGTAATTTTGAAGTTGTCTAATGTATTTACGATCCTCAAAATGGAAATTTATGCTCAATTTTGCCTTATTCTGACATATTAAGTAATCGTAAATTCCAAATAACTTACCAAATTTTTAAATTGGAAAAATCGTAGTCTATGATATTCATGCCAGTATCCTAAATAATATTCCGAAAGTGGTTTGACATCTTTACGATGAAAATATCCCTCAAGATTGACGTTTATGTGAAATTTTGCTCTATTCAGCCATGTTAAGAAATTCGTAAATTTCCAATAACTTACGAAATCTTTATATTGGAAAATTCATAGTCATTAACAATCATGCCAGTGTCCTAAATAATATTTCAAAAGTAGTCTGACATCTTTACGATGAAAATATCTCTCAAAATTGACGTTTATGTGAAATTTTGCGCTATACTGCCATGTTAAAAAATTCGTAAATTTCCAATAACTTGCGAAATTTCCAAAGTAGCATATTTATAGTTACTGATGTTCATTCCGGTATCAAAACTGATATTTTAAAACCGGTCTGACATTTTTACAGTAAAAAGTTTCCATTAAATGCACGTTTAAGTGAATTTTTGTCCTATTCTCCCATGTTAAGAAAATCGTAAATTTCTAATAACTTACGAAGTTTTTAAATTCGAATGTTGCAAATGAATAGGGTTCTTGCCAGTGTCGAAAGTAATATTTTAAAACTGATCTGACCTCTCTGCGATCATTTGTTCGTGAGATATCGCATTAACAGACTAACAAACTAACGGACTAACACACTAACGGACTGACATACTGACACACTAACAGACACCCTACAGACAGACACCATAGAAATTTTGTCATTTTCGTATTCCTCACACCTGAAAACGTGTAGAAAAGTCAAAAAACCGAGGTCGAAAATTTTCACGATTACCTAAGTTCCCCATACCTATAGTATGATGGGGAACTAAAATGTGGTCCCATAGGCCATAATGATAAAGAATTTTTCTTTGTGTCCTTGTTAAAAAAGAAACTATCAGTGCTAGATTCACCAAAATCAATAGGGTTCGTGCTATGGTGACTTATAACATACGTACCAACTTACAGCTCATTCGAACAAAGCGTTTAGACGTTATCGTATTCACTTATATCTTAATTCACATACATCATCTTAAAAATAGTGAAAACGAGCTTAGGGGAACTCAAAACGTATAGAAACATCAAAATCGCAAAGTCGGATTTTTGACATGATTACAATACTTTCCTTACATATTCGGAAAGTAATAGTATAAATGTAATTATAGTTTATAAAACAACCTTAGTACAAATGCCTTCAAAATATGTCCTCCAAACTTGTTTCAATATTCATACAAATGAATTACATAATTGATTTTGATTTGTTTTCTTAATCAACATTCAAACCAAATTATGTCAGGTTGATTTTTAAGAAGTGAAATTTTAAACTAAGATATTAATTTCGAAATACCTTTCAATAGTTACGTATTACGAAAGCCTCTTTCAAAATGACAATACATTAACAAATGGTGAACAAAAGAAGAGAATGTATATCATACAAATATTACACTTGACAATAGCTTCTAAACAATTAAATTTGCGAACATCATTGTCTCGATTTAGTTATTCTGCTTTTAGAATTTAATTAACTGGCAAGAGCTGAACGCAGCTTGTAATGTCTTTTGTACATGGAAAACAATGTGGCGGATTTGAAATATTGTAATATTTATATTTTATCGTAACAGATTGTAATTTATTACAAAATGAAGTGAATTATAAGAAATTGAATTACAGTGGTTACCTTCTTCTTATTGTTCTTAAAAGTGAGTATGTTTTAATCAGCACTCCATAACAAAGATAAAGAAATGTCCACAAAAACATTGCTTACATTTCGCCAATATGTTATTATATAAGTTAAAATTTCGGTGAAACTAAAATTAAATATAAAATAATATTTATTTTCAAACACAGTAGATGGTTTATATAATTTCTAAATAAGAAGTTTAACAAAGATAATGGAAATTGACATCTCTTACATAACTTAAAAAAATTATAAGATTTTTTTCTAACAGATATTTTAACATTTAGTTCGTGCAGCTTTTATTCTAAAGAATTTTAATAAAACAAATAGCCAAATATTTATGTGCTTGATTTTCTGAGAATATATAAATAAGTTTGTAATACTTATGTTACGCTCAGAAGCCAGAACGATTTAGTCTATGTAACCAAAAACTACTAAATTTTTTATGAAATTTTATTATATGAATTTGTAAACATTGCGTAAGTTGCAAGGCAATAATATTTTTCCCATACTTTTCTAGATATCTGAACTTAAAGTTAAACATTCATGGGACATAACTATTTTTGATTTTTTTTTTTTCTTAAGAAATATAATTTTTTTTTTCCTTACAAGTGGTAACTCACTGTTGTTTTGTTCTTATTATAACCAAAATAAATAAATAGAACATTTTAATGCATTTTTTTAAATCAAAAGATAACAATTTATATTTAGTTTAATGATATTTAGTTCTTAGTCTTTTTATTACAATTCAAAAATTAATGTGATAAATAAGCTTGAACTTTATTTATGATCATAAATCTTTCACTTATATACGCCTAATTATATTTTTGATAGCAAACATAATATTTTATCGTTTAATAACTTTACTACAGGAAGTCTCCTTAATACAGTGAAATGTTATTAAAAAATAATAATAAATAAATAAATAATAAATTAAAGTAAACTTTTATTTAGCTTTTTGTTTTTATCCAGTACTAGCAGTCTTTGCACGCTTCAATGTTCATTATATTTAAACAAATCCCTTATTTAATTCCATATCACTTATTAATATAAAATGTTTAAAATTAATGTATTGAAAAACATATTTTTTTTAAAATATTACATTGAAATCTCTCAAAACTTTACTACCGGTACCAAGGAATAACAATTTCCAGAATATATAATATTCTGTGTCAGACATTTTATGAAATAAACTATTCGTATAATTTATCGACTGATTTTCGAAGGGTTTTAATTTTCGGCAGTTCAAAATATATTTTTCGTTTAAAAAGAAAAATGTAAAATACACATATCATACATTCCCAAAAATGGATACTCAAATTTCACGGAAATTTCTTCATTTTTGACGAAAGCGTTTCTAGGGACATGCTCCGAGCGAACATTTCGTCAAATTGACGAAATTTGTTTCGTTACCTATTTGAGAATACGAATTTCGTCAAAAATAAAAAAAATATTTTCTCCTTCTTATTTCATCAAATTGAGAAAATTACTTTCGTCACTTGTTTGAATATACGAATTTCGTCAAAAGTAAAGATACATTTTTTCATCCTAGTTTCGTGATAGAAAATAAAACACAAATTATAGAATTATAAAATTACTTGCAAGCTCTTTGCTTTAGGCATTAAATCCTAATTATATTTAATGAAAATAAAAATAAAACAGAGCAAACAAATAAAAATCATTTGGACATTTATTTGACAGCTTTGAGAACTATAGTTACAATGATTTTTGTCTCAGTTGATCCATATTTTTACAGAAATTCACAGAAACAAGCGCACACAATATTTTGTAGGCATAGGACATCACAAACGTCCGTGCCCGCACCGCGAATCAAACCCGGGACGTGGAAATCCAGAAGGCAGCGCCTTACCGACCGTACCACCAGGCCGGCAAATAAAAGTCATTGCAACGTAAATCCAAAACACGCAGGAAAAAACCAATATGGCGGTAATGAAAGCTAGCACATGCTATTGTGAGTAAACAGTTTCGTCAAATACTTGAGAGTTCACGTTTCCTCAAAAATCACGTGATCGCTTGACAAAATGGTTGTCAAAAACAACGAAATTAAGCCCGAGGATATCTGAATCGTCAAAATTGAGTATATTATTTCTGAGAGTGTACATTTAAATGTAAGATACACAAATGTAAGATGCAATCAAATCTGCAACTATTTCAGTTTAGATATTGATTTTAGGAATGGACATGCAAACAAAGTTGAGTTGTTTTAGTAAGCAACATTCTATAAATTCATTGGGATAGACCACGAAATTCCTATTTAGAAATTTTATTCATTAATTCATCAACCATGAATATCGGAGTTGTGCCACAATTAATAATCTCACCAGTTATATTTGCGTTTATGGACACGGCGACATAGCCAACGAATATTATGTGAGAAATCAGCAAGATTTGGTTATCAGCAAATGTGGCTCAGTGGTAGTGCATCCGCACGGTAAGCAGAGTGCCCGGGTTCGATTCCAGTCTCTGGCATTTTTCACATATTTGGTATAAAAATCAACCTTACATTCCAGTTTATCTAAATGAATATGCATGGTTGATAAATTAGTGAATTAAATAATAAAATTTCTAAGCAAAAACCTTTTGTTTGACATGTTTGTAGATACACGAAGAGAAAATCCCGTGAATACCGTCATATTATTTTTCTTAAACATTATTCTGAAGAATTGAGTGATTTCTTATATATATATATATATATATATATATATATATATATATATTTTTTTTTTTTTTTTTTTTTTTTTTTCAAAGTAAATGTTAATTGTAGACGATTTCTCAGCAGTTTCTTTTGTAATATATTTTAGTGAAAATACACTGGTAATTAAATGTTTGATTTTCGCCAATATTAACATTTTTAAAAACTTATATATTTATCGACCCACGCATTTAATATAACTGATGATATTGAAGTTGATTTTAAGAAAATATATTTATCAAGTTCAAACTACCGTCCCACGTATATACACAAAGATCTAAATGTATTCATTCCTCACTCGTTGTTTATCATAAATTTTTAATGCCAAGAAAATTTTATTTCATTCTTTCCTAAATGTCAAACGTATTACAGAAGTACTCCTTTAACAAATGTGTTCTTAATTCTTTAATAAATCGTACAGTATTTTAACTAACATTATCGAAGACAATATTATACCTGACTTTCATAACCTACTTGTAAGGCCCCTTACGAAGGTCACAGAACTGTTGGAGATTTGCGAAGATTTGATATGTGAAGGTTGGAGATATACAGTCGGGGGCAAAATTATGGAAGTGCCAGCAACAATTCCTGTTTAAAACATGTGCACCTGATACTGTTTTGTTAAGTAAATATTTGTCGCTTCATGGTCTTAGTCTTATGCTGTTTAGGAAAAAGTAAGTTAGAAAGTACGACAAAAGCGATCATACCATATATGTGTGTGTGTGTGTGTGTAATGTGGATGTATGCTTCAATAATTTTACTGGCGACTGAAGTTAGGTTGAGTTCTTGGAAGGTAGCACTGGAGTTTTAGAATATCTCGCTTGGCGACTGCAAAGTTACTCTACAAGGTTCGTTGCAAGATTTCATGGTTGCCGAGGTTTATCTTGAAAGGTGGCATAGTAGTGTGGAAAGGATATCGCGGTTGGTGGAGATATCCAATGCAGATATATAAAAGCAATCATGTTTTAGCAAATTTCCCAGTTTCATATGCATAGAATAGCTTATTTAAAGGAAGAAACTTTTTGTTTTACTTATTTCTAACTAGAATCATATCGATTAATGAATACCTGGTTAAACCATTGAAAAAAAAGTTTTTAAATAATATTTGCAAGTACAAAGTGGAGATTCACAATTTTTTTTTTTTTACAATAATAATAATAATAATAATAATAATAATAATTCCAATGAAAAGTTTTATTGCTTTTAGTAGGTTTTTTATGTAAACGACAAAATATAGACTTTTTTTAATCACAGAAAAATAATATGAAAAAAAAAAAAAAAAAAGTATGTTTTTTATCACAAACGTTATTTTGCGAAAGAAAACGTATCTTTTATTTTTTAAATTCTCTGATATTAGTTTAAATTTAGTTTTAGCTTTAAACTAAAGTTTTAAGCTAAAAAATAATATTTTTTTGGAAGCTTTTTTTCACCATTTTTAACGTAATTATGATGTAAATATTTTGATTTTTCCACTTTTTCCTTTTTCGTATAAATTCTAATTTTTTTAATAAATATTCAACAAAGAAAGTTTTTCCATGAAGACAATATAAAAATATTTATTATGGCAAAGTAATATATTAATATTTATTCTTTTACAGAACTTCCGTACTAATATTTTTGTTAAAGAAGTTGCATTATGCCCAATTTTCATTATTTTCGAATAATTATTTCATTATTTACTATATTAGGAAAAAAAGAAAATGAAACTGTTATTCTAAAATCGTATTTAAAAATTTACTCCTATTGCCTATATAAACTTATTATGTGCATAGCCTTTTTCAGAATCAATAATTTTAACTAATTTTACATTTAAATTTTAATATCATTTTTCTTAAGATAATGAATTTTTTTATTATTAAACATTTTGTTATTCTTAATTATTTTATCAGTCTTTTTTTTTTTCTGGATAATTATGTAAAAGGAAACTATTCTGTACATTTTTTATTTCTAATATATTTATTATTATTATTTATTTAACGAAATTTCAATATGTTATCTAAGAAGTCACACAATTTTAGTACCATACTGTCTCCTTTATGTCAAAATAAAAATAATTATGAATTATTACAAAATAAAATATCCATGAGTGTATATTTCTTCTTATTTACTAAAACTTATCCGTGAAATGGGGGACAGATTTCCTTTTAAAACCAAATAAACAATATTGACTTAAAATATTTTATATATGACACCAATAAACAGTAATAAATAAAACTGATTTATTCAAAAATTTGTTTACTTTCGCTATCTTAGTTTCTTAATATTTTAAAAATATATGAATTAAAATAATTTTATTCGACAAAATAAATACCTTTATACCACTTCCTTTGTTCAGATTAATTAACATATATGCATGCAATTAATGCATTTCAAGATCTACTACCTTTTTCAAAACCACTTATTCCTCCATGATGGATGGACCAATTAATTTGCATTTTTATATTACACGAGTAAATTTTGAAAGAGAAACTTCAGTATCATTTTGTTTCTTTGTCCAATCAGTGCCGGTGCAATTTCATTATAGCGGAGTTTTTTCAAGCGTAACTGGTGATTCCTTTTATCTGTGCTTCAATCTCATTACTCAGTGAAAGTGTATGGTACTTATCTATTTCATCTGTGCACGGTGTATTTAAAACGCGTTTTTCTATAGGAGGAATTTTCATAATTGTATTTGTAGACTAATTTGCAATAGACTCTATAAAACAAGAAGAAGAATCCAGAGAAGAGAATCCAGAGAAAGTCCTTTGCATAAGTGCATGAATTATTTTTTACAATGATTTTTACATTAATTTAGCGTAATGTTTAGATTCTTTATGTCACTTCAAATTGTATTGTTTCAATAGTAGAGCTATTTTCTGAATTCGTTCAAAATGTGTTATAGCTATAATATGTCCATTTCTCAATACCCAGATCAGACCTTAATTTATTTTATTTTATTTATTTATTTATTTTTTATCTACCCTTTTAATTTAGTTTTTTTTTTTTTTTTTTTTTTTTGCCATCTTCTTTATAATAAAAGCCCAAATTTCCGTATAATAACGGTTTAAACTGATGCCATTACTAAAACAAATTTATTGAAATGAATAAAATAAATTTTTATCCTTTGTTTTTAGAAAATTAATTAAAAAAATAAAATAAAAATAAAATAAAAATAATAATCTGGTGAGCCACTCACACGACTTTCTCTTACCCTGAAATTAAATACTATAAATAGGTTTCGGATTAAGAGGTAAGATAACGAGTACTGTTATGTAAACCTATGTTAAAACAATTCAAATTAGGCTTCGGAAGAGTTTTATATGATAATTAGTTCTGTATGAGGGGGCTACCGCCCCCCTCAACCCTCCGTTTCATTACTACACCTACATTTATATCGAATTTAAATCTGTTATTAAAATTAAAATTTCACTTAAAATTATTGAGGCAACATTCCTTGGAACTTATTAGTCTTGATCAAAGTTTTCCAGCAACAAACTTATATTAATTTGAAAATACAACTTTTGGATCTCCTGAAATTATTCGTTTTTACGTCACTCTAAGACACACAGACAAAGATCAAACGTTAAAATACTTGACTTCAGTAATTAGGAAGCCTCAAAACGTGTAAATAAAAAAAAAAAATAAAAAAAAAAAAAAACAAGCGATGAATATTTATCTTAAAAACATACATTATTTATCATTTGTCTATGACGAATTCATTTCAATTCCTGAGCAGCTTTCCTGGACATGGTAAAATATTTTAGTAAAGTACTTACACTAACACTAAAAAGAATGTTATCGCTTAAATACTTGTATCCCTGTATATCTTTTGAATATTATGTACAAATCACATGGTGCACTTAAACATAATCTTATAGTGATAATACATGGCCCAACCTGAAATACACTTCTACTAATTTTCAACTATTGTCACACTATAATCTAGTTCTTTTGCGTAGCCCTGTAAACGAACAGTGAATGATATCCTTACCATATTCTGCATGAGACATGTTTTTACGCATATAAAAAATATATATTAATTTCATTTGGTTTAGTGCAGTCTATAGACGTTGAACTCTACTTACCTGCAATTTCCCCCATACACGTATTGTATTTGAATTCTCTTGGGTGTCCCTGTACACGAACCATTTGCTTGATCTCAACGAAAAGCTTAGTATACATTACTATATGATACACTACATATTTAGAATACCAAGTTTGGACTTTTTGCTATTATTTGTTCTTGAGATACGCTCATAGCAGACAGACACACATACATACAGACACACAGACACACACACACGCACACAGAGAGACCAACCGCTAGAAACATGATTTTCGGATTCAGGGGACCTCAAAACGTGTTAATGTAGCAAAAACTCACTTTCGAAAATTTGACCCTGAAACACTACTTTCTCTACCTTATGGGTAAGAGAAAGTAAAAAGAATGATTTAGAAAAAAAAAAGGGGGGGGGGGCATTACAATTGTAACAATGTAACAATAAGATGATAATTCATAATAAAAATAGGCATATCTTTATTAATAAAAAGGATAAATAATGCACATAAACTTGTAATTAAAGAGAAAAAACACATGGTCACTGATTATACGAACAATTTGCTTCAAATATCAAATGTCCAGTGTATTTTATTTCTATTAATGTTCTATAATGTTCATTAATTTATGCTCTGGAAGTTAACTGGAGCACATCCTAAGAAGAAGAAAAGAATCGGGATATACCTATTACATGGAACCTACATACGATAGGTTCGAAACAATGATCGTCTTGGTAGCTAGAATTTCAGGAGTTCATTAACACATGCGGATTAATTTCGGCACTCGCTTCCGGAAGTACATGAATAAAAGTTCATCATCCAAGATTCAAAGCGGAAGTCAATTGTATATAAAATAAAAGACGGAAAAATATATAATCATCTGATTTAATTATACGGTAGTTCTCTTCCAGGCGTGATGAATCTTTGTAATATTCATATATTTACATTATGTATATTGTAATATAACTGCAGAAAAAATGTTTTAAGTCATTTTTTATTGTAGTGAAATTTTATAAAAACTTAAAAAAAAAAGAGTTTTTATTTGTTTTAACTTTCATTCATTAGAAAATGAGTTTGTTTTCTGTTATATTTGACATCAAATTCTATAACTTCTTATCATTTCATATTTTTTCATTTCGTTCATTATTCGTATAAAATTTTACTTTGCATTTTTATTCAATAAAATTGAATTAATTTTATGCTACATTTTCTTCATAAGCTCAATATAAACTATGTAAAAAATATATTTTTTTTAATTAGGGGCCAAAATTATTTTTAGATATGTCCTTTTAGTTATCTTAAACTATATTTCCCTTTCAATTATTGTAATGTACGCATATATACACATTATTTTATATTATTGGGGATACAGTATGTTTCATACGCATGAATATATAAAACATCCGGTATGCTGACAAGTCTAAACATCATTTTGTTATTAACTTTTGATAGTTAACAACAGAAATATAATATGAACTCGTTTCAACATTGCAGTATGTGTGAGTGCGTGTGTGTAACAACCGAAGTACATCTGTTATCAACCAAGATTCATTCTTTTATTTATAATGTTATATTTAAAAATTTTTAATGCCGTTTTTTTACAGGGAAATAAACAGAAGTTTTAAAACGTTTTGAAAATATTGCGCAGAAATCGTGTCTTGTAAATAACCTTCTTTTGATTTTTTTTTTTTTTACCGGTTAAAATAAAAGTCTTTTATTCTCTAAGGATTTTTCTGAATATTTTTCAAAAGCGCCTTTTCAACTTAATTTAAGATAAACATATTTTTTGTTCTCCAAACTTGTGTTTTAGAAATACTTTTTTTGGTCTACAAATTAATGATATGTAAAAGTACTAGAAAGAGTTTCGCTTTTTCTGACACCAGTATTTATATACAAAAATTTTCATCATATTTTTACAGTTGTTTTTGTGATTTCATAGAGTAGAAATTCTTGTAGAAAAATACTGGTGACAAAAAAAAAAAAAAAAAAAAAAAAAAAGCGAAACTCTTTCATCGCTGAATGTATATATATATTTAACAATCTTCATTTTTCAAAAACTTTAACATTTCATAGTTTGATATTTTTATAAAATTAACTCTGAAGAAGATTATTATGACATAAAGAATAACATTTATCAATTCCAAATTTATCCTGAATTTCGTCATTATTTAAATGGAATAATTTTTTAAATTATTGTCAAAACCAATAGCATACTTTCTAATATTTTGGATATTAAAAATGCTATTATTAAAAAATCGGATAGATTTTTTTATATTTTTTTAAAACATACATATCAAAAATATGAACTTATATATATATATATATATATAAATTGCATTTGGCCGCATATTTCCAATCATATCGGTAAAGATAATATAATAATGCAAATAAATTTTAAGCACATAAAGTGTATAAGAGTATTAGATTATTTTAAAATGTCCAATACGTAATAAAAGATGACATGTCTGCGCGTAATGTGCCTTAAGCCATCCCCAACCAACTTAACGCATTCTTTGTTCTGGTTTTATATTACCATTTTTGATTACAGTATTTTGAACGTATATTTATAACTAAACATAGATGTTAGATCCCCGGCTTTCAGTTTTCAAGTGTCACATTCGAACCCGGAACTAGGCTTGTATATTCTCAGTGATTCGGAATCCACTTTAAGTGTTAATCTCATGAGACTTGATGTAGAAAAATTTAATAAAAAATGATAACCTAAATCCAAACTTTAGGTAGACATACTGTTTAAAATTTTTGTTTTAATTTTAATAAATATGAATTTGAATACACAAACATATGCTTACGAATAATTTTCTACTAAAAAAAAAATCGTGTAAATTTTTTGAATGAAAATATGTTAAATGAAGTTAAATATATTTTAGTAGATTTAGTACCTTTATTATTTTTGTAAATGATAAATATATTATGAATAATAAAATGTCTTCTTTTAAATATTATATAAATTTTTATGAAAACTGTGAAGTCAACAGATGAAATGATACACATTCAATTACACATAACTGAAATTTATTTATAAATTATTTTGTGGTAGATAGGTTTAACAGGATAACATTCGCGATCATATCACATTAAAAGATTTCTTTATTTCTTTATTTTTTTTTTTTTTTTAATCTCATATTTCGGTACGAGAAGTAAAATTTGTAGAGAATATTTATCATCTCATATTATGTTTTCCTAAAATAATATAAATTATTTATCAATTGTGATTTTAGTTAAATGTTCGCTTTGTTTTTATAGTTTTTACAAGATATAAATGGATATTTTCGTATGTGAGGGACTAGACTACAGAGAGATTTCTTGTCCAATTATAAATACTAAATAGTAATTTGTTTTAATGCTTTTTGGTGTGCCGATATATATGTATTCATTTCTTATAAATAATATAAAACTTTTAATTTAAGAAAGCTGAATAAGGTAAAAATGCATGGTGATAAACATGACTAAAAACAGACATGATTTCAGTGACTCATTTTTATCATTTACTTTCTCTAAATTGAGACACATTCGAAGTTCAGAAATCGTAATTTACACAAACAGGACTTTCATTTGATCTGTGATATAGGGAAAGTTCTAAAATTTAAATAAATAAATAATTAAAATAATATTTAAAATTGTAACAGACATGACAAGTGTAAACATTAAGAATTATCTTTTGCTTACTTAATTTTAAATTTAATTGCTTTTTAATAATTTTTAATTGATTTTTAATTAATGACGTAAAAAATTTTGTATATAAAATATGCTATATTCTTGCATGTGTTTTTTATTAAGAAAAATTAAAATTAAATGAGTAATTTGAAACGTAAAATATAACTTTTTGTCTCCTTTTGCATGAAATTAACTAAATGTAAATTGTTTAAAATAATTTTATAAACTTTCGTATAAAATAATTTGATCAAAAATTGGTTCAAATAATTTTTTTCAAAAAGAAATTTTTCTTGAAAGTTCTAATGCTGTAATATTAGTTTAAAACATTATTGCTCTGAAATAATAGTTATAAAATAATAAAGCGTTTGTAAAAATTTTTAAGAAAGCTGTGATCCCTGATATTACCTTAAATTTTGTAAACATTTCAAATTTCAATCTATTTCAATCATTATATAGCCAATAAATAAAAATAATAAGAAAAGTTAAAGACCTTCTGCAAAATTCTTGATTAACTCCTGCCATTATCAAATCAAATATTCATTATATGTTAAGAGAATTATGTTGCGTAAATTATTACTATTATTAAATTTTATATTAAATTTTAAGTTTGTATTATGCATTCGTAAAGATCTTGCATGTGTACAAATATCCTTATAACATAAATATTTAAGTAAATAGATATTTTCTAAAAATGAAAATTTATTTTTTCATTATTCTTATATTGAAATAAATGTAGAATATACAAACAATAATAATACGCGTAAAAATAAATTGCAATGTCCATCTATCTATCTACTTATCTATATCTATCTATGTATATATATAATATATATCTATGTATATATTTATATACATACATATGGACAGATAGATATATTGAAAATACTTTAGAAAAATTAAAGGAATTTGGGATATTTTAGTGCCGTTTGCGCAAAATATATTTGCATGAAGAAAAAATTTTTGTAGAAAATAAAAATAAATAAGTTTTAGTAAAGAAAATAATAATATTATTCAAGAAAATAGTTTAATTTTTTTGCCGTCAGTAGGTTCTGTATGCATTTAATCAGATATTTTTCTAGAAAATGCGTTCATTTACCTATGACAAATGTTTGTAAACTTGCATTAGTTTCAATTAAAAAATTTTATTGATAAAATCATAAACCGTGAATATTCAGTACAAACTACTTAAACGTTTTTCACGTTTGAATAATTCTTCAATCAAAATAATTTATCAAACAACTGTTAGAAAAATTCTATTTTGAGAATTCTGTTTTTAATATTTATTGATATATGAGTTATTCATATATAAATAAACTTTTAAAATAGAATTATCAAAATAGAATTATAGAATAGAGATATAAATAGAGAGATATATTATAGAATAGTTATTCATATATGAGCCCATGAGCTAGAGATTAATTTAATTACCATCTAAAAATTCTATCAGTATATGTTAAATTGTCCGAAAAAAGGTAATTGTTGCACTGTATAAATAACTTTATTTTAAAATTTATTTTCAGATTTTAATTAATTAAAAGAAAACTTTCAACGTAATATTTTTAATAACTTGATGAATTAGTAACTTAAGAAATAAAATATCGCTTTCTCTTTTCTTCACAAACATAAACTTCTTTTTAAAACAGAATTTCGTAAATATTATATCGTTTTCTCATTAATACAGTTTTAAGGTAATATGCATGTAATTTGTTCTTCCCTGTGTGTGTGTCGGACATTATTAAGTTGTGAAGAACTTATTTTAATATTATTAATATGTGTAAGAATATTATGAAAAAAAAAATCAGAATGGTTATTTAAGTTACAGGATATGCTATTTAATAAATTTATCCATGCATAACTTACTCGATTATATCCAGCATTCTTTGTAGAAGAAGAAACTTTTAACTTTTAAATAGTTAGTAATTAGGCTTTATATATTATAATTAATTTACGAACATACAATTATAAGCATTATTATTCGCCACCACGACTAATAAAATTTTATTTTGTATAACTTTTATATAGTAATTGGTTTAAATATAATTCACAAGTTAATTTAAATATCAATAGAAAATTTTTCTGACTCTAAAATAGATTAAAAATTGAAATATTATGATTCAGTAATATTTTATTTCCTCAATGATTAAGCGGCTTTTTTTCAATCGCGCTTGAATTTAATAATTTTTGCTTGCACATGAATATTGATGGGTTAAAACTATCTGGTATTTATTTATCTATTTAGTTACATACATAATAAATTAAATTAAATTAAAAAATATTTAGAGATAAATACTACTCTTAAAGTTTATTTCTGCTTCTTGGATTATGGAATTAATTAAAGTTAAAATTTGTATCAGTTTATAATACTATTTAACAAGCTTATACACAATTTGTATATAAAATTATTCAATGTGTATAAACTTTTTCAATTCAGTTCAATTATATATGTTTAGTGAATCTCAACTCTATAGCAAAATCAAAGATTTAAAATGTAGAAAATCCAATAAATACACTTAATTTCTTTTTACATTTATAATTGTATTATTTACTAATCACTGTTTAAAATATTAATTATTTAGCTTTTAGATATTGCCTTTATCAGTTTTTCCTATTAATCAAAGAGATTAAATTATCAGAACAAGAATATCTTATAATTCTAATCTTACTTTTTTTTTGTCAATAATGGCAAAATTCATATTATCAACTAAAGTTAAGTGAAAATTTTACTTAAATATACATTTTATGTCACTTAACGAAATTAAGTGTTAATTAAGAATAATGTCTGCGATAAAATAAAGTAACAGTTATATGTAATTTTTAAAGTTTATATAGATTTTTATTTTTATTTTATTTTATTTTTTATTTTATTTTATTTTTTTAAGGAGGGGGGGGGGGGGGTGATATGTGTTAAATGACTCTCTATGACTATCTCCTATGAAGATAAAAAGAAAAAAATGGTTAACTCGAATTAAAAATCTAAAAAATAAAATTTTTCTCTTTTACGACAAAGTGAATTTGGTTGCTATACATAACGTAAAAAAAAAAAAAAAAAAAAAAAAAAAAATGTATTTCACTTAGAAACGTTTAACTTTTTAAGTGCTATAGAGGATTTTAACTTTTGAAAAGGTCGAATTTTCGAAAAAGAATATTTGTTAAAATATGAACAATTCTGAAATTTTTTATGCTTGATGTATAATGTTTGAACTTCGAACTTTAGTTAAAAAATTATAAGCAAAATTGTAACTAATGCCAAGTCCAAACTTTAACGGTTCTTTTCTCAAATGTAATTTTACCACTAATCGTAGGATACCTTACCGAGAAACTAACCTATTGGCTTTTTTTATCGTCTTAAAAGGTTTGTAAAAATACATTTCTTAAAATGAATTAAGGATTAAGAGGATTAAGAAGCATTTGAAAATTTACTATTTTAAATAATATGTAAACTATAAAAATTTTAATATTTTTTTAAACTCTCAAAATAAATACATAAATAAATAAAGTGCTTGACTAAATAAAGTTAGATTTACAAAATATTAATTAATTTTATAAATATCCATTATCTAATTATGTGTGCAAAATTTCTTAATACAATTTTTTTTTTCAAAATCTTGCGGATAATGAAAAAAAAAAAAAAAAAAAAAAAGGTGGGGGGGAGGGGTATTTTTTTTTTTTTTTTTTTGAGCGTCTAAGTTTAGAAATGCGATGTACTTCAACATTTACATTAGTTAAAATTTCGCTCATAATTTTTGAACCAAAATACATCATAAATGAAGCATCATTATATTCAGAATTGTTCCTTTTTCAACATACATTTTTCAAAAAGTCTTAATGCATAGTTAGCTATTTTTTCTAAAAAAAAATATCTGTTTTCCATAATTTTGTAATTACTGAATATGTATTTTGAAATAATTTGTATACTGAAATTAAATTATTTATTTTTTGAAAATAATAAAAAAATAAATAAAATAAATAATTTAGCATTAAAGTTATTCCAAGTGTGTAATAATTAATAGATAGATAGATAGATATAAGTAAAATAATTTTCTTTACAAAAATTTTGTAACAGCGCCAACCATAACTGTAAAAGTTGTTTTCCCTTTGAGATACAACATCCGCTGAGAAAAACAGCTTAGTTTCATCCGTGTCATTTATTCTACGGCAAAGAATGAACAATAGAGAAGAAATTTATTGAAAAAAATGAATACTTTGGTGTTAAATTTTAACTACTATACTATCTCCTCAAAATTATTCTCTCTATATATATATTTCATATTTAAATGTTTTAAAATCGCGAATTATTTTGTTTCACATTTAAAGAATTAACTCAAACACGCATACAAATATAAAACTTCAGATATTTTCATCATGTTAAACATTGAAAACATTTAATATAGTTTTATATTTTGTGAGTTCAAGATATAAATTATGGTACATATATATATACATAATCAGCTAAATATTAAACGTATGAAGAATATTAAATATTAAATTTAAAATGAAACATTTAATTTAATTTATATTAAAATTATTTTCATTATGTGCACAGTTTATAATAATTTTTCAGTTTGCTTGATAATTGTTAGAATTTATTGCTTCAAAAGAAATAAATAATTAGAAAAAAAGGAAAAATGTTGAATATTAATTTTTTTCTTTACAAAAGTATCGTGTATTATCCATCAGTATATATATACATATTTAATTTAATTTTTTTTTCTGTTAAGATTTTAACTTTAATCGAAACTTAATAATCAATCAAAATAACTAATTGATAATGTACTTGTACATTTTAATAACTTTTAAAAAGTATTTTACAATTCATAAATTTTACAAAAATATAGCACCAAAATTTCCAGTTTTTCAAAATACGCGTAAAATTGTAAAAAATCATACTAAATATCAAAATTAAGAATTAATAATAATAATAATAATAATAATAATAGTAATAATAATAAAAAGCTGTTACTGTATGTTTAATTTTTATATCTTTTAAAAGAGATATAATTTTAAAACAATCCCTTATTTTACAAATAAACAACTGATGTATATATAATCTGGATTTTAACCTATGGTTATTTTATTTTATTTTATTTATTTATTTACTTTAGCAAAACAATAGAAGTTACACATTTTACAGTAATTGTGCACGAATAATAAACATTTAACACGAATTTATAAACATTTGTTCTGAAAAAATCCTGAATTTTATGTTTATTTTTTACGATAGGATATCCGTTTGCAGAAATACAGTATAGAATGATGTTTTAGCCCAAATAATTATAATACCTATAACACAAATGTTATATTTTCAAATAAAGGAAAATTATAAATTGCGTTTGTTTACAAAAATGCTTACCTCTTATAAAATGTATGATTAAATAAGTTATATGTTATCTGCCTTTAAAATTAAATTGAGATAACTATTACATAAAAACTAGAAAATATTGGTGTACTGCATTCTTTATATACATTAAAAAATATAAACATATTTGTTTTGAAAATTTTAAAATTTATACCCAGTAAATTCAAAGTAAAATACTTGTTTGTAGCTTGATACAGAACATAAAATTTTTCTTTACTATGCTATCGGCTACACAAAATCTAAAACCATTTGTAATTCATTGTATACATACAGTACAGCCAAACCCCTTTGTTTTGAAATATTCTTGAAAGTCTCATTAAGATTCTTGGGGAAGAAAATTTAATTAAAAATAACTAAAAATTTTTATATGTAAAATTTTATCTTAAATTAAATTAAAATATATTTCGTGTTAAAATATAAAAGAAATTTCATTGTATACACAAAAGTAATTTTCAGAGAGAGACACAACTCACCTTCTGATTAATCACTTCTGGAATGTATCCGGAAATCGCAAGTCCTCCGCTCTTTCCGGCATTTGTAAATCCTTCAGCGCATTTTTCCTTGAAATTTCACTTTCCATACGAAGTAATAGCTTAATATGCGGGGAAAGTACACAAAATATTCGGGATAAATCCATTTTCGAAGATTAGAACCACCGCCATAATCATGCATGTCGATTCTCTAAGAGCAAAAATGATCAGAGAAGTTCAAAATGCACTAGGATTTTTTAGTAAGTTTAAATCCCAAATAGTACCTAGGTTACCTGTTATTTTCTCACATTGGTACACGGTACCTACATCCCGGTATCTGGCCGGTGCTGGTTTAGGGTTTATTTGGTTTTTTAATTTACTCTCGATTTACAATAGTAGCAACACCGCAGTCAGCGAGCTGCCAGGTAGGGTTACTGCAATCGGCATTTGGCGATCATTTCTGGTCGTTGAACTCCGTCGCCAAGCCCTTGTGAAAGTTTTCATGGCTAAAATGTAAATTTTCTCTACAAAGGTAAATGTAAAATTTAAAAGAATTGCTGCGCGATATGAAAAGTTTTTTTTTTTTTTTTTTTTTTTTTTTTTAAATATACATGTTAATAGCAAATAAAAATAATTTATTATAGTAGTGTTGGGTGTACAATTTATTTAGAACGGAATTCCTAAAAGAAAAAAGAAAGTTTCAGAGATTAAAGCAAAACTGTGAAATAAATAAATAAACAAATAAATGAACACGCTTTGTATATCGCCCACCAGTGAGTGTTGCATGGAAATACAGAGATTCTATATTGTTTTCACATGCCTCTGATTATTACTCTAAACCGATTTGAAAATAAATCAGTTAATAAAAATTAGAAATAATTAACGAATTTATTTAAGAATTTATTTTGAAATTAAATGATTCTTTAGGGATTCAGTAAGCGGATATTAATATTTTATTCGGAAGTTGAAAAACTGTGCCTACAGTGATTTTCAATGTAATATAAAAGATTAGAATGTAAATAAATTACTTTTTTTAAATAATTAATTTATAAAGTATTTAATGTTATTATTAGTTCCCCATCATACTATAGGTATGGGAAACTTAGGTAATCGTGAAAAATTTCGACCTAGGTTTTTTGACTTTTTTATACGTTTTCAGGTGTGAGGAATGCGAAAATGACAAAAATTTGTATGGTGTCTGTCTTTGGGGTGTCTGTTAGTGTGTCAGTCCGTTAGTGTGTTAGTCTGTTAGTCCGTTAGTTTGTTAGTCTGTTTACACGATATCTCACGAACAAATGATCGCAGAGAGATCAAATCAGTTTTAAAATATTACTTTTGATACTGGCAAGAGCCCTATTCATTTGCAACATTCGAATTAAAAAACTTCGTAAGTTATTAGGAATTTACGATTTTCTTAACAAGGGAGAATAGGACAAAAATTCACTTAAATGGAAACTTTTTACTGTAAAAATGTCGGACCAGTTTTAAAATATCAGTTTTGATGCCGGAATGAACATCAGTAACTAGAAATATGCTACTTTGAAAATTTCGCAAGTTATTGGAAATTTACGAATTTCTTAACATGGCAGTATAGGGCAAAATTTCACATAAACGTCAAATTTGAGCGATATTTTCATCGTGAAGATATCAGACTACTTTTGAAATATTATTTAGGACACTGGCATGAATATTAATGACTATGATTTTTCCAATATAAAAATTTCGTAAGTTATTGGAAATTTACGAATTTCTTAACATGGCAGAATAGAGCAAAATTTCACATAAACGTCAATCTTGAAGGATATTTTCATCGTAAAGATGAATATCATAGACTATGATTTTTCCAATTCAAAAATTTCGTAAGTTATTTGGAATTTACGATTTACTTAACATGTCAGAATAAGGCAAAATTGAGCATAAACTTCCATTTTGAGGATCATAAAACATTAGACAACTTCAAAATTACATTTATGATATTTGTTTGGACATGATTGAAAACAAATATTCTAATAGGAAAATTTCGTAAATTAATCGTAATTTACGATTTTATCAACATAGCGAAATTGTAAATTTTTCATATAAATATGAATTTTGAGGATTATTGCATTGGAAATAGTAGCATAAAAACTAAATAACGGAATCGACCCTGATACAATAAATTAATAGATTAGAATAAGATAAATATATCGAAGAGAACGGTGGATAGCCTATTAGGCGGGGATTTCATTCTGTCACTGTATCAAGCTTCGGTCAAATTCATTTCTTTTAACATGATTATAATATGTCTCACACTAGAAATTTATGAGAACATAAATATGATGGGGAACTGAGCAGAGTCCACCTATGCCAACTAGTTTTTATATATCCTATTGATAAAATTATTCTAAATTATTTTTTTTCTATATAAAATTGCTTAAACAATAAAAGGAATTTTTGAAAATTTAGTAAAAATTATTATAATTATTTTTATGATAATAATTTTTCAGGCATATAAATGTATTATTAAGATTTTTTTTTTTTTTTTTTTTTTCAATTTTGGCTTTTACAAATAAATAATTAAAGCAAAATCAATTATATTGTTTATTCCTTTATTCATATGAATACAGTATTATATATATGTTCGTTTTGGCAACCGCCCGGATTTTTATTTGATTTGGATTTGATTTACATGTGGCCAGCTCCTTTCACGAATTCCAATTTTCAATATGGTTAAGTTATCCGCCAATTTCCTTTTATCTTTCTTTCTTTTTTTTTTTTTTTTTTTTTATGCAAGATTGAAACTAGTGTTGTATATTGCTGAAAAGCTATACAATATTCGAAATCTTGCATTAATTGTTGACAGTACCGCTAGTTTCCTGATGAGATCGGTACTGGATTTCAGCATTTTTAACTCCATTTTTCCTTCATGCATTCCTTTTTATTTCAATAGTCATTTTGGTTAATTTCTTTCCATTCTTATCTTGTGTTGCATGAATTTACTGCACTAATGGATTAAGACTACTAACTCACCGTTTAGGTTTAAGTGATATACGTCATTTCTCTTATGCGTAAGTACTTTAACATGTTTTTACTATTCAGTGAAATTTACTTAAATGGTAATTGTGACAATAAATTTATACGTAATACATCTAATTATTAAATTCATTGTTGGTATTTTCATCTTTCTCTCATTTGCTGAGTATTGTAAAGGAATTAAATAATTTAATATATATATATATATGTATATAGTTTTTACTTTCTTCTATATTCAATAGAAGAAAGTATTGGATTCGTAAGAATTTTCGACCTCGGGTTTTTGATGGATTTACACGTTTTGAGAGCTGTAGAACACGATTTGACCATTTTTAGAAAATGTCTGTCTGTCTGTTTCTGTGTGTGTGTGACAAAATTTTGTGGCATCTGTATCTCAGGAACTACTGCACAGAATTTCATACAAATTGATATGTAGTTGCACCTTGACATAAATTAGTGCCTATCAACTTTTGGTAAATATTGTCTTACAGGTTGCGTTGCCATATCGCTTTTTCTAAATTTTTAACATGGTGATATAGGACAAAATTTTGTATAAATGTGCATAAAGAGAATTATTTTTCAGTGATCATTATGAAATTTACAAGAATTTTTTATAATAGAGATAGTCAACTGGGAAAAAATTTTGTATGTGTAGGAGCCTCGCCACCCCCACTGGGGGGGGGGGAGTCGCCCCTCGAGGTGAGTAAATTTCCAAGATGGGTATTCGAAAGGTCTCGTCAGTACCTCTAAAATGAATGGTTGAACTATAAATCTGGGATAATTTAAAACAAAGTTATCGATTTTTTTTACTTTTAAGGAAAAAAAAATTAGAAAAAAAAAAAAAAATCGTATTTTTTTTTTAACGAAATTTAACCAAACTTGGTATTTAGTTGGCCCCTGGCATCAACTGGTGCTGATTAGATTTGGGGATCAATCGCTCAACAGGTGGCGCTGTGATCGTATTTTTTCTAAATTTTTAACATGGCAGCATAGGACAAAATTTCGTATAAATGTACACAATGAGAGTTATTCTTAACCTGTGGTTGTAAAATTAATATGAATTATTGATAATAATAGTAGTTAATTAGGAAAAAAAATTGTGCATGTGGGGGCATCGCTTCTCCCTTGGGGGGAAGTACCCCCCCCCCCCCCTCCCCCATAAATTTTCAAGATAGGTATCTTTCGAAAGGTCTCGTCAATACCTTTAAAACGTATGGTTGATCTATAAATATGTGATAATTTAAAACAAAGTTATCGATATTTTTTTACTTTAAAAAAAAAAAAAAAAAAAAAAAAACTGAAAAAAAAAAAAAAAATCGTTTATTTATTTATTTTTATTTTTTTATTGTTACTGAGTGAATTTGTATAGGAAAATATAGAAGAAAGTCTTGTAGTGGCCACAACATACTAGTTTTTTTATGTATATATATATATATATATATATATATAGTAATATATAATTTTTAAAATTAATATCTTAGTAATGTCAAAATTATTTAAAGTAAACTTACTTCAATAACAATTTAATATTAATTTTATTTAACTGAACTAATATATATATATATATATATATATATATAAACTTTTAAATATAATAAATTAGATTATTCTGTTTTAATTTAAACATCATCATTTAAAAATATTTCATTGATAGATATTTATATAAATTTTATTAATTTTTACTTTCCGAACACTATAGTGAGGAAAGTATTGTAATCATGTCAAAAATCCGAATTCGAGATTTTGATGTTTCTATACGTTTTGAGGTCCCCTGAGTCCGTTTTCACTATTTTTACGATGATGTATGTATGTGTGTGTGTATGTGTGTATGTGTGTATGTGTGTATGTGTGTATGTCTGTGAACACGCTAGCGTCTAAACGCTTCGTTCGATTAACCTGAAAGTTGGTACGCATATTGTAAGTCACCATAGTACGAACCCTATAGATTTTGGTGAATCTAGCACTTATAGTTTTTTTACAGGGACACAAAGAAAAATTCTTTATCATTATGGCCTATGGGAGCAAAATCTTAAAAGTGCGATAGCACCTAAACGCCTTATTCAATTGAGCAAAAATTTTATACACATATTATAGATCACAAATACTCAATCTGTATAGATTTTGGAGAATCTAGCACTTATAGTTTTTTTACAGGGACACAAAGAAAAATTCTTTATCATTATGCCTATGGGGCCAAATTTTTAAAAATGTGATAGTGTCTAAACGCCTTATTAATCCGAGCAAAAAAATTGTACACATGTTATAGATCACAGTTGAACTAACTGTATAGATTTTGGTGAATCTAGCACTTATAGTTTTTTTACAGGGACACAAAGAAAAATTCTTTATCATTATGGCCTATGGGACTAAATTTTTAAAAGTACGATAGCATCTAAACGCCTTATTGAATTCAGCTGAAAATTTATATGAGTATTATAAATCACTGTTGCACTAACTATAAGCATTTTGGTGAATCTAACATTTATAGGTTTTTACAGGGACACAACGAAAATTTCTTTGTCATTATGATCTATGGGCTCAAAGTTCAGTAGCGTTAAATAAAACAACGTGTAATAGATGGAGAAAAATACTCAAACACTCTATTATGGTTTTCTCTCTTTTGTTTGTTGAACAACTACTCTTTCTTTACTTTATCTACAAAACTGTTAATTACTCAATGTTCGGAAAGTCGAGTGGAGTCACTCCAGATTTTTTTTTATTATTATTATTCGATCAGCGTGTGATGTTTTAAGTAAAATAAATGAATAAATAAATAAATTACAGATTTGAAATTATATATGGATAATTTAAAAAATTTTTAAATGAATTTAGCATTCTTATTTCAAAGTATAGTTTGATTTATAATATCTAATTTAATAATTGTTATTTTATTTCTAAAAGTAGAATCTTTATTGAACAGAGGAAAATATTTCAAATTACATTTAAGACACCACTAAATTAAAATATTCACCTCTGCTTTGTAACTAAGTGTAAATGGTATACAATTGAAAATAATTTGAATTAAATAATAACATTTTAACGTTCTCTTATCCATATATATGAAAGTATTGTTCTTCAGACAAATTTTCAAGTTCAGATTTTGCTATATTTGCACGTTTTGAGGTCCCTTAAATCCGAACATGTTTTAAGCGGTCGGTCTGTGTGTAGATGTTTATGTGTATGTTATCAGCATATCTGAGGAATAAATAACAGCAGGAAGTCCGAACTCGATATTCTATATCTGTATCCTATAGTAATGCTACAGTACACTTTTCGTTGAGATCAAAGAAATGGTTCGTGTACAGGGACATCCAAGATATAAAATACTTAACGCCTATGGGGAAATTTGCAAGTAATTTGAGGTTAGCATCTGTAGGCTTAACTGAACGAAATGAAATGTATATATATATATATTTATAGGCATAAAAGCATGTTTCATGTAGAATATGGTATGAAAGTCACTCACTGTTCGTTTACAGGGCTACACACAAGAACTGGAGAATAGTGGGATAATACTTGGGAATTCGTGGAAGAGCATTTCAGGCTGCGCTATATGTTATTAATATAAGATTTTTTTTTTAAATGCACATAATTTTTAGAAGATGTACAAGGTTGTGAATAATTAAGTGAAAGCATTCTTTTTTACTGAATGTAATTAGTGCAGTTGCTTAACTATAATATTTTAGCATGTTCAGGAATATTACTCAGAAATTAAATATAATTTCTCATACCCATGTGGTAAATAAAGTATTTTTTAAACTAAATAAGTAGCGTTTGTTTTTTGTATATTTATACGTTTTGAGGTTCCCTGAATATTGAAGTTCCCTGAATAATTTATCTTTTTAACGTTTAATATTTGTCTATGCCTTTTATCAGAATAACTTAAAAACGAATAATTTCAGGCAATTCAAATGTTGTATTTTGAAGTTAATTTAAGGTTGTTACTTGTAAAAATTTATCAAAATTTTTAAATTTCAAGGATTGGTGCGGCTGAAAGTTGTCTGAACAATTTAGAATAAACTTTTAAATTTAATAACTACCTTTTGAATTCCACATAAATGTAGGTACAATATTGAAATGGGGTGTTGAGGGGGGCGGTGGCCCCCTCATACAGAATTATTTGTCAAGTAAAACTTTTCCGAAATCTATTTTTAATCGTTTTTAACGAAGGTTTATATAACAGTATTCTTTATCTTATGCCCAATCTGTTTCTATGGTATTGAATTTCAGGGTAAGAGAAAGCCGTGTGGGTGATACTTCAGATTATTTTTGCTACACAATATTTATAAAGTGCATTTTGTGAAGTTTTATTAATATTAGTATTTTCACGCATATACACAAGAATTTAACCTTTTTAAATAAATAAGTAATATATATAAAAAAAAAAAAAAAAAAAAAAAAAAAAATAGGAAAAAAAAAAAAAAAAGATAAATTTCGAAAAATAATGAATTTCTCTGAAAATTTAGTAATAAAAATGACAAAATTAATTATCTTAGAAAACTTTAAATAAAATATTCCTCACATTTAAAGATAGGGGATGCTACTAAGACACTGAATTTTAGTTGGTACTAACATAAGGAAAAACGATTTTCCTTTGTGACATTACGAATGTAAAATTAATTGAAGCACTGAAAATGTTTTGTTTTGTATTATTTTTAATATTTTATTTATTTATTTATTCTAATTTTTTTTTTTTTGAATTTATTTAAAATGTTTCATATAATAATTTTACAAATTATTCGAATATTAATTAGAACATTTTTCAGGTTTATTATATCATAAATATTTAAAAAATTATTAAGTTTTAATATTTTATATAATAATACAATTTTTTCCCCAGAAGCTGTAAGATAGCGTTGATAACAATATTTACATTTTCTACTTAAGGTTCATTTCAACTATTTTTTATTAGTAACTTCTGATCGTAATTTTCTACGATTTAATATCTTGAAGTTTACTATTATAAAATACTTGTATGGAGACTTCCACAAAAAATTAAATAGTTTAACAGATCGCTCCACGACAGCTTCACGGCCCTGAGCTTCGGTTATTTTATTTTGTCTATTTTTCCAGCATTTTCTGGCTTGTGTTAGTTTTTTTTTTTTTTTTCCCCTCCACTTGTGATTGTGCGTTTTTTTGTTTTCATCCCATGCTATTTTCTGTGAGCTTTTGACTTTTCCTCCCGTATTTTTTATTTTAAGGTGCGATTTAATAATCGCTCTACGGTAGCCTCAAGGCTTCCTACCTATGCTTCGGCTTCTGTTTCTTGACTACTTTTGCTTCATTTTCTAACTGATGTTAGTTTTTTTTTTTTTTTTTTTTTTTAGTTTTCATTACATGCTATTTTCAATGGATTTTTAACCCCAACTTCCCGTTTTTTTTTTTTTTTCCCCTTGTAAAAGGCAGTGCTAGTAACTCAAATACTTCTGAGTTTAATTTCTACAAACATCCAATTCTCAAATTCATTTATTCATCCCATTCCTTTTCGTTAAAAGAGAGAGAGAGAGAGAGAGAGATTTTCAATTTTTTCAATTTTTTCAATTTATTTATTTATTTTTATTTATTTATTTATTTATTTATTTATTTTATTTTATTTATTTTGTTAGATCTAATTTATTTAAATCATTTTCATTATTTTTATATTTTAGAAGTGACTATCTGAGCATTTTAAAAATTTTCATTTTATTAAACATTTATATGGCATAATTAAAAATATTTTAAATAATAATAAATGGAAACTTTTTTTTTTAGCATAATATCGCGTATCGCATGTGCTTCAAGAAGTCGTCAGTTGTCATAAACTGACGGCTAATGACACCCCAAAAATTTTAAATGCTCACGAAGCTCAATTTGTTCACACACCAAATGAATTTATTCATTGCAACCCTTTTTATTTTAAAAGAAACCAAAATTTATTCGACATCCTATCTTCCTTCCCAATTAATTACCCCCGTAATTCTAGCAGATCTTATCTTTAATCCAACCGTTCAGAAAAGACGGAAGCGGATGTTTTGGATAAAAACAGAGCGATTCTTCGCCAATCCAAAGGTGCCCTACGCCGAGCACGGGGCTCTGGTGATGATGATGATGACGATGCCTCAGTGACGTCACGCGTCCTTACTCTCGTCGCTCTAACCGAATGGGGCAAGTCCACTCATAAACGAGGGGCGCATTTTCAGAGATCATTGATCTCCTCAATCTCTCTCTATGGGTTTTATAAAATATCTCCGAGTATGAAGCATGCTCATTGATGAAATAAAATACCTAGTTGTAAAAGAAACAATATTTTAACTAATATTGCCCCAATTTATCAAGAAAAAGTATAGTACAAACATTGTATTTACGCAAAATCTTGTCAGAATAATTTATATTATGTAAATAAAGAACAATAATGTATATTAATTTATGAGTAAATAATATTGATAACGAAAAACTGTTTTCATAAAAATAAATATCAAAAGCAAAAGTAATTTCATAGTACGTTCATTTGAAATATATTTAGAAATTTTTTATTTAAATACTTTTATCTACACTTGTATTAAAACTAAAACCATTTTTTTTTTTTTTTTTTTTTTTACTTTTTAACAAATCTTCGTTTTAAGTTTTTAAAACATGAAACACGATGTTAAGTTTTTTAAATGTATATTAAAAATGTGTAAATATAAAAATAATTGTAATAAATTATTAAAATAATAGCACTCCAACATATGAGCAGGGCTGAAAGAAATTGGGTGCATTTATAATTTTAAAAGAAATACAGCTCAGTTCGAAGAAAATTTCAGAAATAAGTATTTTTATTAATGAAGCACTATTATTTTTATGCCGATATTTATAAAAATAAATAAAAAAAATAATGTCTTTTAAAATTATTATTTTTTAGAGCAATTTATACGAAACATTTTAAAATATGTAAATTATTTTTTAATTTAAATACTTTCCGTATCCTTTTAAAAAATATGTGAAGATTATACAAACCCTAATCAGATATTTTGTTGTAAAATATTAATTATTTTAAATTTAATTTTACTTAACATAATTAATGATTTTACTGGATAAATATATATAAATAAATAAATAAATAATGTTGAAAATAATTAAAAAAAATTTTTTTAGAAAGAAATATTGCGTAGTAACTGAAAGTTTTATTAACGAATTGGTAAAACATATATTTTTGGTGGATATTTATTAAAATTAACATTCTAAAAAAGAGAAATATACAAATAAATGTAAGCAACAAATTGAAAAATTTAGAAAATTTTCAAAATACATTTTAAATTTCTGTTATAAAAATATGCTATACATAAAAATCTGTTGTAATTGGTCTTTTCGTATAATGTAATCAAATTTACTCTTGATAGTAAGTTAAAATAAATTATTTTATTTAGCATGTCAAATATAATGAGAAAACACAAACATTAAAAAATAAGACATAATATAAATTTTCCCCATTATCCCCATTAAAATTGTATTTGCTGAAAAAAAAAAAAAAGCTATATTTTTATAAGGAATATAAATTTATATATATATTTATAATTTTACATATTTTTCATGAGCATTAAAAATAAAATTCTTCATTTGGATTGATTTTCATAAAAATACATTTACTATTTTTCCTATAGTCAAACATTGTTCTTTTTACATTTGTCTTCATATAGAGAAAAAAATCTATAACTGACATCTAGAATATAAATTGTGGCTCTAGAAAAAATAGTTCCATGTCATCTTGGTTTATGACCCAATTCCAGAAAATTAAACGAGAATTTCTCGCAATGCAAAAGATTTAGAATATTGTTTCACCATCTAGAAATGTGTAGACTAGAAATTCTCGATCATTTCGTGTATTCAGTTTATTGGCGTGCCTTATGCGCATAGCTCGGAAATCTATAGTTCTAGTTAAGGGATTTAGAAAATGGCCACTTATTCATTCTAGATGAAGGCGGTATATTTTTTTTCTCAGTGTTTAAAGCTGATAATTAATTATAAAATTTTGAAATTATAAATCAAATCAAATAAATGAAAAAAAAATCATATAGCGTTGTTTTATTAGGATTGTAATTAATACTTTTTTTTTTTTTTTTTTTTTTTTTTTTAATCTCATTTCTGTGGCTATTAGGAAAAAAATAAAGAAATAAAGTAATAATAATGAATAAAATTGTACTGCTAAATTCTACACTCCAGCTTACCCCATTTAAAGATAACAAATATTGACTTGTCTACTTCCCGTAATTGTTACATGAATTGAAAAAAGGGGGAAAAAATCTCTCATTTTATATTAGAATAGATTATAATGCATTAAATGTGCAAATTTAAAAAAATAATTTTATGCAATATGTACTTGTATAGTATAACTGCTTAAGAGTGATTATGTTTATATCGAAATGTTCATTCAATGTATTAACGAATTATCTTCTAAGATTTATTTATTATTTTAATAGCGATGATTATTCATGCAGATTATAAAATCTATTACCTTAAAAAAATTAATTGTTGGTTTTTTTAGATAGACAGTGATGGTACACAAAAATGAATTTGAAAGTTTGGTGTGCGCAAAAATTTACTTTTTATGCAATTATTTAAAATTATCGTAGATTACCCTACTTATTTTTATTTTTCTTGTTTTATATTTTGTTTTATAATATATAGAATTTTCTTCCGCTTTGAGTAAAAAAAAAAAAAAAAAAAAAAACTTTTTGAACACAATTAAGTTGTTTAAATGTGATTTTTCTATATATAATTTTTTAGTAAAAATCGGTAAAAAAAAAAAAAAAAAAAAGGCCATACCAACGTATTATGAATAAACAGCATTACTCCGGTTGTGGCTTCATTTTTATTTATTTATTGTAATAAACTGTAATTCAATAATTATTTTTAAAAAAATGTCGTTTTAACATCAATTAACTGTTTTTAATTGTTGCTAATTACAATTTCAACGAATGTTTTTGAGAAGAAGGAAAAACCTGTTTTTGCTTTAAAGATCTGTACAGACATTCCTCAAGTAATAGATATCAGTTTTCAAAATAATATTGTAAATAATATTTCTTCTTTATAAAAACATAATGAAAAGCACAAAGAAGAAGAAAAAAAAAAAAAAAAAAAAAACAGGGTTTTTTTAAATTAACCTTTTTTAGTTTTATTTTTATTTTACTACAACATGTCATACTTTATCTTTCAGACGGCGTCGTTATTAATTTTTATGTATCACCTTCAATAGACGTGCAAACATTTTTGTTTTTGTTTAAATACTTAAAGCTGAAAGTTTGTCCTTGTATCTACTCGGATTATTAGACTTTATTAAAAAACTGGTATACTTATTAATAAGGCGAAAATACAGCTAATGCCGTATTTTTTACTTCAGTAGGATAAATGGTTCACAAGATATTAAATAAAAACCCCATTTTAACTTTAAAATTATTAAGGAGATTAAATATATATATATATATATATACCAAAAATAAATAAATAAATAAATAAGTAAGTAAATATATTTATTTTTATGTGGAAAATAAAAACGAAGGTGCAAAAATATTTTTTATTTTTTATTTAATTAATTAAAATAAATATTAAGAAAAATCATGCTAAAAAAATGGAACAGCTTCAACATAGAACCTTTTGGCGAAATTTGAAATTTGGCGCCGAAGTAGCCCAGACGTTTCTCGCCAAAAACTTTACTTATGCAAATGTGGTAGCCATTTTAATTCATCACCAAAATGACGACAAAAGTTTAATGGCGGCTGAAGGGCTTTTATGTTAAAGGTATACAGAAACGTTTTAAGAAATGAATATAGTAAGCAATATTAGGGGATAAAACTCAGTTACTCATGTGGAAGAAGACATCAGAATAAGTCCTGTCATGCTAAATTAAATTCTGATTTGAGCAGAATTTTATACTTATTACTTAGAAAACAAAAATAGGCTAAAATTATTAATTTTTATTTATTTATTTACTTATTTTTATTGATATTGTATCAACAAAATTTTCGTTGTCAGAATCGACAGCAGCACGTCACTCGCTCATTTGCTGTTTACAGAGAGATCTGTGCCGTAGTTTATCGGACTATCCAGTGACAGTGACCCTTCCTTCAAGCACATTCTTCTGGTTATTCGAAGTAGGTTTGGTTAACTGAAAAAATAATTATGGTTAAATTAGGAAAATAAATATACAAAATAAATAAATAATAATAATAATAGAGGTTTTCTTAACAAAACATATTTTTATTAATGTAATTAAAATTAAATTCCTAATAACTTTTAAACTTTACATTTTATTTTTTCTTTATTTTTATTTTTATTTATTATTTTCTTTATTTTCTTTCTTTCTTTTTTACGTAGAAACAATAAATATGATTTTTTTAAAACCTTTTACAATTTTAACATTTTTAAAATTCAGCATCGAATATATATATATTTTTTTATTTTAGTGTTCTAAAATCTCTATTCCTAAAAAAAAATTTAGAAATGAAAAATTGCTTTAAAGTGATAACTTTTAATGAAATTCAGAAAAAAAAAAAAATCGTTCTACATTTTATTAGTAGAAAGTAACCCCAATTTTTTCAATACCAGTATCATACTGACTTAGTATTTAAAACAATATTCTACAGATATTTTTATACTTATAAAACGTAATTTTGATTTTGATTTTTTTTTTTTTTTTTAACAATATTTATGATGAATGAATAATAATGAATGAAGTTTTTATTCATATTTTTTATCATTCCAATGTCTTTGCTATATTGAACCAATATTTGTTTTCTGTTAATTTGTACACTAAAATATATTTATTAAAAGAATCACAATTACTATTTAGACAAATATTCTTCGAGATATGATAAAATTAAAAATCATTATAGCTTTAAGAGTTTCATGTTCTAGAAATACTTTATTTAAAAGATATCACAGATATTGCAAGGATAATTGTGTGGATTACAAATATGATAAGATTAAAGTGTTTTTATTTATTTATATATTTTCAATATCGAACACACGATAGTACACTGAAAAAAAAAAAAAAAAAAAAAAAAAATCTGTTACTGACATCCAGAATCTAAGTTGTGGCTCTAGAAAAAATAGTTCCATGTCATCCTTATAAATTCTAGTCCCTTTGGAAAGCGAGTTCTAGAAGCCCCTATTAGAATTCTAGAGCGTTTGCCCATATTCTCGAGGGCAAAGTTATTTAAAAATCTCTGTAAATAAATGAGACTACAAGAGGCGGGTTTCAGCAAATGAAAATTTGATGAAATACAAAAAGCATTACTTTTCTTAGAATAATGCACAAATTTTTATTTTAAGGGTATTTTTGTCTTAAAAAATAGCAATTAAATCTTTTGTCTACGCTGAAAATATTTCTAATTTAAAACATTAATTGCATTTTCGTTTTAATTGAGCTCATATGTGAGCTACACTAATAAAATGTGAGGTAAAAATTTAAAAATATTTTACTAATGCATTTTTTTTTTTTATATATATTAAAGTTAAATATTACATTTTATTTTCTAAAGTGATAAATGCCTAACAGCAATAATTATAACTTAATATTGCATTATTGCATTTACTCTCCTCACATATTATTTTATTGTCTAACGATACAGATGTCTCGAATACAGTTTATTAGAATAAAAGCTTCTTCTTCTTTTTTTTTTTTTTTTTTTTTTTTTTTACTTATTTGAAAATAGCATTTTATTTATACCATTGACGAAATTAAAGTTTCTGTGAAAGGTGAAAGTCAACAAATAGTTTTGCTATTAAAAAAAGAAAATAAAAGAAAATAAAAAGAAAATTGATATAACTTTATTTAATTCTTTTTATTCCAGTTTAAAGAAAATTAAAATTAATCCTTTCGAAAAGTCTCAGCCATTTGACTCATTAATTATTCATATTTTATCACTTAATTTCTGCATGAAATTTCTCCTTTAATTTTTTTTCTCTATTTGCTTTTGTTGAGTGTCCAATATTTAACGAAAAGTTCGAAACTAATTAATTTTCATTTAAATAGGAATAAGATAATTCCACATATTTTTTATTTGACAGAATTAAAATAGTTTGAGTTTGTAATGATTTAAAGTAAAATACAAACTAGACTAAAAAGTAATTAAATTTGTAGGACAGTCTACAAAGTGATTTGTAAATGAAGCTGTGTAATTAGTTCCTTACAATGTATATATATATAGAGACAGATAGATTAAATTTATATATTTTTACGTAATTTGTAATTTTTTTCATTCAGAATAATCTTTGTGAATAAAATTAAATATGTATTAAAATATTAGTATTTTGACAACTTCGAAAGTTTTATTTATTTATTTATTATTAAGTCAATTTTAAACTATTGAAAAAAAAAGGTATTTTAAAAATATATTCTATATATATTCAGTTTTTCTCCATTATTTTTCCCCCCAGTAATTGGTAGCTTTGGTTCTAAAAGTTTTTTATAGATATTGAAAAACATTTTAATAAATTTTTTGTTGTAAGACAAGCTGAAAGAGTTGGACTACACGACATAATTTTCTTCACAATTTTCTTCTATATAATATTTCTCTAAAGTGGACCAGTTACAGTTGCACTTTGTCGAAACGATAGGATAGTGACGTGAGTATTATATGATAGGTCGACCCAGACCCAAAACATAAATTCGTCTATTAAAGATACAGCGATTATAAGCGGTTCGAATAGCGATTTTGGCTATAAAAAGTTAATCTAATGCATATGAAATGCACATTTTCTTTAAAATTTTTGAAAATTCTGTGCTGAAACATATGCTAAAAAATCTCATATTTAGAAGGATATTTGGAAGAATTTAAATCCAGTTTGGCTTCGCATTTAATGGTGGTGGCTATTCGGCAGGTCAGTGGTGGCACCATCTATTATTATTATTATTATTATTCATTATAAATAGAATGAATGTTATCTCTTTTTATTTCTTTATTTGTTCTGTAGCTACATTTATTAACTATAGAATTGCTCTTATGTATGGTGATATGGGAATTTAATTCGGTCAAATTTTAGGAAATAGTCGATTATTAATATAACAATAATTTTTAATTCTAAGAATTTTTAATTTAGAAGCGCAGAAAATTATTTCATAAAGTTGAAATTATAATGCATATATCAAAGAATTAAATCTCTTTTATTGAGAAAAAAGGAAAGAAACTGAAAATTACCAGTGATTTATTTACGTTATTTTTCTGAAAATCATATTAGGTAAGAAGGTACTATCACTCAGATGTTTTGAAAGACCAGTTTATAACAGTAATTCAACATGTAGTGAAAAAAATTAACTTAGTTCTTATATATGTTATAAATTTTGTGAAACAAAAATTCAGTCTCTTTTTAAAACTCAACTCTTAAAACTCTGGGTTTTTTTTCTGAAAGAGTCTTTAAATCAGAAATGCAGTTAAAATAATTTTGATGAATTTAGCCGATAACGATTTTGTAAACACAAGACTTGAAAGGTTCGGTTTGAATATTCAAACGTGGATATGGAAAACTATGGATATGGAAATGCCTGTTTCAGAGATTCAAAACTATTTTTTTTTTTTCACGTTTATAAAAGAACGTTTTAGGAATTTATGAGTTAATGAAATGCGAAATTATTATTATTATTGTTATTGTTATCTTTATCTAGTTAGGTTTAAAATTTTTAATACGACATTTATTCTCCCAAATGTGTATTATTATTGATAGATTTTATTGCCCTTTTAGATTTAAATTTACACTTATTTTTGAATATACTTGAGTTTAACACAATATCAAGCAACAATTTCACCCCCCCCCCTTTTCCCCACCATTACGTACGCAACCTACATTACAATACATTAATTTTTAAATTATACTATACGTATCGTGTTACGTTAATATCTGAAGCTAGTTATATACTGTTGGTTTAATACATTATTTGATCGTATGTTGACATACAGTATTTTACCATTCAGATTACGTTGCACACAAAACTGAAAAAAAAAAAAATCAACGAAATATAAAGATTCTGAAAAAGCATTTTTGTAATTTATCTCTTTTGTTACCCTGAATGTATTTACGATCAATTTTTGGTTTTGATATCCTATGTAAACTATGCATTGCAATGTATTAAATATCTTTTCAGCCAGTAGAACAAACATATTTTCAAATAATACTTTAAACAGCATCTGCATCATATAATACTTTAAAACAACATTCTTAACTGTTACAAATAAATATTTATATAAAAGAGACAATTCCCTAAGCTTCTTAAGAACAATATTATTCTTGAAATGAGCATGCGGCATTATATTTCAACTTTTATAAATTTTTTATATTACAATTTAAATTCCTTGAAAACAGTACAACGAAACACTCTTTAAGAGAGGCAAAGGCGATCCCCAAAATGTACGTGCTCAAAAATACCTTTCTAAATATATATTTACATTTTTTAATGTAAAAATGTAATGAAAAAATTTCAAGTAATCTGGAAATGTTTAAAATTCATAGTGTCTAAGGATAGTTTACTGAGATATTAAATATGTTTTTATATAGATTTTTCAATAGGGAAATTATTATTATCATTATTATTAATTTTTTTTTAGTGTATTTTTATAGTTGGCTTATTATGAATTATTTCTTTAGTTTTTATGTAATATTAATATTTAAAATAATGAAATATGTTGAAATATATAAAAATTGTTTAAACATTTCATCATTTATTATTTTTAAAGCTGAAATTAAACTATGGATATGTTGTGTATCTAAGATTGCCATTTGCAAACATATACAATTTTATTGTCTAAAGTTAGCATACAGAATTATAACTACCTTAAAAATGTAATGTTAGAAACAGAATATATACTGAAAATTATGAACAGACATATTGTTACACATGCTGCAAGATTTGATATTGGAATTTAAATTTATCAATTGGCGAAATTATATTAAAGATGTTATTTAACTGAATGGCGCTTTTAAATGGAGGAACTAAACCTAAATGATATTTCGTGATTCAACAAGATATGCTAATCATGTAAAAAAAAAAATGTATTTGTTTGAAAATAAATACAGCAGGTTACCGGATAGACAAAAATGAAAGTACAAGTTTTTTTTCTATTATTATTATTATTATTATTATTATTATTATTAAAAGACATTTAAATACTCAAACTGTTTTTATTGTTATGCATCATAAATAATCAAAATTTTGTTTTACGGTATTCTAGAATAACATGTAATATCTTTTAAAATAAACTTTTGTATTTGTTCATAAAAACTGAATTTCATTATTTTAAACTCCTAAATTTCTTATTATACTTCATGAAAATTGTATTTAACTTTATAGATACATGCATGATATATATATAAGGAAATAAAGAAAACTAAGAAGAATTTTAAAATAATTATTTTAATCAGAGATAATTTTGTAGAACTCCTCTTTTAAGAATAATAGGGACAAGAGAAAGGGATTTTGTTCTCTTATCTACCGTCTTTAGCATATAATCGTATGATAAGTAAGAATAAAATTTTCAAAAGTTATATTGTTTGTTATTTTATGAAAATAATTAATAATAATTTTCTTGAAAAGTAATTATAAACTAATCTTCATTACATGAGAAAGTCCCGTGTAACAGGAAGTGTATGAATGAGAAAATATCGCATGTTTCTATATAATGTATCAATGAGAAATTTATAGTATTCGTACTTTTAGTAATAATGATGTGCTACAAACTATTAATTCAAAAATACTTTTAGATATATATGCCGAAATTTAAAAACTTGCATTTTACTTCTATTTGTAATGCTATGTATTAGAGATAATTATTTGAAATATTAAATAACTTTTGGAGAAAAAACACTGAGAAGACTTAACGGCTACTTATGCAGAGTATTTTAAAGTTATATTTTACTTGTAACGAAATGCCCACTTCTTCTAAAACTTTTACAAATAATTTACTCATCAATTGACTAAACCATTACCAAGAAAATACGTTAAGTGAAAAGGAAATATTATATAATGATTTTTAATAGACATATTAGTTTATTGAAAACATATAAAAAAAAAAAAAAATTATGCATCAGGCATAGATTATGAAATGAGATAGTCTTACAGCAAAGATGAATGTTTTAGTAATTTCTTGAGTAAACGTCCTTTTTGAGAAAAAAAAAAAAAAAAGTGGTAAGGTATGTAATTATTGGTGAAATTGACATTTATTATATAAATAGATGCTTCAAACTTTACATTATTATATTACGTGACATAACTAGTCGAAAAAATCTATTTATTCTTTATCGTAGAAAACAAAAATTGTTTTAAACTATGTGATGCAAGTTATCTGGAAATTATGCACTGAAGGATTGCACACACACACACACACAAAAAAAAAATTAAATTACATTAAATTATATATATATATAATTTATTTCGATTTTTCTTTAATTATTCTTTGATTTGATATGGGTAGTCTCAGTTTATGATCCGAGGAATTGTTTTGATACTGATGTTGAGTCATCTTTAAACTTCATAAAAACATTTTTGCACTGATTATATTAATGTATTTCAATATATATATATATATATATATATATATATCCTCATTTTTTTCCCTACACTGAGAAAAAATATATACCGTTTTCATGTAGAACGATTAGGTGGTCCTTTTCTAAATCCTTAAACTAGAAATATAGATTTACGAACTATGAGTATAAGGCACGCCAATACACTGAGAAAAATTCTATAACTGACATCTAGAATCAAAATAGTGGCTCTAGAAAAAAGGGTTCCATGTCATCCTTATAAATTTCTTATAAAAAAATTTCTAGTTTTCTTCGAAAGCGAATTCTAGAGACATCTATTAAAATTCTTGAGCGTTTGCCTATACTATCGAGACAAACCTATTTGAAAATATCTCAAAATAAATGTGAATACAAGAGGCGGGTTTCAGACGCTATAATCTTGGTTTATGACCCGATTCTAGAAAATCAAGCAAGAATTTCTCGTAATACAAATGATTCAGAATATTCAGAATACAGTTTCACCATCTAGAAATGTGTAGATTAGAAGTTCCCGACCGTTTTGTCTATTCAGTTTATTGGCGTGCCTTATGTGCATAGCTTGGAAATCTACATTTCTAGTTTAAGGATTCAGAAAATGGCTATTTATTCATTCTAGATGAAGGCGGTATATTTTTTTTTCTCAGTGTAGGATACTTATCTTTTTAATAGTTTGAATTCATAAATAAATATGTGATTCAGGATGTTTTTATTTATGAACATAAAAATATGTTTTACATTCTTTCGCAGTAATATGTAATGCCAGAATATTTTACTACTAGTTTTTCACATGCGGAACATCTGCGGGATTGTACCTATAACCTATTATGATTTTCAGAAAAATCTCATAAATAAAATCATTGGAAATTTTAATTTTTTTTTAATTAATAAAAGATATTTTTCACTTTTGTATTATAATTTCAATTTTAGAATATATATATATTGCTGCTAAGTTAAAAATTTTTAGATTTAATTTAAGTTATTCTTACAGTAAAAATCAATTAGGGTAGGTGCTCCAGTGATTGTCATACTCCAGTAATTGACATCTATCCCGAAATAATTAATAAATAAGAAAAATAATAAAATCATATATTTTACATATAAGAATTTTAACATTTTATGTCAAACACTGGAGCATAGGGTGCTAATAACTGGTAAAATGAATAACTAGCAGTGTCAAACACTGAAACATAAGGAGCCAATTACTGATAAAATGAAAAACTGGCAGTGTCAATTACTGGAACATTGAGTGGGTATCAAATAAAAATTCCTAAAAAAAATAATTGTTATCAAATGTATATATTTTAACGTATATGTGGTTCTGAATGTCTTTCATGCCATATGTACTAACTTAAGATTTCTAAAAATATTTTCTGATGACTAGAACATTAAAAACATCAGAGATTGCTCTAAAAGTGTCAATCGCTGGTGCACGTAACCTATGTCTTAAAACTTCGCGGAATTAAATTACCATATCACCATACACAACAGAAATTCCATAGTTATTAAATGATTGTATACAATAAATAAAAATAAATGACGTTCATTCTGTTTATAATGAATGAAAAATATAAAAAATATATAATAGGTAGCACCACAAAATTTCAGCCGAATAGCCGCTATTAAATAACAAACCTAACTGTTTTTAAATTATTTAAAATATACTTCTAAATATCAGATTTTGATCATAGTGAATTTCAACATAAAAAGTTAATATTTTTACAATTTTTTTTTTATTGTAAATATAATTTTATTTATTTTATGTCCTTTTTATTTATTTATTTTTCCCAGGAAGCATAAATCGGTGGTTTAAATTTTAAAGGAGAAATCTTTTTAAATATTTACTCTAATTTGCCAAATGTTAATTTAAACAACATTTTGAAATTAATTTCACTTCATTTAAATAAAGATTTAAAAACTCTCTATAATGTCTTATATTTTTGAGTAAATGAGAATGAAATAAAAACAACAGATTCGAGATGAACTCTCCCTAAGTTTAAAAATAATCGGTTTCGCATAATTGAAATTCTAAGTAAAATTAACAGCATTTCACATTTAAAAATGCAATCACATTTAATTAAATAGTAAATAAAAGTTGAAAGCTTTATCTAATTAAACGATTTCCTTTGTTTAAGGAAAGAAATTTATATGTAATTTTTAAATTTAAATATGAATAAGAATTATTGAGGAAAATTGTTTCAGAAATTTAACGATATTATAATGGACGAACAAGGAAATTGAGACATGATTTCTTATTTATATATTTGCATAATTTGAACATTATAAAAAAAATCTTTTTAAATTTACGAATCGTATTTTAAAAGCCGATAAAATTTGAAGACTAGCATTATCTATAACTAAACAACCGTTATTTAATTTAAAAATTCTTATTGTTATATTTATTTACTGAATTAGAAATATAAAAAATCTGGAGTGACTCCACTCGACTTTCCGAACATTGAGTAATTAACAGTTTTGTAGATAAAGTAAAGAAAGAGGAGTTGTTAAACAAACAAAAGAGATAAAACCATAATAGAGTGTTTAAGTTTTTTCTCCATATATTACACTATGCTTTATTTAAAGCTACTGAACTTTGAGCCCATGATCATAATGATAAAGACTTTTTTGTTGTGTCCCTGTAAAAACCTATAAATGCAGATTCACCAAAATTCTTATAGTTAGTGCAACAGTGATTTATAATATTCATATAAATTTTCAGCTTAATTGAATAAGGCGTTTAGATGCTATCGCACTTTTAAAAATTTGGTCCCATAGGCCATAATGATAAAGAATATTTCTTTGTGTCCCTGTAAAAAACTCTAAATGCTAAATTCACCAAAATATATACAGTCGGTGCACCTGCGATCTATAATATGTGTACAAATTTTTTACTCAGATTAATAAGGCGTTTAGACGCTGTCACACTTTTAAAAATTTGGCCCCATAGGCCATAATAATAAAGAATTTTTTTTGTGCCCCTATAAAAAAACTGTAAGTGCTAAATTCACCAAAATCTATACAGTTTGTGTAACTGTGACCTATAACATAAGCACAAATTTTTTGCTCAGATTAATAAAGCGTTTAGACGCTATCACACTTTTAAAAATTTGGCCCCATAGGCTATAATGATAAAGAATTTTTCCTGGTGTCCCTGTAAAAAAACTGTAGACTCACCAAAATCTATAGGGTTTGTACTATGGTGACTTACAATATATGTGCCAACTTTCAGCTTATTCGAATAAAGCGTTTAGACGCTAGCGTGTTCACTCACAGACATACACACATACATACACACACATACATACATCATCGTAAAAATAGTGGAAACGGCCTCAGGGGACCTCGAAACGTATAGAAACATCAAAAACTCAAATTCGGATTTTCGACATGATTACAATACTTTCCTCGCTATAGTGTTCGGAAAGCAAACAAGTCCTTCCGGCTTATTCGGAAGGCTAGGTTGATTTCTTTTTTCTTATCAAGTAGCCTTCATTTTGTTTCAAAATGGCGGCTACAAAATATTAACGAATTAGTAGAAATATTGATGTAGACTATCTACATATGCAGTTTTAAGCAAATCGGTTCATAAATACCTTTTTATGTGAATTTAAATTTTTCAAGTGGCCGGCGCTTAGAAACAAGATGGTGAGCCAAGTTGACAAATATATCAAATGCATTTGTGAGATAAGACTACTGTACAAATATAGTTGGAATTCAGAATCTCAAAAGTCATCGTGTTGAAAAATTAAATGGGTGACACTTGGATCAAAATGGCAGAGAAAGTTGCTCAGTGAACTAATTAATCTAAGACATTGTTGCAAATTTGATAATAACTTTTTTTTAATTTTTTTTTTTTTAGAAATTCTTTCAAAGAGGCTTTTAGTATGTTGATTAAATGTTAATTTTCTGCATTTCTAGTTTGTTTTAACATTAAAATAGCACAATTTCCCCTTAAAAACGCATTAAAAAGCTCCAGTATGGTAGGTAATGGATTTGGCGCCAAATTTGGAGACTTTTCCACTTGGCGACTTTTGGCGAGAAAATCCATAGTTCATTAATAAACTTCATTGAGACACTTATATAGTCTATGAACACCTGAAAATTCAAACAAATTCGTAATACCCTTTTTACAATTTGAATTTGAAATTTTCAAGTGGTCTCCACTTGAAAACAAAATGGCGGAGCAACTTGGTTAACAAACTCATCTAAGATATTTATAAGATAAGATAAGACTCTGTTCAAATTTGGTTCCATTTGGAGTATTATTTCGGAAGTTATCATGGCTTTAAATTTTCAAGTGGTAGCCTGATTTCAAGTGGTCCCGCTTAACTTAAGATATCCGTCACTTTATTAAAAATGGCGGATAAAGTTCATTAATAAAGTTATTTGAGACACTTGTATAATCTAAGTATGCATCAAAATTTAAAAAAATTCGGAATATGCTTTTTACAATTTGAGTTTGAAATTTTCAAGTGGTCTCCACTTGAAAACAAAATGGCGGAGCAACTTGGTTAACAAATTCATCTAAGTTATTTATAAGATAAGTTAAGACAAATGTGGATAAACATTTGGTTCGATTTGGAGTATTATTTCAGAAGTTATTGTGATTTTAAATTTTCAAGTGGTAGAGTGATTTCAAGTGGCCCCGCTTAACTTAAGATATCTACCACTTCATTAAAAATGGTGGATAAACTTCATTAATAAACTTCATTGAGACCCTTATGTAGCCTGTATTTACAACAAAATTCAAGCAAATCTTGCTTTACATATGCTTTTTACAATGTCGGTTTGAAATTTTCAAGTGGCTGCCACTTGAAAACAAAAAGTCGGCGCCACTTGGTTAACGAACTCATCCAAGATATTTATAAGATCAGTTCACTGTCCAAATTTGGTTCGATTTGGAGTATTATTTCGGAAGTTATAGTGATTTTAAATTTTTAAGTGGTAGCCTGATTTCAAGTGGTCCCACTTAACTTAAAATATCTGCCACTTCATTAAAAATGGTGGATAAACTTCATTAATAAACTTCATTGAGACCCTTATGTAGCCTGTATTTACAACAAAATTCAAGCAAATCTTGCTTTACATATGCTTTTTACAATGTCGGTTTGAAATTTTCAAGTGGCTGCCACTTGAAAACAAAAAGTCGGCGCCACTTGGTTAACGAACTGATCCAAGATATTTATAAGATCAGTTCACTGTCCAAATTTGGTTCCATTTTGAGTATTATTTCGGGAGTTATCGGGATGACAAAATTTTCATTATATATATTTATGTATATATATAGATAGATAGATAAACGAAGTGATTGCAATAGGTCGATTTCTAAAGAAATCAACCTAAAATGGAACAATGAACTGTTGCCACGATAATCTTGACAAAATAATTTTAAAATTAGGAAAAGGTAGTTTAAAATCAAATTTATGAATTTTAAGTAATGTAAAAATCTTGTACAAAGTAAAATGGAGAGTATAAATATGTAATGATATTGTAAAAAAAAGTGTTTATTTATTTATTTATTTATTTTTAATAATTTGTTTGCATAAATAATAAGATTATAAAAAACGTAAAACAATTTTTAAAGAAACGTTTTAATAAAATGTGCACTCTTATTTTTAACAGATGCACAAAAGTTCATTTTTATTTAAAAAAAAAAAAAAAAAAAACTATATTTTAAAGGACTAATAAAACGAATACGAATGTTAAATTTTAGTGAAATTTTGATATAAATTTGATCAAAGAAAATTTACAATTATTAGGAAAACAGGGTAAAATTTCACTTAAACGTGCATGAATTTATCGTAAAGATCTAAGAACAGCTTTTAAATGCCAGGATGAACATCATTAACTATAAACATGCTACATGGAAAATTTCGCAAGTTATTGGAAATTTACTTATTTCTTAACGTGGCAGAATAGGGCAAAATTTCGCCAAAACGTCGATTTTTAGGAATATTTTCACCGTAAAGATGTCAGACCACTTAAAAAAAAAAAAAAAAAAAAAACGTATAACATACTAGCGTAAACATCCTTGGCTATGAATTTTCTAATTTAAAATTTCGCAAGATATTCGAAATTTACGATTTACTTAACATGGCAGAATAGGGCAAAATTTCTCATAAACGTCCATTTTCCGGGACATTTTCATCGCAAAGATGCCAGACCACTTTCAAAATATCTTTTAGGATACTGGCATGGACATCCTCGATTATGAATTCTGTAATTTAAAAATTTCGTAATTTATTCGAAGTTTACGATTTACTTAACATGACAGAATAGAGCAAAATTTCACATAAACGTCCGTTTTGTGAGATATTACATAAAAATAAATATATAAGACATAAATATATAAGACCATTTTTAAAATGTCATTTATGATACTTGTTTTCATCGTAAAGATGCCAGACCACTTTTAAAATATCATTCAGGATACTGGCATGAACATTCTCAACTATGAATTTTGGAATTTAAAAATTTCGTAAGTTATTCGAAATTTACGATTTACTTAACAAGACAGAATAGCGCAAAATTTCGCATGAACATCCATTTTGAGAGATATTTACATCATAAATATATCAGACCATTTTTAAAATGTCATTTATGATACTTGTTTGAACATCATTTACTACAAATATTCTAATTTGGAAATTTCGTAAGAAAACGTTGACAAAACTTTTCCAAAACAGAACAATATAGAAAATATTCGTGCACAACATATTTCTTTCGTAGAACACACTGTAAAAGAAACAAGTAATAAATGCAATCCCCTCTATTTCGACCAACCAGGATCAAACAAGGGTTCAGTGCAAATTAGGCAGTCACATTAACTCTCATCCACGTAACCACATTTCTTCTCATTACTTAGCACTTCTCAATCCTGCTTTCATGTCAAGTTCTCCGCATGCAAAACAGTAAAATGATTAACCATTAGATGGTAACAGATTTTATATACTTAATGAAAAAATGAGTCTTGCGGCAGACTAAGGTGTAATGTTATCGTAGATTTCTGCAATTTGAAAAAAAAAAAAAAAAAAACAGAAATTGTTTGTGTGAAAATTAAAGAAATTTTCTATTTTGTAACAGAATATTTTCAAAATGTTGACGTTTGAAATGATTCTAACGGTTGCTTGGCCGTATTCCTGCGAGGTAAGAAAAAAAAGTCACTAAAACTCTGGAAAGCATAGTTAAGCGCACACTGGATACCTAGCACCTTCCATTTACCAGTTTTGAGAACAATAGTATCTTTTGATCTCTGTGATAATTCATAAAAGTGAAAGAATTTTAGAAAATCGAAATATTATAGGATTTCAGTATATTTTTCGATTAACCCTTTCAGTCGCAGTGTTCCCGCTGATGGAACACCTAATTTTAATTATCAAGTGCAAAAACTCATTCCGGAAATTCTTTAGCAAAAATTTACATCTATAACATAGCAGAAAAGGCCATTTTTTTACACTGAAAATTTAAAATTTCTTTTAATTTAATTATGTTCGTAAATTCCGGTGGCAGTGTAATTTAAATGATCCGAATTACCTTGCGCCGCAAAAGGTTAAAATACTCCGGAATAAATTAAATGTTGGGATCTATGCAACTTTTACGAGTTTTTGTTGTCGATAATGTTTACTTATAAAGTGATTTATTTATTAAATTAAATATTATTTGAATTTAATAAGATTTACTTACAGATGTTTCAAACCGAAAATTTCTCGAAAAGGAACAATGCTATTTTTTTTTTTTTTTTTTAAATGTTTATGATCAGCTATGTGTCTAAAAGCCATTTTTAAAATTAGTTTAGTCATTTTTAAAATAAATTAAGTAGTGAACGTTAAAGGGTTAAAAAGGCGTATTTTGCAACACATATCTAAATGTTTTCTTCACCTTTCTTATTAATTTTTAAAACAAAGACTTTATTATTATTATTATTATTATTATTATTTTTATATAATAATGTTTTATTTTTTTCCATAAAATGAAAATATCTTTATCTAAATCAGATGAAATGAAACTTTTTTAATCTATTTTCTCTACGTCATGGAGACATTACCATAAGAATAATCTGTTCTAACTCCATTTATAACTCATTTAGAGAAAAAGGGAAAACACCATTCGCATTCCAGTTATTTTAATAACAATGCCTGAAAATTCCCTTCATTTAAGTAGGAAAAAAAATATATGAGTGTTTGAAAATTTCGTGGAGTTAAGTAAAGATAATTTTTTGGAAAAAAAAAAAAACTGTAAATCCTAAACTCAGTTTAAACACACTCTTGCTCTAAACTCTTAAATGGTAAATAAACTGCAGTATAATTCTTCCATAAATGAGGTTGGAAAATGTGACACAATTTATGCGTTACACGACGTTTCGTCTTTGTTTAATGGTTGCATTTTGTTGTCTCGTGAAACTCGAAGTACCATTAAAGCAGGAGAGCGCTGCATAAATTCTTTTATTCAATGGCTATTTCACGATCAGAAGAAGATGTACTGCTCTTAGCCTCTGAAATGGGTGTTAAAAGTTAATTGCAAAATGACGAGGGAGGGAAAGACTCCTTTAGACCATTAACGTAATAATGAAAATGTGTAATTGACACGTCACATATTCCACTTAACCTAGAACAGAACAGGGGTGTTCTGAAAATAAATGGAATCTTTGTTGCACACACTCTCATGCAGATGATTGATTGTGAATGCTTAAATATATACCTGATTTCCTTGGAGACCTCATAATTCTGCCTTATAATGAATATATTAAATGGTTTTAATTTTCTGGAATATTAAAAGCAACGTCAAAACATAATTTTATTAATTGTATTTTTTAAATTAATACATAAAGTTTTTTTTTTTTATACATGCAATTTTTGGTTTTTGATTTATTCATTACCGTGAAATAGTGCTCTTAAAATATGCAGAATGTTTCTTTTCTTTTGTTTTCTTTTTTTTTCCTTGTTTTGTTTTCATATTAACTGTAGTTAATTTATGTATTTTCTATTTACTTTACTAGTTTATGCGTTTCTTTATATATAATATATATATATATATATATATATATTCATCAGAAGAAAATATTAGGTTAAGGAAAATCTTAGACTTACGACTTTTGACAAATACTTGTGTTTTAAGATTTTCTAAACAGGTTTATATTATTATTATTATAATTTATTTAAAACTAGCCGCCTTCGGCGACCAGCTGGTTCGCGATCCCTGAAAAAATCCGACTTTACGAATCTCCCGCTCGGTGGCGCCTGCGGCGCCTTTTTCCCGTTTCAGGTCTAATAACAGCTTATCGATATATCGTGAAAATACCTTATTGAAAGCGCAGTAAATTCCCGTGCGGAAGCGCCTTCGGCGCCCTCTTCCCTTTTCAATATCTGAAACAGTCTGTTCGCTCACCATGTTATGATCTTTCAAATTTCTGACTTTAGCTAAGTCCCGCTCGGTGGCGCCTGCGGCGCCGTATAACATTTTTTTAAAAGATTTGTGTCTGACTTATCTGTGGTTTTCTCCAAAACTTGCTTAATTCCGGGCTATATATCGGTAAAAAATATTAGTACGAAATGTGAGCGAAAATCTGAATTTAAAACTCTGTAAAATATAAAAGAATAAAAATTTTCTGGTTTTTCCGTAGTTTTCTCCGAAAGTTTCGTACAGAATTTGAACGGTTTATATAATTTTAATAGCCTGCAATAAAAATACTTTAACATATCTTTTGAATGATGTATTATGTATTACAATAATGAATATCTATGATATATTTTAGACTCAAAATGGCTAATCTATCAAGGGCGATTAACGATTTCTATTGAAATCCATCTAAAATTTAAGAATTCCAAAACTGCTTTTTTACAACCGAATTCATAAAAAAAAGGGGGGGGGGAATCAATATTATTCTGTTAAAAGTAACTCATTAACAGATGAAATTGGTGAATGGTGTCATTAACAGATGAAATAAAAATGAATTTAAATAAATATAATATGTCTATTTATTGTATTTTTAAAGCTATATTTTAGATTTTTTAACTGCATACAGGTGAGCCATAATAACGGGCAATTTCGAAGTTCTGCTTTTGATCGATTTTAAATTGAAAAAATTCAAAAACTACTTATTTTATTTCCAGTATACTTTGTCACGTGGGCGAAAAACAAAAAAGCAATTTTTCCTGACCTCTAGCACCTGGCACTGAAGAATCTTATTCTCTCTTCTCTGTCAAGGTCAGTTGCAAGAGTTTCCGAATTTCATCGAAAACTGCCGCGATACTGAAAATTAAAAAAAATTATAACTCATTCAGTTTTTGAAATTTTCTCTCAATCTTCTGGGTGTTCAATTGTTGAAGCGAGATCTATATACAAATAAAAAAGAAATTATTTATCTCTAAACGCTTTAGAGTTATAAGATGTTTTGTGAAAAAATCGATGTTTCGTAAAATCTAAAAATATGGATCGCTAATCCGTATTTTGTAAAAATGTTTATATGGTTCGAAAGAGGATTAAATGTCCTTTCCAATTATACCAGTTTTTAAGAAATGGAACAGTTACTCGGTCGTACAGGGCGTTTCAAAAAAGACAATCGAGAAAAAGAGAAACTTTCGACCCTTTTTAAAACTTTTTTTTTAAATATAAAAAATCCGTATTTAAAAAAAAAATTGTACCGTAAGAATCGGTAATAAATGCTCTTTCTCGTGGTACAGGTGTATTTTCGATATTTCCAACAGATCGGAAGCGATCGCTTTAGAAAAACCCGCGAAATTTTCCTCTCTCTGCTTTCTCTTTTGAGGAACACGCTGAAGGGCGAAAATTACGATCCGCTCGCTTTTTAATTAGGCATTGGTCGACGTTTTAATTAATATCTCCGGAACTAATTAAAATTTTTAAATTCTGTTTTCACTATCAACTCGGGAAGGCTTCTGAGCACCCGTATGTCAAATTTTATACTTCTGCGTTCAGTAGGGGCTGAACGTATAGATGCACAGACAGACAGACAGACAGACAGACAGACAAACATCTTCTTTTATTATTATATATAGATAGATAGCTGTTGTTAAATGTATCATAGTTTCTATAAAATCCTAAGAAGGCTTTATTGACACAACTAATTATTGGAAAGCTACAATGACATTACAAACACTGTCATTATAAAACCACAATTTTTATAATAAAATTCACTGTAAAACACGTATAAAATGATACATTTAATTAAAATCATTAAAAATACATCGTGTCAAGGTCTTTCGCCCTGAACATCAGGGCATCATCAGAACAGAGCCATTTTAACTAGAAGTACAGTAACATTTGATTTACATATATGCAAGAACAATATTACGGTTACAGCGTAGAGTCGAGCTTCACTTGGTTTACTATGGAGACACTTTTTTTTTTTTTTTTTTTTTTTTGTGGAACAGCTGAGGCCCTGCATTAATTTGTGTTGAGGAACATGCTGAGGAACTTGCATTAATTTAGATCTTTACAAGGAAAAGGTTGGTTGGTTGGGTTTTACGTCACACTAGTGCTGCGCAGATGGGCAATTGGCGACACAAGAAAAAGGAGAAAAACTGTTCCACAAAAAAAAAAAAAAAAAAAAAAAAAAAAGTGTCTCCATAGTAAACCAAGTGAAGCTCGACTCTATGCTTTCAGATTGTTTCATTTGTGATTGATCTGTGTTCAACTGTTTCATCTATTTCATGTATAATAACTATAACCGTAATATGGTTCTTGTATATATATATATATCAAATGTTATTGCACTTCTAGTTAAAATGGGTCTGTCCTGATGATGCCCTGATGTTCAGGGCGAAAGGCCTTGACACGATGTATTCTTAATGATTTTAATTAAATGTAGCATTTTATACGGGTTTTACAGTGAATTTTATTATAAAAATTGTGGTTTTCTACAAATACGCGTGTGGTTATGATGTCTCTATATGAGAGGTAATTTTATATACTGTCATTATAATATGATCTTCAATCTAACTTTTTTAATTAGCCAAATAATGACTATCAAATAACAGTCATTTTTTTCTTCCAGTGAAAATCTACTGTAACATTTTCTACATTAAGTATACCTTACAAAGGTGCTGAAATAAATTTAAAACAGTTTGTCTAATATTTGTTACAATAGTTTTTCTCCAAAAACTTGTATAAATATCTGTAGGAAGATTCTCACGAAGGGCATTGCCTCTAAGCCACGCGTAGAGGCAATCGGACTTATTGGGATGTGCTGATAATTGGTTGTGTGTATGTAAACTCCAACACATCCTAATCAAATGAACTAAACTAATATTTAATCTGTTATTGGTAACTACAGTAACATATTTTTTATGAAATTACTCAACAGATATGCTTCGATTTTTGAGACGAACAATGGAACTCGCTGTAAACTTTGCCAAAAAACTAATTAAAGTTATATCTGGTATCCATAATATTTAAAATGATTCGACTATACAGTTAAAAATATTAGAATAATATAGTTGAATTTTTATTGTCATCAATAGCGTACTATCTGTCTTTTATTACTAATTTTAAACTGGTGACAAACAGAAAGATATTGGTGTCATTTTGATTGGTTTATCTCGAATTTTCGAATCACGCTACATCATGTAGATTTCAACTAACGATAAAAGGGAAATAACTAAAAGGGAAATTATTCTCCAGACGCTTCTTTATTCCTTAAAAATAATTGTGAATAATTAGACAACTAATTAACCTAAATATGTTTTCTCTCTCTCTCTCTCTCTCTCTTTATTCTGAATTTTTAATACTATATCCAATTTTATAATTATCAATGACTAGCTGACCCGTCCGGCTTCGCACTGATGAACAAATTTTAGTTAAAGATGGATTGATATGTAAAAAATCAAGAAATATATCAGTTTATATGTTATAGTCAGGCAATATTATTAACTGGAAAGTCAAAATATAATTTTACAATTATTTTTTTTAATTAGTTGTTAAATGTTGGCAATTTTTACTTAATGCTATTTATTTATTTATTTATTTATTTCATAAAAAGAAACATTTCTTTACTCATGAATAAAAAATATTGAAAAATAAACCTATGACATGAAAATGTTTTTGATAAAATTGACGTCATAATAGCTTTAATTATTATTTATTTTTTCATTTCGCAAATATATTTAATTTTTTCCATAATTGATTATTATTTTAATAATGTATATTAAAGGAGAAATCAATAATATGAAACAATATTCGTACAATATATACTATCACAGAATCTGGTGTGAAACAACCACACGACTTCCATTACCCACTATTACACGTAATATATACAATTTTTTGGAGATATTACTTGCATTTTTTGAGATTTTCGAGTAAGAGAAACTTGATACGCGTATAAAGACACATACAACAGATTTTGCATAGCGATTTAAAAAATAAGGGGAAAAAAATAGATAGTTATTTTTTTAAACACGAATTTCCGAGATCTAAAACTGAACTACCTAATCAGGATGACCGTTAATATTCCTGTAATAAGCACGTAATACTTGAGAAAGGTTATCTAAATTGGATTAAAGAAAAAAATTTCAAGAATACGTTAGAGCCGTTTTTGAGATACCAACTTTTACCAAAACTTAACATACTCAATTATTGACCTAAAAACAATAATTACATACAAAAGGATATTTAATAGGATGTTAACATGGCGAGTTTGAAAAAAATCCGTACAGGCGTTTTTAAAGGAACGCACTTGCGAAGTCTGAAATTGAGCTGTTTATAGAGGACGCCTATCAATTTTCCTGAACTAAGCAACTTTTCAATCGAAAGGGCATCTAATATATTATTTATATAGCAACTTTGAAGAAAATCATTAGAGGTGTTTTTGAATATGGGCTTAGGGTCCCATTTCTGGTTTTCGATGACCCAATTCCGGTTTTTCAATTTTCACGAAAATTTGGAAAATTTATCTGTACACCAGACCTGAATCACTTGTGAAGTTTAGTAGTTCTATTTTTATTAGTTTTGGAGATATGACAGCCAGAAGATTACACACACACGTGCACATATACACACACACTGACCAATTGCCAAAACCTATACAATACTTCCATTACCTACGGTAGTAGGGTAATTGAAGTAAACACATACATCTCGTATTTACTACGATAATATACAGATTTTCGTATTACGTTTTCGATCGCCAAATACAAAAATCGCCAATGACGATAGATATCAAATCTATGCTTTGTTTTCAATTAAAATATTGAAAATTTTAATTAAAAATTTATTTTACCAAAATTTATTATAGCTTCTAGCACTTAGAGAGAGACAGTGTAACTTTTGATTATTGAAAGAAAAAAAAAAAAAAGCAATCGGGTTTTTAGTTCTAGCGATCGTTCTCTACATATGCATATAAACCTTTCTTTTTTTTATATTAGTATAGCTATAGAGCATAGGTATATTAAATAGGTTTCCAGTCAAGATAATGTAACTCAAATAATTAAATGCTATTTACATTTCAGTAATGGCTGTATGCGCTATGTATATTGAGCTACTTGCCATAACTGTTAGTTGCTAAAAATAGTCGCCAAATAAATTTAAACATCTCAATACGCAAGCGAAGTATGACATCACTGACCGCCCGTGGATGCAAGAAAAAGATTTTCCATGTTAATCGCTCATTGGATTTTTTTTTTTTTTTTTTTTTTTTTTTAATTAAAATTCTAGAAGAATTATTTCCCGATTTTAATCCTCATATTTGGGTATAGATATGTACTAGTTATTGTATGCATGCGTTAGATTGAGTTATTTTGCTGTCAAATTGACAAAATTTTAATTTTAAATTTCAAAACTGTCACCCTTGGAGTTTTTTGTATTTGGCGATCAAAAACGTAATACGAAAATATACATGCCAGATGTATATTTTCGTAATATGTATTGTACGAAATATTTCATATTATTCGTTACACTCTTAATGTAAGTTTTTAAAATAACCATGATGTTTGAAAGGAATTAAATTGTATTCGCCAGATAATTTGGCGATATTTTTTTTTCTGCCAAGGATGACGGATATCAAATCTATTCCGATGCAACATATTAGTATATTATATCAGATACTTTATTTAGACATTTGAAAACAAATTTGACTTCAAATTATGATAGAATATTTATCCTTTCCCTTTTAATTAGTTTATTAGTTGGATGTTATTGTGTAAATATCATCCTTTGGAATGAAATGTTTATGTTTTCAATCGAATATGGAAATTTGCCATTTTTTTTTTCTAGAGTTTTGAAATTTAAAATTCCAATTTTATCAATTTTACAACAAAAACAATTTAATCTAACGGATGCACATGATAACTAATACATATCTATATCCAAATATGGGGATTAAAATGGGAAAATAATTTTCCTCGATCTTTATTATTTTTTTACAAAAAATCCAGTTCACTTTTTATATTATTGTTCGCGTGAAAATATATTTTATTATATGTCTAAAAACAAATTAATTCGTAAATCTTTTTGGCAACAATTATAAATTAAAATAAATAATATTGTAAAATAGAATTTCTTATTTTATTTTATTTTATTTATTTATTTATTTTTAAATTCCAATTTCGTTTACACACATCAGTTTAAACCACGGAGTAATAAAGACTCCGTGGTTTAAACATTGATGCTTAGATATTATATCATATCATATCAAATTAAATTATTAGAAAAATAAACACTTTTAATTCTATAATGACGTCAGATTTAACGTGTAAGTTTAACAATTAAAAAACCTTTATATGAATTTCAATTTAATGCACGTGCAAATATATTTCTTTTCTTTTCACGTCAAGATATTTTAAAAACGAAATGAATATGTAAATGTTTCTTTTATGTTGGCAGCAGCTAATTTTTTTAATATTTCATTATTTTAATTTCTATTACGGCTTCTATGGGGATTTTAATTAAAATGCTCAGATTTTAAACTAAAATTTATTTTATCAAAATTAAATATAGCCTATAACAATATGGCAAACTGTAGCTTTCGGTCAGTGAAAGAAGTTTTTAAATCGGTTCAGTAGTTTCAGAGATTACCCTCCACAAACAAACAATTTTTTGCGCTTTATATAATGATATAGAAGATTAAGACATCCTGCTTACATTATTATCCTTAAAGCGAAATAAAAAAAAAGTTTTAATGTTTTAGAGTAGAATAATAAAATATTTAATATTAATTCAGAATAATTAAAGGTCATAAAAATATGTCTTTTTCTCTAACATTTTCTCCTGTCATAAATTTTCTCCAATCTTTGAAAAAGAATTAACTTCGTTTGAAAACTTTTTTTTTTTTTTACAAAAGTATGTTATGACGTTTAAAAAGATTGTTCATAAAATTTTATGTTAGTCGATTAACTTTCGTAAGTAATAAAGGTAAGCGAAAATAATCTAAACTTTATTGCCAAGGGAAGAATTAGTTTAAAATTTTAATCGGTAAGTTGCTTTGAAATATGTTTAAGGCAGAATAAAAAACTGCAGTTATAAATCTATTACTGCAAAATGTTACAATTTCATATAGTCTTATTTAGAAATGAAAAATGTCATGTTAAATTGAAATTCCTATTGTAATTAATTAAGATATTAATTAATTGTTAAAATCCAGTATGCTTAGTGCCCATTAATTTTTCACTTAGGCTTCCAAATTATTTTCGGATGTAGTTTTAGATGACTTTAATAAAAGTTAGTTGAATGTTTTTATTTACAATTTCAAATATGTAAAAGAAAAAAAAAGAAATCTGGAAAAATTGTTATTATCATTAGGACTAGGACTATTAGTTTCAATCTGGACAAAAACGTCGTCGTCTCCAGTTTGGTACCAAATGAAAGGGGCAATTTTTCTGAATCCAGGAGTGCAAACAGTTTTTCAACACTACAATTAGATTTTTCAAAATTAACTAAAGTATGAAATTTAGGTGGCAACACTTTATTTTAGTTCGTTACAGTCATTTTAAAAAGTACGTGGCCCAGTTTTACGGTCAAAAAATGAGATAAAAAATAATTTAAAAATTAAAATTAAAATTTAAAAAAATTAAAAATAAAAATAAAAATTTTACAGATTGAAATTAATAGTACTCCGTAATAAACTAAATTCTGTCTTTGACAGAATTTTTACTTTTTTTACTTTTTTTAATTTCAGTATTTTAAAAAGCAATAAATGAAAAATTGTAATAGAATTTTGCGCTAAGATATATAAAAAACCGTTAAATGAAGTTTCATGAAGATTTAACAAAAAATAATACGCATGGAACATTTTAACTTGTCACAACTATGTAAAAATTAGTTTTGAAAAAACGATACTTAATGATTTCCTTTTATAAGAGATTTAGTATTACTTTACAAAATATAAACGCTTATAACTCAGTATAGAATAATAGGAAATGAAAAATACTTTTTGCCACACATCACTACTGTTATGTAGTTTCATATTTTAGTAAAATTGAAGTATCGAAATTTTAGTTCGGTTTTGCCATTTTCAAAGGCAAAAATAAGGCAAAAATTTCCTTATTCATTTATGACCTGTATTATAACACTAAATAGACCCACAGTATGTTCAATAATATTTTAATTATTATCTGAAAAGGATATAGCATACCATAGTTAATATCAAACAGGCAGTACATAACTTTTACAATATTAATATTACATAATTTTGTAAAATGTGCCTTAATGTCTTTCTTTAAAAATGAATTTGAATAATACTAAAAAGTCAAAGCAATATCAAATGATCAAACTTTTAAAAATATACCATTTAAAAACGGTTTTCATTCATAACATCTCATAAATAGCAAAGTTTAATAAATTTATACGTCGTATTTCGCCTTTTAATATTTAACTAAAAAAGTTTTGCAGTCAAATGTTAACGATAGAAATGTAAGATAGTTTGCTTATAATCAATTATCATACAGTACACCATGATGATTTCAACAAAATAGTTTTCAGTTGACTGAGAATGACATACGGTTGGGGCATATATTTCATCCAATTGTTAAAATGTTAGCAAATGTAACGGGAATCAAGATTAGTTTGATAAAAATGTAATATAAATCCGTTAATCTGCCAAAGCAATCAATAGTCACATACATGCACATTTATATATTCGTACACCTTATTATGTATAATTTTTTTTACATACTTACATGTAATATACGTTTTTATACAAACACACACACACATATACACACAAACATACTACACGTTCAAGAATGTTTTAATTATTATCTGAAAGGGATATAGCATTTTACACTTAATATCAGATAGGCAAAAGAGAATAAAGCGGATATATGTAAATAACCAGTGTAAGATGAAATATTTCAGTAGTGAAATGAACAAGGTTGTTGGGAGCAGAATGCTTGAACTAGGTCTTAAATAAGAAAGTATCCTTGAATTGAATAATATTATAATTTTTGCCAAAAATAACTACAGTAAAGCACCGTTTATACGTCTTTAAAGGGACTGGCCTAAAAGGACGTATAAATGACAAGACGTATAATCGACTTTGATTACTGCAAATTTATTGACTCTTAAGCAAAATTCATATGAAAATACTAATTAATAAAGTTTCTTAAGTTAGTAAATATACATAATACATTTTTAAAGACAAATAATAAAAAAAATTTAAAAAAAAAAAAAAAAAAAAAGATTTATAAAAAGTGAGAAAAATCATACTATTAATGCATGACTGGGTACTAATTACATAATCATATATTGAGTATTATATTGCATTTCTTAAGAACTATGTGGACACATTTTGAATATTAATAATATATATTGCGTATTTTTAATAATAAGCATAGGATTTATGTCAAGACAGATATTTATTTAATAACATTAAAATCGTTAATATTCGTCTGATTTGCTGCTTGTCTATGAGTATTAAAAATTCTACTGTGAATTCAATTGATTCTTTGATCAGTATTCTTCTGTCTTTCCTGTGTTCCTCTATTTAAGATACTTTCTATGAAAAATCCGTCTTATTTGCAGTAGAAAATAATGACAGGTTGAGAAATTTTGTGAATTTTAGTAAAGTGGAGAAGACGTATAACCGATATTAGTGGCGTATAAACAAAGCATTTTTGCATTAAAATGAATAGGAATGAATCGGGACTTCACTAAATGGGCGTATAAATGTAAAAGACGTACAAAAGGTGCATTACTGTACCAGCAAAATAATAGTCATTGTGTCCCTAATTAAAAAATAATAACTATAATTGGGTGAATATATGAAGATACAGCGTCTTTTTATGCAGCATCTCATCTGAAACAAAGTTCGGAAATAAATTTTCAAATACCTTTAATTTATTTAGTTTTTTTTAAAAATTATATTGTAATAACTCTCATTTAATAATTGAAATGAGATAGTAAAATTAAGAAATCCCGTATAACTAAAAAAAAAAAGAAAGAAAGAAAGAATACAATAAATTTTTTCTCACAATGCTATTAGATGCCAAGAAATTTATGTCTTCTTCGAATAAACGTTTAAAATATGCATCTAAATTACTTTAGTTTAACAACAAATCTTTATGTGAACTTATTCACTCGGACAGAAAAAATTCTTTTCGATGCCGGAAGCTGTTTTTAGACATTTTGAAAACAGAAACAGCTAGAAAATAAAACCTAGACAAATTGATCTGCATTTCAGTGTTAAATTTTATGAAATCGTATCCTGTTCCGCAAGCATTTTAAATTTTGTTTTAGAATTTCTTTTTGTGTAAGAAAATGTTTTCGTTGAAATCAGTTTAAAAATCAACCACTTTTTTTTTTTTTACTTTCTTCTATATGTATACATAGAGAAAGTATTGGATTCGTGAAAATTTTCGAACTCCAGTTTTCGATGGATTTGCACGTTTTGGAATGTCCTGAACACGATTCGACTGTTTTTAGAAAAAGCCGGCTGTTTGTCTGTCAGTCTGTGTGTGTGTCCGTGTGTGTGTATCACGAATTTTGTGTACGCTGTATCTCACGAACCAATGAACTAAATTTAAACAAACTTGTTATTTAGATTGACAATAGTAGTAGTTAACTAGGAAAAAAATTTTGTGCATGTGAGGCCGTCGCTTCCCCCCGGGGGGTTGGATAAATTTTCAATATGGGTATCTTTCGAAAGATCTCGTCAATACCTTTAAATCTAATAGTTGAACTATAAATCTATGATAATTTTAAACAAAGTTATCGATTTTTTTTTACTTTTATCGAAAAAGTAAAAAAAAATCGCATTTCTTCTGATAATTGCAAAAAAAAAAAAAAATGACTTTCTTTCGGCATTTAATGGTATAATTCTGTCAGATAAAAATCGTCTGCATTTATAATGGAAAATAATTTGATAATTTAATAAGCAATTTGTATTGAATAAATTTTGTGTAAAATTATGTAGAAAAAAGTCATGTGGTGGCCACATCATACTAGTTTTTAATGGATTTGCCTTTTAAATGCTTTAATATTTATATGTTTTCAGAAACTTGTAAGTAATGTAATTCGATAAAAAAAAAAAAAAAAATTAGTTATATTCATTAAGGAAATAATTAACTTTAGTGGTAAAATCATTGATTATTTCTTGATTTTCTCTCATATACTGGAAAAGGAAGAACCCACCATCGAGCACTGCCAACGGTATAGGAATTTAAACCAGCTGTATGAAGAGCTGTCAATTCTAACGAATCCCCTAAAAAAAGTCCCAAGACCCTCATATGTACAGAGGACTTATATATAAATTTTAATCTTCAGATTAATAAGTTTCGGAGTACTAAAACAAAGAAAACTACAACTTCTGGAACACCAAAGAGAAAAACAAAAGTAGAAAGCAGACAGCTGATTTTATGCGCTAAATGTTACCAAAACAGCTACGTGCTTTCCAGTTTTTTCTCTTTTCTCTTTGGCATTCTAGACGTTGTTGTAGCTTGCCTTGTTTTAATAATCCCGCGCCAAGTCTCCTTTTAATATTAACTTTCGGAGTAGATTTGTGTGTACGTGTTTCTGCACCCTGGCTGCTTAAATGAACCGACTTGGGATTGATTTCAGAGGAAAGAAATGTTACTCGCAGGTAACATTCTGATCTTTCTTATAGTGCTCACAACTGGATTTGTAGGGCCACATGGGGGAACGCGGTGGGGTTAGAGTTCCTATCACGACAAAATTGTAGAGTTTCGTCGATTTAATATAAATGACACCTTTTAGACATTGAATTCTAAAAACAGAACGCTTAAAGCACGCATTTGTTTGCAATTTCCTGCTGGATAAAACAAAACATCTGGCTTATGCACCAAGCTGTTGCTTTATGGTTGGAATGTCTGGATAACCAGAATTTTCTGTCTTGCTTTCACACCTATAGGATAGTATATGACATATGTTTCCACGTACGAGAAAGGCATATTAATAATATGTTTACAGATATATACAGACTTTTGTAACTTTATTATGTTTACAAGTAAGTTGAAAATCCATCAGTAGCCGTCCTAGATTTCTTGGATTATATTATAAGTGCTAAAAGATTATTAATTGGTATGGGAACTGTTATAGGTAATATTTCAAGTAGAAGATATTTACTGCTAGGGACTGCCTTTCTAACACAAATGAGGGGAATAGCAAATTGAAATTAAAAATGTAAAGGAATTAAGATGGACTTATTAAATACGTATCGTGTAGTTGTATAGTCAGAAGAAAAAAAAAGAAAAGAAAGAAAGAAAACTACCGTTCTTTCTGAACTAGTTTCGTCGCAAATTGTCATGTGAATGTTCTGGTGGTTCCAAACGATTAGTAATAATACCTAGTTTGTAATGGTATATATATATATATTGCTTAGGAGGTCGTCTACATATTGGAATATGCGTCAACTTCAGTTTTTCAAATGGCAATTTGACTTTTCATTTTTGAGTTAATTGGATCAAATCAGCCCGGAAAATGGTATAGTTTATACATATCTTTCGATTTTTTTTATAGAATAATAAGCTGATAAACTCAGATACTACTAATGTTAAATGAATGTGATAGACTTCAATTCATATCATTTTAAAAACTTAATACATTCAGATTTTTTCTTCTTTCTTTCTTTCTTATTATCATTTTTATGCTTAAAATGATTTGACCCAAATGCATATTCCATGCATTCCATTCCCAAATGCATATTCCATGCATATTTTCGAGTAAAAAACATGCTTTTATTTCTGTACTCCGGAGGTAAAAGACACCATGTCACAAAAATGTAATTTTTTAGGAGTGATGTTAATGATGCTATATTAAAATACAGTCGGATGTGAATCTCAAGGTGAATCTGAAGGGGGATAAAAAATTTGTTCATGTTATCAGTAATTCATGCTATCGGTAACTAATCTTCATAAAGCTAAACTATTCTTCATTTTGTCGGGGATTGTGGAAACAGTTCATGTTAAAAGTAATTCACGTTAACAGTGTTCACGTTAACGAGGTTCGACTGTATACGTATCATAAATAAAGAAAAGGACATGTTTTTATCTTCAACTACCCTATCTCTTTTATAGTAACTCAACATAGGGCTTAATGCTTGTATAGAAAACAAAATGTGCACCTTAAAAACATAGTGCTAAATTTTTCCCAAAATGGACAGGGGGTCTTTTACCTCTGGGATACAGATTTATGAAATTGTATAGTAAATTTCCATTCAAAATTATTAGTTATGATCTACAATAATATATACACAAAAAGCATAAGCATCATCAAAAACATGTTTTTTTTTTTTTTTTTTTTTTTTTATTATTATTATTATTATTTATTTATTTATAGGTCATTCTTATCATGATTTTTTGAGTTACAGGCATATTTCATTTCTCATTAGCGCGTCGTTACTTGTTATCATTTGTATAATCTATAATAGAAAAAAAAAATAATCTGGTGTGTCACTCACACAACTTTCTCTTACCCTGAAATTTAATACCATAAATATAGATTGAGATTAAGAGGTAAGATAACGAGTACTGTTATTTAAACCTATGTTAACACAATCCAGATTAGGCTTCGGAACAACTTTATTTAACAAATAATCCTGTGTAAGGGGGGAATCCCCCGTTTCATTATTGTACCTACATTTAAATAGAATTTAAATCTATTATTAAATTCTAAAGGTCATTTACAATTATTCAGACACTTTTTACACCGCACCATTCTTTGAAACTTATCAATCTTAATAAACATTTTTAGTAACAAACTTATATTAACTTCGAAATACAACATTTGAATTGCCTAAAATTATCTGTTTTTAATTTACTCTAAGAGAAACAGACAAAGATCAAGCATTAAAAAGACTTCGATATTCAGGAAGCCTCAAAATGTGTAAATATACAAAAAACCAAGCAATGAATACTTAGCTTTAAAAAAAAATATATTTACCATATGGCTATGAGGAATTAATTTCACTTCCTGAGCAGCTGTACTGGACATGGTAAAATATTACAGTAAGGGACTTCCACTAACAATAATAAAAAAAAAAACGTTATGACTTAAATATTGGTAGCCCTGTATACCTTCTGAATTTTATATACACACCACATCGTGCACATAAATATGATCTTATATTAACAATATACGGCACAAACCGAAATTGACTTCCAACAATTTTCAAGTATCGTCGCATTATAATCTAGTTCTTTTGTGTAGCCCTGTAAACGAACATTGAATGATTTCCATACCATATTCTACATCAAACATGTTTTTACGCATACAAAAAATATATGTACATTTCATTTGGTTTAGTAAACTCTACTTACCTACAATTTCCCCCATAGACATTGTGAAATCTCTTGGTTTTTAGTGTACACGAAACATTGCTTGATCTCAACGAAAAGTTTAGTGTAGCATCCTTATATGAAACACATTTAGAATACCAAGTTTGGACTTTCTGCTGTTATTTGTTCTTGAGATATGCTGATAATAGACAGACTTACCCTGATAGACCAACCGGTAAAATCATGATTTTTGGATTCAAGAGACCCCAAAACGTGCAAATATGACATCCCAAAACAATACTTTTTCTGCCGGATATATGGGTAAGAGAAAGTAAAAATCTACTGGAAACGTTTTATAGCTTCTTTTTATGTGATTCTTGTTGTTTCCTAAGCATAGTTTTCCAATGCTTGCTATACAAATTATTATTATTATTATTATTATTATTATTATTATTATTATTATGTAAAATTAATGCAGCGCAGGCGCGAGCTTGTAATAGCATTCTAAAAGAAGTAATAAGCCCCGCATTCTTTTATCTCCGAAACAATCTTTACAAAAAATTATTTTACATATTCGTGTTTGACTCTTTATGCGACGCTGGCATTATATGAACGCCGACAGCATTTATCGCATCGATTGCTAAGTAAAAAATTTAAATGGTTTAATCACAAATATGTAAAATCATTATATTTTATAATGTAGCTTATAGATAAAGGCGTAAAGACACGGTTTACTGCTCAAAATAGAAATATGTCCGACTGGAATAGGTCTTTTCTTAAATTTAAATACGTTTCCTATTTTTTTTTTTTTTCCTTAACTTTTAATATTTTCTTTTAATCTCATTGTGTACATTTTTGTACTTGAATATGTAAATCCATCAACATAGATTTTTCATCAAAAAATGATGCAAATTTTCATTATGAATATTTTCAAAAGGACTCCTCCAGACATTTTCAACGAATGATCAAACGAGATAATATGAAACAAAATTATAATATTTTTCTTTTCTTTTTTAACACACACACAGATATATATATATATATATATATATATATATATATATATATACACTCATGGACAAAAAAATTAGCGCACCAAGAAATAATTGCGGGATCGTAACGAAACTTGGCATGAATGTACATGTTGGGATGCAGCGTGATTGCGCATTACGTATAGCTGGTAGAGGGTGTTTATTGTCGTTCTTTGTGGAGTATAAAAAAGGTAACTAAAGCTTATTTGAGTGTGCTGACTCGTTTACAAAGGAAGAGCTGAGGAAGACATGCCATTACGTTGTTTTCGAAGACAATATGAGCAGCTGTCGCAGTTTGAGAGGGGGAGAATCATCAGCATGATGGAAGCTGGGTGGTCAGCTAGGCGAGTGTAGCTCGTCAATTAGGCCGCTCGGATTGTGTTGCGAGGAGGTGTTGGGACCAGTGGACCCGAGAGATGTCATGTACACGAAGACCAGGCTCAGGACGCCCTCGACCGACCAGTCGTCGAGAAGACCGCCACATCGTAAGAAATGCACGCGCAAAGCCAACTGCTTCATCGGCCGCCATCCAGGCAGAGGTAGCACCTTCCCTAGGGGCCCCTGTGTCCTCTTGAACCATACGAAGGCGCCTGGCTGAAGGACATTTGGTATCGCGGCGTCCATTACATGTGCCGCCAATAATACCCACCCCCTCTGCTCCATTTGGAGTGGTGTCACACTCGACGGGGTTGGATAGCAACCGAGTGGAACCACGTCGTGCTTAGCGACGAATCCAGATTCAATTTCGGCAGGGATGACTAACATGTACGTGTGTAGAGGCAACGTGGGGAATACCTCAATTCTGCCTTTTCTTTACAGTTGCACACTGCATCCACAGCTGGTGTGATGGTATGGGGTGCCATTGCCTACAATACACGGTCACTCCTAGTATTGATCCATGGCACCATGACAGCCCAGCGGTATGTCCATAACATCCTGCAACCACATGTGTTGCCACTCATGCAACGGCTCCCAAGAGCCATTTTTTCAACAAGACAACGCTCGGCCTCACACGGCAAGGCTGTCACAAGACTGTCTCCACTCTGTTACTACCCTTCCTTGGCCTGCGCGATCCCCAGATTTGTCTCCAGTCGAGCATATCTGGGATCATTTGGGACGGCGAGTTGGGCATCCCACGATTTTGAACGAACTAGAGGCAAGGTTACAGCAAATATGGAACGAAATGTCTCAAGACATCATACAGAACTTGTATGCCTCAATGCCCGATCGTATCGCATCGTGCATTCGCGCTAGAGGGGGTCCAACAGGGTATTAAATCCTCCGTTCTTTTGCCTTTTTCTCTGAAATAAATTATCCTTTTTCTTTGATTTTCTAATCGTTTATTTATATCAAAGTAGTCATTACGTACGTAAAATTTTGTTTCATTTTGACGACTCCTTCTTGGTGCGCTAATTTTTTTTGTCCCATGAATGTATATATATGAATAACAAAAATGGGCATTTTTTAAAATGTCGTTTATCGTGTACAAATTGATTTTTTTTCCCATTTAGTGCTATACTTTTGTACGAAGAAAATCGTCTTTCGCTTATCATAGAAATTAATTTTAATAATTAAATTTCACTGCATGAATTTGAATATCAAAATATACAAAAAAGCTTTGCGATAACCATGATAATAGTTTTTTTTTTTTTTTTTTTTTTTTATAGATAATATTTTTTAAATGTTTCGCAGAAAGTTTTGGAAATTTAGTGATGACTACGTAATGAAATTTTTCTTGATGTCTTGCATTACAATTACTTGAAAGCTCAAAGCGCAAAGTGCGCCACTATTCCACACACAAACAGCATTTTATTTTATTTTATATTACATTTTATTGTAGATCGATTTTTTTTTTCCTTTTTTCATATGCATTGCAGGAAAACACAGCCACACGAATGATTCATTGAAAAATATTCCACTAAAGAATGTATAAGATTAACGTCTTACTTCTAAGAACCACTTCTAGTTTTGTCTTAAAGAATGCTTGACTTTTTTCAACAAAAAAGTTATCTAAAACTCGAGTTGCAGAAAGTATTTTCAATGAGAGAGACTTTTCTTACGTGGCTACTTATAAGAATATCGAACTCGCTGGTTTTTTATCTTCTTTTTCGATTTTTATTATTTAGATGTTTTCAATATTTCAGTTTAATTTTATTGTTGAAAATATTTTATTTTATCAGCAAATGTGGCATTTATATGATTTCTAAACTATTAAATATATACTTATTTTTCTATTAATAAAAATAACTTAATATTTTATAGTTATTTTCTTCTTTCTTCTATATACATAAAAAGAAACTGTTGGATTTGTGAAAATTTTTGACCTCGATGTTCAATGATTAATTTGGCCATTTTTAAAAAAAATGTCAGTATGTGTTTTACCAAAATTTACGAGGTGCTGTATACCACGAAACTATGAACAGAATTCTAGGAACTTTGTAATTATTAGGACCCTAATAAATATTGGTCTCAATTTTGGCATAATTCGCCTATCAGTATCTCTGCTATGTTGGAGTTTTCCCCATTTATCGGAAGATTAAGTCTCAGCTTTTATCGTGTATATGTGCATAAAGCTTGATATATGAGAAAACTACCCTGTTAGTTAAACTCACAATCTATTAGTTAAAGTTAATTTAAAAAACTATACTGATTCATTTTAGATACATATCGGTCGAAAAGTGGTGCAGATATTCTACAATTTTTCCATTCACGGGATGGACACATCTCAGTTTGCTTAGCGCATAATTGCACCAAACTTGATATGGGAGATGTCATAAAAAAAAACTATACTGATTTAATTAAGGTGCATATCCATCGACAATTGCTTTGGTATGACGCAGATTTTCCTTCGTATATGAATAGGTTATATCTCAGCTTCTATGATACATAAATGTCCTAAACTTCATTTGTGAAACGGATATTACAAAAATTTATTTTTAGGGTATATCGGCTGATAGGAACTATACTGTTACTGATTATCTTCGATTTTATAGAGGGCATCTCTCCGCATCTATTAGTTAAAATTTATCAAACTGCATAGTTAAAATATTTAAGGAGATCAGTTATTTTGAATAAAATTTTGTGAATGTAGGTGGCTCTGTTAAAAGGAGTAGAAAACAGTTCTCTGGTGACTCTAAAAAAAAATCATTATTCATCATATTAAAAAATATATGTTAAACATCTAAAAGATTCTTGAAGAATTATTTTGAAATTTTGGGAGTATAAAGAACATATTTTACTTCATATATTTCAGCAAAACCTTTCTCCTGAAAAAGAAATGGGAACCAGTAAAAAATTAAACAAAAATCAAAATGTTTTTAATCTCCCTGTAAAAAATAATGCTTGAAACGAGTTTTAACTGCAGCATGTGATTATGAGGATTTTTATCATTATCTGTATAAATTTGTATGAAGCTACCACATATATACAAGGAGATATAACGGTTTCTTTAAAAAAATTGTCAAAACAATTCTATTTTATCGAATTATAGCACGTAAGGTATTAGACCCAGAGCAAAGACATTTTCAGGAAACTTGGCATACTTACTTCATTAGATACAGCATACTGCAATAAAAATGAAAAAATATTAAATATCTTACGAAATTTGAGCATTTTTACTAAATAATAAACCGCAAACATATATCGTCTAAATTCAAAAAGTTATGAGTTATCAAATGAAGAGAATTTAAGTTCTTCTGAAAAAAAAAAAAAGGAAAGATGCTAGAAGGTTTTATCAATATATATTTATAATTAGCTAACACTGTGTTACCATTGAGCCTTGACTGAATTAAAATAAAAATATGAGTAAAACCCCTTATAGTTTAGCTCTTGTTTTGAAAGAAATGGAATTTCTGTTCATTTAGTCTCTCATAACTTTTTGAATTTACAGGATATTTATTTCGAGCTTTCATATAAGTAGCTCAATACTATTGACTATTAAATTATACAAATGGAATTTTTAAAAGCTTGCATGTACGCAGTTAAAAATTATTAAGGAAAAATGGTCATATTTCGTAAGCTATTTAACATTTTTGCATTGTGATTGCAGTATGCAGTGTATAGTATATTACGCCAAGTGTCCTCAAAATAACTTTTCACTGGGTCTAATACCCTGCGTGTTATAATTTAAAAAGTGGGATTTTTTTTTTTTTTTTACAATTTTTTAAGAAATCATTATATTTTCCTTAATATATGTGCTAGTCTCATAAAAATTTATACAATAAGAATTCTAATAATCCTGTGTGACAGGCAAAACGCATTTTAAGCACTAATTTTTACAGGGTGATCTAAAACACTTTAACTTGTGTTTAATTTTTTACTAGTCTTGTTTTCCTCTTCAGGACAGAACTTTTGTTGAAATGTATGAGGTATAACAGGTTCTTCATACACCCAAAGTTCCAAGATAATTCCTTAAGATGCTTTCTACTATTTGACGAAACGTCTAAGTTCGAAAATGTCCAAATACTTAGGTAGATAGTGTGTGTATATATATATATATATATATATATATATATATATATATATATATATATATATATATATATAATTTTCAACAAAAAGCTTGCAAAAATTTTCTAAACTTGGTAATGTAGTTCTAAGCTTAATCTTTTCTTAATATATTTAATGCAGAATTTTTGTCTCCTTTTCTAATCAACACGACTTGTACATGATATAAATACATAGGAAAAGAATCCACTGAGAGATCAGAAATACGGTCAATTTTCGTACCTTACTTCCTGAAATATTTTCCAGTTTTCCTTTGAAGTTTATTTATATCTTTTCGTGAAAAAAGTATCTAAATTTGTAACCAAGAAATAAAGTTTTTTTTTTTTTTAGTTATTATTTTTGTTATTATCATTATTATTATTATTATTATTATTATTATTATTGTATGTGTATGTGTGTGTAAGCTAGATGTAAAATGTAAAATTTCTAACGTATTTTATTTTCCTTCATGTACTATGACTTTTATTATTTTAGGCTTATTATAAAATTCTAAATTTTTTCATCGTATTTCAAAACCCAGGTAATATAAGAGCCACTTCTGTATCATTAATGTCTCTCTTTTTTTCTGTACTTTATTATTATTATTATTATTATTATTATTATTTTAATAAAACTTAAAAGAAAATGCATTATTTGATTCAACAGTTTGGTTATATATTTACTCACGGTTATACATTTGAACAGGTGTGTATGAATTCCTTTGAGCAAAGCTTTTCTATTTTTAAAAATGTTTATTTTTCCGAAAAATATAGTAAACTAAAAAATACATAGAAAATTTCAAATGTTAGTATTTTTAACAAGTTAAAATTATCTATTTTTAGTACAACACTTTTCATGAAAGTTTTTTTTTTTTTTTTTTTTTTTTTAATACTTAAAATACATTTTTGAAAAATTATTCAACCATCACTGGTGTACTTACAGATATTATACTTTCAAATGAATTTTTTCTTTATTTGTTCTTTTGGTACATAGTTAAAAAGATTTTAACTAATTTTTTTAATTAAAAACTATCACATGGTATCACGAAAACTTAATATGTTAAGGAAATCACTTTTAGAATGTCAAATTAAATTTTGAAAAATTGTTATATGAAGAATTTTTTTTATATATATGCTAATTATTTTTTAATACAAGTCTCTCTTTTAGACAATTATTTAACAATTTACTTCATTAGTTCTACATTAAATTTCAATGTTCATCACTGTTTGCATAAATTAATAGGTCTTATGATATTTTTGACACGCACTCATACACAGCAAAAAAGACAAATAAATAAATAAATGATTTAAAATGGCAGAAGATCAATTGGCTTAATGCCACAAACTTCGGAATATAACACTTGTATAATTAATTAGTAATGCACGATAGACGAGGAGAATTATGCACAATCACAAAGAATATAAAAATTTATTTGAGTTTCTATCAAAAATTTTGAATGCAATAACAGGCATTCCTGCCTTAACACGTAAGAATACTTACAGTCTGCAGTGTATATACACACAATTAAAGCTCCATGTTTAAAATGGTTTATTTCTATGTACGCAATATGTTTTATTGTTTAACGTGTAAAATAATATAAGTTTTAAAAAGTACTATAAATATAAGTTTAAAAAAAATACTATAAATTACAAAATACGCAACAATTGTTTCAGTTCAAAATAAATAAGCGCAAACCTTCATCTGTCGAAAAAAAATTATTCACGATCGCAACGGAAAAGTGTATACAATTTTGTCTGATGAAGGGTCACGTTCAATTATATCAATCCGATTCAATTGGTGCGTCGTTTAAAACACTTATTCTGATTGCTTACAAAGTACCTTTTTCAGCATTTAACAATAATTTTCAGTTGCATTATACTGTAACTTACACGCTGTCGAATGCCAATTATAATAGAGTTATGCACAAAAAGTGGCTTGAAGTTGTAAATATATAATAACAATCTCCGAACCATAGTGTAAAACCTTACTATTTATTCAAGAAAAAACAAAACTCATGATCTGTTAAAATGATGTTATTCAAATAATAAAGAACTTGACAACATTTTGTGCTTTTTGCTAAATGTCGTAAATTTTCACTGATAATAAATTATTCTCTTTCTGCCAGTAATTTTTTGACTGTCGCTAGAAGAGAATTGACTAAAAATTCTTACTTTAAAGACTTTTTTTTTTTTTTTTTTTTTTTTAACACCTTAAGATTATTAGAAATCGGGTAAAGGATGTCATTTTATTTTCAAATTTTATGCTCTAACTATTAAATACACTTTTTAATGTCATAGAATTTTTAAATTGTATAATTTATTTTCAAACTTTTCAAACAGACGAAAAGATTATTTTCGTTTAAACCTTTTGAATAATTAAGTCCTTCCTCGTTTTTATGTTGTAATTAAATCTCCTTCACTCTTCACAATTTCCAGTTTTTTTTTTTTTTTTTTTTTTTTTTTTTCAGTTTCCATGTTTGAGAGCACAGGTGTGTCACGTACAATGTGGCATTTTTGAATTTTTTATCGTTCTTTATACTTGACATAACAGCTAGTCATTATATTCTTGTATTATTTCGTTGTTAAATGTTAATTTTCTCAAACACAAATGATGGCTGTTGTTCAACTCAGTGTGTTAAAATAATGACAAAAAGAAAATTACAAGTAAAATAAAACACTTATTTATTTATTTTTTTAAAGTAATATGTTCTGGCCATTACATTTTTTTTTCTACATCATTTTACATAATTACACCAAATAGCGATTAAAGGCACAAAAATATAATCAACATATCTTCAACAATAAAAATTGGAATATGATATTTTGTAAAACTAATAAAAACTGAGTTACAACCCTCTGAAAAATTGCAGAAACTTATTAATAAGTACGTCACATGTTGACCAATATATAATTAAATATCAATTAAATCAGCATATTCCATCAAATAAGAAAAAATCAGCCCAATTAAATCAGCATAATTTTTCCAACTATCAAAATAACATATTAAACTTCGTCATAGAAGCTGAGATATTGTCTTCCCTAAACGGAAAAGCTATATCTCAGTTTCTATGATAAAACTTCCACATAACAGCGCCACCTGTTGACCGATGGGCATCGAAAATAAATTGCCGTTGCTTTTGATTATGGCCTTCTCAAATCAAATTTTGTTTCTTTCATGCAATAAAAGCTGATATATACTGAACATATATTCCGTTATATATGCTACTTTTCTTGACATGGAGGGAAATCACAGCATAGCAATACACATTTTCACCAGTATATGTTCAAAATTAATTACCACCAATTTATCTACAAAATCTAACTCAATATAAAGTTTTGAAAAATTCCTTCCATTGTCAGATTCATTGCACACAAAGTTTACACACATACTGCAAACACAAAGACAAATCTGCCACTAAAAATGACAACGTTACACAAATATTACACAACTAAAAAGCAGCTGGTCGTTTCAGATCGTTTCAGAGGAAAGTCATTATAGAATCTATGAAATATTTCGTAAATTAATTTTTAACAATAAATGCTGCTTAAATAAAGAATAATTAATTTTTTATTTAAGGTTTTTCTTTACCTTCTGTAAATTTGAAATGGCATAATTTATAAAGAATAGTTACAGTATATTTATTAATTACTTTAACTAAATTATTTTCCTTTTAAATCTAAATTTATAGCCCTTAAAAGGGGGGGGGGGAAAGGAACTAATACTTTTTAGTATTTAGTGAAAATACTTTAAAAAAAAAACTTAAATTAATTTGAGTTAATTGTTTAATCATGTTATTCTTCACTGAAGAAGAAGTCTTCTTTTAAATGCTCCCCTGTGAATATGATTTAAATAATAAATCTGTTTCAAAAATGTATGTATATATATATATATATATAGTAATAAATAGCTTTTATTTAAAAAAAAAAAGAAAAAGAAGAAGAAAATAATTGTTTTATTTATTCTTTCCGCTTCGTCTTCTTTTTACTTTCTCTTACCCATAAGGTAGAGAAAGTATTGTTTTAGGGACAAATTTGCGAACGTGAGTTTTTGCTATGTTTACACGTTTTGAGGTCCCCAAAATCCGAAAATCATGTTTTCAACGAATGGTCTGTGAGTCTGCCCATCTGTGTGAGTGTATCTGTGTGAGTGTACTGTGTGAGTATCAGCATAGCTCAACAACAAACAGAAGCAGAAAGTCCAAACATGGTATTCTAAATGTATATAATATAGGGATGCTAAGTTTTTCATTGAGATGTAGCAAATGGTTCGTGTACAGGGACACCCAAGAGAATTCAAATACATTACGTCTATGGGAGAAATTGCAGGTAAGACGAGTTTAAGTTCTATAGACTGCACTAAACCAAATGAAACGATTATATATATTATGCGTAAAAACATGTCTCATGTAGAATATAGTAGGGGAATCATTCACTGTTCGTTTACAGGGCTACACAAAACAACTAGATAAAGGTGCGACAATAGTTGCACACTGATGAAAGTGTATTTCAGGCTGGGTCATGTATTATTACTATAAGATTTTATTTAGGTGCACCATGTGGTCTGTATATAATCTTCGAAAGATGTACAGGGCGGCAAATATTTAAGCTATAACATTCTTTTTTGTTGTTAGTGGATGTGCTTTACTAATAATATTTTACCATTTCCAGGAAAGCTGTTCGGGAATTGAAATGAATTCCTCACAGAGATATGGTAAATAATGTATGTTTTTAAGCTAAATATTCATCGCTTGTTTTTTGTATATTTACACGTTTTGAGCTTCCTGATTACCGTAGTCAAGTTTTTAATGTTTGATCTTTGTCTGTGCCTCCTAGAGTGACTTAAAAACGAATAATTTTAGGAGATCCAAATGCTGTATTTTGAAGTTAATATAAGTTTGTTGTTGGAAAAGTTTGATCAAAATTGATAAGTTTCAAGGAATGGTGCGTGTGAAAATTGTCTGAATAATTTTAAGTGAATTTTTAATAACAGATTTAAATTCTATATAAATGTAGGTGAATTAATGAAACGGGGCAAACCGCGTTTCATTAATACACCAGGGGCGGTAACCACTTCAGTCGCAGGGGCGGTAGTTTCCATCACACAGAATTAATTATCATATAAAACTCTTCTGAAGCCCAATTTGAATTGTTTAACATAGGTTTACGTAACAGTACTCCTTATCTTACCGCTTAATTTCCAACCAGTATTTATAGTATTAAATTTCAGGGTAAGAGAAAGTCGTGTGAGTGACAAACCAGATTATTTACTTCCATATACAAAGTATAAGAAAGTATAGTAATCCCGATTTGCGAAATGGATTTTGTATTTCACATTGCTCGAAGATGATCGCAGGATGTTGCAAATTTATACGTGTGACTGTCATGATGTCTAGTTGTACACCTGCAAGTGTCGTCTTAACACGAGCTCTCGTTTTAGAGATATTAACGACTTTACACGATTTTTTGTGACGTCTGTAAGTGTGTATGTGAGTGTGTATCTCGTATAACTCAAAAACGGTTAGGCGTAGAAAGTTGCGAATTGGTACATAGGTTTTTTATAACACCTAGTTGTGCACCTCTCATTTTGAACTTCGTGTGATTTTTCATTTTTGAGTTAATTAGGAAAATTAGGTTCATAATGACCAGAAATACAAAGGTATTGTCCATAATGTATCAAAAAACGGTAATAACTCAAAAACGGTTTGCACAAATCTTGCAATCGATTTTTAACTGACTTCCCGAATAGCTAGGCATTTGAAACTTTCAGAAAATCTGAAAACACGATGACAATGCATTTTTTAAATATTTTTAGCAAATTGTTTCGGGTCACTGCTGCCTTCGGCAGCGTTTATATGGTTCAACAGAAAATTTATTTAACTAACTTCCCGACTAGCTAGACATTTGAAACTTTCAGAATAGTTCTGAACACGGTGAAAATGCATTTTTTAAATACTTTTAGCCAACTGTTTCGGTATATAGGTAGTGTAGTATAACTCATAAACCCTATTAAAAATGCAAGTACTTATTATTTGTTCTCTCTTTCAATCTTTTATATTTTGAATATTGGTTTATTCGTTTTTATTTTATAGCTAAAAGTTATTATCGGCTTGTTAAACGAAGTAGAAAATTTATGTTTTGTAGAGAAAATCAATTCTTCCTAACGTACAGGCTACTGTTTCAAAAGTAATTTGTTGCTGCCTTCTTCAAATAGGAAAAGGAAGCATGAAAACTCTTTGAAGTCTATAACTTTTAAGTTATTTCTGGTGATATAGTATATTTTCCATTATCCGTGGAATTGGATTAGTTCAGCAAATGCGAAGTGCATACCACAGATAATCCGTAATATAGCTAAAAAAAGGACAAAAATCAACATAAAAATGTTTTAGAACATTGTTTTTTTTTTTTTTTTTTTTTTTTTTTTTTTAACAGGAAGAGACCTACACAAAAACTTATGACTTTACAAAGTTTTTTTCTTCTTTTACTTGCATTTTTGTTGCTTTACTATTAAAAAAAAAAATGTCGGTTAACCTTTTTCAAGAAAATACCCATGTCAAAGAATTTAATTTTTAATATTTGTAACGATTTTTTTTTAATCATTTTGTCAAAATTTGATGCGTCATCTAGCTTCTCCACGCATTAAATGAGTTCGAGGTTGTATATAAGAATCGCAGCATGGCTTTCTTGTTTCTCAATTTCATCCTCTTCCATACTATTCGCCCAAATGTAGATATTTAAAAGAAAGTAGCTTAATAAAGCTATTTATCTTGTTTACGCATTAGTTGTAGTAACTCCTCTTTAAAAGCATTCTGAATCGAAAAATATTTATATAAATTGATTAAATTTTATTAAAACCCCGCGTATATGAAATTTAAAATGCGTTTATAGATTAACTAAATATTTTTTAGATTTGTTAATTGAAAATCTCAATAATATCCTTCCATTTAGAGAAAAGATGCAAATATTTAAATGAAAATATGTAAATATCAATAAGACTTTATTTAATTTAGGAAAGAGTTATCTTCTTTCAATTTCTGAAATCCTCCCATGTGGGTTTAGATATTTATCTCGGTTTTCTTTAATGGAATTAAATTTGATCGGAAAATAATTCTGTTTAGTTAGAAAATTGAAGTAATTAAACCAAATGCATGAATTAATATATTTAACTGAAAATCTATTAAGATTTTCATGCGCAGAATTCTCTAATAATAAGGATATGAAAATCGATACAGAATTATTTTCAAAACTTAATTTTCTCAAACGAATGCTGTTTGTTAAGTTAAAAGACTAATATTTTGAAAATATGGTTAACGAATAATTTTTTAATCTATTATTTAATATAAATTTTTTATATTATTATTATTTTATGATGGTGTCTAAATTGCAATATTTATAATCTTTTTTTTTTTTTTTTTTTTTTTTTTGTTTGTGTGTGTGTGTGTGTGTGTGTGTGTGTGATATGTGATCTAAGTAGAATTAATAAAGGAATTATTGAACGCAGATTGAAATGATGAATTTGACAGCGTAATCGTTTCTTTATTGCCGAAAGTTATTTGAAAATTAATAAAAACGTCAATTGAGATCATAAAGCAAAATGAAAAATCATGGATTATTGTTTAATTTAATTTATAAACGTATTTTTACTGAATAAGAGTGACAATAATTGAATAAATTTAAAATGAAAGGGAAAATATAAGCAATATTTAAAAACATTAATTTAAACATTAACCTACTTTTACTGTGTGTAATGTTCTTTTAAATACAGGAAAACAACATATATGTGTGTGGGGGAGGGGGGGGGGGCGAGGATTCCAATTAAATAAGTGCATATAATCTATAGGAATTCATCTTTCTTCATCTTATTTATATATATATATATATATATATATATATATATATATATCAATATTTGTAATTTATATATATTTATATTTCAACAAGCGAGCTATATATTATTATTTTTATCATTATTATTATTATAAGTCGTAGTACTATTAGTGGTGGTGGGGGTAGAAGTAGTACGCAGTAGTAGTACTTGATGAATGAAAGAAGGTGATGCATTCGTATGCAGATAGAAAAAAAAAATTTTTTCTTTTTTCAATTTTTAAAAAATATATCTCTTAGATTGCGCAGGTTTGCAAAGACTTTAAAAAATTCTATGAGATTACACCATTCCTGTATGAGAATATTTTAAATTAACGGAAAACTACGGGCGCTAAAATATTGTTGAAGTTCAAAATCAAATTGTCGTTAAATTATGTAAATGGGATTTAACCCTTTCACGCCCAAGGGAAATATTTTTCCCTTCTACAAAAATCGTTATCGATTGTTCAACTATTATTGAATCGATATTTTTTTTACTGAATGTCAAAAAAAAACGTATGTCCAAGGCAGCAAATGTGTTTCTGGACGAATAAAAAAAAACGTATAGAAAATAGGACACATAGTAAATGTGTTATGTGCAATGTCCACTTGTGCTTCACAAGTAAACGAAATTGTTTCGTAGAATACCATAACTAGCTATTTATTTTACTTTTCTGATAATTTTTATATTACAAAGCAATAAATTTGTATTACAAAGCAATAAATAAAATACCAATATAATAAACCTAACTCTTCGTTTATTTACTTTTATGGTCCATAGGGAAAATATTTCCCATGAAATTATAGGAAACCTATACACCCTGCTATGTTTTTCTGGTAATATTCTCTTACTTTGCACCCACAATAGCTAAAATATTGTGTTGTATTGGCATATTTAGTCTTGAAAATCTTATGGTTCTGAAAGGGTTAAAGAAAATCCCGCTGTATCTACAACTGCTCAAAACCACCCAAAAACTTGCCCATTCTATCAGATCTGTCATATCAATGAACTCTTTCAATGTTTGATTTACATTAAATTACTTAAACTGATGTTTGAAGAAGTAGACATTCAATTTATTTCTTTCAAATAAATAAAATAGTGGATTGTACTGTCTGCGATCCATTACTAGCTGCGTATATGAACAATCTCATGATGTAAATTTAATAAAAAAGCACCACAAAACTGGCGTTGTAAAAAATATTACTTACAAACTTTGAATAAACACCATAAAATGCAATAAACTCGCAACAATTGTTTCGGGTCGAAAAAACACACTACCCTTCATCAGGCGAATAAAGTAAGCACGAGTGCTGCAGTCAAAGCGGCAACGCACAAAATCGTTTAAAATGAAAAGAAAAACTTTATAAAGTAGAAAGTAAATAAAACTACTGGTGTCAGTAGAATTGTACAAGAAAACAAGAAAATAAATAAATGAGTGAGATTAAACATATAACAATCTAAGGAAATCAAAAATTAAACGAAAATCTAAGTTACGTGAGTAATTTCCAAGCATCAGAAAAGAATGGAGTGGAGGAAGTATCATTAACAAGATTTATCGAATTTTTAAATATGTAAAATGCTCGAATTTTTAAATATGTAAAATTTCCCATTCCCACCGAAAACCGTTCTGGAATTTATTTAATTCCGTGTTCGTCCTGCAACTTAGGTTATATTGGTCAAACTAGAAGGCGTTTGAAATACAGAATAAATGAGCACCGTCGGAATGTTCGTAATGAAGAGATTACCAAATCTTCTATTGCTTCCCACTGCTGGTCTCAAGGTCATCGTTTTGATTTTTCCAAAACTAACATAATTTCATCTCCTGTCTGTTCCTCCCATTTGCATATTCATGAAGCATTTTACATATTTAAAAATTCGATAAATCTTGTTTTCCACTTCTTCCACTCCATTCTTCTCTGATGCTTGGAAATTACGCACGTAACTTAGATTTTCGTTTAATTTTTGATTTCCTTAGATTGTTATATGTTTAATCTCACTCATTTATTTATTTTCTTGTTTTCTTGTACAATTCTACTGACACACCAGTAGTTTTATTTACTTTCTACTTTATAAAGTTTTTCTTTTCATTTTAAACGATTTTGTGCGTTGGCGCTTTGAATGCAGCACTCGCGCTTACTTTATTCGCCTGATGAAGGGTCGTGTGTTTTTTCGACCCGAAACAATTGTTGCAAGTTTATTGCATTTTATGGTGTTTATTCAAAGTTAAGATCTTTAATCTCAATATGCAAGATCTACCTATCTTCCTGCGAGCTTTATTCCTCTAGCGTGTACAAAGACACGGTGAATTCAATTAACAGATCGTTGCTCCTTCTGATTCTTTTACGTTTGTTACTGACACTTTACTTCTTTCTTTTAATTTCGCAAATTGATTTTGAGTTTAAAAATATTTGTTTAACCTTCTGAAAATCATTTTCAATTGAAATCATTAAATGCATTCAGTTGCTATATCTTCTGATCTCTAAATTGGTGATGCGATATTTCACAAACGAAAAATATGATGATGCAACGATGATGGGACAAACTTTGAGGGGAGGTAGGACACATCATTAGGACTCAGAATTGTACCCATGTCCTCAAACGTCATTTTAACGCTTTACGGACAATGTATTTTCTGGGGGTTTTATCAGAAAGCTCCACTTACTGCCATTGCTTGTGAATGGTGCACTATTTAACAGAAAGATTATGTCTTTTACTGTTAATCTTGCAAAATACATGATAAAAATGTTGGTTTCGAATACTTCACATTGATCGAATAAATGCTTATATAATTTTTTAGATGTGCTGTAACACACGAAAAGTAAAATTTACGCAGTATGCGGAGTTTTCAAATACATCGCGAAGTGTTCCTTTGCAGTAATATTGACAATAAACGCTTAAAATTGCAATTTCCAGTAATACAACTAAGCAAAATTGGGGTGATTGGGTGGTAATGCTGAAGGTAGAGAGCTTTAGTAGACCTAGTCATTCTTTATCTGCATCTGCTGTGAAGTATAATTTTAAACTGTGTTTTTCGACGGTGATGGGAGATTTTACTTATAATGAAAAAGTAGACATGCATCTAATGTACGGTGCTGCTAATGGGAACAGTAGAGCAGCGCTACGACTGTATCAAAAACGATTTTGAAACAGGCGCATGCCGAATCACAAAATGTTTGAACGGTTGCATTGAAACCTTTGTGAAAATGGTACATTTCTCGCTAATTCTGACGCAACGACTGGAACAAGAACTGCTCGACATCCAGACATGGAAGAAACCATTCTAAACATTGTGGATGAAACACCCGACACAAGTACACAAGCACGTCATGTACATGCGAGTCAGTCCACTGTTTGGAGAGTCTTACATGAAGAACATGTACACCTATTCTATATTCAGAAAGTCCAAGCATTGCAAGTAAGGGATTACCATAGGCGCGTAGAATTCTACCAATGGTTCTTGCAACAGTGTGCGTTGCAGCAGGATTTTCCAACTTCTGTTCTGTTCTCAGATGAAGCAATTTTTACACAGGAAGGTGTTTTCAATGTGCACAATACTCATCTGTGGACAACAAAAAATTCACACGCTATACGCCCCTATTCATTCCAAAAACGTTTCTCTGTTAATGTTTGGGCAGTTATTGTGAACGATTACCTCATAGGCCTCTTTTACCAACGCAGCTCAATGGCTCACGTTATGCTATTTTTCTAAAAGAGGTTTTGCCAGAATTGCTGCAAGATGTTCCAGTTGTCATGCTCAACCAAAAGTGGTTTCAGTATGATGGTGCGCCAGCACATTTCGATATGTAAGTGCGCAATTACCTGGATGCCAGCTTTGCAGGGTGATGGATGAACGGGGCGGGGCAGGCCAGTCCGGTGGCCACCCGATCCTCAGATTTATCGAGCATCGATTTCTTCTTATGGGGGCATCTGAAGGCCATCAGTTACATTGCGGCTGAAAAAGTGTGCGAAACACCAAGCATTTTTGGAGCTGTTCGCCAATCCACATCAAAATCGCATTATGGCTGGTGGACGCAATTTTGAACACTTACTGTAAATATTGATGCAAAGAAGCACTTTGTTTTTACTATTTGTTTTTATACGTTTTTACTATTTGTTTTTATACGTTTTTACTTTCGTTTTTTGCACAATATTTTTCATTTCATATTTAATTTTTTGTGTTATGCCTATGCAAAAGACGTATGCTTTAGTAAACTGTTGAACCTCTTAACGTTTGTTCCCTGACCGTAGAAGTATTCGTATCTGAAACTCCACCTCCGTTGTAACTTTTAAATTCTGTGTGTTACAGTATATCTAAAAAATATTCACAATATTAATATTTATTTAAGCAATGTGCATTTTTCGGAAACAAAATTTTTATTATTTATGGCCTTTTGTGTGATACAAAAGGCAATTCACCCAAAGCTTGGACAAATTTTTTTTTTTTTTTTATTTAATTTAATTTAATATTTATTTATTTATTTATTTATTTTCTTTAAATAAATTGTAACAAAAAGGATAGCCACTTCGGGAAATGGACACCATGAAGTGGAAAAGTAAAAAAAAAAAAAAAAAAAAAAAAAAAATGAAGCGATGAATATTTTGCAAAATCATAATTATCTAAAACATTTCACGCTGGTATTAGAATTGTGGTGCTCAAATTCATAAAAGCGAAAAATTATTTACCATTGGCTTTTAGAACATTATATTGAAAATAATTTTTCCTGAGAAAGATACTGTAAGTGATGAATACCATGGTATGAAGGATGGTATGATAGATTTTCAAAATTGTCATAATTATGCTCAAGAAAATCAATTTATAATACCAGATTCATTCTTCCACACACGATACAATTTAAATGTTTCAATTGGAGGGATTTGCAATAGATTGATGAAGCTTTAAAATAATTTAAGAAACGCTTCATACTAGAAAATCATGTAATATGAACTGCTTAGATATCTTGATATAATTCCTGCACCTCGATAAGCGAAAATGATTTTCCATGATGATGAAATCCCTGAAGTGTCTTTACGAGTTGTCTGATTGAGCAGTATTCACAAAAAGGCCAAAATCTTGCTGGCTTTTTTCACCAGATTACTCTCTAATATATTTCTTATTGTATTTAAATATTTTAAACAAGAGATTTTCAAATCATAAATTATTATTTTGAAAATTTTGAACAGCCTGCTATGACGTAGCAAATGAAAAGCTAAAGAATAAACTTTTGCTATAATTTACCGTGTCTTCAGTTTATAAACGGGCACAAACATTCAACACATGCGGGGACAAAATTTAAACAGTGACTGTGAATTAGACAGGCATAGTCTATGTGTCCGCCATCACCACAAATTACAGTGTTCAAGCGAGTTTTCACTGCTAACTGCATCTTCAGTCAGTGGTTCTTAGCTGAAGAAAAAAAATCTTTACCAATAACGCTGTTATCCACCAAGTTAGCACCGCAATTAAAACTTCATGTATGCACAAGTAGGGGGCAAAATAAGAAATAAGCTGTGTTAATCGTAAAATCGTGCAATTTATATTACTCTGATTTGCATATTTTTTGTTACATGTTCATGCAGCGCCCTCTTTCGACGAAAAATTTAACTTTTTTCTTTTCCATACATATAGGGTCAGGTGGGGTTATTATTAGCAGTTATTGCATTTTTCAAGTTCGTAATTTTTTTTATTCTTTTTCTTATGAAAATAATTTTGTTTAAAATAATTAGGGGGTAACCCTTCAAGAACATCCCATTAAATTTTTACTTCTCTAGGCTTCTTTATTTGAAATAAATGGTGGTAGTTATAATTATGACCAGCGCTAGGAAAATTCATTTTCTCTTTATACTGATTAATATAAATTTTGCCGTGGGCATTGACACCACAACTGTTGTTTTGATTTGGTCTTAAAGTATTTCTAACTAGGCGTAATTCTAATATTTGTTGTTCGGAAAATATCCTTGTGGTTAAATACAAAATTATACAAAATGAATAATTTCTATTTGTTAAATCAAATTAAACTAAACGACAGCAAGCACTAAAAATGTTGTAGATTATTTTAACAAGCCAAAGTAATTGTCTACGACTCTTCACAAACACCAACGGTTTCTGAAAAATAAAACGTACATTAACAATCATTTGTAACTCGTCTCTATTTGTTTTCAAAAAGCAAAACATATGTGAAATAGTTTTTGGAAACACATAAAGACAAAGCAGATGAGTTACTTTTTAAATCTAGATTCATCCATGTTGGGGAGCTTTTCATCGGTACTTAATTTCTTTTCCTGATATACAGATTGCAATTTCTGGTACAAATAATAAATTATTTTAGGGGTTTATTTGTTTTTGATATTGTTTGCAGATTATATGCTTCCTTTAATAAAAAATAATCTTTAAAACACATACTGTTACTATGTTACTACACTGTGGTCATAATTGCTCCACTTGGGGGGTAATTATGGTTAGGAAAAACATCGAGGTAATTAATATATATATATATATATATATATAAAGGACAGATATCATAATAAATTTTAACATTAAAATTTTATCATTTAATTGATATATGTTAATACCAACACTACAAAAATAAAACTGATTTTAACACAGTATAAAACTAGCACAGAAATGTTACGATTCATATTTAGATCCAATAAGAGACAAAACCAATTTAAATTACTTACGCCCACATGAGTAAAAAGGACATTAAACATAGTATAAAAACTTGCACAGAAATGATGCGATTCATATTTAGATCCAATAAGAGACAAAACCAATTTAAATTACTTACACCCACATGAGTAAAAAAGACAATTAAACATACTGACGGAGAAAATTGATGAAGGATATCATTAAATTTATTAAAAGGGATTCAGGAATTAAGAATTCAGTTAAAAAGTATGGGGAAAAAAAGACCACAGGAATAATAATTGGATTAAAAAGTGCTTAAAAATAGAAGTATATTATATCATCAGTGAGCATGTACTTCCTTAAAGCAGAGAAAGCTGCAATATTTCGTAAAACAATATAGCTAACCATAGCAAAAATATTGTTCATGCTCCAATCTTGCAACAAAACCATTTTGAATGAGAAATGAAAAAAAATATATATATATTAAATCAAACCATCAAGGAAACCAAAGAGAAAAATGGAAAAATCAGAGTAACCACATGCCAAGCTATCACACAACACCGAGCGTAACATGTTGCCATCATAACAATGAAATTAAAAATTATATTCAGTTCTGCTAGAAATGTTAAAAGTATATCAGAGATATCTAAATGCCGTACTTGCATGCTTTTTAACCGACTTCAAAAAAGAAGGAAGGTTCTCAATTCAAACCGTATGTTTTTTTTTTTTTTTTTTTTTTTTATGTTTGTTAGCTCATAACTTCTGAACGGATGCACCGATTTTGATACTTTTTGTTTTGTTGAAAAGGTCTTGGTCTAAAATAGGTCCCATTACAATATCTTTACGATCTAAAAAAAATATAGGGTGCCCAAAAAATCAGTCCCAACTCTTTTAACTGCTAAACGGCTGCAGCTATAGTGATAAAAATGGTATGTAAGTATAGCAAAGTGGCCATGCAGTATAAGGTTAAACCGCTTGCAGCGCCACCTGGTGGAAGATAGCGGAGTTAGTGTTCCTATCTCGAAAACTGTTCTAAAGAAAAAGCGAATTACAAAGCTGAAGAGTATCACCGATTTAGTACAAAAAGATAGTTTAGACATTCATGCTAACGTTCCTATCTCGGAAACGGTTCAAGACAGGGGGGAAATGTGAATTATAAAATTGCAGAGCATCATCGATTTAGTACGAAAAGATAGTTTTGACATTGATGCTAAAAATACAAGGCTAAAAACGTGCAGTTTTTGTTCGCAATTTCTTACACTATACACACTTTTGCTGCATTGCTCACGTTGTAACGTAGCTGGTGAGATATACGCTATATAGTTCAAAATACGGTTACTTGATACTTTTTGTTTTCTTGTAGAGATCTTGGTCTAAAGTAGGTCCCATTATAACATCTTTACAATCTAAAGAAAATAAAGCGCCATCTGGTGAAAATCAGTGGAATTAGCGCTCCTATCTCAAAATCGGTTCAAGATGGGAGAAAAGTAAATTACGAAGTTTTATAGCTTCATCGATTTACTACGAAAAGACAGTTTTTAGACAATATTGCTGAAAATAGAACACTTAAAACGTGCAGTTGTTTGTTCGCAATTTCCTACACTGTGCACACTTGAACTACGTTGCACAATTTGCAGCGTAGCGGATGACACGTACACACTGTGGTTCAAAGTACTGTTACTGTAAGCGGTCACATCGATTAGCGCAAAATAGTTTTCAACCAACTTCCGAAAGTAGGGTGTTCTTAATTCGAGCTATGTGTTGTTGTTGGTGTTTGTAAGCTTATAACTTCGTAAGAGATGCTGTAATTAACCGACTTCAAAAAGGAGGAGGTTCTCAATTCAAAGCGTATGTTTTTTTTTTTTTTTTTTTTTGTTAGTTCGTAACTTCTGAATGGATGATCCGATTTTGATACTTTTTCTTTATTGTAAAGTTCTTGGTCTGAAATAGGTCCCATTGTGAGATCTTTACGATAAAAAAAAATACAGGGTGCCCAAAAAAGTCAGTCCCGACATTTTTAACTGCTGAACAGCTGCAGCTATAGTCATAAAAGTGGTATGTAGGTATAGTAAAGTGGACATGTGCTACGCGATTCAACCGCATAAAGCGCCACCTGGTGGCAAAGAGTGGAGTTAGCGATCCTATCTCGGAAACGTTTCAAGACAGGGGAAAAAAGTGAATTATAAAATTGCAGAGCATCATCGATGTAGTACGCAAAGATAGTTTAGACATTAATGCTAGAAACAGAACGCTTAAAACGTGCATTTGTTTGTTCACAATTTCCTATTTTTGTGCACGCTTGAACGACATTGCATATGTTGTAGCGTAGCGGGTGACATTTATGCTATGTAAAATTCAAAGTATGGTTATTGTAAGCGGTCACATCGATTAGACGTTTTAAACCGACTTCATAAAGGAAGAGGCTCTCAATACAAACCATGTTTCTCGTTGGTGTTGTTGAAATTTGTTAGCTTATAACTTCGTAAGAGATGATTTAATTTTAATACATTTTTTGTTGTCGTAATGATCTTGGCCTGAAATAGGATTCATTATGATTGCATTAAGATATAAACAAATTACAGGTTACTCACAAAAGTCTGTTCTCACTCTAACTGCTGAACGCATGCAGCTACACTAGTAAAAGCACTATGTAAGTATCGATGTTGAAACTTCTGTCCGTCAGCTGCAATGCATATTTTGCTCTTTGTTTGAACTTTACGCTGCGCAGTTTCCTGCGCAGCGAGTGACACGTATTCACTGTAAAGTTCAATATATATGCCTAACAGAATTTTCGATTACGAACACAGCGTATCCGTTCTTTACATTTCTAAAGACTTTTTAATTTAACGCATGTTCGTTCAGTAGATAGTTTTTTGCTCATATCCCATAAAGGCAAGAAAACCATCATTTGATAAAAATCAACCTAAAAGTAACTTGACTAGAATAAAACTGGCATAACTGTCTCTCGAGTGGATAACTTTCTAGATGGAGATGTAACTTTTTTGTTCACATTGGGTGCGTTTCATATATTTTTCAGTGACATAAACCCTTTTTTGAGTTTTGCCACTTTTCTTCGGGGTTGTGATTTGTGAAACTGCCGTCGAAGATCTTTTGATGTTCCGCTAATAAATAAATTTTCACTGAAAAGAAAAAAAATATTTTTGTAAAAAAATAGAACCGACTTCAAAAAGTAACTACAATCTAAACAACTTTTAAAAAAAATAAAAAAAAGGTATAAAACTGTAATATGGGCCTAAAAGTATAAAATAATTTCCTTCGCCAAACAACCTATAACACTACAATTAATCATAACTTTTGAAGTCGGCGCAAAATTAAATAAAAACTAGTTGGCATAGGTAGACTCTGCTCAGTTCCCCATCATATTTATGTTCTCAGAAATTTCTAGTGCGAGACATATTACTAGTGGATCTACAGATCAGGAGCCTCAACGTCCTATTTGCATCAGACATTATTCAATAGGTCATTTTTATTTATTCCTTATTATACAATAGTATATATTGATTCGATCGACTTATTACCAAAATCAAATACATTCCTGAGGGGGGCGGCAGCCCCCCTCAACCCCCCGTTGTATCTCTCTTTGTATACCTATTTGTATATGATATAAAGTGTTACGAAATTGTAAATAATTGCATTTATTTTTGTATAAATTCTTTCAAAGAGGTTTAGTAAGTTGATAAAATGCTAATTTTGTGCCTTTATAGTCGTTTTAGCGTTAAAATAGCCAAATTCTCCTTTAAAAACGCATTAAAAAGCTCCTATAAGGGAAGAAATAAATTTGGCGCCAAATTTGGCGACTATTTCCCTCCTTGGCGATTTTTTTTGGCGATCTTGGCGAGAATATCCTTGGGATATACCAAATATGGAAGCTCTAATCTCATTGGCTGATGTGATACGAGAATTTTCCAGAACAGTCTGTTTTCGATAGAAAAGTATAAAAGGAGCATTATTTTCGCCAAGGCGGTCAGTCTCAGATCTATATCAGTTTCGTCAAATGCTTGCTGAATGGGCTCATGAATATGTGTACCAAATGCAAGTCAATAGCGTTATTTTGGGGGCCGCTATCGCGGTACATACAAATTCTTCCCATAGGCCATAATGGTAAAAAAAACTTTGGCGTGTCCCTGTACACGAACTTACAAATGGAATGCACACCGAAAACTATACAGCTAATTTCGTGGGCATCATGAACATGTGTACAAAATTTCAAGTCAATAGCGTGTTTTTTGCGGCCGCTGCCGCATGACAGACAGACAGACAGACGGAATCCAAAATCCTTTTGAGTCTCAACAGAGGGCCTCCATTCACATTTCGGCAAAAATTGGAAGTCAATAGCTTGATTTTTGCGGTGGCTATCGCGGTACATACAGATTCTTCCCATAGGCCCTAATCATAAAAAATCTTTGGCGTGTCCCTGTACACGAACTACAAATGGAATACACACCTAAAACTATACAGCTGATTCCGTTGGGCTCGTGAACACGTGTACCAAATTGCAAGTCAATAGCGTGATTTTTGTGGCCGCTATCGCGGTACATACAAATTCCTCCCATAGGCCGTAATGATAAGAAAAACTTTGGCGTGTCCCTGTACACAAATTACAAATGGAATACACACCTAAAACTATACAGCAGATTTCGCGGGGCACATGAACACGTGTACCAAATTGCAAGTCAATAGCGTGATTTTTGTGGCCGCTATCCTGATACATATAAATTTCTCCCATAGGCCGTAATGATAAGAAAAACTTTGGAGTGTCCCTGTATACGAACTACAAATGGAATACATACCAAAAACTATACAGCTGATTTCGAGGGGCTCATGAACATGTGTACCAAATTTCAAGTAAATAGCGCTTTTTTGGCGGCCGCTATCGCGCGACAGACAGACAGACACAGCCCAAAACCGTTTTGAGTCTCAACAGAGGGCCTCCACTGACGTTTCGGCAATAATGTTAAAAGAAATCAATTTGACCAAAGCTTCATACAGTGACAGAATGAAATCCCCGCCTAATAGGCTATCCACCGTTCATTTCGATATATTTATCTTATTCTAATCTATTAATTTATTTTATCAGGGTCAATTTCGTTGTTTAGTTTTCATGCTACTATTTCCAATGCAATAATCCTCAAACTCATATTTATATGAAAAATTTGCAATTTCGCTATGTTGATAAAATCGTAAATTACGAATAATTTACGAAATTTTCCTATTAGAATATTTGTATTCAATCATGTTCAAACAAATATCATAAACGTAATTTTGAAGTTGTCTAACGTATTTAGGATCCTCAAAATGGAAGTTTATGCTCAATTTTGCTTTATTCTGACATGTTAAATAAATTGTAAATTCCAAATAACTTACGAATTTTTTTAATTGGAAAAATCATAGTCTATGATATCCATGCCAGTATCCTAAATATTATTTCGAAAGTGGTTTGACATCTTTACGATGAAAATATCCCTCAAGATTGACGTTTATGTGAAATTTTGCTCTTATTCAGCCATGTTAAGAAATTCGTAAATTTCCAATAACTTACGAAATCTTTATATTGGAAAATTCATAGTCATTAATATTCATGCCAGTGTCCTAAATAATGTTTCAAAAGTAGTCTGACATCTTTACGATGAAAATATCTCTCAAAATTGACGTTTATGTGAAATTTTCCCCTATACTGCCATGTTAAGAAATTCGTAAATTTCCTGTAACTTGCGAAATTTTCAAAGTAGCATATTTATAGTTACTGATGTTCATTCCGGCATCAAAACTGATATTTTAAAACTGGTCTGACATTTTTACAGTAAAAAGTTTCCATTTAATGCACGTTTAAGTGAATTTTTGTCCTATTCTCCCATGTTAAGAAAATCGTAAATTTCGAATAACTTACGAAGTTTTTAAAATCGAATGTTGCAAATGAAGTCAGTGTCGATAGTAATATTTTAAAACTGATCTGACCTCTCTGCGACAATTTGTTCTTGAGATATCGTGTACACAGACTAACAAACTAACGGACTGACCCACTAACAGACTAACACACTAACAGACTAACAGACTAACAGACTAACAGACACCCTACAGACAGACACCATAGAAATTTTGTCATTTTCGGATTCCCCACACCTGAAAACGTGTAGAAAAGTCAAAAAACCGAGGTCGAAAGTTTTCACGATTACCTAAGTTCCCCATACCTATAGTATGATGGGGAACTAATTAATACCTTTATTCAATACAAAAATCAAATCCTATTCAAAATACACATCTCACATTGTTACTTGCAAAACGCAGCCGAAAACTACTTTGATTCAAGAAAACAAATAAGATTTCGTAAGCATTAAAAGTTGGCGAAGATGCTGGTATCTGACGTCCTTGGTGAAAGAAAAATCGCAAAATTATCTGGCAAGCATATTTAATTTATTTGGGATATCATGATTATTTTGATAAGGTATATCAAGAGAGTTATCAAGAATATGAAACAATACATCGTACAATATATATTATGAAAATATACATCTTGCGTGTATATTGTTGCCTTACGTTTTGATCGCCAAATCCAACAGCCATCAAGGATGATAATTATCAAAGTTATACCAAATTTGCAAAGGAAATTCTAACTTCGTAGAAACATAAATACCACATTGTGAAGAATGTTCACCGTTCTATGTAGATGCTACTAATGGACCAATCATATACAGTGATAAAATAATAAGGGAACCAGGAAAATGGATCATTCGAGACAACAGCATTTGTTGCTACCGATCTAAAGACAAACCTTTAAAAACTAATTAAATTTTATTTAATTTTGCGCCGACTTCAAAAGTTATGATTAATTGTAGTGTTATAGATTGTTTGGCGAAGGAAATTATTTTATACTTTTAGGCGCAATTTACAGTTCCATTTCCTGCCAATTTTCTTTCATTTTTAGTTGTTTGAATAGTAGTTCCTTTTTTGTAGTCGGTTCTATTTTTTTACAAAAAGATTTTATTACAATTTTCATGTAGCAACCTATATTCAAACTAGTTAATTTAAATTTCCGGCAATATTTACTTTTAAATTATGTTTATGTTGGTAACAGACATAGACATAGAACAACGGTTAAATAATTGCCGAAACGTCAGAGGAGGCCCTCTGTTGAGACTCAAAACTTTTTTGGGCTCTGTCTGTGTGCTTGTCTGTCTGTCTGTCGCGCGACAGCGGCCGCAAGAATCTTGTAATTTAGTACACATGTTCATGTGCCTCTCGGAATCAGCTGATGGGAGGAATTTGTATATACCGCGATAGCGGCCACAAAAATCACGCTATTGATTTGCAATTTGGTATACATGAGACCAAAGGAATAAGCTGTATAGTTTTAGGTGGGTATTCCATTTGTAGGTGTGTATTCCATTCGTGTACAGGGACATGCCAAAGTTTTTCTATCATTACAGAATATGAGAAGAATCTGTATGTACCGCGATAGCCACCGCAAAAATCAAGCTATTGACTATACGTCAGTGGAGGCCCTCTGTTGAGTCTCAAAAGGATTTTGGATTCCGTCTGTCCGTCTGTCTGTTTGTCTGTCTTACGATAGTGGCCGCAAAAATCACGCTATTGACTAGAAATTTGGTACACATGTTCATGATCCCCATGAAATTAGCTGTATAGGTTTTGGTGTGCATTCCATTTGTAGTTCGTGTACAGGGACACACCAAAGTTTTTATTATCATTACGGCCTATGGGAAGAATTTGTATGTACCGCGATAGCGGCCCCAAAATCACGCTATTGACTTGCAATTTGGTACACATATTCATGAGCCCAATGGAATTAGCTGTATAGTGTTAGGTGTGTATTCCATTTGTCGTTCGTGTACAGGGACAGGCCAAAGTGTTTCTTATCGTTACGGCCTATGGAAAGAATTTGTATGTACCGCAATAGCGGCAGCAAATATCCGTCGATTGACTTGCAAATTGGCGCACACGTTCCAGCTTTGAATGTAAGTAGCTGTGTAATTTTTATTGCTGTATTGTTTATAAACTTTAAACAGGGACACGCAAAAATTCTTAACAATACGGCGTATGGGGTGAATTTCGGTTAAACGCATTTTAATATCATTACTTTCCAATGAAGAAAATGAAACTAGCGTGCGTGAGTAAGATGCTTAAACTTATATTGTTTGAAAATAATATGTGCTCTTAATTAATGTACTGGACGTTACAAAAAGTGATCTGACAATGTCACGTAGTCATACAAACAATGTTAAATTTGGAACAAATATTAATTTTAAATGCAAAATAAGCTGAATAGTTTTTACTGATGTATACAATGTTTATGGTTTGTTTACAGAGACACACGAAAGAATTTCGTAACTTTAGAGCCTATGGACAAATTTTTATTTAAGCGCGCACTTTAATGCGTTTATGCTGAATTGAACTTAATAAAATTAACATACATTATAAAGATGCTTAAAATCATGTTTACTCTTAAAAAAGGTTATGAATAGACTAAATAATTTATGGGACCACACAAAATAATTCCGAGTATGTACTGTAATCATCCAAATGATGTCGAATTAGTTTTAAAAATTAATGAGTTAAAATTAATTAAGTTTATTCTTATTATTGGCGTGTATAATGACTGTGGATACTTTTCCGGGATACATAAAAGAATTTCGTACAATTACGGTATATAGTCGGTATTTCTTAAAAGTTTATTTTAACATGGTTACACCGCATCAAATATAATGAAATTTTATTAGAGTTTTAAAAGCATGTTTTCCTGTTGAAAATTGTGGGCATAGAATTGGTAATTAGTTTTAAAGTTATGCAAAATATTTCCGATATGCTATGTAATTTTTTTTTTTTTTTGTATGAAATTTGGTTGCTATGAAATTATTTATGAATTTCAGGGAAGTAATACAAGACCGTCGTTGATTAAGAATACGTATTGTTGCGTACTTGGGGGTTCGTAAGTTGTCCGAGAATGAAAGGCGAAACTTGCAAAAATTCAGAGATTTATACACAAAAAGTTCCAGAAAAATACAGATCTATAAACCAAGTATCAGCTTCAATTTAACCAGTAAGCACAGCTTAAAAAATAGCTGTTAACAGCAAAACAACAGTACAAACTGTTTAGCAATAACACATAAAGCAAGTTTCATTCAAAGAGGCTCAAAGCAAAGAAAGCTTTTGATGAATCTGACACAGATCTGAGACTTAACAGAAAACAACAGTAAAAACTATTTAGCAATAACACATAAAGAAAGTTTCATTCAAAGAGGTTCAATGCAAAGCAAGCATTTGGCGAAACTGACACAGATCTGAGACTGACCACCTTGGCGAAAAAATGTTCCTTTTATACTTTTCTATCGAACGCAAACTGTTCTGGAAAATTCTGGTATCTCATCAGAGAATGAGTTTAGAGCTTCCTTATTTGGTATATCCCTAATAAGGATTTTCATGCTAAGGTTGCCAAAAAAATAATCGCCAAGGAGGGAACAGTCACTAAATTTGGCGCCAAATCCTTTTCTCCCCTCATTGGAGAATTTAATGTGCTTTTTAGGTAAAATTAGGCTATTTTAACGCTAAAACGACTAGAAATGCACAAAATTAGTATTTTATCAACTTACTAAACCTCTTTGAAAGAATTTATACAAAAATAAATGCAATTTACAATTCCGTAACACATTATATGATATACAAATAGGTATTCTAAGAGAGATACAGCGATGTGTTGAGGGGTGCGGCAACCCTCCTCAGGAATGTATCTGATTATGGTAACAAGTCGATCGAATCAATATATAAGGAATAAATAAAAATGACCTATTGAATAATGTCTGATGCAAATAGGCGTTGAGGCTCCTGATCTGCAGATCCACTAGTATATTCTAGATTTTATGGTGTACTATTAAAAACATACTACATTAGTATGCTTTTTAAATTTGACCTGTGGTCCATAGTACATGTCATGGACCATTGTACCCCGCGGTCGGGGTACAATGGTCCATTTTGTCAGTTGTTATTAAAAAATTTATATTAAAAGAATTAAACATAATTATTGGTTTTGATAGAGCGCCACATAAGAGCCATTATATAGGTAATATGCACACATATTTTCGACAGCGAGAAATTATTACTTTGCGAGTAAACACCTAAAATTTTCAAAATTGAAAATTTTTATTTTTCCGACTGAGTGAAAATAATGCCTGGACCGGGAGTCGAACCCCGGATCTTTGACTTACAAGTTCAAGGCTCTACCAATTGAGCTATCCAGGCCGACAACCGGTCAGCATTACTCACCCAGACAACCGTTTTGGCAGAAATATCTGGTCTATCATATAGATAGCTCAACAGAAATAAACCGCAGGAAAAGGAAAACACCATTAAAGGAAAACACCATATTAGGAAAACACCATTTCCTGCGGCTTATTTCTGTTGAGCTATCTATATGATAGACCAGATATTTCTGCCAAAATGGTTGTCTGAGTGAGTAATGCTGACCGGTTGTCGGCCTGGATAGCTCAATTGGTAGAGCCTTGACCTTGCAAGTGAAAGATCCGGGGTTCGAATCCCGGTCCAGTCATTATTTTCACTGAGTCGGAAAAATAAAAATTTTCAATAAATATGGTTTTCTTCTAATCAGTTGATTGTGGATTTTAATAAAAAATTGTTTTCAAAATTGGTTCATTGTTTCCTACTCTTCCCTACTGACTTTCTTATTTTAAGGTAAAGTTAAATGAAAATTATGTCATAGTTGAAAAATATTCAAAAAATCACCAAAATTCAAACAAGTCAAGCTACAGATTTGAAATAAGTATTATTAGAAAGTTTATTTTTTTCTGTTTTCGATAATGTAAAATTTAAAATTGTTCAATATAAGAAAGCAAAGGTTCTTTTGTGTAAAATATAGCTTGTAAAAAAAATCAGCTCAATTTTAATTACTACTTTCCTGCTGAATTGAGATTAAGCATTTACATATTTGGCGATTTATGTTTATTTTGGCGATATTTAGCAGTTTTTCGGTAATAAAGATACAAAACTTTGATTTTTTAAGCTACATTTTATAAAAGCGATTAGCTAAAGTATTTATCTATCTGAAAAATCAGTTTTCAAAGAATTCTGCACATTTATGAACTCTCCAGCATGTTCGAAAAAAATTTCTTGATGAAGAAAAAATAAGTTCAAAAAGTGGTCAAATAATCTAATTTTACGATATTTTGAAAATGCAATCATTTTCTTGATATTGAACTTAGAAAATCTCAAATTAATTTTATCTCAAATTAAAGCTCTCGCTGATACAAATATTTTTACTTTTTGTTTCATTATTCTGCGGTATTTGATTTTTCCAATTTTTAGAACTTTACGGAAAAATACTTTGCTGATTTGTTTGTTTCTGTATAATAAGTATCTAATGGTCTTGGGTTACTATCTGGCGAGTTTATGATTGGCGTGTTCTATTTTTGTGTTAGTAGTTGTTTGTTTGTTTTTTGTTACAAAACGACCGTTTCTGCTTGATATCTGCTATATTGATTTCTTTAAATTTAAACCTAAAAATTGCATGTACTATCTCAAAAAATAAAATAAAAAATAAAATAAAATAAAATAAAATAAAATAAAATAAATAATAATAAAAATAATAAAAATAATAATGCTCGTGCGCATCTTCACACTCAGGTGCACGCACACAAAAAAGCTTATATGTTACATTAAACGCATGGCTGTTAGCGTAACCCGAGAAACACCACGAGGAGGTCGCCATGCATCGTTTCTCATGGGGAGTTTTGATAAGGCAGGCCCCCTTGCCTACTGCCAGAGGAGTTTTGATATTCCAGGCCCCATGCGTACTGCAATCAAACATCCCATATGATTTTAATTCTTTATACTAGGAATGCAACAACAGCAACACCATGTTTTAAAAAATTTCCTTAATTTTCGGAATTTCTTTTTCCTTTTTTTTACAGGTCGTTCTGAAATATACGCTTGTTCATTTTCATTTAGTGTTCCCATTGCCTGAGAAAGAACTGAGTCCCCTTCGATTTGAAACAAAGGTTCGTCAGTATCAGTCCCAGGCAATGAAACAGAAACATGGTTATTTTTACTGGTTGCGTCCACTGTCTGAGAAAGAACAGATTTCCCTTTCATTTCAAACGGTTCGTCATTATCAGTCTCAGACAGTGATTCAAAAATAGTGGGCAGACTTCTAACTTTTGGCAGTCTTTTTATTTTGGGATGCTTGAAAGGACGGCCCCTATTTAAAGCTGAAATATACATTTCTTTCTTTCTTTCTAAAACCCAATTTTTGTTAGTATATTTTTTATTAATGATTTCGGAAATGTAATTTGGCTCTTCAATTATTGGATTGAGTTGATTTTCATTTTGATCAAGAATATCCGTACTTTTAAAAGAAACATTGGCCGAAAAATTTGATTTAGAAAAAGATGGATTAATAGTTTTCTCATCTGGAATATCGTCAAACTCTAACAATCCAGCATAGAAGACTGGACATATGTAAATTTTGCGAGCATCAATATCAGTATACTCGAAAAATTGAAAAAAAAGCCATGTGAGAAACCTTTTAAAAAAGTAAATCACAAAAAGCACTTCTAAGAATGGATACGCCATCTCAGATAAGGTCTATAATTAGACTAAAGGGTAATGCTAAAAAGTTAAGCATTTGATTGTTGAAAGAAATAAAATTTCGTTCATTGTTCACATTATTTATACGCAATTGTTTCTGGTGTTCGTACAATTGTTGAATTGCAATAATAAGGGCATTGTTCAAAAATGCTATTTATGATAAAATTAAAAAAAAAAAATAAACATTACAATTTTATTCCTTCTATATAAACACATGGACCAAATATATATATATATATATATATATGTGTTGACAAAATGAATTGAAAATAAGTCTATGAAAATTGATACGACGACAAATACAGGATTTACAATTCTAATTCTATCATGATGAAATATTTCGTCATAACTATGGCTTTATAACTAATTAAAGCATTAAAATTGCCAAATCCTTTAACAATATTATAGTTCTGCCTATTATAGTCCAGATTATGTGATAGAGAGTAAAAGAACACCGTATCCTATTTATTATACCTGAAAAAGCTCTAGAGATATATTTTAACTGGATTATTTGACGGATTAATAACAAATTAAAATGTAAATGTGTTTATTTATTTACATAACAATATTTCCTCTCGCAATTTGCGTATATCCTGATTTTGAAAAGTGTATTTTCAGCCAACTTTTTCTCTAACATTATCTCTGAGACTTTTTTATGGTACAATGTTCAAAATTTAAATATGACGTCATTAGAATATGGGGAACATTATACTTATCCCTATCATTGCCAAAACGTCAGTGGAGGCCTCCTTAAGGAGGCTCAAAAAGGTTATGGGTTACTTCTGTGTGTCTGTTTGTTTGTCTGTCTGTTTCGTCTGTCGCACGATAACCGCGGGAAAATCACGCTATTGACTTGCAGTTTGGTACCCATGTTCATGACCCACACGGAATTAGCTGTATAGCTTTGCGTGGTGTATTCCATTTTTAGTTCGTGCACAAGGAAACACCAAAGTTTATCTTATCATCACGGCCTATGAAGAGAATTTCTATGTTCCGGAATAATGGCCGCAGAAATCCTCTGACTCACTTGAAATTTAGTACACGCGTTTAAGCTCTGTAAAGAAATAGCTGTATAATATTTATGTCTATATTGTATACGGATGGAAAAACTTGACTTAAGTTCATTTTTCACTAAGAATGAATGCGTCAATTTTTTACTTAACGCTTAACGTAATTAATTATTGGAGAGAATATATTTCGGACTTTTTTTCCCCTTAAATTTCTTTCTTTCTTTCTTTCTTTCTTTTTTTTTTTTTTTTTTTTCTGGAGTGCCTCTTGGATTTCTAAATCTCTCTGGTTTTCGGTCACATCTTTTCTTCGATGTGGGAGGTTTTGCTTTAGGTAAAGGTTTTGCTTAGGTTCGTACATGTTAAAGCATAACACACGAAAAGATGTTAGATGTTGAAGGTTTCGAATTTTCAACAGGACATGAAACAGAGACATCCATTTCAATCATTGTTGGTTCACTTTCTTCCTTTTTTTTTTTTTGGAGGGATCTTATCTTTCAGTCACATTCGAACTTAAATATTCATCCTCAGTGAAAGTGTTGTGATTCATTGCCCATATGCCGGATACACGAAAGCCTGATAGAATGTTTGGAGGAGTAAAGGCTGACGGATAAGACTTGCCAACATTTTTAACAATGTCATATATAGTGATTGGTTTACCAGGGTTTGCCAGCATGCAATTAGTTTGCCAGCATGCAATTACTATAGACTGTACCGTGTTTCTTAACACTTTCGCGACCGCTGACGTACATTCACGTCATTTGAAAATATAAAACTCCACCAGTGGGCGCTTCTTTTGCAATTTGTATGTTATTTGTTTCTAAAAAATATACACAATATTCGTATTTATACAATCAGTATACTATGGATGCAAATACTTTGATTAGAGAGAGTATAATTATAATGCATATCCATTTCTATAATTTCAATGTGAATACGGAAAATTTTGTTTTGAAAAATTGTAAATTGTGAGAAAAATGCCCTCAGGCGGACCGTACTGTCAAAAAGACAAAAACATGCGGTTGCGAAAGTGTTAAAAGATCCAAGCACACTGGCCCTAGGTACCTAGGTTTTGGTAACTTCATTCAAAATGCTGTCCACTAAAAAATCCACATGCAGAGAGGACTAATTAAATGTCTCATTTATTGCTCAATATGTAAAGAAAAATTATACACTAGAAATGAAAGAAAAATATTTGACTTGCCTTTGTAAAATAGCAAAAGAGATGAGCTGCCAAATTTTATTTCAAACCATGTAAATTCGTTTTCTACGTGTAACTTGTACAAACTTTCTCCTCAAAAATTCCAGAGTAGTTGTAAAAGTAGCAGTTGGTGTTGTTATTTGCCCATTTGAGTATTAAAACTTAAAATTAAATATTATTCAAATAAAGTGGGGTGGCCCTAGGTACATGATGACCCTAGGTATACTCGTCTCCCCTATATACTTAAATTTGAAAGCATATGTACTCATTATTGAGTACATTGACATGTGAAACATGGGGATATTTGGACTCTTCTTGTTTAATCCCATTTTTGAGCATGTCAATATACTCAAAAATGAGTACATGGTTTCTCAAATTTAAGTATATATTGTTTCGGAGCTATTTTGAGACAAGTTAGCTCATTTTTAAGAAACCGTTTTTAACAGTGATATAATGCTGTGAATGGTGGCTACTGCTCCCCCAACACACCTTGTATAATACCTACATTTAAATGAAAAAAGCTCTTATTAAAATCAAATTATTCAGACAACTTTCACCCATAACGTGCTTTAAATCTCAACAATTTTAAAGTATGGAAATATAATGTTTAAAGTGTAGAAATAATTTTTAAAGTATGTAAAGTAAGTTTCTAAAACAGAAATAATCCTTCATAATTTTTAAAAGAAGAAAAACACAACAGAATAAAGACAAAATTCACAAACGTAGAATCTATATTTTGATCTTAAAGAAAAAACAATATATGTATATTATGACCTACATATTTCCCTCTTTCTAAAACTATCTTATATATAAATAAATAAAATATATATTTTTTTAGGATATATTACCTGGAGGAAAACAAAACTTTTGTAAACCAAATGAGCTGTAAATTCACATACCAGTGTTTTGAATATTGTTTCTTCAGATAATTTGATAAAAATTCCAAAAATAAAATATTTTTTCGAGTATGATTATTTCTTTTTTATAACTAATTTTTATTTATAAATATAAATTTTCTCACCCGAAATATTTTTCTTTTGAATTAAATAATTTTGAACACGGAGTTGTCAAATTTGTTTTTAAAAAATTTCGGTAGGCTGTTGAATTAACAATCATAACTGTTTTAATGTGCTTCAGATTAATGATTAAGGATATCTACTGTGGAAAATATATTCTAACCTTTATATTTATGATTTTGAAAAAAAAAAAAAATTATCATTTAAATTTTTTTTGAAAAGTGTACTGGTCACAATTACCCCATGGTCATAATTACTCCCGGATGACCCTACAATGTTTATCATATATAATTTTGATATTAATGAACATTATTCCATCGGCACCATCAAAAAACAAAAAACAAAATAATTAAGGGGAGAAGAGACATTTTATATTTCTCTCTGAAGAATTTCACTGCAAGAGAGGAAGAGATAGAGGGTCATAATTTCATGAGACATACTATTACGCTCGTAATATTCAACCTTTGTATGTATTTTGTTGTTGTTGTTGTTGTTTTGTTTGTTTGCTTTTGAAAATAATAAAAGATAAAGATAATTTGCCTCAAACATCAAAATTTAGGAGAGGATCATGCCACACCCTCCTTTCCGATAGCTGCCAGCGTCCATTATCTAATCTGAATTATTTTAAATAAAAAAGTTTCTTTCTCTGAAAAAAAATGTGTGATATAAGTATATTTTCGATAGTATTTCATAGTCAATTAAGTTTTTAATAAAGATGTTTTTACTCTTTTATTATGTCAGTATATCAGTTACATAGGGCTATTTCACGCGCTTTTAAAATCAAACTCGATTATTGCGTCATTCTGTTATAGCGTCAAAAATGTTTCGATCCCTTGAATGACACTATAACCAAGTTCGGCTGCAGGGAAGAGTGGGGATGAATGGGACATTTTTCATGTTTTTAGTAATAACGTTCACCATATGTAATTCAGAATTCTGTAACATTGCTCATAAGCACACTTCAGTAATCAGTTACAAATAAACATACTAACTTTAATAAAAAGTTATCATTTTTAATTAATAATATTTTTTTTATGCATGTGCATTGTCCCATTCATCCCTACATGTGGGGATGAATGGGACAGGACTGAAGTTAACAAAGAAAAGAAAACAAAATGGAAAGTAAATAAATTTTTAAAGTTAAATTGGTTTATGTGATTTTATTACACACTATGGATTTACTGAAATTAAAAACTGATGTATTGACTCAAATTAACATCGAAAGGCAAAAGTCCTTTGGTTCGCACAGTTCCTAGTGCTCTAGGCTTTGGTAATTTAATCTAATAAGATTTAATCTAAAAATAAATAAATAAATAAGACACTAGAAAGATATAAATCATTATAATAAAGTACAAATTATCCAGATAAATTTTTGTTTCCGACTGATCGGGGAAAATAAGCATTCTATTCTGTATTACATTAATAATCACCAGGATTTATTTAATTAGCTTGATTGAAATTGCGATTTTAATTAGTTTATTTATTTATATTATTAATTATTGATATTATTGATTTAAGTTGCATTGAATATTCTAACTTATAATTTTTTTATTCATAATTATTATAAACAAAAATCGGAACAATTAATTTCATTCTATTTTTCTCTAAATCCATGCTACTTTTATAATTCCATGTTATAACTACTGAACTACAGGTTAAAAAAATATTGAAAATCTATTTACGATTTGTTTTAATATAATTCTTGCGTACAATTTTAAATTAGCACATAGTGGGAAATGTCCCATTCATCCCCATTCAAACTGTTCCATTTATCCCCACCAACACACGATCATATAAAACAGGAAATATGTTTAATGAACAATTGTCAATATTCTTCTTGAATATCATAATTACAGTAAAAGATTATGCCTTTTCATCATATAAGAGTTATATTAGCTTTAAGCAAATCGTTAATTTCTTAACTACTACCTAATTGAATCAGTAAAAGTTACTTTGGCAGCAGAAAAAGACACTTTAATTTTTTTCTGCCCTTCTATAGATAGCACAACTCTGAACCTACACTTGATGAATGACCTCAGTACTGCCATATATCAGAAAAATTGTCAAGTTTCTGGTGCATGCAAAACATAAAAATTTTGCTACTGTCCCATTCATCCCCACTCTTCCCTATATATAAATTGTAATAAATTTAGTTTCCATAACTGACATAATAAAAATCTCCCTTTATTTTCTTAATCTTTAAATTGACATTTTGAAAGACAACCAATATTACAAACAGTCATTGCAAAAATACTAAAATTATTATTCTTAAAAAAAAAAAAAGAAAGTTTTTATATGTGCTTAGCTATTTTTGAACATCTCTCTCTCTCTCTCTCTCTTTTTAACCTTATCTTAGAATTTGAGAACACGTTCTCCTATATTTACCCTTCTTTTTTTCTAGTTTTTCTCCTATTTGAATTAAATTTGTATGTTTAGTAACTTGAAATCAGCCTTTTTATATGGTTAGTGACCTCTGGCATCATTCCAGACATCCCGATGTAAATTGTACTTTTAAATGAATGGTCTGGAAAATTGAAAAGAATGGAAGAATGAAATTCCAGCTATGAAAAATAATCAATATTGGATTGATCGGGTGTTTATTTTTAAACATCTCTCCTTTCTCCTTTTAAATATTTATCCATTAGGGATATCAATTTTTTAAATGAATTGTAGTATAAAATAGTTCTGAGTAATTATCTGAAAAAAGTTATAAATACAATAAGTCGAACCAGTAATATATTTGTTCAGTTTTAAAAATGTATTTATGGAAGTAATTTAAGAAAAATTACTGAACACGAGTCCACGAAAATTTTTACGGTTAAATACATCATCGAAAATCCATGAATACTTTTATTTAAAATTTCATATTTTCGTATTCTTTCTTCTTTAACGGAAAGTGCTGACGTTAATAAAATTAAAAGTTAAAATCGGATTTCATGCTTTCTACCAAGTAGTAATTCTTTTCTCAATTATTTTCATTTAAAAGTAAAAAACTATTTTTTTATTTTTATTTTTCTATCAAAATTTTCTGTACAAAAATATATCTTTACTGTAAATTTAAACTATTTTCTTTCGAAATTAGTATAAAGACATTCCGTTTTCATTGTATATATAACATGACGAACAAATAAGCTTACACAAGAATAAATAGAGAGTTCTCCATTCAAGACGAGTAAAAATGAAAGTAAAAACAATTTTTAGGTAACCTATTTACAGCAGGTTTAAGTTTCTTATCGTACGATATTGTAAAACCTCATTTTAACCCAACTGTCAACACATTAAAAATAATCTAGTGTGTCGCTCACACGACTTTCTCTTACCCTGAAACATTATACTGTAAATACAGGTTGGAGATTAAGAGTTAAGATAACGAGTACTGTTATGTAAACCTATGTTAAACAATTCAAATTAGGCTTCGGAAGAGTTTTATATGAAAATTAGTTCTGTGTGAGGGGGGGCTACCGCCTCCCCTCAACTCCCCGTTTAATTATTGCACCTACATTTATATAGAATTTAATTTAGTTATTAAAAAATAATTCTGTTTTTAGAACATAATTTATTAAAATTATTATTTAAAGAAATTATCTTTTATGATAATACAGACGATTTCCATATTAGAGAAGTAGTATAACACTAAATATCCAAAAAAAGTTGCATTTATTCTCAATATTACATAAAAAGATTTTTTTTTTTTTTTTTTTTGCTAAAAATGAAAAAAAAATCGATAATTTTATTTTTTATTATCGGAGATCGATGGTTCAACCATTCGTTTTAAAGGTATTGGCGAGATCTTTTGAAAGATACCCATCATGAAAATTTACTCCCCCTGGGGGGGGGGGGGGGGATGCTCCTACATACACAAAAAAAAAAAAAAAAAAAAAAAAAAAATTCCAGTTAACTATCTCTAATACAAAAAATTTATATTCGTTTCATTTGGTTTAGGGCAATCTATAGATGTTAAACTCTACTTACCTGCAATTTCCCACATGGACGTAATGTATTTGAAGACTTTTGAATGTCCCTGTACACGAACCATTTGCTTCATCTCAACGAAAAGCTTACTGTAGCATCCCTATATGATACACATTTAGAATACAGAGTTTGGAATTTATGCTACTACTTGTTCTTGAGATATGCAGATAACAGACGCACAGACCATTCGCAAAAAACACGATTTTCGTATTCAGGGGACCCCAGAGCATGTAAATATAACAAAAACTCACGTTCGAAAATTTGACCCTAAAACAATACTTTCTCGACCCTATGGGTAAGAGAAAGTAATTATAGCTCGTAATATTCAATAAATATAACTGCAAGACTCTTTTCAAAGAGCACCTAAAACTTCAGTTAAGAATATATGTATTTAAGTCTTTCGAGGCAAATAATTATGTCATTTAACTGTTAAACCATTATTTACAAAATATATTCCATTTTTATAATATTTGAAAAATCTGAAACGTATTTAATATATAGCAGTTCTATGTAACCATTTGACTCTGGAAAAATTCATTCGTTGTTTAATTTTAACGTGAGCCAAACTTAATTTCAGTTATTGAGCGAAGTCATATGGTCATATAAATTGCGTGAAGTACATTAATAATCATTCTTATGTATTTACATGTTTCTTCTTTAGACATGCGATAAATTTTTCAATATTCTGATAAAACTTTTAACTATTTTGAAACTTTCCTATTTCACATTGCACTGTAAATCAATGAATTGAAGATGGGGACTTATAACGGTAATCGATTTAGAGTGATATTATCTTCTCATTATCTTTGGTAGCTTTACAAACACGCACGTTTGATATAATGTTGATAACTAAATTTAAATTATTTGTATTATTAATATATATATATATATCTTTTTTTTCTTAGAACTACCTTATAAAGTTTCAAATTTTTAGATGTTCTTAAATAAGACTTTTTTTTGTTTTTACTCTAAAATTGTAATACATTATCAGTGCCATACAAAATATCTATGACAAAAACAAACATATGCCCCTACTTTTTGGCGGCTGGTCTAAATCTGGCTGTAAGCCAGTACTTATCTTCTATTCAAAATATGTTCCATTACCGAAATGTTTGAAGTAAAAAATATGCAGTAGCTTATGTTGCGTGAAGAACCGGAAAATATTGCTGTGTCGTTTTCAGTTTTCTTTGAAATTTATATAAATTACCTCAATGTTTCAGAAAATTACTGCTTTTTTCCCGCGTCTGAAAAACGATTGAAAGTATATAATTGATGTGTATGCATATTGTTTTGTCCGAAATATCACAGAGCATAATGCAGACTACTACATTTAATAACATTTTATAAAAGACTTTTAATAATGCATTCTATGAGCGCTATCAAATTACTGAACCATAATCTTTAAAACATAAATGTATAAATAAAATATATGCACAGAAATGGGAGAGCATGCAGACAGACAAACCAAAATCAAAAATGCTTTTCAATATTTTTCACCACAAGTGTTAAAAATGCATAGCTAACACAATTGAAAATGCACGTCAATCAATTTCTTGTAATGAATACAAATATTTTTCACTAAGCTCTGTAAACCAATCATTAATGCTAATAACATCATACTCTGTACAAAACAGGATATTGTGCATCTGATTAAAGCTTGTTAATTACGTTACGTTGTGAATAGGATAACTGTGGGTAGAACAATAAATTAAAATATGTAAAAGGTACATTTATTAAAATGACAGGCCTATTTTTTTTCAGAGAACAAAAAAGCATCGGCATTATCTTGAATGAAAAAGGAAATCCGACAACATTCTGTAAAAAAAAAAAAAAAAAAAAAAAAAAAGATATGGGATTTTGACAACTCATTTAGGTATAGTGTCCAGAGAAGTGGGCAAAGCCAACTAGTCTATAATAATAAAATCAGACTTTTGTCTGTAAGTTGGTCAGAATAAAAAAAATTTTGCTATATCTTCACGTTTCACACACCATGAAAGCCAAAAATGACTTCAGAAAATTTTGCCTGTGTGTATGTGTGTCATCGTAACTGTATGTCGCTATTTTTGTCCGGGTATCATGCGAGAACCGATGAACGGAATTCAACGGAACTTGGCAGAAATTTAGATCTTACCCCAACTTAAAATTACATCTATAGAAATTTTCAAAATTTTGATTAGTTTTTGAATTGTGGGTAAAAAACGCCTCCGCATGCGCCATAAAGGTTTTGTCAGTAAAACGCTTTGAATGGTGAAAAAAAATAAATAATAATAATAAATGAAAAACTTTTTTACACATGTATTTCCAAATTTAACTCTCAATTCAGTTCGAATTATTAAACACTTGTTTACATGATATTTAAAACAAAATGGCTTCATCGTATGCATCATGATATTTATATCTTTTGAATTCCAAACGTCTCCAAGAAGTTAAAAATGGTATCATAAATATTACTGTACTATTACTTCGTATACATTATCGAAAAAAAGTTTTTTTTTTTTTTATATCAAATTTCCAATAGTGAGGAAAAGTTGCCTTATTCTATTGTTAGTATGTGTGCAAAATTTTGTTGATCTGAGTTAATATCTTCAGTTGTCTCTGGGGTCGTTTAATTATGATTTATTTCTATTCACTTTTTTTTTTTTTTTTTTTTTTTTTTTTGTATGAACAAATTATGCATTTGTGCAAGTGTGCAATGCGTACATTGTTTAAAAAAAAAAAAAAAAAAACACGTAAATTTACAGGCCTTTGTCCGTTTAATTTTTACGGTCACGACCGTTTTTTACCTACATGACGGGCATACCCGTATTTTCTGATATGACCTGATACTTTCCGCTATACCACAAGGTTCTTAGCAGTCTTTTACCATTTTTTTTTTTTTTAATTCAAATACTAAACTTCCTTAATCATTTGTAGCACCTTTCCTTCAAAGGAATAATACAAAAATTGATTTTTATATGAAGTGGTATTCAAAATGATAAATTACGGGCAAAACATTGACTGCTAAGAACCCTGTGGTATATTTTCTTTTTCTTAAAAAAAAAAAAAAAAAAAATGAAATTTTGGCAAAAGCAGAATTTAGTACTGAGGACTATTATTATTATTTTTTTCAAATTATAACATCGATTTCAAATTGTTCAATTATATTTTCGATAAATATCCAACTATCGTAAAACTGGTATCGTAGAAACCCGTAGATTAAGACTAATAGTCTTCAGTCCCAAAAAGGAAAAAGAAAAGTAAAGAAAACTAAATAAAGAAATAAAGAAATGAAATTAAACATTTAGCCTGTCGTCAATGGTAAATTCTGTTTAGAATAAAATTTTAATTTCTAAATTACGCGAAAGAATAAATTTACAATTGTTTTCATCATAAAATAGCGACTTAGTTGGGCCATGTATATGAATGATCAACATACGCCAAATAGGAAGGCAATCCTTAAACCGAAAATACATCATTATTATTATTTTAATAATAATTATTATTTGTGAATAATAAATATGTAAATAATTTTTTTTTTCGCACAAAACGTGCAAAAATATTTGAATTAAAATGCTTACTTTATGCTTACTTACACTCATGAAAACGCTTACTTTAACGATTTTAAGTAACATGCTATTTAGAAATTTTCCTTTTGCATGTTTTCTGAAACAATCGACTAAAGTGCTAATGTAGTATCGCTGCTCACTGAAACAAGAAATTAAATATATCCACGAAGAGCTTTCAGAATTTTCACCGATTTAAAATAATTCATTCCCGTATTTCTCTCCAAAAATGACCGATTAAATTAATTTTCTGCTCAAGAACTTACGCAGTCTTTTCACACTTGAATACGCAAATCGGGAAACAAGCAATCTTAAAGAAAATGATTTAAATTTTTCGAAAATATAATTACAAACTTTTCTCAAACTGAAACACAAACGAATTCGATTTAAAATATATTTCCTAGATAAATTAAAATGCCCTAATTTCTTGCTAATAATTATGCAGTATAATCTAGGAGGTTGCATTTTCGATAGTTTAGTTTAGAGAATTTCGTCTTTTCTGCCAGTAATAAATACTTGATAGCGCCTGCGAAGGACAAACCATATTCATGAAAAGAAAAAAAAAAATGAATTAAAAACATTTTGAATTTCAATATAATTTATCTAGACGTAAACATTAGAATCATCATTTATTATTATTATTATTTTTTTAAAATACTCATTGGGTTTAATTGGATTTTAATTTTACATATGTTCGGAATTTATGCCTATTATTATGTAATTAAATGCTTGCAAGGAGAGGTCACGATATGGAAAATTCAGATCAGGACGAAATTGCGCAGAATTGTTGTGTACTATAAAGGTGACAACATATTAAATTAGTAGTGTGCACTAGCCAAAAGTCTTGAGTGAAAATCCTTTAAAGTTTCAGTAATTCTTAAGTACAAGTTGTTTCAATAACGAGTCAACGCTCCAGTAGCGTACTTGTAGTCCAAGCGGCGGCTGCAAAAAATTGACTTGATAAAGTGTGAAGGTGATTTTTTTTCTATAGATAGAATTCATTGTTACAATGAAAATCTGATAGGGTTGCCTGGTCAAAGCCATCAAGTTTAAGAGAAACAACCTCACTTCCGGTCACAATTTAAACGATTTTTGAACCCCACAAGTGTGAAGATGAAACCGGCGCTAAAATGTAGAGATTAATATGCTCTTTCAAATGGCATAGGGTTGCCTGGTCAAAACCGTCAAGTTTCAGAGGTTGCCTTGATAATAGGAGTCAAATTTAAACGATTTTCGAACCCCACAAGTGTGAAGGTGAAACCGGTGCTAAAATGTAGAGATTAATAAGCTCTTTAAAATGGCATAGGGTTGCCTGGTCAAAGCCGTCAAGAAACAGAGGTTGCCACGAAAATAGGGGACGTATTTTGCGATTTATTTACCCAAGTAAAAAGTGATTTACCCAAGTGTAAAGATGAAACCGGTGTAAAGTGTAGAGATTAATATGCTCTTTAAAATGGCACAAGGTTGCCTGGTCAAAACCGTCAAGACCCGGAGGTTGCCTCGAAAATAGGGGTCAAATTTAAACGATTTTCGAACCGCACAACTGTAAAGATGAAACTGCTAAAATGTAGAGATTAATATGCTCTTTAAAATGGCATAGTGCTGCCTGGTCAAAAACATCAAGTTTCAGAGGTTGCCTCGATAATAAGGTTTCAAATTTACACGATTTTCGAACCCCACGAGTATAAAGATGAAACCGGTGCTAAAATGTAGGAAATAATATGCTCATTAAAATGGCATAGGGTTGCCTGGTCAAAGCCGTCAAGAAACAGAAGTTGCCACGTAAATAGGGGAAGTATTTTACGATTTATTTACCCAAGTAAAAAGTGATTTACCCAAGTGTAAGGATGAAACCGGTGCTAAAATATAGAGATTAATATGCTCTTTAAAATGGCATAAGGTTGCCTGGTCAAAACCGTCAAGACCCGGAGGTTGCCTCGGAAATAGGTCAAATCTGTCAAGTAAAGCAGTCAACCACAAAAAAATAGGCGAGTTTTGAAGATTTCTTAACGAAGTGTAAAGAAAATACGAATAGCATTAACAAAGAAAATGAATAAGGATGAAATTATATGAATATTTGAAAGGTGTGGCTGGTTCCAGAATGTACAGCATAGAAGGTATTTTAAAATGGCATATGTTTGCCTGGTAAAATTCGTAAAGAAATAGCGGTCAGTCTCATAAAAGCTAACGAATATTAAAGGTGTTTAACACAAAGTGAAACATACATAAAGACTATTTAAAAAAGGTTAAACACGAAATGATTAATATTTAAAAGATGAAATTGCGAGCTAAATGTAGAGCATACAGCACTTTTCAATTTGCTTACGATTGGTGCTTCAAACCTGTCAAGGTATAGCGGTCACTTTAGAATAGGAATCGAATTTCAATATTCGTTTATTTTATTTGTTTAATGATGTAAGAGATTTTAAAGCGTAAAGAAAATTAAATTATTATGCGTGACCATTCTTTTTCTAATTTGTATAAAGCTAATTTGAGCTCACGAGCTCGTTTTTTCCCCATTTTTCAATACTTAAAATATTGAAATTGTGTCAAAGTATTGAGAAGATGAAGAAATGTATGCGGCTGCTTTGTAGAATTTTATACGAAAATTTTAGGTTGTGCCGATTTTGTTATATTAAAAATTTGTCAATTTTAGAAAATTTTCTCAATTAATTTTTTTTTATATCTAATTAAAAATAATCAATAATACACTCTGCAAATTAATTATGGGTACAAATAAAGCGAAAAACATTTTTAAAAAAATTGATAAATTTTTCGCGTTTCTTAATAACCATGAATTAATTTATGAAATTGAAATTTGTAAATCTTGCTGCAAATCTGAAATAAGAGTTTTTTTTTTTTCATTTTATTTAATTATTTATTTTGTACACTAACAGAATTTTTTATTATGAGTTTCTTGGGCATTATTATCTTCATTTCTGTTAACTTTTGCGGTCGTATTTTCTTACCTGTATCCGCATGCTACATTTTTAATTTTTACTATTAATTCGTTGTTTTTATGGGAAATTTTAGAACAGTTTCATTACAGTTTATTTATTTATTTTTTCTTTTTTAAATACTTTTTATACTTTTTCTTCACATTGTATAAAAAACCCTTCAAAATTTGCTTTTTTTTTTTTTTTCGAGGCAACCACTATTTCTCGAGGTTTTCACCTGGCAAACCTATGATACTCTAAAGAGAATATTATTCTCTATATTTTATAAACGGTTTCATTTTTAAATATGTTAGGGTAAGAAAACCGCTAAAATTCGCCCCCACACACACACACACACTTTTCGTGGCAACCTCTTTTCTTGACGGTTTTGACCAGGCAACCCTATGCCATTTTAAAGACCATATTATTCTCAACATTTTAGCACCGGTTTCATCTTTACACTTGGGTAAATAATTTTTTACTTGGGTAAATAAATCGTAAAATACGTTCCCTATTTTCGTGGCAACCTCTGTTTCTTGACGGCTTTGACCAGGCAACCCTATGCCATTTTAAAGAGCATATCAATCTCTACATTTTAGGTTTCATCTTCACACTTGTGGGGTTCGAAAATCGTTTAAATTGTGACCGGAAGTGTGGTTGTTTCTCTTAAACATGACGGCTTTGACCAGGCAACCCTATCAGATTTTCATTGTAACAATGAATTCTATCTATAGAAAAAAAAATCAGCTTCACACCTTATCAAGTCAATTTTTTGCAGCCGCCGCTTGGACTATTGGTAGGATAAGCGGTTACAACGCGAACATACCAGTTTCGACGCTACCTATGTGAAACTCTTTTTCTTAATTATTTCTTTATCTAATCATTTTATTTAAATTTTACATTCTTTTATAATTAAATATAAGATTTGAAAATTTTAATGAATAATAATGATTTAATTTTTTTTAATTAAAAAATATATACATATGTAAAAAATATATACATATACATATACATAAAATACATACATATGTGTTTGACAAAATTTTGGGTAAAATGTGAAAATTTGTTAAAGTTTCTCAAAACACGGAAACCGTGGGACTTTGACAAAATTAGGGGAAAAATGCAAAAATTAATTTAAGCTTGTCAGAACACGGGAACCGTGGGAGTTTGATAAAATTAAGGGGAGAGAGAAAAAAAAAAAAAAGATTTTTTTTCTAAGTTTTTTTTCGTAAAAAGTAAAAAAAAAAACGATAACTTTGTTTTAAATTATCACAGATTTATAGTTCAACCATTCGTTTTAAAGGTACTGACGAGACCTTTCGAAAGATACCCATCTTGAAAATTTTTGCCCTATATCACCCTGCTAAAAATTTTGAAAAATCGGGATGGCAACGCAACCTGTAAGACGATTTTTATCAAAAGTTGATAGGCACTAATTTATGTCAAGGTGCAACTACATACCAATTTGTATGAAATTCTGTGCAGTAGTTCCAGAGATACAGTTGCCACAAAATTTTGTCACACACACACACAGACAGACAGACAGACAGAGACATTTTCTAAAAATGGTAAAATCGTGTTCTACAGCTCTCAAAACGTGTAAATTCATCAAAAACCCGAAATCGAAAATTTTTACGAATTCAATACTTTCTTCTATTGAAGATAGAAGAAAGTAAAAAATATAAGATATGTAATACATAATTTCAGTGGCAAATTCCCCCCAAAATTTTTCTCTTGTCGCAAATGTCCATGTTTTACAATATTCCAACTCTGTAGCCCCTCAGAAGATATTTAACTGTTAAAATAATCCTCCCCCCTCTTAAAAATCAAATTTGTAGTCATAAAATCACCGAAAAATGATAAAAATAGGGGGCGTTCCTAAAAAACGGTGGGTGATAGGGCAAAATGGGCATCCTATTCGAATTCAGGCGGTCATTTTACATAAGAATATGCTGAAATGGTGTCAGAAGCAATTTTCATGCCAATCAGCGTTATTACAGACAAGAAAATGTTCGAAATATACTACATCTTTAAATCTAGATTTTAAATATTAAGCAACAAACATTTTTCTTCGGCGTACTTGTTTTTTATGTTTCTGCGCACCAGCTAAAATGTCAGCTACTCTGTGCTCTCTAATATTACTAAGACTACTATATATCAGGCTGAATCATTCTCCGCCATTTGTCCGTCAAGTCCGTCATTGCTAAACCTAAGTCTACTATATAATAGTCTTATGTAGTCTCATATAATAGTCTATATAGTAGTCCGTCATTGCTAAACCTAAGATTGCTATATAATAGTCTTACATAGTCTCATAAAATAGTCTTAAAAAGAAGTCTTAGGTTTAGCAATGACGGACTTGACGGACAAATGGCGGCGAATCAGCTAAAACGATTACGTAAAATGTACACAGTAAACCGTAAGAGGATGCTAAAACCAAGATTTAAGTGCAACTGCTAATTGTTTTACACTTCATTCTATTTTTATTATTAATTATTTTGTCTGTTTTTCTTTATTTCTATATTTGTCACTCATGGTTTTGTTCATTTATTTATTTTGTTCATTTTTATTTGATTATTTTATTTATTTACTTATTTTGCTGCTTAAGCTGCGGTTGGACGATTGTAAAGATGAATGATCGTAAAATTTGATCTTTAGAATAATTAAAAGCAAAATATGAAAATTTAATAAACAATAATTATTGAATTTTTGTGAATTAAAAACATATGTAGGTTGCATAGTTATATTTTTCTATTCGTAATATTTATGATTTTCTATAACTTAAAAAATTAATTTTAGCTTTGTTTTAATTATAAAGAAAAGCTAAAAAAAAAAGAAAAAAAAAAATTTAGATAAGTAAGTATATATTCTTTTTAAAAAGGGTTCCTTTTCTTTTTACTTTATTTTATAATTAAAACAAAGCTAAAATTCATTTTTTAAGTTATAGAAAATTATAAATATTTCAAATAGAAAAATATAACTATAAAAACTACACAGCTTTTTTTTCTTTATTCACAGAAATCAAATAATTATTATATGTTAAAATTTAAAAATTTGAATTTAATTATAAAAATAACGTAAAAGATAAATAAAATATTTAGATAAATTAATGGTTAAAAAAAGAAGAAAAAGCTTCCCGCAGGTAGCATCAACTCTGGGACGTCCGCGTCTGAAGTAGCTTACGCTACCGAGCACGCCACTGGAGTGCTAACCGTTTGTTGAAATAACTTGTACTTAAGAATTAATGAAACTTTAAAGCCTTTTTTCTCAAGATTATTTGGCTAGTGCGCACTACTGCTTTAATATGTTTTTTACCTTCATAGTATACTACAATTCTGACCAATTTCGTCCCGATCTGAATTTTCAATGTCGTGACCTCTCCTTGTTAGTTCTAAAATTTCAGTATTTTTTATTTATTTATTTATTTATTTATTTTTTAATAAGCATAATAATTATACTATGTATTATTGTTATCACATATCAAAATTAGCCATATGTTAGCCAAATGCATGTAGCTACTTATATGAAAACCCTAAGCAAACATTGTGAAAATTTAGTTTCCTATGATAAAATGAATAAAATTTAAGTTGTTCTAAAAAAAATAAAATAAATAAATAAATAAGTTAAGGGTTTATCAGTGTTTATTTTGTTTATTTACAGTCAACAACCACTATATTGCAATTGGTTGAATAAAAAGAAAAATTTGGTTAAAACTTATTACATTTTTTATAGGATTTGAAATTCAGTCCATTCTATCAACGATAACGTTTTGAATTTTTCCGATACTTTTAGCTCAATACATTTGGTTGATAAATTATTCAAACGTACCTTTATTAAAGCTTGCACATGCTCTGTTAAAATTATTTAGTGAAATTGCTAATAATTTTAACAAGTTATTTAATATTTTTATATTTTTATTCCAATATATCTGTAGTGATAAGTATAAAGGATTTAAGTGCATATTCTTGATTTTTCAGGAGACGAAAAATAAAGTTTAACTATGCTAAAAACAAATCAGAAGAATGGATTAGGGAAAAGGTATTTCGTTGATTTTTACCCTTTATACCATTCAGTGGTTGTCAACCTTCATTTAATAACGGGAAAAATTGAATTAAATATTTTATACCATACATGAAAGGTAAATTTCTAAATTGGTCCTTTTTTTACCAATGGATTTTCTCAAAGACTAAATGACATAGAATTAAATCCTTTATACCAATCGATAGAGAATTTTTTTTCTGAGTCTGACTATGTACTTAACTCAAAATCGACATTTTTGGACTTAAATACTTTATGCTTATCAGTACAGATATTATGTCTTATGTAGTAAGTCACGTTTCTTAAAACTCACATTGCATAGGGTGTAATACCCTGCATTTTATATTCGAAAACGAGATACTTTTGTAATTTTTTAAAGAAACATGTATATATCCATGAATATGCACGCTAGTCTCATATAAATTAATAATAGAAGATGAATATAGGAAGAATATGAGGAATATAAGAAAAAGCTTCATGATCATGACCAAAATATATTTTAAGCAATACCTTTTATACAAAGTGATAGATCTTTTTGCTTTTTATTTAATTTTTAACTGATACCTTTTTTGATTTAGGGGAAAACTTTTTGCAATAATATATGGAGTATAACATTTTATTTCCATGCCTAAAATTTTAGAGTAACATGTCAACAATTTTTCTAGATATTTGTCAAAACGTCTGAAATATGTCTGTCTAATCATTTATAGAAATGTAGTGCATTTATGAGTCAATCCATACAAATTCATAGAGTGGCAGTGTTCGACTATTTTGTTTTCCTTTGATCCCTTATCGGCCCTCTTCACTTACCGTCGCCGAAAGCCCGAGCCAATGTTATTCTATGGGGAAATTTTCTTTACAAATAACTTATTAACTAATACATATTTTTAAATTCTGTTTTCACATTCTGAAAATTCACAACTGTTAAATTGACGGACCTTTTTTAAAAATGTATTTTTTTTTAATTTTTAATATTTTATTTTGAAATAGCAAAATGAAAAAATTACACATATTGAAAATTCCTATTTTGCAGCTTCAAAATAAAGTATAAAAAATTAAAAAAATTATTTTTTTGAAAAAGGTCCGTCAATTTAACAGCTGGGAATTTTCAGAATGTGAAAACAGAATTTAGAAATATGTATTAGTTAATAAGTTATTTGTAAAGAAAAATTTACCATAGAATAACATTAGCTTCGGCTTCCGGCGGCGGTGCACATCTGAAAGATGTTTAAAGCAATTTTATTTTTTCCCTACTATTGACTCTGGATTTTATAGAGGTCACCAAAAGTCATTCTCGTGGTTAAAAAATGGGTTTATTAGACCTTTATATTTTGGCAGAAGCCTCTTTGAATTAAATTTAGGTGTGCTAATTTTAAACGTTAGTATTGAAGTACATAAGATAATGATGTCACATGCTTAGTTATACTGCTGTAACAATCAAATAGTAACAATAGGTTAAAGTTCAAAGTCAACCGTAAAATTTTCACTAATTTCTACTATGAATAATTCTTCCTGATTTGTGGTTTTGAGTTAAAAAAAAAAAAAAAAAAAAAAAAAAAAGCAGAAATTTTTAATATTTTATCATAATTCCATTAAAGTAATTTTGCATTATTATAAAGCACATTTTAATAAAAAAAAAATATCTGCAATCATTTAATTCAAAGTTTAATTTTCTACTTTAGTGTACGTTAGTTAGCCTCAAAATACGAAGTTTTAAACAACTATGCATTTTTTTAAAGCAAAACCACAGAACGATACACAGAGTATACATAATATTTAAAAATATTAATAAATTGGCATATATATATATTATTCCATTCCCCTTTTGTTTTATGGCGTTTTTAATATGTCATTTTTTGTCATTTTTCTGACATTTCGGCGGGATGTAAACAGTAAAGGGTTAAAAAAGAACAATTACAGCTAAATTTTCTCATTAGTGTCATTCTAGAGATTAATTTATGTGGTATTTTATTTTGTGGTTTTGTTCCCTGCAAGAGTTTATGTTTCATTTTGAACTTTGATCTATTGTATTAGGTTGTCAAGGATAAAATTTGTAGAAAAAAAGGCAAAGTTGGTTGATAACGTATAAGGACTTATTTTATTTATCAAAGTATGCATCCATATTGTCTATACACTTTTGTCATTTAAGCGGCAGGTTGTTCAGGCCAGTGGTATAAAACCCTGGCTGTCGAGGCTTAGTAAATTCCTGGGAGGTCACTTTTACAGCTTATTCGGAACTGAATTGTTTTCCAATTAAAACATTGATCAAATTGCAAAAGAAGTGGTAGACAGTCATGGCTAGGTCTTCAGAGCATGAAGGATGATGAAAAAGATTCAACTTCAATTCTTGTAGTTTTACCACAGCCATTTGTGCAGTGTGTGGTCTAGCGTCATCATGCAATAAGATAGGAGTCGATCTGCTGACCAATCTAGGCTGTTTTTCTTAAAAATTTTTGCATTATTTTGTCCAGTTTGTTGTAGTATATTTCTGCTATGATCGATGAGCCAGGTTTCATGAAATTATAATGGATCACAACTGCGCTAGGCCATCAAACACTCACCATCAACTTCTTTTGATGAATATTACGCTTTGAAGTCTGTTTTGGCGACTTATCTTTGTCCAACCACTGTACATTTGGCATATTAGATCCATTTCTCCTGGCTAGCGACAATGCGAATCAAAAACGTATCAGATAAGCAAAAACAAGCAAGCTACCAAACGCTTTTGTTTCTGTTTTTCATTTAATTCATGTGGAACTCACTTATGCAACTTTTTTCCCTTTACTTGTTTAACCCAAATGAGTTAATATTGCTCTTTTGCTAACTCCAAACATCAACGATAATTCATAGGCATTCTGAGATAGGTCAGTATCAATGGTGACCTTTATATCATCATTATTGACCTTTGATTCTGGGCTACTGCGTGGTTCGATTGTAAACTCAAAGTAACCTGTATGAAATTTGGGAAACCAATTTGATTCTGACTGCTACGTAGTAACGCTAGAACCAAATACACTATTAATGTTTTACACGATTTGCGATGACGTAGATCCAAATAAGAACTCATATTTCATAATAGTGCGAAATTCTCAAAATTTCATCTTCAACAAAATCAATTTAAAAAAATAATTTTTAATACATTTTAGAGTTCACAATGATTTCGTTAAATAGGCGAGGTGTGTAATTTTCCAACAAAAAAAGCAGAATGGTAAAATATTCAGCCAATGTCAAACAATAAGCTGTTAATGGTGGCAATATTACTAACTACAAGTTTCATTCTTAACAACCTGATAATTATTTTGGTTATTAAGTTACAGAAATATAACTAAGCACGTGACACCTTTCCCGTATGTGCTTTAATATTAATATCTAAAATTAACACTCATTAATTTAATTAAAAAGATCTGTGCCAAAATATAATGGTTTAATAATCCCATTTTTAACCCTGAGAACGACTTTTGATGACCTGTATAAAATCCAAATTCAATAGTAGAGAAAAAATAAAAGTTGTTTTGAACTTTCCTTATGTACCTATAAGGAACACATGTGTCAGAGGAAACAAAAATCGTCGAACAACATATTTCTAAAATATCCCATAAAATTACATAGAATGACCCATATATTAAGTAGAAGTTAATATTTTTTCCAATATTAGCATACACAAATATTATATCAATATTTATACCGCAATACAGAATTTTGTAGAAACTGACAAATATATTTATTTATTTATTTATTTATTATTATTATTATTATTATTATTTTAAGCATTATTTATATTTGAAGTGTTTCGATAGAAGTTTATTGGTTAGGTTATATATATATGTGTGTGTGTGTGTATTCAGTAAGAAATTATTAAACAAAATTTTAAAAACATTTTATAAGAAGTAAAAATTCAGAATTCGTTAGTGACAGTTCTTTTCATTAATGAAAGGTTAGATAAATTTGAGAATTCTTATAATGCTAATTGCCATCGAATAATTTGCGTTTAAAAAAATAAAAATGTTTACATTCTGTCGTATATAATAAAAACTTGGAAAATATTTTATGCGTGTAATATTTTATTATTATTTTAAATTAAAATTGATTATTTTCATTAATTTAAAATTTTTTATTTAAAACAATATATTTTTATTGTTTTTGTTTTAGAATTAAAACGTACAAATAATTTTAATAATATAAACAGTTTCACTAAATTTACTGGTAATGTACAGAAAGAATTTAAATCTGGTACGTAAAATATTAGCAAAAGCGATTCCATATAGTAGAAATATAAATTCTTTTATCTATAAACGTTGCCTGGGTATTATCAGAGACTTTAACAATCGACAATATCCTCGGCAACCGAAATTATTCGCTTTGGAATATTGTATGAGAAGAATATTTATTACGTTCGAATTAAATGATCAAAATATGTCGACTGTTTTAAGTACATAATATCAGGGAATATACTAAATCATTATTAAATAATTTAAAACAATTAAAATGTTGTATCTTCATTTGAACATATTTTCTTTTTAATTAAAAATTTAAATAAATAATTTTGTTCTTCCATATATAACGACTGCCGAGATAAATCACAAAATTATTTTCAAATATTTCGTTAAAAATACATGTAAGCTTTTAAAAAATATTTTAGTGCAATACAAAAACAAAACATACTAAGAACTTGAAGTAGCGTAGCTACCACAAAATGTTGGTGTAACTTTACACAAATATCGTGTAATGTTACGGCAACATTTAGTGCAACATTACAAAACGAGTAAAAAGATGGCGTAAAAAACCCCTAAAACGTCTATAATGTTACACCATATTTATATGACGTTACACCAAAAACTTGAGGCAATAAAGCTGCCAAAAATTTAAGATGTAGCGTTAAAAAATCTGGAGTAATGTTACACAACAACTGCAACATTACACCAAAACTTGTGTAACATTACACCATAGTTTATAACTTTACACCAATTCGAATTTGAGAATTTGATGTATCTATACGTTTTAAGGAATGATTCAGTTCCCATGAATTCAGTTTTGCTATTTTTACGATTATGTATGCATGTGTGTGAGTGAACATGGTAACGTCTAAACGCTTTGTTCAAATGAACTGAAATAGTTTGTACACATGTTATAGGTCACCGTATCACGAATATAGATTTGGGTGATATATATATACATATTTATAGTTACATTGACGCAAAACAATTCATTATCAGTATGGTTTATGTACTCAAATTATTTAAAAAGCGACAGCGCCTAAATGCCTAATTCGATTGAGCATTAAATTTATATGCATGTTATAGGTTACCGTCACACAAACTATATAGATAATGTTGAATTTAGCACTTAGATTTTTACAGGGGCACAACGAAAAATTCTTTATCATTATGACCCATGGGCTCAAACTATTTGATTGGCAACAGCGTTAAATGAAACAAAATAGTATTTGGAACAAATACTCAAATCCCCTATTATAATTTTTTCTTTTATTTATTTACCGACTTCCTTTACTTTAATTTATTTATACAATCGTTAATTACATAACGTTCGAAAAGTTGAGTGGAGTCCCTCCAGATTATTTTTACAGTCTGTTTAAAATAAATTTAAATGATAAGTAATTTAATGATAGTGATAATAGAAATAATAGTAAATTCAAATAAATAAATAAATAATAATAATAAATTACAATAAAGTTCCCTTCAAAGCAACTACAATAATAATTTTTTCTATAACAGTAACCATTAAAATAAAGATGTTACGGACTTTTGTACTTTCTCTTATAATTATATGGCAAAGTTTCGAAGTTAAATTTGTAGTATCTTTCCACGATTAGAGATCGCTCGAATCCAAAAATTAGGTTTTTATTGATTGGTCTGAGATTTTTTGTTGCGTGTGTTTGTGCATGAATTAGTGCAGGAGACTTTTATCAGCATGATTCATAAATATAAATTGGCAGGTGTCCAAACTCGGTATGCTAAATCTGTATCATATGAGGATGTTACTCGATACATTTTATTGTGATTGTACTAATGGTTTGTGTACTTGGACACAAAAAAGTATTCAAGTACGTTACAGCTATGCGCAAGATTTCTCGTAAATGCAGTTTAGCTTTTAAAGACAGTACTAAAGAGAACCGACCTATATTTTTTATATGCGCTAAAGCATTTTTTTTTTCTTTTTTTTAATATAAAGTACTAGCTAAGCCCCGGCTCGGGAATGAACAGAATTCCGAATGCGGGAAAAATTTGAAAATCAAACTCGAAATGTACAAAACTCGGCCTGATGCTGCTTGAGTGCCACTAGATCAAAGTTTGTTAACGAAACCATTTTTTAATTCATGAAATCAATGAAGGTATAGTGAATCAACGAAGGCTTTTCTCGCTTCGCTGATCACTATATTTAAAGGAAACTCTTTTCTATATCGCTTTACAAACAAAAATAAAATTTAAAGAAATCATGAAATTGCTTTAAAGCCCGCTTTGGTTTCCCGTTGGTTTATGTTATTATTATTATTTTTTGTTTGTTTGTTTGTTTTCTTTTCGTTTTCCTTTCCTTTCCATATTTACTGAATTCGATTCTTTCGTTTTTCAATATCACGTGATTGAGCAGACACTATTTTATTTATTTAACATTCATTTATATTTCCATTAATTTTTGGAACTCTCGTGCAACTTTATCTAAATTGTTTTTTTACTCCATTTTCAATTTTCATTTTTTCATGTGCATGAGTAAAATATTTTACAATTTTTTATTTTTCGCGTGAAAGCATATTTCATTTTATGTTTAAAAAAAAAAAAAAAAGTTTTTTTTTTCTTTTTAGCAACAATTAAAATTTTAAATGTCCACATTTAAAGCTTTTACCAGGTTATTATTTTCACATTTTAATTAATCTTAAAAAAGTCTAATCAAAATTTCGTTACAAATAAGGTACCAAGTGAAAGGGGCATTTTTTCTGAATCCGTCGGTTTAATTAACTTATCGATCGGACAATTAGATTTTTTTAACTTAACTAAAGTATGAAAAGATGACAATTTTAAATTAACTAAAGTATGAAAAGCTGGTGGCAACAACACACAGACAAACAGAAAAAACACTCTCTTGGCCCATCAACTTGCGTCCAGCCACGGACTTACACGAAAAAACTCTCTTAGCCATTTATATATAGAGAGATGGTATGAGTGTATTTAACCTTCGTTTACAGGAGCGCTAAATAGAGTTCTGATAAATTTGTGGTATGTTTGGAAATGGATGGAAATGCAATTGAATTTGTGTCATGGATTTATTTATTTATTTATTTATAGTTTTTATTTATTTATTTTTTTTTGTGTGTGCGTGTTTGTGTGTGCGTGTAGCTAAATTTAAGTACACTATTTATTATGTATATAATTTATAAACAATATACAAAGCTACTAGAAAATAGTCGAATGAGTTTCAAAGAGAAATTTGGGCAGCAATTCTCTCAGTAATTTAAAATAATTAAAATTTTAAAATTTGATTAAAATTTTGGAATTTTAAAATTTCATAATAGCTTGATTTTTTTATTTTTTTATTTTTATTTTTTAATGTAAACACAATTTTTAAACAGGTGTATAAGAGGGGTTGTTATCCTTCCCTCCTCAGTTTCCCAATCTCCCTGGTATTCCCACAGAAATGTATGTATATATATATATATATATATATATATATATATGTATGTAACGTATCGTTCTTTAGTAGATGATGAATGACAGTCACTTCATATTAAGAGAGTTCACTCAAATAACTAATACTCCAAAATAGTTTATGCAGTCATTTTATTGAAGTCACTTAGTCATTTTACACTTTATTAACAGTCAATCAATCTGAGCACGCTGACATACAGATCCGTAGACGAGTCGGGCCGAAAACGTCCCGTTAACGGCGGAACCGCAAACCAATCCCCCTCCCGGGGCCGTTAAAATAAACTTTTTATTGACGTGAATTAATTAAGCAAAAGCTTCCATGAAAAAGGCGCCGATTTTCGGGTGCTCCCGCTTAAATATGGATATTTTGGGGGCGAGGTCAAATTCCTAATATGAATTCTTATTGGATAATTAAGTAAGCTAAAATCCAGCCCACATTCTCTTATTGGTTGACCCGGATATCCAGGATTTCGTATTTTGCAATGCCTTGCCGCTTATTTCGACTATTGCATAATTTTGATTATGAAACTTATTCTAACTCCGATTCCCGCGCTACGATGTGTTTTGCTGAAAAACTAACTTTACTGGGGCTCTAAAATAGAATTCTCACAAAGTTGTTCTTAAAATTAAGATTTATTCTGAGCTAATACTATTAAGATATCACTTAATATTAATTTCTAATAATAATTTTAGAATCTGAATTCTTTCTATCCTTTCAAACTATATATATATACATATATATATATATATATATATATATATATAATTTATTTCTATGTTGTAAAACAATTTTGAAATAATGTCTAATGTATACTCTAAATGTTCAAATACAGTACCTCGTGCCATATTTTCCTTAATAAATCTTTAGTTATGTAGGGACAATGAAAGCAAGCAGTGTGTGAGCCACACCAGATTACTGCAAAAACTTTTATAATTTAGTCATATAAAACAAGCTAATTTAATTCATATTTGGGTCGTTCATAGTAAAAGTGAATTGTCGCCTTGTAAATGGATTTTGAAATACATGAGTCGGGAAAAAAGTCAAGTTTCAGTAAAATGTTAACAATTTTTAGTGTTCAATGCAAATCAGTGTTATACTGATTTATAAATTATAAGAAAAATAATTTGAAGTAACTTACAAACTTAATTTTTATAATTAATATTTAGAAGTTTTAGCTTTCTGAAAAAAAATGAGTAATGCCATTATGTCATTTTAATGCAATTATTGGAGTTTCTTCACTTTTATAATGAAAGATATGACTAAATGGAATATAGTTAAGCAAAAATATACATAATTGAAAAATATGGAGTTACATCACTTTTACATTGAACCGTCCATTTATTAAAAAATACAGTCACTTGTCAGGTAAATGTAAGGAAATCTCTGTGCATTGAAAAAATGAAAGAAAAAGTTACTGCCGTCGCTGTACGGTTTTTTCGTTTGCTACCGCATATCCTCGCAAACAAGAGGGCCCTGAAGGTCGCAAAACGTACCAATGTTTTATAAATTATTCAAGGAATACGTTTATTTTGTTTAGAAATATCTACCGCTTTAACTAATAAAGTTGTCAATTAAAAACATCGCTTTAATAAAGGTACTCTATTTGCCAACTTGCGAATAGTTTCTATTGTTACGTTGTTTTTTCTGTCTCTGAAGTCATAGTCTCAAAAAAATAAAATTGTAATATCATCCAAGCTGGAAAAAAAAAGTCAGTGTTATTTCTATCCGCGATTGTAATGAAATGCTCTCCCTCTGGTGGGCTAAGGTGAAATTGCAATAAGCATGCTTTAATTCGGCTTTCAACAAGCCGCCATTGCTGGCCGATGTTTAGTTTCACATATATTTATTGAATAAAAATGAATAAATCCGGTAAAAAAGATAACACATACTGTTGTGTGCTACAGTGTAACTCCAAAGGATCAAGAAATCCAGAATTAAGCTTCCAATTATTTCCAAATGACAAATTTAAAATTTCAGTTGCTTCGGCTAATGGAAGTAAAGAATTAATCAGATGATTTGAAACTAATATTTGTTCAACTTCAGTTAAAAATCTACTTCCGATCGAACTTTGAATAAACTGAAATATTTTTTTCTAAAAGCAATCAATTTTCCATGATGTAATAGCGGAGAAACTATAGTACGAATATTAAGTAGAATAACAAAAAGAACAATAATAAATACACGTGGCTATTATATTTACTAACAACAGAAACTGAAAAAGCGCCATCTATCGATCATTACAAACGCGGATTAATAACAAAGAAATTTATCGTCTGCAAAAAAATGAAAAAGCGTTATCTTAGATATTTTCAATGAAAAAATGAATTTACGAATGTAATATTTTTTCTGTAGATATCTTTAAAGAATAATCATTTAATGAATAATATCTTTTAAGAATAATGTTTAATTTCTGCTAATATCAATTTTTAAAATATTAAACAAAAATTTAATCCAGATGAAATGAAAATTAGTTTACATTTTATTTTATTTTAACGCCAGGTGAAAATGATTTAGTAAAGAACAACTTGATTATGTTAAACAACTAATGCTATAGCGTTTTAAATCAAGTCCAGAAACTTTTAAAATGACATTTAAGAGACAACAACTTAGATCAGTTTATATAAAGATTTATTTTTTAACTCAAAACATATTTAAACGGCTGGCTAAATGGGAACATCTTTAGTATGACCAATTTAGCGACTTTTACAATTTAGATCTGAACCAACACGGACGTTTTTCGCCAAGGGCCTCATTTCTGCGACCTCACGATAGCGCCTTTAACTTTGTCGTGCATTATTTGTATAGATAAATTTTTAAATGGTGCACAAATAATAATGAGGAAAATAATGATGATGATGATAAATATTAAGTTTTAATTTTTTTTTCCAACAATTAAACCTTAAAAATTTATATAAGTCTCAAAAGGGGTAATATACTAAAGCCGTAAAACTAAATGGTCTAGAGTTTAGATATAATGAATTTCTCTCTATTCTTAAGCAAAAAAAAAAAAAAAAAAAGAAAAGAAAAGAAAAGAAAAAGAAAGAAAGAAACATACTGACGCCGTTGCTCCTTTTGTACGTATAGCAAGTGATTCCGCTCAAAACAATGGCAAATTTTTATCAACTTGTCGAACGTTAAGAAAGATTTTTGTCATAATTATTTAATATAATTGTTTTAAGTGATTTTTTCCTCTATTTTAGCTTAGTGTTTCGATCATTATGTGGCGATTTTTAGCGGTAGCCGAGAAAGAAAACGCCAAATAGCCAAGTGGCGGTCCTTACACAGCATTACATTTTTTATTATTATTATTATTATTATTAACCGATTTAAAAAATAGAGGAAGTTTTCAATTCAAACCGTATGTTTTATTATTATTATTAATTAATTAATTAATTTATTTATTTATTTATTATTAGCTCATAACTTCCGAACGGATGCTCCGATTTTGATACATTTTGTTTTGTTGTAAAGGTCTTGGTCTGAAGTAGGTCCGATTGTAATATCTTTACGATCTAAATAAAATATAGGGTGCCCAGAAAAGTCAGTCAAAACTCTTTTAACTGCTGAACGGTTGCGGCTATAGTCCTAAAAGTGGTATGTAGGTATAGTAACGTGGCCATGCGCTACGAGATTCAACCTCTGAGAATGCCATCTGGTGGTAAACAGCGGAATTAGTGTCCCTACCTCGAAAACGGTTCATGATAGGGGGACAAGTGATTTACATAGTTGTAGACCATCGTCGATTTAGTACGCATAGACAGCTTGTAGACATTAATGCTAAAAATAAAACGCTTAAAACGTGCATTTGTTTGTTCGCAATCTCCTACACTATGCACACTTGAACTACGAAGTAGCGAATCAGGTGTACTATATGTAAAGTTCAAAATACGGTCACTGTAAGCGGTTACATCGATTAGCGCGCAGTCCTTTTTAATCGACTTCATAAAGGAAGAGAATCTCAATTAAAACCGTTTTTTTTTTTTTTTTTTTTTTTTTGTTGTTGTTGTTGTTGTTGTTGTTTGTTAGCTTATAACTTCGTAACAGATTCACCGATTTAAAAAATTTTTGTTGCAAAGATCTTGGCCTGAAATAGGTCACATTATGATTTCATTAAGATCTATCATAGGGTGCCCACAAAAGTCCGTTCTCATTCTTTTAACGGCCGAATGGCTGAGGCTACTCTCTTAAACGTAGTATGTAAGTATAGTAAAGTGGTCATACGCTAAGAAATGCTACTACATACAGCACCAACTGGTGGAAAATAGCGGTGTTAGATATTCTATCTCAAAAACAGTAAGAGGCAGGGGGGAAAAGTGAATTACAAAGTTGTGAAACATCGTCGATTTAGTACTAAAAGACACATTGTAGAGATGAATGTTAAAAACATAACGTTTAAATCATGTATCTGATTGTTCGCAGTTTCCTGTACGGCAACGTGCCGAAGCCATCTTAAAAATCCAAGAGACCTTTATTTCGATGTTTAAATTTCTATCCGTCAGCTGCAATGCTTATTTGGATCCTTGTTTGAACGTTACGCTAGCAGCGGATGACACGTGCGTGTAAAATTCAATGCAAACGTAGATATACATTACTGCTGACGTTATCGATATGTGGTTTCTATGTCTGTTTAAATTAATTAAAGATATACGCTGTAATTTTTTCTATAGACTTTCATTTGGTAGTCTAATATGAATAACAGGCAGTCATCGATTCTTTTCAAGCTGCTTCTGTTTTGAACGTTTATACTTCATATATTTACTGATATTGGATACTTTTATACTTCGTGTCTAACAGGGTTTTAATTTGCGAATATAGCGCATTCATTCTTCACATTATTAAAGCCTTTTTAGTTTAATATATGGATTAATTTTTTTGCATGTCGCATAGAGGCATGAAAAGTGACACAACTAAAAAATGCAGTATTTAAAAAAAAATCAACTTAAAGATAAAGCTTTGACTAGAATAGAACTGACACAACTGCCTCTCTAGTTGAAAATTTTCGAGTTGGAGAAGTAACTTTTTTGTGCACATTGGGACACTTCATATATATTTTTAGTGACATAAACTCAAAATTGCCATTTTTCTGAGTTGTGTCATTTTTCTTGCGGGTTAAAATATATGAAACCGCCGTCTAACACATGTTCTGCAATATGAATACATTTTCACTGAAAAGAAAAAATAAAACCTTTTTGTAAAAGAAATAGAACCGACTCCAAAAAGCAACCATTATCGAAATAACTAAAAAGAAAAAGAAAATTGGCATAAAATGAAATTTTAATTTACGCCTAAAAGTTCAAAATAAATTTCTTCGACAAACAACATTAACACTACAATTAATCATAACTTTTGAAGTCGGCACAAAATTAATTTAAAATTGATACTTTTATTAAATACAAACATCAAATTCTATTCAAAATATACATCTTACTTTGCCATTTACGAAACACAGCGAAAACTATTTTGATTCAAATAAACAATTAAGATTTCATAAGCTGCAAAAATTTGTGGAAATCATTTGGTATTTGTCGTCCTTTGCGGGGAGAAAACATTTCGCCAAATTATCTGGCGTACATATTTAATTCTTTTCAAAAATCGTGGTTATTTTAATAAGATGCAACATTAAGAGGAGAATCAAAATATGAAACAATATTTCGTGCAACATATATTACGAAAATATACATCTTACGTGCATATTTTTGCATTACGTTTTGATCGTTTAATCTAAAAATCGCAAATGACGACATATATCAAAGCTAAACAAAATTCGCAATGAAAACTCTAGTAACTTCTTAAAAAAATAAATACCGAATTGCGAAGGATGTTCCCAGTTCTGTGTAGACCTAATAATGGATCATTTTTATACAGTGATAAAATAGTCAAGGAAACTATGAAGATGGATAAATTCCAGACAACAGCGATTGTAGCTATCAGTCTAAAAAAACAAATCTGTAAAAGAAAAAAAAAATATTTAATTTTGCGCCGACTTCAAAAGTTATGATTAATTGTAGTGTTTATGTGTTTGTCGAAGGAAATTATTTTATGCTTTTAGGCGTAATTTACAATTTCATTTTATGCCAATTTTCTTTTTCTTTTCTGTTGTTTGGGTAATAGTTACTTTTTGGGGTCGGTTCTATTTTTTTACAAAAAGATTTTATTTTAATTACTTTCAACATTTATTTTGTTCATTTCAAATCATGAATAAAATTTATTTTTTCTCCATATATCGTTGCAATTGTGACATCATATTTTTCTGCTAAATCATCCTTCTTTTATTCAATTCATACTATTAGTTCACACTCTCCCTATATCTTGTAAAAATCTCGCAATCAATTTTTAACTAACTTCCCGACTAGCTAGAAATTTTAAAATTTTAGGATTGCTCAGAACACGGTGACAACACAATACTTCGAAGTCCGATTTTCGAGTTTTATATTAGTTTTCTTATAATTAATTAAAATATGAAAATAATAACATCCTAATAGCGGTATTATATCCATTAAAATATTAGATCTAAGTTAGTTGTTGCAAAAAAAAATGTACGAATTCATTTTCTTTCGACATAAAAATAAATACATTTAATTAAACGTGAACATTAAAAAATTATAAAAAGTTAAAAAATGCATCTCACAAAAATTGACATCATTATCATTTTAAAAATTTTATGCACAATGATGTGAGCTCTGTGATTCATCAGAAAATTTAAAATATGGTATATAAAAAGTTTTTTTTTATCTTATAATTATTTTTATTTCATTTTTCACGCGCGCTTTTCATTTCCTAATTCAAAATTGTTAAAAAAAAAATTCTATAGTGTTTGTAAGTACGAATTGACTTATTATTATTATTATTATTATTTATTATTTTTTTTAATTACTTGTTATTTTATAGATTCGTCCAAACCAATGATAAAAATTATTATTATTATTATTATTATTATTATACCAATATATTTTTGTAGCAATGACGCCAGGTTTGAGCATTAATTTTGGGAAATTCGAGCTTTTATTATTATAACGATACTACATAAATATCTACTACTTCAACAACACAAGTAAATATATAGAGATCTTTATTTGCCTAAAGACTTCGCATAGGTAATGTTTACCAATTAAGCACTTTTTTATTCTAACCTTTATCGTTAGAATAAATATTTCATTTCCGATTACTGCGACGTTATGCGCATTTATTCATTGAACCTTATAAAACATTCGTGTAATATCGTGTTTAAAGAAGACTTTCGATATTTGTCTACTCAAATGAATCTAAAAGAGTTTCTAGAGTTTATGTAATTACATGTCTAACACGTATCTCTTTTTGCTGACGACAAGTTAGCAAAAATAATTGGTTTGTGTTTCTTATTTCATTTCAAACTATAATCAAAGCATTATATATATTTTTTAGGACCAAATATATGTAATAAATCAGATATTCACATTTAAAATGTGAGATAATATCTATAATGGAAATGACATATGCTCATATAAATGTGGTATTAATGTACTGGTGTTAGATTATTAACAAACATATTGATTTGTTTACTTTACATTTAAAAATTACTTAATTATGCGTATTTTGATGTGTGGAAAAAAAAAAAAAAAAAAAAAAAAAGGAAATTAAGAAAAAGTCTTGACAATTTTATTAAATTTCTCCAGCGTCTTTAATACATTTCAAACATATATTATGTAAGGAAAGTATTTAATCATTTAAAAATTGACTACGAGATTTTGGTGTATTTAATCGTTTTAAGGTCTCCTGAGTTCATTTTGTTATTTTTACAGTGATTTATATGTACCCATTGTATGAACACGATAACAACGTCTACACGCTTTGATCGATGAGCTGAAAGATGGTAGGTATGTTTTACGTCACCATCGCACGAATTGTATGAACTTTGATGAGTCTAGTACTTACAGTTTCTTCTACAGGGACACAGAAAGAAATTTTTTATAATTTTGACTTATGGATTCAAAATATTTAAAGTGCAACAGAATCTAAACCTTTTATCCGACTGATCTGAAAGTTGGTAGAAATGTATAAGTCATTGTTCCACGATTTGCATAAATTTTGATGAGTCTAGCACTTATAATTTTTTTACAGGGCCTCAATGAAAAGTTTTTATCATTGTGGCCACTGGATTTAAATTATTTAAAATCCGATAGCGTCTAAATGCCTAATCCGATAAGCTAAATATTAGTAGCTAGAAAGTCTTAATTCATCAACCTTAATTCATTTTAGAAAATTTGGAGTGGAAGGATGATTTTTATAACAACTATGTGAAAAATACCAGAGCCGGGAATCGAACCCGGGCCTTCCGCTTAACGCGCGGATGCTCTACCACTGAGCTACCCTGGGTGATAACCAGCAAGGCATTTCTCACATATAATTTATTGGCAAGGTCACCGAGTCTGCAAACGCAGCTATATCAAATGACATAATTAATCATGGCACAGCTCCAATACACCCAGGGTAGCTCAGTGGTAGAGCATCCGCGCGTTAAGCGGAAGGCCCGGGTTCGATTCCCGGCTCTGGTATTTTTCACATAGTTGGTATAAAAATCATCCTTCCACTCCAAATTTTCTAAAATATTAGTAGTTATTTTACAGGCACCGTTGCACGACCCCTAAATATAAAACTTATACGTTTATAAGGACACAAAAAACAATTCTTTAATATTATGAAATACAAATTCTAATTATTTAAAGGGTACTAGCATCTACATTCGATTAAGGTATAAATTGATGGGCTATAGGTTATCATTGCAAGAACATGGGTGTATATTACAGATTTACATGAATGCAGGACATTCTCATCGTGTGCGTTTCCGATTTGCATTTGAAATTCCTGCATCTTAGCACAGCATCTGCATATAGAAGACAGGCTGTCTTTCACTGAAGCGAAATGAGAATAGTTTGAGGAATAGAAAGATTGCATTCGTGTTTCATTAGTTGGTGATAATAATAAATGGTTCAATATAAAATAAACACACCGAAGAAAGTGTTTTGTTAAAAAAATCCAATTTATTTTGTTAACGTATTTCGCAATAGCAGGAGACTTGGCGTTGGAATATTAAAACAGGAATAAACTACTACGTCAGAAACGCAATAATTTTTCTTTGGCGTTTCTGACGTAGTAGTTTATTCCTGTTTTAACGTATTTCGTAGTCTTATTTTGTCGTTTCAACCAAATTTTGTACAGTTATCGAAACCGAAAAAAAAAAAGTGGTTGGAAGAGAAGTCACATTTATAGAAAAACCCACATTTTATTTCAGATGCTTATGATCTAGTTCGATGGTTGGGTTTTATGTCGCACTAGTGCTGTGCAGATGGGCAATTGGCGACGGTCTGGAACACAGCCGTAGAGGTGGTCCGGAGACATGCCATCACAATTTTGATCCTCCAAGGAAGGGATGGCTCTCCCGCTTCGGTGACCTCCAGAGGTATAATTTTTTATGGGAACATGGAGGACATTGCGGCCACGACAGATTTTACGTGCACTAACCACCATTAGTGTACACGACGGTCTTTGGCCGGCTCGAGTACCGAACCCGCAATCTTCCAACTACGAGGCCGGCGCTCTACCGACTGGGCTACCGCGGTCCATGATCTAGTTCGAACATTGGATGTTACATAGAGCACAATATATTCAACTGAGAAATATTATATATTATGATATATATATATATCACGTGCAATATTATATGTTATAATATTAATGAGTGACGGTGAATAAATTTCTATATTCTAAAAAAAGTCTGACTACTTAGTATAAAGCAATTATAATACAGAAATAAATAACACTTGCTCTTAGGATTGTCTTTATTGTAACTGGATTTTATGTTTAAAGCGCAAAAATTACAAAAAATGTTAATTTTTCATAACCTTTTAAGAGAGAAAATGCATTGAAAAAAAGTTAAAATTTTTTCCAGAGAAAATCTTCCGTAATTACTTTATTTAAATAGCAATTGAGTTTATAAAACAGAAGTGATTTAAAAAATAACGTTATCGCCGGTAAATAAATAATTATTCATTATAAATAAATAAATATTTCCTTTATCTAATTGCAATACAATTATTTAAATAATTGAATAACATATTTTTTTTTCTCTGTTGTCCTTACATCTGTTATAAATCTAAAATGTCTCCGATTTTATTTCATGACAATATTCGTTGTACATTTATATAAAAAATAAATGAAGAAATCAATAATGCATTTCAGATTTCGCGAATGCTATTTATTATGAAAGCGGAAATGTTAGTGAAAAATTGCAAAAAACAAAATATATATATATCTTTTAAAAATTTATTAACTTTTGCCGCAAAATGTTTTCTGTCGCATGGTATATAACTATTTATTAAAAAACTTGTTACATTTGTCACTTTGGAAACAGACTGCACTACAAATGATATCTAATACAGATATTTTATATAGACGCGATAATCTTGCAAAAAAGGTTAGATATTCATTAAAAAAAAAAAAAAAAAAAAAAAAAAAAAGAATAAAATTCTTTAAAAATCTATATATATATATATGGTCTTATTTTTTTCTATTTATTTATTCTGAATTTTTAATACAATTTGTGTCGTTATTAAAGTAGTGTTTGAGTACTTTATAGTAGAAATACGAAATATTACATTTTTAGTTATGATACTTATAAACAGTGCCATTATTCGTATACTCTATGACACTTTTAAATGGTACTGTTATTGATATATATTATGGTACTTATAAATGTCGCAAAAATAGGCATTGTCATACCTTAGATATAGCATAATATGAATACTTATGCATTTCATTTCAAGCTTATCTATTGCTTATGCACACTACAACATAAATATACAACCTCTAAAAGAAATATACACGTCCAAAGTTTTGTACAAAAAATATAGTATATATATATTAAATAATAATATACTGCATATTGAAAATTAAACTGACTTTTGAATTTTTTTACATTAACAGTCAAATTTGATTTTTTTTTTTTTTTTTTTCAAATTTATGCTTCTTTAATGGAATATTATATTATTAAGTCCACCATTTGCTAATTAAAAATTTTTGACCATGTAATTTATAATTTTAAAGCCTATATTTATTTAAGTGAGGATAGACATTTCTTGTTATTCTCAATTTGTTATTTTTAATCTGTCCCTTATTATCGAATACATAAGGTACCAGGAACAGTTATGGCTCATTAGGGATCCGGAATTTTCGCCCCCGGTAAATTTTACACCCGGGAAATTTCGCCTCCGGAACATTTCGTCCCCGGAAATTTCGCCCCCGAGTGATGTAAAATATAAATGTAATAACAAATAAAAATATAAACATACATGCGGAATTTTTTTAAATATTACCATGTTTTTATTAACTTCGATTCTTCTTTGTTTGTTTGTGTGTCCAGTACAAATCTTGTAATCGGTTTTTAACTAACTTCCCAACTTGTTAGACATTTGAAACTTTCAGAAAAGCTCAGAACACGGTGACAATACATTTTATTAACACTTTTAGCGAACTGTTTCGGGTCCATGCTGCCCTCGGCAGCGTTTATGATTCACAAAAAAATTTATTTAACTAACTTCCCGACTAGCTAGACATTTGAAACTTTCTGAATAGTTCAGAACACGGTGACAATGCATTTTTTAAATACCTTTAGCTAACTTTTTCGGGTCCCTGCTGCCTTTGGCAGCATTTATGATTTAAGAAAAAATATTTAACTAACTTCCCGACTAGCTAGACATTTGAAACTTTCGGAATAGTTCAGAACACGGTGACAATGCATTTTTTTTTTTTTTTTTTTTTTACTTTTAGCTAACTGTTTCGGGTCCCTGCTGCCTTCGGTAGCGTTTATATGGTTCAACAGAAAATTTAAAAACATGTTATATAAAAAGTTCGTTCTTTTTATCTTGTAATAATTTGTTGCATAAAAATATGAAGTCTATACAATATTGATACATGTTTTGATTAACAAAGGTTCACAAACAGCATGGCGATAAAAATTGCGTGAACGAATATTGAATATATTCATTCACGCTAAAAAGGTTTACTATTTCTCTTTTAACGTCGTTCGTAAATTCTGGTCGTTTTTAACTTTCAAATAAGCAAAATTACTGTTCTCCTCAATCCCCTCCGTGGAGGTCAAAGATGTTACGTTATGTCTTCGGACCACCTTTAGGGGCGAGACGCAGACCGTCACCAATTGCCCATTGCGCAGCACTAATGCGACGTAAAAACCCAACCAACTCTGCTCCTCAAAGGGTTTAAGAACTGAGAATCGAAACTGAGGTTGTTTGCAAATATAGTACATTTTTAAAAGCAACTGTTAACTCTAATGGGGCATAGAAAGTTTTATTATGGGTTTACATTTGTTATTTTACACTATTTATTAGTAATGGAGAATATAATTAATTAAATTGCATTAAGCCAAAATAAATAATGCTCGCTTACTAAGTATGGTTTCGTTTGTTTCATAATTCGTAAAAAATTCGTCTTACATTAATATCCTTGCAGGCTTTATCTACGGGCTGAATATTCATAAATAAAATACATTCGTCAACTAGAACATATTTCTGTATTAAAGAATCAAATTCGAAACGCTAAAATGTCGACAACTTTCGCAACAATAAAATTACGGGCTCTATCTACTGGCTGAATATTCATTAAATAAAGTGCATTTGTCGACAAGAACCTGCTTATATCTTTACATATTACCTTATACACACAAAAATTTTATAACAATATCATTACTAGCTCTATCATTAGCTTATTTTGAAATCTCGATGATCGTAGGTCATATTTAATGGCAAAAATCTTTTTATTCTTGGTCATTATGAATATAATTATCCTAAATATATCTCCAAAACGGAAAATTATACAAAGTCCAAAAAGAGAGGTGCACAAGTAGATGTTATAAGAAACCCTTATACCAATTCGCAACATTCTACGTCGAACCGTTATTGAGGTATGCGAGATACATTACAGGCTCTATCTACGGGCTAAATATTCATTTAAAAAAATGCATTCATTGACAAGAACCTGCTTATGTCATTAAGCATAACTTTCTACACGCAAAAAGTCTTCAAGTTTCATAACAATATCATTACTGGCTCTACCATTAGCTTTTTTTTTTTTAAATCTCTATGATGGTAAGTCATATATAATGACCAAAATCTTTGTATTTTTGGTCATTATGAACATAATTTTCCTAATCTCCAAAACAGAAAATCATATAAAGTCTATAATCATATAAATCATGTAAATAGAGGTGCACAACTAGATGTTATAACAAACCTATATACTAATTTTTCAACGTTCTACGTCTAACAGTTTTTGAATTATGCGAGATACATTACCCCCCCCCCCCCACACACACACACACACACACGCGCACACACACGTATTTACATACTGACGTCACGAAAATTCGTGTAAAATTGTTGATATCTCTGAAACGGGAACTCGTATTAAAACTAAAAATGAAAGTGTACAACTAGACATTATAACAGTTACGCATATAAATTTGCAACATTCTATGATCATTCATTTTTTGAGCTATGCATAACACAAAATCAATTTCGCACATCGAGATTACTAACTTCCTTTGGATAAGAAAGCAAAAATGGTAGACTCATTTTTTTAAACACCTATTTCCGAGATCTAAAACTGACCTACTTAAGTAGGATGACTGTTAATTTTCCTCGTATGACCACATAATACATGAGGAAGGATATCTAAAATGGATTTATGTAATAAATTTCAAGAAAATCGTTAGAGCCGTTTTTGAGATACAAACTGTTACCAAAACTTGGCAAGCTCAATCATTGACCGGAAAACAATAATTTCACACAAAAATATGTTTAAAAAGGAGTTAATATAGCGAGTTTGAAAAAAAAAAAAATCTATGAAGTCGTTTTTAAAGGAATGCACGAAGCCTGGAATTTAGCTATTTTTACCGGGCGCCTATAAATCTTCCCGAAGTAACCGACTATATTATTTGAAAGGTCATCTAATAAAGTGATTATATAGAAACTTTGAAGAAAATTGATAGAGCTGTTTTTGAGATATGGACTTACGGTCCTACTTCCGTTTACCGCTGTCCCATTTCCGGATAAAAAAAAAATTACCTGTATACCAGACCTGTCTCAGTTCTGAAGTTTCATAGTTCTATTTTTGTTAGCTTCGAAAATATGAGACCCAGAGGATTCCGCACATACATACACATACATACTTACACATACATACACTGTGATCAACTGTCAAAAACTACTTCTCTGGACTCAGGAGGCTTTAAAATGTATAAATCAGGTGAAAACTTGATATCGAATTTTCGGACCGCACCTTAGAATGTAGAAAACAAGAGAAAAAGTCTGAAAATTCAAAGAAACTGGGAAAAAAAAAAAATCCATAGAAAAAAGCATGGGTTGAAAACAAAAAAACTCACAATGTCAAGTGTGAAAAAAAAAAATCTAACACCGGAAAGGCAAAAAGGACAAAATTGACTAGAAAAAGACATCGAAGAGCGGTAACAGGTGAGCTGGGGCGTTCAATATATCGTCGGGGGTTAATATGACTCGCCAAGTATAAGTTCATTACCCTCTGTAATCTTATTTCCTTATTTATCAATAATGATCAAATTGATTAATAAATAAAAGAAAGTAAAATAATATTTGATAAATTAAAAAAAATTATTATGTGTGCACTAAAAATTTAATAAATAAATAATATTACTGCACACTTAAACTTTCTTTTAATTAAGAGCGATAAAAAATTAATCGAACAATTTTTGCATTCGAAAACCTTATTTTAATTCATATGTTTTATATTGAAATTAAAAGGGAAAATAGTGCGAATTAAATAGAAATATATCGAGAATTACTACATGTATATTTATATTTTTATTTGTCATTACGTATATATTTTCCACTACTCGGGGGCGAGAGACTGGGGGCGAAATTTCCGAAATCCACTGTTCGGGGGAGAAATTTCCGGGGTGCGAGATTTCTCGGGGGCCAAATGCTGGGGGCGAAATTTACGTAAACCGGTTCATTATAACGTGAATATTGAGGATTATTTCATATTTCTTTAAATTACTCCTTCATATATCTATTTTAGTCTTTGTGGATAAACTAAAAAAGAAAGAAAAAGAAAAAAAGGTACGTTTATAACACATTTGTTACTACTTATTTATAAATAATGATAAAAGTTAAAATTTGCGTCTTTCAATCATGTTAATTGTTATTTTTAATAAATCATTTATATATAAACCCTTCAATAATGAAAATCTAATGAAAAATCTTATTTTTATCTATTAATGTACTTTAAGTCACATACAAAAATCTAAACACGCTAAAAGTTAAATAAAACCATCTTTTATTATCTTAGCAACAGCACGCATTGTGGAAGCCTAACCTCATTTAACCCAAATATAGAAGATTAATGCTTAGTTTTGGCAAACATCCAAGTATTATCAAACTGTATCCAGTGCTTTTCCATTACTATAATATGTAGCACAAAGGCATGAAAGGGTACACAAATGTATGATATACGTGAAACTATAAACCTACTAAAAGTTATATTCGGAAATGCGATACAGTGTTTGCTTTTGAAATATACGCAAATGAAATAGTTCACTATCTTTAATGGCGTGACATTAATTTTAACTTAGATAGATTAATACAACATTTTTATTTACTACTATTCAAGTTTGAAAGAAAATATTCAAATTTAATAATATCCTATAATTAAAAATAAATGAAAATAAATAATTAAATTTATAAAAAATAAAAATAAAAATAAAATTTAATAAGGAAAATATAATAATATAAATGAAATTTAAGTTTAAAAGTTTAACCAAAAGAGATTATATAAATAATGAGCGCGATTTCACAAACTTTTCATGAAACATTAGTAAAGTACTAAAATATGGAGTCAAACGGTGTTTAAGTAAATTATGATATCTTTATACGTAATAAGCATTTTTAATTAAGCTATTTTTAATTGAAATTTATAATCTGAATTAAAATAGGTATTTTCCTTTACTTAATTACTAGCAGGCTTTGCCCGCTTCGCTGGTCATTATATCGAAATGAATTCTCAATATTTCATATCAATAATAATAAAAAAAATCTCAAAAGTAAAAGAAATCAGTCAAAATGTAAGTTAAAGTTTCCGCTACCTTTGGTAATGGTTTTCCTGCTCCCCAGTCTTTTCGAATCTTGAGCCCAAATGCCTTCTGCAGTACCTTACCTAATTTTTACACCCTCTCCCTAACGGGTAATGTTGAAAGTTTCGCAAAATTTCCTCCCATCAATGTGCATATTGCGTACACTTAATCAACACCCACTCATCAAAATTCATCATTCTAAGGTAATCTGGAGTATATTTAAGCTTGTTTTTTGCCAACGCCAGCCCCAGAAGAGGGGAGGGTAATTTTGCGAAATCCCTTTATAGTGCATCTTGCATACACATACCTAACTAGACATAAAAAAATCGAGATCCTGAGATTATTTGAAACAGAATTATATTTTAAAACGTGTTTTTTTACCCCCCCCCCCTGCACATAAAAGAGGGACGGAGGAGGGAATTTTCCAAAATCTTTTTTATACTATAAGTTAGATATACATATAACCGACCCACACATAAAAAATCTCTTTCCTAAGATAATTTAGTGCAGAGTTACACATGGATACATGTTTTTTGACCCCACCTCCCAAGACCGGTAGGGTGGAAATTCATCACAAAACCCTTTGTAGTGTGTGTGTTGAGTACGCGTAACCACCCGACATATCAAAAAATCGGTTTCCTGAGGTACTTTGGAACAAAGTTACTCTTAAAAACGTGTTTTTGCCCGCACTCCGCCCTTAAAGGAGGGAGGCAGAGGGAAATTTCGTAAAATTACTTGATAGTGCGTGTTGAGAACGCATAACCAACCCACGCATAAAAATTAATCTTACTGTGATGATTTTAAACAAAGTTATGCTTGGAAACGTCTTTATTGCTCTCCCTTCTTTAAGGAGGAAAATGGGGAAATTATCAAAATCCCGTTGCAATGGATGTTGGATATACGTAAATAAGCCACACACTAAAAATTGTGGCCTCAGCTCCTATGGATTTCTTCGGAGAAATTTTACCCGCTTGGCTGGTCACTATATTTAAAGAAAATTCTTTTCTATATCGCTTTATAGATAAAAAATAAAAATAAAAATAAAAATAATTGAAATTGCTCAAAAGCTCGCTTCGGGTGTGTGTCGCTATTGCATGTGACATACAATGTCATACCTGTGGGCTTCCACTTTTGTGCTTATCAGATAACGATTTCGAAACAGACAGTATCGAAAAAATTTTAAGTAGCCCTTTTATATTTGAATATTAGTTACATATGAACAACACTATGCGTATTGTACAGTCGGTAACAAAAGACTCCGAACACTAGCAAACATTCTTATATAAAATAAAATCTTTTTGTAAAAAAATAGAACCGACTCCAAAAAGGAACTACACTATTCAAACAACTAAAAATGAAAGAAAATTGGCAGAAAATGGAACTGTAAATTGCGCCTAAAAGTATAAAATAATTTCCTTCGCCAAACAACCTATAACACTACAATTAATCATAACTTTTGAAGTCGGCGCAAAATTATATAAAATTTAATTAGTTTTTGAAGGTTTGTTTTTAGATCAGTAGCAACAAATGCGGTTGTCTCGAATGATCCATTTCATGTTTCCTTTATTATTTTATCACTGTATACTATATTGTACGATGTGTTGTTTCATATTCTTGATTACTCTCTTGATATACTTTATAAAAATAATCATGATATCCCAAAGAAATTAAATATGTTTGCCAGGTAATTTTGCGATTTTTCTTTCACCAAGGACGTCAGATATCAGCATCTTCGCCAACTTTTGCGGCTTACGAAATCTTATTAGTTTTCTTGAATCAAAGTAGTTTTCGGCTGCGTTTTGCAGGTAACAATGTGAGATGTGTATTTTGAATAGGATTTGAGTTTCGTATTGAATAAAGGTATCAATTTTTATTTAATTTTGCGCCGACTTCAAAAGTTATGATTAATTGTAGTGTTATAGTTTGTTTGGCGAAGGAAATTATTTTATACTTTTAGGCGCAATTTACAGTTCCATTTTCTGCCAATTTTCTTTCATTTTTAGTTGTTTGAATAGTGTAGTTCCTTTTTGGAGTCGGTTCTATTTTTTTACAAAAAGATTTTATTTTTCTCTTTTCAGTGAAAACTTATTCATATAGCAGAACATCAGAAGACGTTCGACGGAAGTTTCACAAATTACAACTTGCAACAAAAGTGACATTTCAAAAAATGGTTTATGTCACTGAAAAATACATGAAATGCACACAATGTAAACAAAAATGTTACATCTCCATCTAGAAAGTTATCCACTCGAGAGACAGTTGTGCCAGTTTTATTCTAGTCAAATTATTTTTAAGTTGATTTTTCTCAAATGCTGCATTTTTAAGTTGTATCACTTTTCTTTCCTTTATCGGATATGAGGAAAAAACTATCTATTGAACGAACATACGTTAAATAAAAAAGTCTTTAGAAATGTAAAGAACGGTTACGCTGTATTCGTAACCAAAAATTCTGTTAGGCATACATATTGAACTTTACAGTGAAACGTGTCACCCGCTGCGCTGGAAACTGCGCAGCGTAAAGTTTAAACAAAGAGCAAAATATGCATTGCAGCTGACGGACAGAGGTTTCAACATCGATACTTACATACTGCTTTTACCAGTGTAGCTGCATGCGTTCAGCAGTTAGAGTGAGAACAGACTTTTGTGAGTATCCTGTAATTTGTATATATCTTAATGAAATCATAATGAAACCTATTCCAGGCCAAGATCATTACGACAACAAAAAAAGTGTTATTAAAATTAAATCATCTCTTACGAAGTTATAAGCTAACAAATTTCAACAATAACAACGAGAAACATGTTTTGTATTGAGAACCTCTTACTTTATGAAGTCGGTTTAAAACGTCTATGCGTTAATCGATGTTACCGCTTACAGTAACCATACTTTGAATTTTACATTGCATAAATGTCACTCGCTACGCTACAACATATGCAATGTCGTTCAAGTGTGCACAAAATAGGAAATTGTGAACAAACAAATGCGCGTTTTAAGCGTTCTGTTTTTAGCATTAATGTCTAAACTATCTTTTCGTACTACATCGATGATGCTCTGCAATTTTATAATTCTCTTTTTTCCCCTTTCTTGAAACTTCTTCGCGATAGGATCGCTAACTCCACTCTTTTCCACCAGGTGGCGCTTTAGGCGGTTGAATCGCGTAGCACATGTCCACTTTACTATACCTACATATCACTTTCATGAGTATAGCTGCAGCTGTTCAGCAGTTAAAAGAGTCGGGACTGACTTTTTTGGGCACCCAGTATTTTCTTTTGATCTTAAAGATAAAATGGGACCTACTTCAGACCAAGATCTCTACAACAAAACAAAAAGTATCAAGTAACCGTATTTTGAACTATATAGCGTATATCTCACCAGCTACGCTACAACGTAAGCAATGTAGCTCAAGTGTGTATAGTGTAAGAAATTGAGAACAAAAAAATGTAGGTTTTTAGCCTTGTATTTTTAGCATCAATGTCAAAACTATCTTTTTGTACGAAATCGATGATTCTCTGCAATTTTATAATTCCCTTTTTCCCACTGTCTTGAACCGTTTCCGAGATAGGAACGTTAGCATGAATGTCTAAACTATCTTTTTGTACTAAATCGGTGATACTCTTTAGCTTTGTAATTCACTTTTTCTCTAGAACCGTTTTCGATATAGGAATACTAACTCCGGTTTTTTCCACCAGGTGGCGCTCCAAGCGGTTTAACCTTGTACTGTATGGCCACTTTGCTATACTTACATACCATTTTTATCACTATAGCTTCAACCGTTTAGCAGTTAAAGGAGTTGGGACTGATTTTTTTGGGCACCCTGTATTTTCTTTAGATCGTAAAGATATTACAATGGGACCTATTTCAGACCAAGACCTTTTCAACAAAACAAAAAGTATCAAAATCGGACCATCCGTTCAGAAGTTATGAGCTAACAAACATAAAAAAAACATACGGTTTGAATTGAGAACCTTCCTTCTTTTTTTGAAGTCGGTTAAAAAGTACACTTAATACAGTACTGTTAAATAAATCCTTGTCGAATCCTGTTCTTAGTCTGTCTAAAAACAGGATTCGACAAGGATTTATTTAACAGTACTGTATTAAGTGTACTTTTTTTATATAAGAATTTTTGCTAGTGTTCGGAGACTTTTGTTACCGACTGTACATAATATTTACTTTTACGTTATTTCCTATATTTACTCGATTTTTTCGGTCGACCATAAATATACTAACCAAACGTCCCCATTTTCTGGGGACAAATAGGGACGTCTTTTATTTTTGAAGGCATTTTTCTAAGTTTTAAAAAATTGTAGAAAGTAAATTATTAATCGGTAATACTTTACTTTTAGTCCTTATTTATTAGGAATGAAAAAATACATCCATAACTGGATAATTGTAGCATTTTTTAATGCTTCTCTATTATAAAAGTACTTTGATCTAGTCAGCCTACCATAAAATGACAGCGATTTCACGTCAAATATAATATTAAAATATGCTGTGAGACAACTAACTTTGGTGACTTTTGCTAGCTCCTAACAACTAGCTCCCATTGGTGACTTTTGAATTTTTGTCACCGTTTTAAACAAAAATACAAAATTTATGAGATTATTATTTATGTTTCTTTCTTTCTACCCCCCCCCCCCCTTTTTTTTTTTCTCAATATTTTATAATTTATTTGCTTATATGCTTTATGGGCTACTTGGCTTAAAATGCTATCCCGAAAGTAGTCTCCTTGGCGAAAAATGTCGTATCTACTTCAGCATCAAAATTAAAAAAATTACCCTGCATTATGAATAAGTAAATCTGAATATAATGCTGAATTAGCTTTCATGCCAAACGTATTATACGTGCCAATAAATAAATAAAAACACTATTAAAAAGAAATCTAAAATTGAGGTATATTAAAAAATATTATGAAACAAAATTTGAAGAAATATGTTGGATTTTTATTATTATCATTATTTAATTTCGATAATGACGTCATTTTGTCATAGCCTAAGCAAATTTATTATTTAACATTTCTTTTACTATTCGCGTGAAAATATATCTTATTATATGTCGAAAAATAAATCAACTCGTAAATTTTTTTGGCAACAATTAAAAATTAAAATAATTATTTTTAAACTTTATTATAGAAGAAATATCTATATTATTATATAGAAGATATAATATAGATAACGTTTTGCTTCCTCCCCCTTCCCTTGGGGACTGAATTTCTAAAATTCCAAAAATTGGTTTTTAGGTATTTCTGTTAGCTATATTTTAAAACAAAAATTTTACAGATATCTGTTTTTTTCTTTGAGATATAAAGGTTTTTGTGAAATCACGTTTTGCCCCCTGTCCCCCCTTAGGGGCCGAATTTCTAAAATTCCAGAAATTGGTTTTTATATATTTATGTTAGCTATATTTTGAAATAAAAATCTCACGTATATCTGTTTTTTTATTTGAGATATAAAGGTTTCTTAGAAATCACTTTTTGCGCATGTGAAATCCCATTTTGCCACGCACCCCCTCTTGTGGACCGAATTTCCAAAATTCCAGAAACTGATTTTTAGGCATTTATGTTAGCTATGTTTTAATGCAAACATTTTACAGATATCTGGTTTTTTCTTTGATATATGAAGGTTTACGTGAAATCACGTTCTGCGCCCCCCACCCCCTTTGGGGGGGCGAATTTTGCAAAATCGCTTCTTAGGGGGTGCTTACACTACATGTTCTATAATCTGACTTCAGTAGATTTTGCTGTGCGTTGATGAGTCAGTGAGTGAGTGAGTGAGTGGAAGTACTCTTTTATATATATAGATATGCATATAAAATAATCTGTTAAGGCACTTACACTACTTTCTTCTACTCTATATTACTATAGACATATTATTGCAATTCATTTTACAGTCGGCAGAAAAAGCATCCGAGCACTAGCCAATAATTCCGATATAAAAAAAAAACACTTAACAATATTTTGTTAAATAAATCCTTGTCGAATCATGTTCTTAGACTAAGAACATGACTCGACAAAGATTTATTTAACAAAGCAGTATTAAGCGTACTTTCTTTAGACAGGGATTATTGCTAGTGCTCGGATACTTTTGCTGTCGACTCTGAGAGGTAGCGTATTTGAACATTTCAGTTAATGTGATTTTGGAAAAAGCCATTGAAAACTCGAAACGATTAGGCCGATGAACCTTTATAACTATTCAAAGAGTCAATATCTCTATTTTTCGACTGTACATACTGTGTTCTCTTTGTAAAAAAATGTACTATGTTCAATATATCTTTGGTATAGCCATGTATATTAGTTGGTATAAGGTGACCAGTGTCTTAATTTTCTGAGCACAGTCCCCTATTTGAAGAAATTTTATTAAATTCTGAGAAATTATAGCAAGGATTGCAAAGATTTTTTTTTTTTTAATCAAAATTGTTATAATGTTAGTTTATATTTTCTAAGAAATAAATAAAATGCATCCGTATTCGCTGAATGTAGTATTTTTAACGCTATTCTATCATAAAGGTACTATAAACTGGCTGCCATACTGTAGCTAGAGTTACATTATAGAGTATTTTCACTGACGCCATCACGCTCATGGTAACGGACTTAGCAACGCTATAGAAGGGCACACTATCACTTTTAACGTACAAAATACGTTAAGACGCGTGATGCTCAAGCTAATGAGTGTATGCCCCTCAATTACGATTTTAGCAGACGACTGTGACGTCATGTGAAAAAGTTCCATCGCGTCTAGTTTAGAGTAGAGCCCCTAAATAAAATATATAGGCCGACGCAAAGCCGCCATTTTTTTTTTTTTTGCCTCGGATGAGGGCAGCATTCTTGCTTGGCGTCATTATCGCTTGACTAGCGATTTTAAGAAATCTTGATCTGAAGCTACGATCGATCAAGAGCAATAAGCAACAAGTAATATCCCTAACAACCCATTTATACACAGTGCATTCTTGGTATGTTTTTTCATCCTCAGGATATTGTGTGGATGTACTCGGGATAAGATGTGTTGTTAGGACTATTTCTGTCTCTTTCGAATATAAATCAAAACTTTTTGGAAAAAAAAAAAAAAAAAAAAAAAAAAACACTATTTAAAAGTGGAAAATCATTATTTATTTATTTGCCTTTTCTGCTATTTCTAGCATATACTATTCATTTAAACGAAACTTAAATTGTAATTACGACACGGAAATGAAACAACTTTGGCGACCCCAGAAAATGTCGCCAAAACTCAAAAGCACAGTAATAAAATGTCTTCTTTAATTAATTTATGGTTATTAGCATAAATATTATGATTAAAATAATACATTTTTTGTATTTTTACCTTTGAACATGTGAAAAACATAGAGAAAAATATAAGTAAATAAAAGTTATATTATTTTATTCTTCCTAAATGATCTTATGGAAATCTGAACATTTTACGTTCTTTTCTTGAGTGATTATAGCAATTTATCTCTAAACAATATCCCATATGATAATTTACCGAGCTAAAATTATGAAAATGATTAAAAAAGTAACTCCAAAGTAATACAAAACGATAGAAATAATGGCTGTCGTTTGTTTATCTGCGGAAAACGCTGGGTACATGTGGCAAACCTAAGGCAACAAAATGGCTGTCCGCCAGCTCGTATATATAGAAGCCTTAGTTTAGGGTACCTTAGTAATTAGTACTAGAAATTCTACAATTAGCGAACACGGATGTATTGTATTTTATTCTTGGAAAATATAAACTAGCAAAATAATAATTTTAATACAAAATTTCCTTGCTACAATTTTCTACAATGCTAGCACCAACGTAATGAATTTCCAATGCAAGGCAGTTGGTTTACTTTAAACTAAATAAATTATAAATTTTATGTTAAAAAAAAAAAAAAGTTTAGTTCTTAAAGAATTAATAAGCAGCTTCAACTATGGTTTATAATTTAAAAAACTTCTACAGAAATACTCTAAAAGCGAAAAGCAATCTCAATACTTATTGACTCGATTACTAAGTTCCGTTCTAAGTTCATTAAATTCAAGACGTTCTCATAAATATCATCCACATTCGCTGAATTGGAGTTTAAATACATTTTGAAATAAATATATGTTTTTGATATATATATATAATATTCTGATGTAATGTTAAAACTTCAAAGAATAATAATAAAAAAAAATAGAAACTTTAAGTTAAAATCTGAGACAAAAATTATATTTTACAATAAAGTTTGCTCTATTCAATATCTTTTTTTTTTTTTTTTTTGTAAATATATTTTTATATATTTATACTCCATAATTTTGTTTGTTCGTTTATTTCATGAAATATAACGTCGAAATAGCTTAAAATTATATACAGACACTAGAAAAAAGCGAGTAAAATTAGGAAATATTTTCAAGTTATTTATTTTTATTTATTTATTTTATTTTATTTTATTTTCCTTACTTAGTCTCAACTATGGTATTTCATTAAAAGTTATATGATTTGGAGTGTCTGGATATTTTAAATACAAATGAAAAATAAGATAAATGTTTATTTTTGGAAAAAAAAAAAAGAAGTTAAAATAAAGCATGAACTTTTACAAACTGTAAAAAAAAAAAAAAGAATTGACAATATTAAAAATATCATTTACAAAACATTTGAAATACTGGATTGTAATTTTTACGTACTTTAAAAGAATAGACAAAACTAAAAAAAAATCCCATATCATATTGTATAGCTATTTTTTAACTATTTCCAATTATTTAATATGTTGTTTGTAAAGTACTATTCATATAATTCAATGGAATTTACAACGGTTCATATTTAACGCTAATAATGGATCGTTAACGTGAAATGTCACTGACCGGAATTTTTGTCAGACAAACATGTTTTATTAGCTTCGACACAATCAAAGTGTGCGATATCTAAGATCTCTGAGGAGTGTATAAAAAAAAAAGTTTGATCATTGTGTTTTAGATTGATAATTAATTGAAATAACAGCAAATAATCTGCGAAAAATTAAAAAGTAGATATTTTTAGGATTTTCTTTTTATTTCATTTCAACTTATTTCAGTATACTCCATCCTATATATCTCTACTGATAAGTATAAAGGATTTAAGTCCATATTCTTGATTTTTCAGGAGACGAAAAATAAATTTAAACTAACTAAAAACTAATCAGAAGAATCGATTAGGGAAAAAGGGATTATGTTGATTTATACCCTTTATACCATTCAGTGATTGTCAACCTTCATTTAATAGAGGGAAAATATTGAAATAAATATTTTATACCAAAGATTCATGCCAAATTTCTGACTTGAAACTTTTTTTACCAATGGATTTTCTCAAAGACTAAATGACATGGATTTAAATCATTTATACCAATCGATAGAGAATTTTTTTTTCTGAGTCTGACTATGTACTTAACTCAAAATCGACATTTTTGGACTTAAATCCTTTATACTTATCAGTATAGATATATCCCACAAGGTGGCAGAAGCTCGAGTCTGTTAACTGATTTATATACTTACCATTATGAACAAGGTTTATGTAATGAAAATATCATTTTATACAGGTACATTGATCACATTATGATTTTGTATGTTAATAATTATTCTCCTACTTTATTAAAATTAGACTATCCATCTCACCTAACTTTAACTCAAAATTTTCTTAACAATAACAGCATTAGTTTTTTAGATTTGAAACTTAAACTTAAAGGAAATAAAATTTATACTGATATTTATGAAAAAAGACAAGATTTTTGTTTTAATAAATTAATTTAAACATTTTAATTCTTGTCTTCGTCTATCTGTGTACAGGGATGTCATTCTCAATCTCCTCTTTCGAATACAAAATCTTTGTTCATTTAAGTATAAAAACAAAAATATCAACCAAGTCATTAAAGCTGCTACAAAAATGGGTTATCCAAAGAATTTTATTTATTCAATAATATATCAATAATTATCTCTGTTTAGCTTAATTAAAAAAAACTATACATGTTTAATGTATATATAAAATAAAATAAAATAATAATAATAATAATAATAATAATAATAAAAGGTGAGGATGGGAGGGCAAATGTTTGAATAAAGAGGTTTGGTGGTGTTGTTTGGCTGGTTGTTTGGGAAGGATACTGAATTAAATAACAAAAATAAATTAAAAATAAATTTTTAAAAAGTAAAGGGAAAGAGTTATTGCTATTACAGGACACTTCATAGTTTTCTATTTGATTTTATGAAAGATTAACTATTCACACGTTAGATTTAATTCTATGCATAATAGCTTTTGGTGGTTTCCTAAGTTTAATTTGTACAAATTATCTAATTCATTTTTTATAAATAAATAAATATAAATTATAAAATAATAATAATAATAATAATAATAATAAAAAGATTTTGATGAAATTCTGACAAAAGCAAAATTTAGTTTAGGACGGAGGACTATTAGTTTTTTTTTTTTTTTTTTTTTTTTTTTTTTTTTTCAAATTATAACATCGCTTTCAAATTATTCAATTATATTTTCGATAAATTTTAGATTTCGACAAATGTCCAACTATCGAAAACGACAACGCAAAAATCCCAGATTGAGACTAATAGGCTCTCAGTCCTAATAAATCAAATAAATAAAATTAATTAATATAAATTAATTAATCAAAACATGGAAAATTTTAAGATTATCACTAGAGATTAATTAATAAAATCCTATAATTTATTACAATTAATAAAAATAATTAAAACTTCTTATCTCAGGATTAAATTAAATGAATTTAATACTAAAAAAAAAAAATTAAAAAATTTTCTTCTCTCTCAAAAAAAAAAAAAAAAAAAAAAAAAAAAATATATATATATATATATATATATATATACATACATAATAAAATAAAATATAAATATAAAGAAATAAATATAAACAAAAATAAAATAAACCTGTTTTATCTAAACTCTCTTGATTTGAATTGTAATTATTATCTTTTTTCACGCCAGATGGCTCAAGCACTCATATATTGTTTAGAAATTTAAAAGAAAACAATGTGTAACTGAAAGATGTTATTAAACTCCAATTCTTGAATGTTTTAAAGGTTTAAGAATTATTAAAATAAAATCACATTAAAACAGTGAATCTAATTATTAATGAAATTGCGCATTTGTAGTACCTTTATCGATTTATCGGGATTGTTCTCGATATTAATTTTTCTTAGTAGAATACTTCTATTCGCAATATGTTATGTGTTACTCTTTGAGTTTGGTGTCCGATTGACATGTGCGGACATGTGATTAAAAATTATATTTTTATCTTGATTCATTGTTGGGTTGAGTTGTGATTTGTTGAAATTTAATTCTTTACTTTTTAAATTTGGATTTTGTCGCAAGATAGGATTATGAACTGTATTTTTAGCTGGAATTAGCTATACAGTTTTCCGAAATCTTGTGATCTCTCTGCTCGTAGAAGGGCACGTTTCCTGAAGAGTTAGTCTTTCTATTTTTTAGCATTTCCTGTTCCCATTCTAATTTCTGGTTATCTTTTTTTTTTTTTCACATTTTTTATAAAACTATTCGTTTACGCTTGATCACTTTCTTGAATTTCGCATGAAAAATATCACACCTTGTTGGTCTTAATGTTATGGTCCTAAATGCTAACGTCAGCGTAAGTAATTTAAAATGAATATATCTATTAATTGATACTGTAAATGATTCAGAAATATGTGCTAACATTTAAATTGAATTGTGCAGAGTGATGTGACTTTCTCTTTTATGTGAGTGTTGTTGGTATTGTTATGTATCTATTAATTGCTAAATATTTTAATGTTATTAAATTCTTCACTTTAATAGGGTAGGATTGTAGGCTGGTTATTTTAATAAATTACTAATTTTTAATAGACTAACAGATTGGTAAAGAAATTTATTCATTAATTTCTTGCCCTTTTGTTTTTTGGGTCTTAAAATATCATTTTTGTCATTTTTCTGACACTTCGGGGTTACAAACTGTGAAAAGTTAAAAACCACACAATTGCAATTAAATTTTCCAATTTCCCGTTTGTGGGATTCCAGAGATTAATTTGTGTGATATTTTGTTTTGAAATTTTGTCCCCTAAAAGACTTATTCCTAATAGAAATTAGTAAAAATTTTACGTTTGAACTTTAAATATTTTAATTATCTTAGTTTCTAAGTTAAAGCAGTATAACTAAGCATGTGACACCTTTACCTTATATTCTGTAATACTAATACCGGGTGCGCCAAAAGTTCGTGAAAACTTTAAAAATTCATTAAAAAAGAACAAATGATGATAAAAAAGTGTGGTTTGCACGAATGGCATCAGAAAGAGGGCGGATGTTTTTAAGAACAAACAAACAACAACAACAACAAAAAAAAAAAGTAAAAAAAAAATGACCGATAGGTGGCGATGTAGTGCATCACGAAGCTCATTTATGCAAATTAGATTGTAAATAAAACACCTGAATGCACATGGACTCTTCTGGGATTCATCCAGACATGCTGTACTCAGCTGTCACATGTGTTGTGATTCGCCGTACTTGCTCCATACAATGTGGTGGAGGTCATTTTGAACAACTTCAGCCTAAATAAATCTTTGAAAATGTAGAATTGTATTGGTATTTTGTTTCTGCTCATTATATTTTAATGTATGACTCATCTGTATTAATTTGCTTAACGTATTTAACATCAACGCCACCTAACGGCCATTTTTTGAACTTAAAAAAAAAAAAAAAAAAAAAAATCCGCACTTTTTCTGATGCCATTCGTACAACCGCACTTTTTTATCATTATTTGTTTTTTTTTAAATGGATTTTTAAAGTTATCACGAACTTTTGGCGCTTTCGGTATTTAAAATTAGCACTCCTAAATTTAATTCAAAGAGATTTGTGCCAAAATATAAAGGTCTAATAATCCCATTTTCAACCATGAGAACGACTTTTGATGGCCTGTATAAAATATAAGGTCGACTGTAGAGAAAAAATAAAAGTTGTTTTAAATATCCCTCGTATACGTGGGGACATAAGTATCAAATAAAACAAATAATTATAAGATAAAAAAATTTTTATAAACCATGTTTTTAAATTTTCTGTTGAATCATATAAACGCTACTGAAGGCAGCCTGAACCCCAGCAATTGGATAAAAGTATTAAAAAAATTCCTTGCTATCGTCTTTTGAGCTATTATAAAAGTTTCAAATGGCTATCTAGCCGGGAAGTTAGTTAAAAGTTGATTGCAAGCTTTGCATTGGAAACGCTGCCGAAGGCAGCAGGGTCCCGAAGCAATTGGATAAAAATATTTTTAAAAAGCATTTTCACCGTATTCTGAACTATTCCGAAAGTTTCAAATGTCTAGCTACTCGGGAAGTTAGTTAAATAAATTTTCTCTTGAATCATATGTACGCTGCGGAAGGCAGTAGGGACCTGCAACAGTTGACTAAAAATATTTAAAAAAATGTATTGCCACCGTGTTCTGAGCTATCCTGAAAGTTTCAAATATCTAGCTAGTCGGGAAGTTAGTGAAAAATCGATTGCAAGCTTTGTACTGATAACGCTGCCGAAGGCAGCAGTAACCCGAAACAGTTGGCTAAAGGTATTAAGAAAATGCATTTTCACCGTGTTCTGAACTATTCTGAAAGTTTCAAATGTCTAGCTAGTCGGGAAGTTAGTTAAATAAATTTTTAGTCGAATCATATAAGCGCTGCCGAAGGCAGCGGGACTTGAAATAGTTGACTAAAATTATTAGAAAAATGTATTGTCACCGTGTTGTGAGCTGTCTTGAAAATTTCAAATATCTAGCTAGTCGGGAAGTTAGTTAAAAATCGATTGCAAGATTTGTCCCTGACAAACAAACACACAAACAAACAAACAAACAAGAATCGAAGTTAATAAAAGTATGGTAAAATAGTCGAGCAACACACTTCTCTGAAATTATATGGACCGACCCTCATCCGAGTATAACACTTAAGTCATTCTGAAATCGTACCATATGTTAAAAAGAAATAATATGCATTTTAGACGTTATATCGGTCATTTTATTATGTTACTTTCGAAAGTTGCATGTATTAGATTATGAAAAATGCATGAAAATATTGCAAAAATATATTAAATATACATTAGTTAAATAACCTTACATTTTTTTTTCTGTAATATTAAACATTTATTACAAAAAGCTTTATAAACAGTTATCAATATTCAGCATTCCAATTTCATAAAATTTTTATTATTGAAACGTCAGTGAAGGCCTCCTGTCTCCAAAATGAATCCCTTTATTTTATTCGCAACCTTTGTGTCCTTACTAAAATGAAGTATACTGACCTTAATTTTGTTGGTAAAGCTTCTTTTCTCCGTCAGCTTCATCGCGTTTAAGTCGTGCGATATCTAAGATCTAAACAACGTGAGCTTAAAAAACTCTCCTCTTGGCCTTGTATTTAAAATTAGGTCTCTAAGTTCATTGTAATATAAGAAGTTTTCTATATAATTTAATAGAAGAATACAGACTACAAATCCGTTAATTGAATGGGGGGAGATCTAACCATTTTAAATTATAGCGCATTAGTTTGATAAAATTAATTTTCTTACTTAGTAAAACCAAAAAAAAAAAGTTCACTTATTTTACATTGCATTATGCGTTAATGTGCTGTTTTTAATTGAAACAAATATATAAACACAAGAATAATACAGTACTTAACATAATAAGACTTAATATAATCACATTACTATACGAAATATAAACAAAGCAAGTTGCTATAAGTCTAAAAGTAAAATTTTGCATACTAAGTATTTTTCCTTTCATGAACAGCAGAGTAAAGTGTGGCATCGAAACTACTATTTCAAAAAACATATACAATACTTCTTTGTTTGTTTATTGATAACATATACATCAGATTTGTATGCTTGACTTGTAGTCCGCTAGTAAATCTTAGTCAGATAATTACAGATAGCACAGGACAGAACTCCAGTACGAAGAATTGGAAAGACACCCAGGGCCAGCACGAGAATCGAACCCGGTCTCCTACGCTCGAAGGCGATTAGCAATGTGGTGACATAACCACTCGGCCACGGATGACCACAATATTTCTTTTGTATACAAGTCGGCCTGCGTCTTCCTTGTGCTCGATTCTTACACATGCATTTCCAAATTTATTTCTCCTTGTCAGTTTAAATTACTAAAAATTGGTTTGCATTATATTTAAAATAAATGGCTTCATCTTACACATCATGATATTTACATGTTTCTCCAAGAAATTAAAAATGACACCGTAATCCTTTAATTTAAATTTTATAACGACATGTCTATTTACTTGTGATATTAATTTCTCGCGACGTAACTGAATTCTACATATTTAATTTGTTATTATTACTTTCTCCTGATGTATTGTAATTCCGCATAACAACAAAAAGAATTTATTCTAAAATTAAAAATTGTTTTGCTTTATTTACTGAGAATCAGTGAACGAATCTTCTAAAAACCATGTATAAAATTTTGCTTTCTTTAACTCAATACATTTCTGCGATTGTGATAAAAAAAATTTCCTTCAAATTATCCTTTTTCATTGTTTTATTCAGTTGAAATGCACGCATGGACACCATGGATAAAATTTTACTTTCTTGATTCCAGTACATTGTTTTAGCTATGTCATCCTTTTCAGAGTTGGTTAGTATATCTTTTTCAGAGTAGGAAAACTTGGGCATTTACTATTAAGAAGATCAATAATAGAAAGTAATATTATATGTTAAAGCAATTGGAAACTTAAATCTAAGCCCATCATGTACCAGTGGCGGCTCAAGAACCAAAAATAGGTGAAGAGCTCAAAAATAAAAGTATTTTTAATGCATAATTTTTATTAAGCATGGTTTTAACTAAAATTAACTAAAAATACTTATTTAAATGTAAATTTATATTCTATAAATGAATACAGTGTAAAATACAGTGTGCCTCTTCACCTATTTTCGGTGCACGAGCCGCCACTGTCATGTACATATTTTAGCAGTTTAGCCCTCAATGATAATTTCTTTACCAACAAATATGGAAATGCTTTACAATTTAGGTGTTATATACGATTTCTCTGCGAACGTCTGTTTGTGCGTGAAAACGTGTTACTAAATCCCATAATAACAGAAAGTGTCCTGTTATATGAGAAAGTGCGACACTGAGAAAAAAAAAATATAACGCTTTCATCTAGAACGAATAGATGGTTATTTTCTAAATCCCTAAACTAGAAATACAGATTTCCGAGCTATGAGTATAAAACACGCCAATACACTGAGAAAAAAAATTCTATAACTGACATCTAGAATCTAAATTGTGGCTCTAGAAAAAATAGTTCCATCATTTTAAAAAAATTTATCCCGTATTCACGAGAGTTAGGGTAAAAATCCCGAAAAACTGCAAATAGCTAGGATACGAGCACCACCTGGGTTTGAATCCGATAGTTTCTGTTTATAGAAAAGGCGCAAATAAATTGCATTTTGAAAAAATTATAGGGAGCGAGAAAGTTTATAACATCCATTTATTTTTTATTTTATTTTATTTATCTTTTTTTTTTTATTCGGAAAGTTCCATTAATATTTACATTTGTGTAATTAAAATAGCATAAATGCATTGATTAGACATTTGTTTTAATTTATATTTGTACATTTTCTGTCGCACATAATCTACAAAAAAATATAAATTTACCTTATCATTATAGTATCAGAATTTTCATAAATATATGTATTTTAAACATTGTACTATAGTATATATATATATATTAAAATTCATCATTAAAAATCAACTAATAGATGACATACGAATTAAACTTGTGTATTTTTCGAATTTTTCAAAGTAAAAAAAGTACATCTCAGCAGCTTTAAAATAAGTAATGTAATGTTTTATGGAGTGTATATGCCAACAGTAAAATGTTGTTTTAATATTTTATATTATAAGTAAAATAATTTTTTAAAAAAATAGCATATAATGCATTATTAAGAATTTTATAATTTATAGTTTAATTCCTCTTATGAAATTTTTAATTCGTTTCATAAATGTCACTGAAGTCATTTTTCATGATTTTTCAAAAAATTAATAAATTTAAACTCCTCTGACATTCTTATTATTATTCTCCCGCCAGTAATACGAAATATTTATGTAATCTTCAATTTTATGCCTTTAGCTGTCATCTTAATTAGAAAATACCAATCGATGAACGTCTGAACAAAATGAACAAACACTTCAGAATAAAGACAGACATCCTGGTTTCAAACTATTTTTTGAAAAGCTAAAGATTTTTCATTTTCTATCTTACAGAAAGATCTTTTTAAAGCAGGCATAATTTTTATCTATTTTCTATATCGGGTTGAGAATTTCATTTCTTATTAGTTTAAAGGTAAGATAAAAGGCGTAGAAGAAGAAAGAAATAGAAAATCATTATAATTTCATCAGAAAGTGATAGCTAATTAAAAAGTGAAATCTTGATAAGTGAGGAGGTGGGGTAAATGGTGTACAAAGCGCGTTTTTTACCAAAAACATTTTAACAGCTTAAAACATATTTACAAAGATAGGTTTATAGAATTCTTTAATAATTTAAGATAAAATTAAATTCACTGCTATAAGTACATTTTATATCACAACAAATAAAAAAAAAAGCACGTGAACATTCTGGCCGCTTGTTCGATATTTGTTTTTTGTTTATATCACTGTAAAAAATGGTATGCATATATTATGTCCATCTTCCATAACCACCCCACACATTACTCTCTCTTCAGTTCAATATACAATAATAGAATTAGTGTTCATCTTCTAGAGAATTTCAAACAGGATATATGTAAGTAAAACAAATTATACCTATCTGAAATGAAATTGAACAGTAAGCCCCGTTTTTGTCGTTCCTCTAAAATCCTACATTATTTAACAAAAAGATTACCCAATAAATGTTAAGTCATTTACGAGGGTGAATCAAATATAAACGAGACTTTTGGACCTGCGCGCGCAATAGTGATGGAAGAACGTTCCGCTGTTATTGGCTGCTAGGTTGGTTTGTCAGGAGTGGGGGAAGCACGTGACTCATCATCATAGACTCGCTCAGTGTCCATCGTTACGATGTCCGAGCAGGAGGTACCTCCCTCTATTGCGCAACGTATTGTTATCAAGTTTTTAGCTGCAGAAGGTGTAAAACCGGCCGAAATCTTGAGAAGATTGACTGCACAGTTCGGGGAAGAGACGCTGTCGCGAGCTAGAGTGTTTGCTTGGCATAAACAGTTCGTGGAGGGCCGTGAACGTGTTGAAAATGAGAGCCATGACATTGGAGCAACTGGGTTGGGAGACACTGGAACACCCTCCATACAGTCCAGACCTGTCTCCCTGCGACTTCCATGTCTTTGGTCCTCTCAAGGAAGCTTTGGGAGGGCAAAAATTCCACAGCGATAATGAAGTTGAAGCATATGTGCGCAATTGGCTACAAACACGACCTGACTCTTTTTACCTAGAAGGAATTAAAAAATTACCTATACGCTGGGAAAAATGTGTTTCTAAATCAGGAGATTATGTAGAAAAATAAACTATGATTGTTTGTGCGTTTAAAATCAAAATAAATATTTTAAAAAATAAGTCTCGTTTATATTTGATTCACCCTCGTAAATTTTATCCTTAGCAATCGTTGGAGTAAATACCACTAATCTACATATATGTTGAAGGCAATTCAGGTGTTAATGAAATCCTTTTTTTAAAAATATTGCTTTATTTCAAAGATGCGACTAAAGGTGTTACGCAAAATCTTTTTTTAAAAGTATTGCTTCATTTCAAAGAAACGATTAAAAGTTTGGCTCTTTTTTTTTTTTTTTTCCAAACAATGATCACAGTTTTAGGTCTTCCAACATATCTAATTTATTCCGTAGCACTGTAAGTACCTTTTTACTATTATTATTCTTTTTTTTTTTCCCTTAAATGCATAATCAGGATTAAATAAGAAGAAAATTGATCTTACGACACTGAGGAAAAATTCTGTGACTGACATCTAGAAATTAGATTGTCTCAGTAAATATAGTGCCATGTCATCCTTAAAAATTCTAGTTCCTTTTGCTATCTAACAACCCCTATTAGAATTCTAGATCGTTTTCCTATATTATCGAAGGGTCAAACTTATTTAAAAACTAAAATCGCTGTGTAGTAGCGCCACCTGTTGTGCGGTTGACACTAAAATTTGATAGGTACGAATTTATGTCAGGGTGCACCTACACATAAATTTATATGCAGTTCTGTGCAGTATTTCCTGAGATACTACCTTCCCTTAAATTGAGGAAATCGCTGTATAGAAGCGTCCCCTGTTGACCGATATGCATTCAAATTGAATCAGCATAATGTCTCATAATAACCTTCTTACATATCAAGTTTTGTTTGATTATATGCAATAGAACCTGAAATATAGCCTCCACTTAAATTACGGAAATCGCTGTGTAGCAGCGACACCTGTTGAGCGGTTAACACCAAAAGTTGACAGGCACTGATTTAGGTCAAGGTGCATCTACATATAAATTTTTATACAATTCTGGGCAGTAGTTCCGGAGATACAGTTGCCACAAAATTTTTGTCACACACACACAGACAGATATTTTCTAAAAATGGTAAAATCATGTTCTAGACCTCTCAAAACATGTAAATTCGTCTCGAAAATTTTTACGAATCCAATACTTTCTTCTATTGAATATAGAAGAAAGTAATAACTCTCATTATGTACATTTATACTAAATTTTGTCGTATACTGTCATGCTAAAAATTTAGGGGAAAAAATGAGAACACAGTGCCACCTGTTGAGAGATTAATCTCCAAATCTAATCAGCACCAGTTCATATCACGGTCCAAATAAATACCGAGTAATAAAGTGTCATTTTATTGTGCAAAATTAGTATAATTATTTATTATTATTGCATTTTATTATCAATATGATAGTTATGGGAATTTCCCGAGAAATTCTTCACCATATAAAAGAAATTTCATTAGTCCTTAAAAAGTTGGATAAATCAGCTCAAGCTTTCAGTTGCAAGCCATAAATCCTTTTTACTTCCTTCTATATTTAATAGAAGACAGTATTGGATTCGTAAAAATTTTCGACATCGGATTTTTGATGAATTTACACGTTTTGAGAGCTGTAGTACATGATTTGACTAATTTTAGAAAATGTCTGTCTGTCTGTCTGTGTGTGCGTGACAAAATTTTGTGGCAAATGTATCCCAGGAACTACAGCACAGAATTTCACAGAATTGGTATGTAGTTACACATTGACATAAATTAGTGCCTATCAACTTTTGGTAAAAATTGTCCAACAGCTTGCGTTGCCATCCCTTTTTTTCTAAATTTTTAACAGGGGGGTTTAGGACAAAATTTTGTATAAATGTGCATAAAGAGAATTATTTTTTAGTAATCATTAGGAAATTTACAAGAATTATTTATAATAGAGGTAGTCAACTGGGGAAAAAAAATGTGTATGTAGGAGCCTCGCCTTCCCCCTGGGGAAGTCCCCCCCCCCGTGGGGAGTAAATTTTCATGATGGATATCTTTCAAAAGAGCTCGCCAATACCTTTAAAACAAATGGTTGAATCCTCGATCTGCAATAATTTAAAATAAAGTTATCGATTTTTTTCATTTAGAAAAATAAAATAAAAATAAAATAAATGAGAATAAAATTTACTTTTTTTTTATATATATATATTTAGTATTATACTACTTCTCTAATTTGGAAATCGTCTGCATTATCATGGAAGATAATTTTTTTAAATAATAATTTAAATTAATTATTTTTATTGGGTGAATTTGTATAGGAAAATATAGAAGAAAGTCATGTGGTGGCCACAACATACTAGTTTGATAATTCTTACAATTAAATACTTTGCTTGTAATGCTCTATACTAAGATATTAAGTTACTTTTCAGTCTTCAAATAAGAAATAAACTGAGTTTTTCTCTACAGTTAAATTGAACTTAAATTGATTTTACTGTACTCAACTGTAAAGGCGTGGGAAAAAAAAAAAAAAAGATTCGCTCTATGAGTTCTGATCTGGATACCTATGAAAAGATTCAGCTAATGAAATTGACGTCCGCACTAAATTTCTTGACGTATATATTTAAAACAATCATTGATTCGAACGTTCAATTAAGTTCTTTTTAGTCTATTTTTTATTCAAATTTCTCTACATTTCAATTTTTTTCCTCAAAAAGAGAGCATTTCTCACACTTATACATACCTCCTGTAAAAAATTTAAGGTTAAGGTTTAGACTTAGTGGGTTGAACGTTGCGCTAAAATTACACGTCGGGTAGTAGGTAACGATCTCAAATTTTCCACTAAAGTTGGTCTGCAGACATGCCATCAGAATTTTAATTCTCCGTTCAAAAGATGGTGGTTACCCACATCGGCAACCACCAGAGGAATTACTTTTTACGGCATATGGAAGACACTGCTGCCAAGACAGATTTTACATGCACCAGACTCTATTAATGCACACGACTGTCTTTGGCCGGCTCCAATATCGAAGCTGCAATTCTCCAATTACGAGAATGAATCTCCGCACACCAAGCAATTAGTCCAGTCAATAGGTATGTAAAAAAGGGCTTACCTAGCAAAAGGTGGGGTAGAAGATTTTATTTTTTTTAATTTGTACATATTAGTACTAATATGCAAAAAACGAGTTATCCAACATGGGCGGCCCCGGGAGAACTTTTGTCGGCTGAAAAACCTCGAAAATTTACTAGTTTTTTGTCATTTTTCGAAATATCTCAGAAATGGCTGAATTTAGCAATATTTTTCTATTATAAAGTTTAAAGAAGATTAAATTTCCTACAATTTTCTTCATTACAACTTTTTTGTAGCACTAATAGCAAGCGTGTTACAGCCTCTTGAATGTCGGCATTTTTTCTCAAGCTAATAAAATACAACTCAAAGAAATGGGTCGGCGCATGAACGTTTATTAGAAAACGGAAAGAAAGGAAAGGACATATTCAACTGTCTGACCTTAGGAAATGACATCTGCTTCGTAGCAAAGAAGGTATTTAAAAAAGAAACCTTCCTTCACCCCCCCCCCCTCTTTCAATTAAAAAGCTCTCCCTTTCCTCCCGCCTCTTCTCATCCTGTAGCTGCCTCGGCTGAACATCTACCTATGTTATTCGAGTCAGTTCAAACGTGCGAACGTACTGTTTTAACCCGTGAGCGTTTTTTATTACAATAACCAGACTGTTTGTTTCATTTTCAAAATCAGTTTGAATAAAGGTGAAGTAAAGATTCTGAAGGAGAAAGGTATGCAAAAATTCTGTAAAAGTGCAAAGCAAAACGTCAAAATGAAGAACATTAGTGTTTTTTGACATGTAAGAATTAAAAACATGTAAGAATTAACAATGCCTGTCACAAACGATACATCAATGAGCGAATGATTGCAGCATATGTACGGCGTCATACAACTGGTGATGGAGCCGGTCCAAACAGTGCGGCTCCATGTCTTCCATCAAGAACTGAAGGTTTTAGTTTTAAAGATCAGTGTTTCTTGTGTGGAGAGGGGATACTTGAAGATTTCTTTAAAAAACAGGAACGACTTCCTGAGCATGAAAGAAATTTTATCCACCATGCTATGAAACTGGGTGTGAAAGAAACAATTGTAAATGGTGCCGAAAATCGTGGGGATGAGAGAAGAAAAAAAGTACTTGAATGCATTGGAAATGTAAAATGTTTAGTTGCTATAAATACTGGGTATCACAGATTTTGTCATCAAAAACTGCACTAGAGGCCTAAATAAAGTGAGATGAAACGAGGATACTACCCTGCAAGTAACACTGATGAGGCAATGGAATCAATTTACTCCTACCCTGAAAACGACTCGGAGGAGTGCCAGTCTCATAAAGTATTTGATGAATAAAATAGAGGGTGATTTTCGTCCTGGCATCAGAACGGTTACATCATGCCTTTGCAAAAAATATGGTGAAGATGTTTTAATAGCCGAAACTGCCAACAAGAAAGCAGTTTGCTTTCAAAATGTTGGCTATTAAATACTCAGTGAAACTGGTATAGTAACAAGGACTCTGATCCTCAACAGGAAAATGTCGTACTAATTTCATCATTGGACGAGGCTGAAGAAGATGATAAGCTATCCTAAGAGCTTATATAATTACTACAAGAAGGAGAGGAACAATTTGAGGACGACACACCTTCCTTCTACTTCTGATCACTATTGAAATTTAAGAACCCGGGCTTTCAAAACAACCACGAAGAAAATTTATACATTAATGTACGTTTCTTTATTTGTTTCAAGGCTAAAGGAATCACCTTATAATTTATATATAAAGTTAAATTTATACAATTTACTTTTGTAATTATTTGCTATTGTTCTTCAAACAAGTTGCCTATTTAGGAAGTTCATTTAAAATTAAGATTGTATATTGTTATTATCATCAACATTAATATCGCAGTAATTAATGTTTATTACAACATTATGTATTGTATCTAAATATCATTAATGTTTTATAATTTAATAAATAGTTGAATTAAAATATTTATGTATAAATGCATTGAGTTTTTGCTTATTAGCATCCTAGTATTTATTTATTTACATTTATGTACAAATATTTTTTATTTTTCTTTGTATGTGTTTGAGTGTGTATTATGTGTTGCAGTGATAGAATACTATACATCGGCAGTTATTGGAGTCTGATGATGACTACTGTTGTTAGGCCATAATTGTCAGTGCGTGGCCATAGGGGGGGGGGTTGTAAAAAGAGGAAAGTAAAAATTAGAAGGGAGCAGATTTGTTATCTGTCGTCCTTAGTGAAAAAAAAAGAAAAAGAAAGAAAAAGAAATGATCTCCAATTTATCTGGCGAACATATTTAATTCCTTTCAAAAATCACGATTATTTTAACAGGCTATATGTTAAGAGAACAATCAAGAATATAAAACAGCATTTCTTACAATATATATATTGTAAAAAAAATACATCTGGTGTGTGTATTTCCGTATTACGTTTTAGATCACCAAATCCAAAAATCCCAAGGACTACAGATATCAGATCTATACCATTAAAAGCTGTTAAGCTTTCTGTAAATAAAGCTTCTATAATTCTAATTATTACTACATATTATTTAGAAGGAGTAATGCGCTTTTTTTACGAAGTTGAGAAAACTGTTTATTTTCAAGAAGCTGTTACGCGCTTGCTATTAGTACTACAAAAAAGGTGTAATGAAGGAAATTGTAGGAAATTTAATCCTCTTTAAACATTACAATAGAAAAATATCGCTAAATTCAGCCATTTCTGAAATATTTCGAAAAATGACAAAAAACTAGTAAATTTTCGAGGTTTTTCAGCCGACAAAAGTTCTCCCGGGGCCGCCCATGTTGGATAACTCGTTTTTTGCATATTAGTACTAATATGTACAAATTAAAAAAATAAAATCTTCTACCCCACCTTTTGCAAGGTACAATGTATTTATTGACTGGACTAAATGGCGAGCTCGAAAATTTTAAAGAAATCTGAGAAGTATCTTTTTTAGTTTTCCTTGACAAAATGTTTTACATTCCTCGTACCTGTGTATGCACCCAAAGTAATATTATTTATATATTAGTTTATATATTAGTCTTCACTTGTCTCAGATAATTAAGTATGTGCTTTCAGCATTTTCATTCAGAAACAGAAATTTAACGGAACTTTTTTTAAGCGACTATTTTTAAGAATTGGCAACTTTTGTCTTATTGAAAATAAATAAATAAATAAATACTGACGTTACTAAAATGTAAAAATCTCTCCTTTATGTTTGCAAAAGCGATTATAATGCTAAAGCAATTTAAAATTACCACTATATGATTTTTTAAATAAATCTGAGTGTAATCATATAAGGTATAAAATTCATATTTTTCTTTTAATTTGACTTTTATTTTACATCGTAATGATCCATAAGAATTCACTTATTTTCTCACAGAGTTGTTTTAGTTATAAAATTTAACATTACAGAAAGTAAAGGAACAAGCAGAACTAATAATTTATCCCAAAACTTCAACTTTCGATTTAACGAACTTCAATTTATTAATTTTATTTAAGCACCGATTATCTTATTAAACGGGCTAAAAATTGTTGGCTGTGAAATTAAACACCTCCGTAACTTAGCCCACAAAAATGGGTTGAAAAGTGCGTTATAGATCGACGAAGAGGAAAATGCCGCTGAATTTTGTATCCCCATGGGATAATTTAAGGTGATTCATGAAAATTTGCTATTCTTAATTAACAATTTCCCTAGCTTATAACTTTTCGCCATAAAGAACTTATTTTGTTTCGTAACTTTCCCGAAGAAAGTTAAGAAATTATATGTTTGTTTTCAGGTTTAAATTTGTATTAATTTGTTAAATCAAGAAAATTACGAAGTAGTTTCTATTTGCGTAATTTGTCGTAAATACATATGTTTTTCTTTCTTCTCTACACATAATATAATTTCATGATAATGAAACTTTTGCTCTTTTTTTTTTTTCCTACGATTATTACCATACAGAAATCTTTATAGCTTTTTTTTTTTTTTTTTTTCTGGTTAAATAGGGCAATGAATTTTGTTTGAAAATAGTGTTGGAAGCAAAAATATCCCTGGTAGAGATTAATACAACCTTTTTCATGGAATTACCGTATATATTTCCTGTAAATTTTTGTCTTTCAGTTTTTGATGGATATACACATTTTGGAATAGACTTAATTCGACTTGAATATTCCTAAAAACTGTAGTGCGATTACAATATGTAGTACTGGATTAGTTGAAATTTTGCATTTTTAAGCACATTAATGCACTAAGAATTACTACTATAAGACCATACCATAAAAGCTGGTATTTTTATCTACAATAAATACATCTGCATCAATTTTTTATTATTAAAAATCCAGCATTGATTTTAAAAAATGTATTTTCTGCACTACTAAAATGTAAGACCTCCGTGCGTCAAGACAGACGAGCAAAAAATTACGGGATTGGCTTAAGAAAGTACACCTCATCCCCCGTAAGGGCTTAGTCTTAGTCTATGAAAAATCTTTAATGTTTATTCATGATTTAAAAAATGAATTACTTTTTTTTTTTTTTTTTTGCCTTTTTCTCTTTATGAAAGGGATTGAAAAGTTTTTCAGACAAATGGTAATAGATAATAATTACATTTATGTCATGCATAAGAAACAAAAGATATTCTGTTACAATTTTATATAACAATTCCTCTAAATACGACTTTACGTTCCAGAAAATCCTGTTCTCCCGCACGGGAATTCTCGTATTGTTTCTCTTTTTTATTCTTACATTTATTTTCGCATGAATTTGAGTGTACAGGATGATATAGAAAAAGTAATATTTCTTAGATCTGTATAAGATATGTTCTGCATTATATATTTCGCTGAAATAATCACTGTTGGGGAAAAGAAAGTGTGAAGTGAAAACTCTGGCGCATAAAAAACCACGCGACTTCCATTTTCACTGCTATAAACTCTTTTAGTAATAGTGTGGCCACTGACATAACTAATCTGGACGTCTAACGATTTTCCTGTAGTAATTAACTAACACATATGCTGTAAGCACATTTGAAAAAAAGCTAATTAGCAAATTTTTAAAAAATCGGTAGAGCCATCTTTTCAGCCACTAACTGCCGAAAATTAAAGCAGATCTAATCAGAATGACTATCAATTTTCCGCTAATAACCAACTAATACATATAAAAGGACTTTAAACAGCAAAATTTATAGCAAATTTTAAAAGAAAAATTCGTTACAACCATTTCTGAGATACCGACTTTTGATTTTCATTAAACTTGGCAAACTCATCTATACACCTGACACCATCTAATTCATACGAAAGGACATCTGAAAGCCATTTAATAAGGTCAGTCTTAAAATAAATTGGTAAAGTTACTACCACTTCTGCTTTTTCAACTTTCATCAAAATTTGCCCAACTCATCTCTATACCGTACCTTTCTTAAAGCTGTTGCTGTGTTAATTTCGAATAGGCGGAATGGACATTCATGTTTGAACGTACCAAATGGAGTTCAAACGGACCGAGTGTTTTTAATGTCAATATACTTTACATTAATTTTATATTTTTTAATCTATGTGACAATTTCTATTGTTTTTTACAGAAAGTTTTATATATAAATTACGAATTTTCATGCATATGTCGATTTTGGATCGAAATGGATCCGAACGTAGCAGCAGGGTTAATGATAAAGTTTCAATATTGTGTCATTTTTTGTTTATGATATATGATAGTCAGAAGATGCCCTGTCCGCACACACTCCGCACTAACCAATTTCCAAAAAAGTTTTTCCTGGACTCAGGAGATCTTAAAACTTATAAATCAGGAGAGGAGGGGGGATCGATAACGAAAATTTGGACCAAAACTGATACTTCCTTTTCCAATAGTAGTCGGGTATGGAAGTAATAATAATTATTCAAATTTTAAACAGCTGTTTAAAAACTAATCATTATTATTGTTATTATTATTATTATTATTATTATTATTAAAGGAAATATAAAACTGTATTTGATTGTAGCATTTGCATGCGTTGCAGTGACATTTGCATCTGCATTTGCAGCGCGCATTTTACTTGCATTTGTTAATATTCGAAACATGTTATTGAATGTTTACAATGGTGATAAAAAATGCTTTAGAAATTTTAACAATATCGTATGCTGTGTTTTGCTTCATTTTCAATCAATTATGTGAGCATCCTTTCTCTCTCTATATATATATTTAATATTATCTCCACCAAAAATCAAAGGGTTATAAATTCAGAAAACGAAGAAGAAAGTAAGTAAAAGACATATACAGTCGAACCTCGTTAACGTGAATCTCAAGGGGAATACAAAATTTGTTCATGTTATCAATAGTTCATGCAATCAGTAACTAATCTTCATATAACTAAACTAAACTTTATTTTGACGGGGATTGTGGAAACAATTCATGTTAAAAGTAATTCACGTTAACAGTGTTCATGTTAACGAGATTCGACTGTATTTATCGTAATATCTCAAATGATAAAGAACTATAGTTGATTAGGTAAAAATAAAGTCTCTTATTACTGTAAATGAAGAATATATGCAAAACTACATAACACGTACCCATGTATAGACATACACTGTTAAAAAAATGCAGAAAAAATACAGAAATTCTCTGTAATTTCAGAAAAAAAGTCGTAAAATACGTTTTGTCTACGTAATTTTTTCGTAATTTACGCCTTTTTTTCTGAAATTACAGAGAATTTCTGTATTTTTTCTGCATTTTTTTAACAGTGTATATTCAACATTCTCTTTCTTGTAAAGGAAGAATTACTTATTATTGGAAAATTTTACTGTAACAGTTTGACAAAATTGACAAAGAAATTTTTCTGATAACTTTGAGAGCCTAAGCGAATGACACTTATAAAAAAGAATAAATAAATAACAAAAATGCCAAGTATGAGTTTAAGTGCAAATTTATTTATTTTTTTATTCACTCATTATATATATATTTTTTCTGGTAAGCTTAAGCTTAATGCTTTCGGGCACAATTGTTTTATTCTTTGTAAGCTTGTGATACTTTGATATTTATTGTCGAGTTGCATAAATTAAAATTTCTGAACAAAATAAAAATAAATGGACAATAAATTAAAATAAATCCGCTATTTCGGTAAAATTTATTTCTCTTAAATGTAAAATTTGTGAAAATATTTTTTTTTTTTTTTAAGTAAGCCATCAAATTCAAACGATATTTCAGATCTTTACATATAACTCTGCAAGAAGAATGCAAGAAATTCGTTCAAGAAAAGCTTTTAATTTTTTAACCATAATAATAAATGCAATTTAACCCTCGCTTTCCCAAGATCAAAGCGTTACTGCAGAAAAATTGCTTTCAGGTGCCGTTTGGTACGTTTGACGAAAATCCCCAGAACCGCGTCTTTTTGTATTGTTCAGAAGTTGCAACATTCCACTGGTAACGTTTGCTATGTCTGGCGAATTAGCGCACTTTTTGAATGAGGCGGGATTAACGAAATTTCAACTACAAAATGGGGTCAAATTGGGAAAGCGAGGGTTATTCATAATAAATACAACAAATTTTTTAACCATAATAAATACAATAAGTAAAAGATCCAAAAACTTAAATTACTGTAAATACAAATGTTAATAGTTAAAATAATAGTTTTTTTTTTTTTTTTTTTTTTTTTTTTTTTACAGCGTTTTACTTAGTTTACCGCTTGTACAAAAATCATTGTCTCCGATTCCAATAAAAATCTCTTTGAATCCTACTTTAGTTTAAAAGTTGAATCTGATAGATCTTGTAATTCATTTGATTTTTTAATAGTTGTTTTTTAAATTTATGAAATCTAAAAAAGTACGAGGTGGCCATAATTAAACTTGGCCTATTCAGCGCTCTTAATAGCTGTAATTAAAATACCGATTGAGTCGAAAATTTGTCTACAGACAATTCAAAGGATGCGCTCAAATGTTTTGCAAAAAATTAAATTAAATTTTAAAAATTCCGCTAGGGGACACATCACAGTCAAAATGCTTGAAATTATATGCAATAAATAAATGTGATCCATTTTAACCTTTTCAAACCTTATGACGTTTAAAACTGTTATTCTTGCATTTTGCAAAGGTTTTTTGCATCCAAAATTTAGCAGATGTGATTTGCCGTTCATTTTCCACTCCTGGGCCAGCCCGTTCTCTAGAGGGGTGGCCAACCCGCGGGCCGCATGCGGCCCACCGCGTAGTTTCTTGCGGCCCGCGAGGAGACTAACGATATTTAAAGTTTGACAACTTTGGTTACCGAATCAAAAATTAATAAATACGTTCTGACTTTTCGAAGTGAAAATACCTTTCAACGATTATGGTAGATAAGGAACTGTTGTAATGGAATGTTATTAGATCCATTATTCATTCTTTTTATTATAGTTTTAATATATAGTCGTAATTTTTTTTTACAATTCTATTGTTAATTTATGAATGAAAATAATTTAAATTAATGTATTCTTCTCCGAATTTTCAACCTGCCCTTCTCCGAAAAAATCTGGAGTGACTCCACTCGACTTTCCGAACATTGAGTAATTAACAGTTTTTTAGATAAAGTAAAGAAAGAGGAGTCGTTAAACAAACAAAAGAGAGAAAACCATAATAGAGTGTTTGAGTATTTTTCTCCATATACTACACGATGTTTTACTTAACGCTACCGAACTTTGAGCCCATAGATCATAATGATAAAGAATTTTTCGTTGTGTCCCTGTATAAAACCTATAAATGCTAGATTCACCAAAATGCTTATAGTTAGTGCAACAGTGATTTATAATATTCATATAAATTTTCAGCTCAATTGAATAAGGCGTTTAGATGCTATCGCAGTTTTAAAAATTTGGTCCCATAGGCCATAATGATAAAGAATTTTTCTTTGTGTCCCTGTAAAAAAACTATAAGTGCTAGATTCTCCAAAATCTATACAGATTGAGTATTTGTAACCTGTAATATGTGTATAAATTTTTTGCTCAATTGAATAAGGCGTTTAGATACTATCGCACTTTTAAGATTTTGGTCCCATAGGCCATAATGATAAAGAATTTTTCTTTGTGTCCCTGTAAAAAAACTATAAGTGCTAGTTTCTCCAAAATCTATACAGATTGAGTATTTGTAACCTGTAATATGTGTATAAATTTTTTGCTCAATTGAATAAGGCGTTTAGATACTATCGCACTTTTAAGATTTTGGTCCCATAGGCCATAATGATAAAGAATTTTTCTTTGTGTCCCTGTAAAAAAACTATTAGTGCTAGATTCACCAAAATCTATAGGGTTCGTACTATGGTGACTTACAATATACGTACCAAATTTCAGCTTATTCGAACGAAGCGTTTAGACGCTAGCGTGTTCACTCACAGACATACACACATACATACACACATACATACACACACACATACATACATCATCGCAAAAATAGTGAAAACGGACTCATTGGACCTCGAAACGTATAGAAACATCAAAATCTCAAATTCGGATTTTTGACATGATTACAATACTTTCCTCACTATAGTGTTCGGAAAGTAAAAAAAGTATATACGTACATGAATCATATACTCACAGACATATATACACATATGCATATGTACAGTCATAAAATAATAGTAATAATAATAATAGTAATAATTTCCTCCCCGACTAATTTCGCCGTAAATCATCGTAGAAACTAGCAGCTGATGCCTAACGATTGGTAATGGCATCTAATTTTTAAGCCAAAAAGCTTGTCGAAATTGCGGGTTGCCTTAAAAAAAGAAAAAAAAAAAATGAAATACATCCCTTAAGCAAAATCTAACTAAACCGTCTAAACTAGGCCTTATTACTAATCGATTGGCACCAGTCGCAAGTCTCTACATTAATTTACGGCGGAATTAGTCGATAAAGCAGGGGGGGGGGGATTTTTTTATGACTGTACATACAGTGTGGCCCGAATGAATAAAATATATTTCTAATGCGGACCACCAAGTGTTTTGGGTTGGACAGGCCTGCTCTAGATCTTAATCCATGTAATTTGTGGTTATGGGGACATTTAAAGAGATTGGTTTACAGTCGACAGCAAAATTATTCGAGCGCTAGCAAAAATTCCTATATAAAAAAAAATTACGTTTAATACTGTTTTGTAAAATAAATGCTTGTCGAATCATGCTATTATTCAGTCTAAGAACATGATTCGACAAGGATTAATTTAACAAAACAGTATTAAGTGTACCTTTTAATATCGGAAATTTTGCTAGAGCTCGAATAATTTTGCTGCCGACTGTATCATGGAAATTTTTTTACTTTGGCTGAATTGAAGGACCGAATTACGTTGCAAGTGCGGCAGATCCTTGACGATCAGCTGCGGCAGCAGTTGAACACACTTTTCATCGACTGCAGATTTTTCAACTAAATGATGGGGCCCACATTGAAGAATATGCTCCACTAAAAAATCTCTAAAAAATAACAAAAATGTCTGTATTAATAAGTAAAGATGTTTGCATTGAAATTTGTAGCTTGTTTGTATTTGATGTATACCCCCAAGTGGAATTTTTATTTGTTTATTTTATTTTATTTTTATTTTTATTTTATTTTATTTTATTTTTTCAGAATCTTTGATTGCATCCTTTCAATTGTCTATATACAAAATTTCCACCCAATTCACATTTTAGTTACCGCTACCTTGTGAGTTTTGCGTTGATGCAAACTCCATCTTAATTAATTAGTTAGAAAACTAAATGGATAAGTAAAGAGCACGAGACTTGAATATAAATTATAAATAAGACTTTTATTTGAACAGATAATTGGGAGGGCGGGCTGGTAATCGAGATAGCTCAGTCAGCGTATTTAATTACTTTATCAAAATATATGTATCAGAAATTAAATTATATAATTTTATATATCTCACCCCAGCAAACCGTCGAAAGTGTACAGACGGATGCACTCTTTTACTCCACTACTGTGACTGCACTGTGGATCAGCGGATTCCCTACTGATCCAATATTACGTTCACGAATGCTAGTAGATATGCACACCAACACTCATCCTACTACTTAATCTTCACACAACTAAACCTCCACCACTCCACACCTCAATACTCGCCAAAATAAGAATCTTCACAATCTACACCACAATCCACCACCCCTTTTACGAAAACTATCTCCATCTTATACTACTTTCTACCAACTTTCTTTCTCTTCATTTCAATTAATACTTTTAATATCGCTTCCAATTCCTCTACCTCTCACAACTTAATTCGTTCGTTGCAGCACCATGTCAACACAAAACTAATCCGACCAAAACTTTCGCGGAGTCACTGGCGTCGAAGCGATTTAACCGTCCCAACTTTATACTTTGCTGGATGCAGCTTAATTTCAAACCAACTGTTGTGACGTTCTACAGTCTCAACCTCACAACCTAGAGCGCTGAATAAGTCAAGTTTAATTATGACCTGTACTCATTTACGTTTAAATTTAAATTTTAAAAGTACAATTTTTTTTTTTTATTTAAATCTAAAATAAATCACCATAGTTTTAAACATAACAAATAGTTTATAAAATATATGTTACTCCAATATGACACAGATGAATATTAATGTAGGCAAACGCTGAGTTTTGAAACCATGGAATTGAATATCTTCACTTTAGTGCTTTGGTTAAAACCATAAATATTTACCAAAGTGAACATAACTGAAACACACAGAATGTTCATATTTTATTCTCTCTATTTCAAATGAATTTATTCTCTTACTGCAGTAAATATTTTGATATGGGTGAATAAATTTATTTTCCCCTAAGCATTGTAAATCATTTAATGTATATCCATCAAGTCTGATGCTAATAACATATTTGACAAATATTTCCTAACGCTTGTCTATTCATTTTGAGGAATTGGGAGAAATATATAGAGTAAAATAAAATACGAAGGTACATTTTAGTAAATGAGAAGTTAAACTTATTTGTACGAGAAGAATTATTACAAAGTGTGCGACTCACTCTTTCATTCTTGTTGTGGAAGATTTTCCATGTTAAATGAATAATTACAAAGAGAAGAAAGAAAAATTGTTTTAAAGCTTTGATGTAAGCATTTAATATTTAGTATGTACGATAACTTATTACATATGATAATTATTCATGCATTGTGTTGTATACGTATAAAGACATGCATAATTAAGACGATGGTGGACTTTCAATATATATATATATATATTAGTTATAAATCTATTACTGGAAAAAGTTATAGTTTCATATAGTCTTATTTAGAGATGAAAAATTTCATAATAAAATTAACATTCACTTTATAATTAATTATGATATTAATTAAAATTATTAGTTAATTGTTAAATTTCAAAATGTCCCTTTCGCATTAATTTTTATCTCAAACTTCCAAATGTTTTTTTACAGGTAGCTTTAAATGATTTTGGCAAAAGTTAGTTGAAACTTTTTATTGACAATCATAATAATGCAAAAAAGAAAAAAAAAATTCTCAGTTTTTTTTAAAAAAACACTTCGTAATTTTTTATTTTAATTTCAAAATTTTAAAGTTTCAAAAATCAAAAATAGCGAATTGTAAATACATTTTGCGTTAAGACATATAAAAAACCTTTAAATGAAGTTTCATAAAGATTCAACAAAAAATAAGACACATGGAACATTTTAAACTTGATTCAACTGCGAAAAAATTCGTTTTGAGAAAATGATGTTTAAAGATTAAATTTTACGATAGATTCAGTGTCATTTTACAAAATTAAACTCATAATTCAGCATAGAATTATGGGAATTTAAAAATTCTTTTTGGCACACATTACTACTGTTAAATAGTTTCGTATTTTAATAAAATGGAAATACTGAATTCTTAGTCGTATTTTGCCATTTTGAAAGTCCACCGCCGCCTTAATGTTACATGCTGTAATTTGTTATATAAACTAGTGGATCTGCAGATCAGGAGCCTCAACGTCCTATTTGCATCAGACATTTTTCAATATGTCATTTTTATTTATTCCTTATTATATAATAGTATATATTGATTCGATCGACTTATTACCATAATAAGATACATTCATGAGGGGGGCGGCAGCCCCCCTCAACTCCCCGCAGTATCTCTCTTTGTACACCTATTTGTATATCATGTAAAGTGTTACGGAATTGTAAATAATTGCATTTATTTTTGTATAATTTTTTTCAAAGAGGCTTAGTAAGTCGATAAAATGCCAATTTTGTGCATTTCTAGTCGTTTTAGCGTTAAAATAGCCTAATTTTACTTTAAAAACGCATTAAAAAGCACCATATAAGGGAAGAAATGGATTTGGCGCCAAATTTGGCGACTGTTTCCCTTCTTGGCGATTTTTTTGGCGACCTTGGCAAGAAAATCCTTATTATGGATATACCAAATATGGAAGCTCTAATCTCATTGGCTCATGAGATACGATGATTTTCCAGAGATATGTCGTCAGTAGCTCGATCGTAGCGTATTTGATGATTTTCCAGAACAGTCTGTGTACGATAGAATAGTATAAAAGGAGCATTATTTTCGCCAAGGCGGTCAGCCTCAGATCTGTGTCAGTTTCGACAAATGCTTGCTTTGCTTTGAGCCACTTTGAATGAGACTTGCTTTATGTGTTATTGCGAAACAGTGTGTACTGTTGTTTTGCTGTTAACGACTGTTGTTTAAGCTATGTTTACTGGTTGAATTGAAGCTGGTACTTGGTTTATAGACCTGTATTTTTCTGAAACTTTCTGTGAATAAATCACTGAATTTTAGCAAATTTCGCCTTTCATTCTCGGACAACTTACGAACCCCCAAGTACGCAACAATATGTATTCTTAATAAACGACGGTCTTGTATTATTTCCCTGAAATTCATAAATACCAAATTTCATACAAAAAAAAAAATTACATAGCACATCGGAAATATTTTGCGTAACCTTTAATCTAATTATCAATTCTATGGCCACAATTTTCAACAGGAAAACATGCTTTTAAAATTCTAATAAAATTTCATTATATTTGATGGGGTGTAACCATGTTAAAATACACTTTTAAGAAATACCGACTATAGACCGTAATAGTACGAAATTCCTTTATGTATCCCGGAAAAGTAGCCACAGTCATTATAAAGGCAAATAATAAGAATAAACCTAATTAATTGTGACTAATTACTTTTTCAAACTAATTTGACATCATTTGGATGATTACAGTACATACTCGGAATTATTTTGTGTGATCCCATAAATTATTTAGTCTATACGTAACCTTTTTTAAGAGAAAACATGATTTTAAGCATCTTTATAATGTATGTTAACTTTATTAAGTTCAATTCAGCATAAACGCATTAAAGTGCGCGCTTAAATTAAAAATTTGTCCATAGGCTCTAATGTTACGAAATTCTTTCGTGTGTCTTTGTAAACGAACCATAAACATTGTATACACCAGTAAAAACTATTCAGCTTATTTTGCGTTTAAAATTAATAATTGTTCCAAATTTAACATCGTTTGGATGACTAAGTGACATTGTTAGAACACTTCTGTAAGATCCTGTACATTAATTAGAAAGCTTAAGAACACATATTTTCTTCAAACAACATAAGTTTAAGCATCTTACTCACGTACTCTAGTTTCATTTTTTTCATTGCAAAGTAATGATATTAAAATGCATTTAAACGAAATTCACCCCATGCACCGTAATGTTAAGAATTTTGGCGTGTCCCTGTACACAGTTTATAAAAAATATAGCAATAAAAATTATACAGCTACTTATAGGCAAAGCTGGAACGTGTGCGCCAATTTGCAAGTCAATCGAAGGATTTTTGCGGCCGCTATTGCGGTACATACAAATTCTTCCCATAGGCCGTAAGGATAAGAAAAATTTTGGCGTGTCCCTGTACACGAACAACCAATGGAATACACACCTAACACAATACAGCTAATTCCGTTGGGCTCATGAATATGTGTACAAAATTGCAAGTCAATAGCGTTATTTTTGGGGCCGTTATCGCGGTACATACAAATTCTTCCCATAGGCCGTAATGATAAAAAAAACTTTGGCGTGTCCCTGTACACGAACTACAAATGGAATGCACACCCAAAACTATACAGCTAATTTCGTGGGGATCATGAATATGTGTACAAAATTTCAAGTCAATAGCGTGATTTTTGCGGCCGCTATCGTACGACAGACAGACAGACGGACGGACAGACGGAACCCAAAATCCCTTTGAGTCTCAACAGAGGGCCTCCATTGACGTTTCGGCAAAAATTGGAAGTCAATAGCTTGATTTTTGCGGTGGCTATCGCGGTACATACAGATTCTTCCCATAGGCCGTAATGATTGAAAATCTTTGGCGTGTCCCTGTACATGAACTACAAACGGAATACACAACTAAAACTATACAGCTGATTCCGTTGGGCTCATGAGCATGTGTACCAAATTGCAAGTCAATAGCGTGATTTTTGTGGCCGCTATCGCGGTACATACAAATTCCTCCCATTGGCCGTAATGATAAGAAAAACTTTGGCGTGTCCCTGTACACGAATTACAAATGGGATACACACCCAAAACTATACAGCTGATTTCGTGGGGCACATGAACATGTGTACCAAATTGCAAGTCAATAGCGTGATTTTTGTGGCTGCTATCTCGATACACACAAATTCCTCCCGTAGGCCGTAATAATAAGAAAAACTTTGGCGTGTCCCTGTATACGAACTACAAATGGAATACATACCAAAAACTATACAGCTAATTTCGTGGGGCTCATGAACATGTGTACCAAATTTCAAGTCAATAGCGTGATTTTTGTGGCCGCTGTCGCGGTACATACAAATTCCTCCCATAGGCCGTAATGATAAGAAAAATTTTGCCGTGTCCCTGTACACGAATTACAAATGGAATACACACCCAAAACTATACAGCTGATTTCGTGGGGCACATGAACACGTGTACCAAATTGCAAGTCAATAGCGTGATTTTTGTGGCCGCTATCGCGATACATACAAATTCCTCCCATAGGCCGTAATGATAAGAAAAACTTTGGCGTGTCCCTGTATACGAACTGCAAATGGAATACATACCGAAAACTATACAGCTGATTTCGTGGGGCTCATGAACATGTGTACCAAATTTCATGTCAATAGCGCTAATTTTGCGGCCGCTATCGCGCGACAGACAAACAGACAGACAGACAGACACAGCCCAAAACCGTTTTGAGTCTCAACAGAGGGCCTCCACTGACGTTTCGGCAATAAGTCTGCACGGGATATTTCAAAAAGCTTTTAATAAAATACGATGTATCATTTTACTCATCAAGATGAACAATATTTATTATATAACCAAGGATTACATTCCACTTAGAGTAGCAGAAAAGCTTAAGTTGAGATGTCCGAATTGAACAGTAAACAGTGAAAAGGCACACAAATAATGAAATCTTAAGTTACCCAAATCCATCTTTTGAAAACATAAATATATGCTCAGTGACAGCCGAAATGTTCATTAAGTACACAAATTGGTGACCAAATAAGGCATTGCACAATGGACAATTTGCACGCATGGGAGATTTGAACAAAATCGTATATTTCTGGTAATTTTAGGCCCATAAATTTCAAAAAGTTTATTAAAAATGCAAAAAAAGTTCTCATTAATTTTAAAAATAACTTTAAAATTAAGCAAAAATCACGTGACTTCAAAACGCTGCCTCACGTCACACTTTATGATGCTTCAGTGTTTACATTTTGTTAGCCTAGTTATCAAGCAGCAATTCGTTTTAACTTTTTTAATTATCAATCGTTTATGTGATTTCTGAGCATTTCTTTTTCATCTTATAATCATTTAATATCATTATCACCATTTTCCATTATCATTATTTTCAACTGTTTTCTTTTCATGGCGGTTGTCCAATGTTTTCGCTTAATAGGATCCTGTGGAACGCTAAAGAATAACTTTTGAGAAGCATTTAGCCATTGTATTAGTGCAGAGTGGTTCAATGCAATATTTATATTACGATTTTTTAATATCCGTCATTATTATAAAATACAAAACCTATTTCATTGATTCAAGAAGCAAAGCAAAGCACAAAATCGAATGTAAACAACGATTACTCCCGTTTGTTGTCATAAAGAGTGACGTCACGATATATTATACTGAGTTTTCTCGATAGAGTAAATAGTGCGATGTTAAATTGTTATAAATCAGTAATTAGATTTCAAATAAAGAAAATGTATGTATTTATTTTCTTACCTTTTCATATTCTATTATATAAGAATAAAATCAGAAAACGTGCAAATTCCTCATTTGCACCGGCGAATGTATGACTGGCATATCTTCTCAAAAATTCCTGGTTTTGGTTTTATGCCATTTGCTGCAATAAGGATTCTCTCTAAGAGATTTTCCATGGATGTTGAACGGAATAGGCTGAAATAAACCAGCAAGCAAATGAGTCATGAAGCATTGCACTTCACGCATCTCAAGTGATCTGGCAACATGGAAGGGCCTGCCAGTCGATAACCAACGATACTTGAGATGTATTTATTTCGAGTGTTAAAAACGTCTTCGGTGGTAACCGAGACCTCATCAAGGCATAACACCAAAGCTTCAAAGTGCGAATTGTGTATTCTCATCTTAAACATTCACCTCTCAAAGTCTAAGTGGTGTGAGTAGACATCAGCGTGTAGCATTAAATCATTTGCACAGGAAAGCCTACATGTTTTTCTCAATAAAATACACCATATCGTACTATGACATATGCTAATGACGGCTGCCATTGTACGGGAACTTATGAAACGAACAATTCAGAAGCGACGAATTGTGTTTGCTGGTCGTATTTTCAAGCCACTAATTTCGGCTACTGAGAATGGAACGCGACAATAGGTTCCATGAAAAATAATGTTCATCTTGATAAGTAAAATTACTCCTCTCATGTTGTAATAACCCTTTTAAAACGTTTTTTTATATACACCCACATATTATATACATAAGATAAGTATATATATATATATTGTTTGAGAGGAATTTTAAAATAAATGCATACTACGCCGTTACACAGAGTTGCCATTTTTTATAGTTTATTCCGGAGCATTTTTAGAGAGAGAGAGAGCCTTGTCTTTATTTCATATCACTTTATTTGTAGAATATTTTTCTACAGTATATAACTGGGATAAAATAAGGAAAAATTACAGTTAATAAAAGTGGTATGGAAAAAGGGCGGGTCGAACAATGCTCCGGAACAAATTATAAAAGTTGCCAACTGTGTGTACATATTTAAGACGAGTTGATAAATTAGAAGTTTTTTACTCAAAAAACGTCCTATATAGCTAAACATAAACTAATGTATTTTAGTAATTATTCACTCTTTTACCATATTGGAAATTAAAGATATTTATATTCCAATTTATAGATTTTAGCAACTATATTTTGAAACGATGGAATACATTCATTAACTATATCTGATGCGCGATTTTTATTCGTTTATCTAATCAAAACTCAACTCAGTAATTAGTGGCGATTATATTATTATTTTCTTATTTGTTGGCGTATTTCTGTTTTAATTTAATTTCAAAAAAGAAACTCATTATTTCACCATTTGTATAAACTTTAGTAATGAGTATTGGAAAATAATGTGTTTCCTTTAAAAAACGCATAAAAGCTAATATGAAATTTCATTAGTTCAACCTTCTTGTTCATAAAATTTTAAGTGGAAAATTATTAATTATTAAATTATTTTTTAACTGTTTGCATATTTTTCAGTTATTTACTATCTCAAGGAGCCCATTAATTCTTCATTTACGTAAATTTTGGAAAAAAGGACGAGAGAATAAAATATTTAATTTATAGGGTACATAAACGCAATTACGAAACTTTAATAACCCGCATTTACGGAGCAATTAATGACTATTGACTTTTTTTTACCCTTTGAAAATTTCTGCATTAATTCATATTATTAAAAATGCATAGTGATTAGACATTTTCATATATTTCGGAAATAAAATGTTTAAAACATAGGATACATAAAAATAAAAATGAAATTTTATTAATCTGCCTTGTATATAATTAATTTCGAGCAAAACCACCAAATTTCACTGTGTTAGAAGTTCGTCTTAATTTTATAGAATATATTAGATATTAGAATTCCTTCTCGTTGTTTTTTGGACAGAAAATGCATGTTTATTCCAATAGAATTGTACAATATAATTTACTGAATGTAGTGTCCTTCGGACAACTTTTTTTTTTCCGTTTTTTAAGTAACGAATGGATTCCGAGATAAATAAATAAATAAATAAAAACTCGGGCTCTTTTGTAATAATCCATCTATGAAATCAGCTTTCGATATGAATCGGTTTTCGTCACAATGTAAAAAATATATCCTATTTGCTGCCAGGAATTCTCTGTAATTTGAGAAAATACCCGTAATTTACGAAAAAATTACGTAGTCAGAACGTACTTTCTCAAATTACAGAGAATTTCTGGCAGCAAATAGGACATATTTTTTACAGTGCAGTTGTGTATGGTAAAGTAAAGGCATTCCATTTAAGCTATTTCAAGGTTTATTTCACTCAGTTTGAAACATGCAATTTGGTATTTTTAAGAAACAAAATAATTTTGTAAGTGTCTCAGAGCATATTGTAGTCGTTTGTTTTTAAGTGCGCTATCCAAATTGAATAATTGTGCTTCGTAGCATTTAGTATTCACCATCTGATCCGTTTGTAGTAATCCATAGTACACCACATCAATTTGATCCCACCAAATACACAGTATCATTTTCTTGCCAGGAAAATTCTATTTTGACGTCTATGATGATGGTTCGCCGCAACGCGCTCGCTCATGCTTTCTTGCTATGGAGATTGTCGTAACCAATCCATTTTTCATCGCCAGTCACAATGCGATGCAACATTGACTTCAAAGCAACACTTCACAAACGGTAAAGCGTCTTGCAACGACTCTCTCTTTGAATTCATGTGATAGCCAGTTTTATGATTTATGAATCGTCTCCTTGCTTTTTAACTCCAACTAACTTTTAGCGCATCCACATTCAATTTTTCAAACAACTATATAAGCGTTTGAAATGAATATTTATCCAATAATGCCTCTCTTTATCCATCGTCAAAATTGTATTTTGTCGCTCACCTCAAAAACACTGACTTTGAATCGTCGAAACGCATCTCGTATGTTTTTTGTTGTTGTTTTTTATTGTTTTGTTTTGTTCCCTACAGTGCATGTTCTTCATACTATTCCAGTAACAAATGACGATTATCCGCAACAGATTTCTTGAGATGAAAGCAGAATAACACTTCCCGAAAACGCTATTATTTTAGGTACAAAAACTGACATGTCCAAAGCGCTAAATAGGTGTGTTCTTTTCACTCCATTAGAAAGTCGCACACAAATATAAAGTCTAACGTTCTATGTTAAATATTTCCTGTGTCTCTGTCCGCTATGCTGCACGAGCACAATTACTACGCTTTAATCGCCATCTGTTACAATCAATTCAAACACCCAGTATAATGCCATTAAATTTGTATTAATTTTCAGAAATTATTCAACAAAATGTATCAATTTAATTTAAAAAAAAAAAAAAAAAGTCTGCATAACTATGAATAAAAACTTCGTAAGTAACTTCAATAAGTTTCATAAACTTACTAGGGGAAAATAATGAAGCATTGGCCTTCAGCAAGAGAAAAAAGTAGGCACAAGTGCAGCAGTAAAGCGATGCTGCTTTACACACCAGTATTTCGGTGCATTTTTCAGCAAATAAATACTGTATTTTAAAACTGTAATCAGTAAAACGAACTGTTAAATTATATTGCTATCTTTTTTTTTTTTTTTTTTTTTTTTTTTTTACTTTTACCTTATTCAGACATAATAAAAGCATTATTATTATTATTATTATTATTATCATTAATGAAATATAATTCAGAATATTGTGCTATTTTCATATTATATATTTATTTTTAAATTTCTCTTCTAGATTTCGGCACAAAACTTATTCTTCTACAGAAATCAATATTTTCTTTGGTTTCAAGGTTTGTAAATGGATGGATTTTCTTCAAGCATCGTTACTTTGTAGCGTCTTTCTGTTTCCTTTTGTAGATTCCAGACTTTCAGACGACTAACTTAAATTTTCCCATCTCGGAACTTGATTCATCTCTTGCATCATTAACAAAAGTGGGAAAAGAATTCTACGAATTTTGTAAAAGATATAGGAAAGATGGAAGAAATTTTTTTTGCAAACAAATATTTATGTATTTGTGTTTGTATACTACACCTATAACTTACAAAAATAATTAAGTAACGTAGTAAAAGCATATTGAATGGAATTGTAATTTAATTTAATTATATTACTTAAGGTTCTCTTTTTTTTTCCTCACACTGCACTGAGAAAAAATATATATACCGCATTTATCTAGAATGAATAAGTGATCATTTTCTGAATCCTCAAACTAGAAAGGTAGATTTCAAAGTTATGCGTAAGGCAAAAAAATAACCTGAATAGATAAAATGATCGAGAATTTCTAGTCTATACTTTTCTAGATGGTGAAAGAATATTATGTATATTACTTACAAATGCTTTGTACTGCGAGAAATTCTCACTTGATTTCCTAGAACTGGGTCATAAACCAATATTATAGTTATTAAAACTCGCCTCCTGTGCTCGCATTTATTTCCAAAGATTTTTAGTTTCAACACGATAATATAAGAAAATGATCTAAAACTCTAATAGGGTTTCTTAGAACTCGCTAGCAGAGGGAACTAGAATTTATATGGATAACATGGATCTATAGCTTACTACAGCCACAACTTAGTTTCTAGATGTCGGTCACAGAAATTTTTCTCAGTGCGATCGAAAAATATTTGGAATGGATACTTTCTAAATACTAGTACCTTTCTTTTATTATTTTTTTTTTTTTTTTTTTTTTTTTTTTGGGGGGGGGGGGGGGGGAATATTAATTTGTTTAAACAATAATAATAATAACAATAATTTTCAAGATTTTCTAAAATGGCACAGATTTCTTAAGTTTAGTTTTGTATTATTTCTACATACTACAATGATTTGAATGTTCTAAAGTTAAATTAACAATCATAACATTAAATGTACCTGTTAGAATAAAAAACGTATTTTAATCAAGAGTATTTTACCACGTTTTTATAAACTCGATTTCTTGTTTGTCCGGTATAAATCTTGCAATCGATTTTTAACTAACTTCCCGATTAGCTAGACGTTTGAAACTTTTAGAATAGCTCAGAACACGATGACAAATCATCCTTTTAATACTTTTATTCAATTAATAAATGTTTTAAAATTTCTTGTAATTGCTCTATTTATTACGCATTTGATCATTTTCTTTCTAGTTGATGGGGTAATTCATCAAAAAAAAAAATTTTTTTTTTATGTATTCATTAATACAAATTTGTTTAAACAATAATAATAATAACAATAATTTTCAAGATTTTCTAAAATAGCACAGATTTCTTAAGTTTAGTTTTGTATTCTTTCGACATACTACAATGATTTGAATGTTCCAAAGTTAAATTAACAATCATAGCATTAACTGTACCTGTTAAAATAAAATGAAGTAGAAACAAGTAATTAAGTATTTCGTGGGGAATAAAGAAAAACAGAAAGGTAAGTTTTTGTTAGTCCATATTATTTTAATTATTTATTTTTTATGACATAGATTTTGATGGCTTTATTTTATAGTTTATATTGTAAGATTTAGATAAGGATTTTCAGTTTCAAATTATAGTTTCTCTCATTGAGATATTGTTTGCTCATCTGCATAATATATTCAAAATTATAATTTTCGCTATAAAAAATTTTCCGTAGTGTTTTTATTATTATTATAATTATTATTATTTTATGAAGACATTTTTTCAAACTCTTAAAATATCGTTGAAAATAAATATATCTTCCTTTTATAAACATCAAATCTTCGTTTAATAAAAAAGTTTTTTTTTTTTTTTTCAAAATAATGTTTATTATTTATATTATAAAATACTTTATAATAAAATGTCAATGCATGGCTTCTGATGTGAAAAATTTCATATATATTATTATAGTAAAATTAATCCTTGTTTCTTAAGTTAACTTTAGTTGCAAAGATTTTTTGAAAGGTAATCATTTGATGATTTAAAAAACAACTAATTTAACCACAAAGTTATATAGGTAAAGCAAATTGTGAATACTTTGACAACAGAAACTACTAACGAAACATAAGAAATACTTTTACTGTAGATTTCTTTTATTCACAGTTTAGCTGAAAAATGAAAGTACATGAGCGCGAGGGGGCTATGACAAAACAACAGGAGCACAGAAAAAATTAACTTTCTTGACCAAAAGATAGCGAGCAAATGAGTATATTTTTTGGCGTGAACACTGCTAAATCTCTATCAGCCACAAAAATTTCAGCCAAGGAAACATCTGATTTTTATTCCGTCAAGATCATTTCTATGGTTTAATATTTAAAATCTTGTTGGCGAGCAACTCTAGCCAAAATTTCCGTTAAATATTTCATGTGAATCATGCACTTTCTTAAAGTTATCTCTAAAGAAGTATTTATAAACATACAACATAAAAATTTTCGATCTCTTTCGATCCGAAGAACAATATAAGTTTTTAACTTTTTCGTTAAAACAAAAATGGAAATTAAGTTTTCCGTTTCCAGATTGGCAATGAGGTTTATAATTGAGGAAAGCAACCTCATCTTTCTCTGAATAATATGACATTTGTTAAACTTCCATTACTATATGTTGTGAGAAAGATGGAAGCTACAAAAAAATCACCTGAATAGCATAAAATATCTTGAAATACTGCTCTTTGATTAAGATTCAGTTCTAACCATAAGTAAACCGCAATCTTTCACTGAATATTTTAACCCTACAAGGCACCCAGTTCCATATGCGGAACACCGACTTTAATCGTTCCTATAGCTATAAAACTATTAGTAGCGACATCTCTTGACATCTTGATAGAAGCTACTGACATTTAGCAATGTAGTAATACGAATCTTTACCTAAAGATGTCGTTCGTGTTTTTGTTATAGTGCACTCAGTGTGAAATTTGAATGAAAGTGATACGTTAGTCATTTGTCTGAATTCAAAAATAAAAAAAAGAATAGTTATTGAACAGTTTTGACTCGAAAAAAAAAAATACTGTGTGTTATAACGAAGTGTGTAATTTGCAGAGGTAAGTTTTTTTTTTTTTTTTTTTTTTTTTTTATATATTACAAAAGTAAACGTATTAGTAAATCATATTTTTATGTATGTTCCACATACGGTACGTTGAGCTAAAAAGTTGATTTTTCCGTAAAATATGGTTTTATTTTTATTTTTATAAGTTTTCCCTATCTTCTGATCACTAATTACAACCTATATATTTTTGTCGCGCACTAAAAAAAAATTGAGCCTTGTAGGGTTAACATGAAAACGATTTCAATATCGTTACGAAAAACTTGCCAATTTTCTTGTGCGAGAAAGTAATTCGTAAAGAAAGCAGGCAGTTTCTAATCGATAAATGCTCTTTATTCTGCATGACTTGTCAGATCAGTACAACAAAATGCGATTACAACGAATATTCTTGAAACAGTCCAATAGTACCGTTAATTCATCGAACATTCTAGTAAGATTCCAACGAAACTGTCGCTGTACCGCAGAGGTCACTATTTGATGAAAGTTCTGGAACAATCCAAAAAAACAGTTACTTGTTCCAGGAGTAAAGCAAATAACATCAAATACTTCCGATCAGAAATCTTCGCTATCTCAGGAACAAAGTTCAGTCGCTTGGAGCACTGTCTCCAAAGGACAGTCGCTTAGAATGACTCTCTGAACAATACTGACTCGCAGTGACTACACATTATCTTCCTATGGAGTCAACTCACTCCTATTTATACATTTTGGCTACGGGTTTGGCAGTAATTCCATCCAGAACACTATAACGTCTAGATCTGGGCCCCGGTGCATAGTAGAGCTTCGAAACTTCGGTAACCCTAAACTACTGTTTTTTGCCAAATTTCGTTACCAAATCGCCAAATTCGTCGCCAAAGTTCATCTTCCTGACAATAAATAAATTGCATCATTTTCTTCACTTTGCCTGTAAAACTACTTTCACTACAGCAGGATAAATAATGCAGAGGAGAAGACTTAATCCGTTTTAACAACATAGTGATCTGTTATTCATTTCTGAGAATTTTTACACAGGAGTTAAAAGGATTTTTTTTAATTATTAATTTTACTAAAATAATATATAATTGAGTTTCCATATCAAAAGGCTGGGCATAATTTTAATTAATTATTATTATTCTTTAAAAATGTAAAATTATCAACTGAATTTAGTGGTTTTTGGACTGTGAACTTGTCATCATTATTTAATGCCAATTTTTTAATTTTGTTAAAATTAGTTAAAAGTTCACGAATTTTCAAAGAAATCTTTTATATACTCTAATCCAAAAACCCACTCAATGTATCATCTAACATGAATTGAAAGATTAACCACCCGCAAATTTTAAAATGTAAGTGCAATATGGCCTGAAAAAAAATCCCATTTTAATTAATTTTAAAAAGTCGGTCAAACAGAATTTTCATAAAACATTGCTGAGAACCATCGCGATTAAATCAACGTAATAAGCGCTCGACACCGTTCTACGATGGTGAACGGAAACTGCTCCCTGTTAAATCAGCGTACTAATTTTTAAAAAGCCCGCATTAAAATCAGTCTCACTGTTTGAGATCTACAGTGCAACAGACAAATATATACATACAAGCACATGCACAAATACACGGATAGATAAGGGTTTTAAACTGAAAACACCCTCCTTTTTTTCTGGGCTAAAAATAAACAACCAAAAATGGTATTAGTTATCATTTTGTTAAGATATTATATACAGTTTGTTTTTCTCTCTCTTACCCATGCAATAGTAGAGAAAGTATTGTAACTGGTCAAATTTCCGTAATTGATTTTTTGCTATATTTTTCTAGTTTTTTGTCAGAAATTCAAAGTAATTACGAAACACACCTTTTTCTGTGATTAAATACACTCTATTGGAAGAATTCAATTTTGAGGTAATATTTCCTTTTTATTCGTCTTCTTCTCTCTCTCTCTTTAATTATTTTTTTTTCCCCTTCCGTTTCTCATTCACATAAATGTGAAATAAAAACAGGTGAAAGATATGGTTTTCATAAACGATATTTATTGCTTCTTCATGTACTCAAGCTCGTTGTCAAAATTTAAAATCATTTATCTGTCACGAAACGGGTGGATTTCATTTAATATCTATTCTAAAACAGTTCTAAAATCGTTCAATGCTTGATTTTACTTCGAAAAACATCGCTCTTTTCAAAATGACGTTCATTAATTTTCCTTCATGAAAGTTTCGACTAAAGACGTATTTTTCTGTTTCTTTTTTGACATCAGCATTTGATTGGAACTAAATAGTACAAAGATCTTGTTTCTCAAATTGACAGTTATTAATTATCGTTTTCGGAGAGTTCGGGGAAATAGAAAAATCCCGTTCTCCACAAATAAATATATCTGAGTACAGTTAAAAGTATGATTAATAATAAAAAGCATCGGTTTTTATTAAATTAGATTAATTGATTTTTCTTTTCAAAATCTGTTTTATGAATGAATATTCAGACTTTTTAGTTACGACTATTTCCATATGTATATCGTATTTTTCCAGTTTTTTTTATTATTTATTTATTTTAAATTAAATTAATAGAGAGAAAATACTGGTAGTACAAAGTAGTGAGAACTCTTATCCCTGCATTTTAGGTTGATTTCTTTAGAAATCGACCTATTGCAATCACTTCGTTTATCTAAATATATATATATATATCTATCTATCTATCTATAATGAAAATTTTGTCACCACGATAACTCCCGAAATAATACTCCAAATCGAAACAAATTTGGACAGTGAACTGATCTTATAAATATCTTGGATGAGTTCGTTAACCAAGTTGCTCCGACTTTTTGTTTTCAAGTGGCAGCCACTTGAAAATTTCAAACCGACATTGTAAAATATATATTTAAAGCAAGATTTGCTTGAATTTTGTTGTAAATACAGACCACATAAGGGTCTTAATGAAGTTTATCCGCCATTTTTAATAAAATGGCAGATATTTTAAGTTAAGCGGGACCACTTGAAGTCAGACTACCACGTGAAAATTTAAAATCACTATAACTTCCGAAATAATACTCCAAATGGAACCAAATTTGAACAGTGTCTTAACTTATCTTATAAATATTTAGATGAGTTTTTTAACCATGTTGCTCCGCCATTTTGTTTTCAAGTGGAGACCACTTAAATATTTCAAATTCAAATTGTAAAAAGCGTATTCCGAATTTGTTTGAAATTTGATGTAAATATAGACCACAGAAGGGTCTCAATGAAGTTTATTAAGGAAATTTATCCACCATTTTTAATAAAGTGGTAGATATCTTACGCTAAGCGGGGCCACTTGAAATCAGGCTACCACTTGAAAATTTAAAATCACAATAACTTCTGAAATAATACTCCAAATCGAACCAAATTAGGACAGTGTCTTAACTTATCTTATAAATTACTTAGATGAATTTATTAACCAAGTTGCTCCGCCGTTTTGTTTTCAAGTGGAAACCACTTGAAATTTTCAAATTCAAATTGCAAAAAGCGTATTCTGAATTTTTTTTTTTTTTTTTTTTTTTTTTTTTTGATGTATATATAGATTATACAAGTGTCTCAAATAACTTTATAAATGAACTTTATCCGCCATTTTTAATAAAGTGGCGGATATTTTAAGTTAAGCGGGACCACTTGAAATCAGACTACCACTTGCAAATTTAAAACCATGATAACTTCCGAAATAATACTCCAAATGGAACCAAATTTGAAAAGTGTCTTAACTTATCTTATAAATATCTTAGATGAGTTTGTTAACCAAGTTGCTCCGCCATTTTGTTTTCAAGTGGAGACCACTTGAAAATTTCAAATTTAAATTGAAAAAAGTGTATTCCGAAATTCTTTGAATTTTGATGTAAATACAGACCACATAAGGATAATGATCTCAATGAAGTTTATTAATAAAATATATCCGCCATTTTTAATAAAGTGGCAGATATCTTAAGTTAAGCGGGGCCACTTGAAATCAGGCTCCCACTTGAAAATTTAAAATCACGATAACTTCTGAAATAATACTCTAAATCGAACCAAATTTGGACAGTGATATTATCATATAATTATCTTGAATATTTTCACTGGGCAACTTGCCCCGACATCTTGTTTCTAAGTTCCAGCCACTTGAAAATATGCCATCACGATAACTTTCAAAATACTAAACTGATTCAAATAAAAGTTGGATAGTGAACTTATGGTTCAAATATCTACTAGGATAAGTTCACTTGGTGACTTGATCCGCAATTTTATTTCCAAGTGGCGGCCACTTGAAAATTTGTCATTATGGTAACTTTAGCAATACAGAATGAATTCGCATCAAATTTGAGTAATGGATTTATCATTCGAATATCTCAAATAAGTTCGCTGGGCATCTCACTCCGCTTTTTTTTCCAAGTGGTGCCACCTGAAAATTTCTTATGACGATAATTTTTGAAATACTGATTTAATTTAAACTAGAACTGGACAATGAACTTATCATACAAATATACTGGATGATTTCGCTGTGCAAGTTGTTTTGCCATTTTGTTTCCAAGTCGTAGCCACTTAGACTGCCACTTGAAAATTAGCCATAATAATAACTTTTGAAACACGGCACTGATTTAAACCACAGTTGGACAGTGAACCTATGCTTCAAATATTTTGGATGTGTTTGCTGGGCAACTTGTTCCACTGTATTGTTTCCAACTGGCAGCCACTTGAAAATTTGTTATCACGGTAACTTCAGAAATACTTAATCAATTCAAATCAAAGTTGAAAAATGGATTTATCATTCAAACAACAAAAATCTAGAAAATTCACATAACTCGTGAACCAATCACGTTATTGCGTCCATCTTTGGTATATCGATAATAAGTATTTTCTCTCCAAAAGTCGCCAAAAAAGTCGCCATAGGGAAGAAGTCGCCAAATTTGGCGCGAAATCCATTACCTGCGTTACTGGATCTTTTTAATGTGTTTTTAAGGAAAAATTAGGCTATTTTAATGCTATAACAAATTAGAAATGCAGAAAACTAACATTTTATCAACTTTTTGAAAGAGTTTCTACAAAAAAAAAAAAAAAAAAAAAAAATTCAAATTTGCAGCAATATTTTAGATGAGCAACTTTCTCAGCCATTTTGATCCAACTGGCAGCCACTTAATTTTTCAACACGATGACTTTTGAGATTTTGAATTAATTCGAACTATATGTATACAGTAGACATATCTCACAAATACATTTCATATATTTGTCAACTTAGCCAACCATTTTGTTTCCAAGCGCCGGCCACTTGAAAATTTTAAATTCACATAAAAGTGTATTTATGAACCGATTTGCTTAAAACTCCATATGTGCGTAGCCTACATCAATATTTCTACCAAGTGCATTAATAATTTGTAGTCGCCATTTTGAAACAAAATAACGGCTACTTGATAAGGTAGTATGGAGTCTAGTATGGTCACGATCTTTTATACTCAGTTGTTTAATAGTTAAAGGTGAACTATAGGGACATTGTTGGAATAGGAATAACATTGTTATAGGAATAATTATAGGAATAACATTATTATTCCCTATAATTCAACTTTAACTATTAAACAACTGAGTATAAAAGATCGTGACCATACTAGACCCACTGGAGGGGTTTATAAAATTCCGATACAATTACATAATGAAATCTTTTTCTATATTGGACAAACTAAAAGAACTCTTAATAGAAGAATCCAGGAACATATAAAAAATGTAAAAGAAGAAAGAAGTTCTGCACTAGTTAATTTCATCTACAACAACTCCGGCGCTATACCCCTATGGGATGAAGCAGAAATAATTTCAACTCCGCAAAATATATCTGAACTCTTAATTTCAGAAGCTGTAAATATCGTAAAATATCCTAATGTTATTGATTCTAAAGGTGCAGCTTTCCTACCTAAAATTTGGAATTATATTATACAACCAGATATTTAACTTGCATTTATATTTTCCAGTTCAGTATATGTAACCTCATCAATTTCAAGTTTCATTTAAGTTTCTATGGACGCTGCTGCATCCTTCTCCAACGATAGTTTCCGCCTCTCCAAGTTTCATGTTCCCCTCCACAGTTTGTCTGCAAAGTTTGATTCCTTCCTACTACAAGTTTTCGTACAAGTTTCTTCTATCAGATGATCACACCAGTCCAGTGTTTCAGACTCCTCCAACAGAATGACTCTACCACTGCTCGACAAGTTTTCTTCACCTTGATGTGACCACCACGCCAGCCTTTCCAATAGCCATCCAAAACTTTTTTCAACGCAAGTCGCAGTAATCAAGTGTTGCCTCAGTGTTAATGTAGAATGACTCCAACCTATGAAATATAAATTTTTTTGTATCAAAGTAGCGATGCAACTATAACTTTAACCCGATTTATGATGTATATATATTTGTAACACAGCTGCACACTGTACAAACAAACATGTAGTTTTCCTAATGATGCCCTGCTTTTCAGGGCGAAAAGCTTAGAAATATGTGATTTTTTAATTAAATATATGTTTTTTAAAACTTTTATACGTGTCTCAAAGTGTTTTATTTATTAAATTGAAAACGGTACACGTGTCTTTTTTAAAGGTGTCTCTAAATGGGATGTAATTTTTTATAGAATACCATTATATTTGAAATTCTTTCTAAATGTTGTTCTTTACTCACAATTTTCTTTCTTTTTTGTGAACTTTAAAAAGGTTCCACAAATTTAAAGATGTACAAATAACTCAGGCTTATATAAAATCACATTTGTTATCTAATTTAAAATTTATTAAGACTTAAAACTGTTATAATTTTCGTAAATGTATTTATATAATTAAAATGCTTCAAGAAGTGCTTCAGAATATTTTTAATTATTTTTAACTTACATAAATTTTTAAAGGGATTTGCATTTTCTACTTACAGCAAAAATGTATTCACACTTTTTTTTTTAAACAATTACCGGAAATGTGAAATTTATTTTATAAACTAACGAATATAAAGATGTTTTACTTTTCACTAATAATAAATACGTTGTGCCCGTGACCATTTTCATAACAAACACGAACTTTAATCAAGAGTATTTTACCCCGTTTTTATTAACTGGCTTTCTTGTTTGTTTCTCCAGTATAAATCTTGCAATCGATTTTTAACTAACTTCCCGATTAGTTAGACATTTGAAACTTTTAGTATAGCTCAGAACACGATAACAATGCATTCTTTTAATATTTTTATTCAATTAATAAATGTTTGAAAATTTCTTATAATTGCTCTCTTTATTACGCATTTGGTCATTTTCTTTCTAGTTGATGGAATAATTCATCAAAAATTTTTTTTAAAGTATTCATTAATACATAGGATTGTGAAGTTTATATGATTCAACAGAAAATTAAAAAACGTGGTATATAAAAAGTTCCTTTTATCTTGTAATTATTTATCTTATAAATTTTAGTGATAATAAAGTTTTGAATGTTGTGTAATAATAATTTTAATTAGTCCAGTTTTGTGAGCAAGCACTACATGTTTGAGTTTGTTGAGGTTAGTTTATACGTCATTATTACTAGGCTTGTAAAAATATAACACAGTAACTTTCGTTGATTTATTTATTTTTACTTTAGAATTGCACTTTTTTTTAATTAAAAATTGTACCTTTTTCACTTAAATTTGACTTTTTTTCACATAAAAATAATCATAAAAAATTAAATAATCAACCTCTTTTATAATAGAGAAACCGTTTTAACTGTTTTCTTCATATGTAGTTACAATGTCTCAAAAATTAAAACGTTTTCTTGCCACACATTTTTTTTTTTTTTTTTTTTTTTTTTAAATTTACTGTATCGGTTTATTTCTCCAAAAAAATAAAACATACGCTAAATTTTTCTTGATTTATACACACGATATGAAATGAATTACTAAAATTTTCTTACTTGAATGGCACGGCTCTTTATAACTAAAAAAGTCTGGGGTGACTAAACGTGACTTTTCAAACATTTATAATTAAGTTGAACGACCGTAGTGTATAAAAATACTACTATCCCTGTAAAATAAATAAATAAATAAATAATATAGTATAATTTCTTTACTTAGATAAATTTTGTAGGGTTTTTTTTCGATAATATCCTATAATATGCTTGTTATTTTATGCAAAAATACTACTGGTATGTAGTACTTTTACACTACAGTGTATAACTAGTATGTTGTGGCCACCACAAGACTTTCTTCTATATTTTCCTATACAAATTCACTCAGTAACAATATTTAAAAAAAAAAAATACATTTTTTTTTCTTCGTTAAATGTAAAAAAAATCGATAGCTTTGTTTTAAATTATCACAGATTTATTGTTCAACCATTCGTTTTAAAGGAATTGACGAGACCTTTAGAAAGATACTCATCTTGAAAATGTATACTCCCGGCGGGGGGGGGGGGGGGGGAACAATACCCTCACATGCACAAAATTTTTTTCCTACTTAACTACCACTATTATTAATAATTCATATTAATTTTACAATCACAGGTTTAAAATCAATCACAAGTCATTATGCACATTTATACGAAATTTTGTCCTATACTGCCATGTTAAAAGTTTACAAAAAATACGATCACAGCGCTACCTTCAGAGCGATTGATCCCGAAATCTAATTAGCACCATTCTATGTCAGGGTCCTACTATATACCAAGTTTGGTTAAATTTCATTCATTGGTTCGTGAGATACAATGTCCATAAAAATCGTGATACACACAGACAGACAGACATTTTCTAAAAACTATCAATTCGTGTTCAGGACATCCCAAAACGTGTAGATCCGTCAAAAAACGGAGGTCGAAAATTTTCACGAATCCAATACTTCCTCTATATTACATATAGAAGAAAGTAAAAATGCTACTATCCCTGTAAAATAATAATAATAAATCCTTTAACTCATAGAAATATGTACGGTTCTTGCAAAGATAACCGATAACAAGCTTGATATTATATATCTTAATCGAATGTAGCGCTTAGACTCGGGTTACTGCAACTATTTCGAGTCTGTAGACCGCAATAATAAAGAATTTTTTCTTTATACTCTTGTAAAATCTACGCTCACCAATGTTATTAAACAGAATAACAATGCACGATTTTAAAACAAATCTTATAGATAACTTCGAAGAATCTTATTTTGCATATAAATATTAGTTATTCTTAATTACAATTGTTTTCTTAATATTGTGTTAGACTCATTAAGTAACAAAAAAATATTTGGCTAATATTCTGACACAAAAGAAAATATTTACGTATTCATTTCAAGTGCACATATTACTTAATATATATGAATCGTAAACATTAATTTGAAAAAAATTATAAATTTTAAGGGAAAATAAGTAGGATATTAAAAAATAAACAAACTAAAATTATTATAGTTATCATTTATTAAGAGTATATTATAATTATTATAATTATTATTATATTTAATGCACTTAAAACCAAATATATTTTTGGATTATTCTCTAGAAAATTCTACAGTTTGTTTTAATTATAACTAAAAGAATTTTACAGAATTTCGGAATCGATCCTTTATATTATCAGTAACTTTTAGCACGTATTCAAGCATTCTCAATACTAATCATCCTTTGAATGCAATTCGAAAAGGATAGAGAGAAAAATGGAGCTTTTATCAATGAAAAATCATTTATAGAAGAATGGAATCTACTTCATAAATATAATTTCTTTGTATTCAATCTATTTTGCTTCTTATTAATTTATTCAATAGATTTTTTTTATAAATTCAATGTTGTTTTTATATAATTTGCCTTTATTATGAATTTTATAAATGACATATATTTTCTGTTATACTTAATTATCTACTTGAAAAACAACAATCTTGTTTAGATCCAAACAAAATATTAAATAAATCGTTAACCATATCATTTTAAAATTTTATTAGTTGAGGTTTTAATTTTTGTAATGTGCTATTATATATTTCTTAAAAAAATTAATTACAAAAGATTTAACATGTTATTATTATTATTATTATTATTATTATTTTAAGTAATAAATAATATATAGGGGAATGTCTCCTGTTATGGGCATTCTCCGGTTATAGGCACCCTACCATATCTTTTAAGAAAATGCAAATATGGTGGATTTGGGTACTGTTAAACATGTATTGTGACAGTATGCAGTTTTTGTGCTAACACCGAAATTAATAGATGTGTTTTTTTTTTTTTTTTTTTTTTTTTTTAGTAATTGCATGCATCGAAATAAAAAATCTGAGAAAAAGCGTGTTTTGTTAAAGTGATTTGTGAATATTTTCAAAATGTGATAAATCGAAGTGAATTAATTAAAAAAATGTAAATTCAAGGTATATTTATGCAGTATATTTCTTACATTTTCTGATGCAATATCGAATTCAGCCAAAATGTGGATCGAAAATTACTTTTTATGCCATTATAAAAATGGCTGCCAATCCTCGTTGTGGGCACCTTCATGTAACCGGTTGTGGGTACTCTTGTTTTTTTTTTTGTTTTTTTCATTTAAAACGTGTGTTTGTCTTTAAAACTGTGAAATATAGTCGTTTATATCAAAATAACATATTTTATTAGTGTTTATATGTAAGTTTAGACTTTTTTACCATGGTCAACCTCGAAAAAGTCAACCGATCTAAAAGAAATGGATTTAAATGCGCTGGTTAAAGCCATTTAGGATTACTTAGTGGATAAGAAATCTATAAAATCAACTGTCTGAGAATATGGCCTTCCTTGCAGTATCTGAGTCCCTCCAGAAGAAGCCTAGAAAAAGTAAGGCAACTTCACCTTTTAAAATGCCGGCCAAGCGCGCTAAAAATAGGAACATTTACAATCAAAAGTTGATGTCGATTTCTGCATCATTTGTTTGGAGCACCTGCTACCATGCAGAACAAGAACAAATTCAATCAAATGCAACGAGTACGATCGTCGGGTGCATTTGAAATGTGCTAATATACATGCAAATTATTTTACTTGCAAGCATTGCACTTCTGATTTGGAGGACGAAAAAGATGACGAATAAAATTGGAAAAATGTCATTTTCTGTTATTATTTCGGCCTCTGAATCCTTACAAAATAAATATATTTTGTTGCTTTCTGTATTTATGGTGGCTTTTCTTATTATTTCCCCATTTTCAGCGGATTTTCCAAGTGTGCCCACAACCGGGTACAAAATTTGTTTTGGCAAAAAATTATCACTTCTCAATATTGGTAATAATTATTTTTTGGTTGATAGAATCAATACAGTTCCTTCATCAAACGTTAGCCAAGGGTTCTAGATTTCCATTGGTATTCATATATTTGCTAATATCTACTCTATCAAAAATTATAAACCAAAATAAAAACTGTGACAACCGGAGACATTCCCCTACAGTGAAGGACCGTGTATTTAAAAGTCGCAAATTTTAAATGAAATTTTTTTAATCTGCCTTAATATTTTAATAATTATGTTATTGTCATGCATTTTACTTAGCTTTAAGTAACCATTATTTGGTAAACATGCTTTTCTTTAAAAAGGCATTTTAAAATTAAAACATGATTAAACCTTGAGGTTTACATATGCGTAATCAGTTTTAGTTTTAAAAAATTTTTAGACTCTTTTTTGCAAAGTAAATGGCAAAAACGGTCTACAATTTAATGTGAAGTACAGTTTATTTTATTATTATTGTAAATATTTGAGACTTATTAATATTTTTACTTAAATTTTTTGTTGTTATTTAACAGATAGTTAAATTTTACCTACTGCTTCTTGATATTTCTCATATATATATAATTTTTTTAATATCATATTTTTATCGATTTCCTTAAAATGTATAACATTTTAAAGCTGTGTTTAAAAAACATATTAGTAATTACTTTTGTGTGTATGTAAAAATAAATAATAAAATTTATCGGATTTTCTTTTATTATTATTATTATTATTTATATACATCAATGTGTATTTTTCAGTTTTGAAAAAATATGAGTATGCATAATTCAATATCATATCCACAAAAGAAATTAGTAGAAAAAAAAAATTAAAATTATAGATAGCCTTTTTTTTTTTTTTTTTTTTAAACAAAGATAACGTTTAGATGATAAGTATAAGAGTAACAATATATTGTACAGTCAGCAAAAAAAAAAAAAAAAAAAAAAAAAAAGACCCTTCCTCAACTAATTTTGTAGCAAATAGTCATATAAATTTGCTCCTGATGCTAACCTATTAGTAATAATGTCTATTTTATAACCGGTACGGTTAGATTTTGCTTAGGTGTCGTCTACATATTAAAACTAACATCAACTTCATTTTTTTTTTTTTTTTTTTTTTTTTTTTTTTATAGCAACCCCAAATTTGACAATTTTTTAGGGGTATTTGAATCAAATCAACAGAAAAATGTTTTGTTTATATAGTTCTCTCAATTTTTTATAGAGTTATAAACTGTCAAAATAATGGGGATGCTAATGTTAAATGAACGTGACAAACATTAATTTATATCTTATCAAAAAATCAATAGTCAGTTTTATTATTTATCGGTTAGAATGAAGGTGACCCGAGCATATTCCCTACATATTTTTGATTGAAAAACAACATTTTTTTAATTTTGACAGTTATTAATTAATTCATATTTTAAGAAAAATAAGAATTATGATCTATAATAATTTTGTTGTTGTTCGAATTGAACAGGCATCATAAAAAATATGGGTTTTGAAATTTACTGCTCATTCCTCTCATTAATTTTCGAGTTACAGTGATATTTCATTTCTTATCGCTGCTAGGAGACGTCACTTCTTATCATTTGTGTCACTATAATCTTTCTTATACAGGAATTAAAAGGGTTATTCAAGTAATCTTAGGTGCTCACATAACTTCTTAATTAGTTTCTTTATATTTAAAATTATCATTCTTCTTTTCCGGTTATTATTTGTAAGAGTATAATACTTTTGTGTGTAAGATCTTAATTTCTTTTAATGTAGGGACGCTAAAAATCCATAGTAAAAGCATAAGATGAAAACGAAAAAAACTCACAAAATTAAGCATGTAAGGGACAAAAAAAAAAAAAAAAAAAATACTAACACCGGAATAAACAAAAGGCCAAAATTGACTAGAAAAAGTCATAGAAGAGCGGGGAGGGACTTCGATTGGGGACCTGAAGCTATCGTCGAGGGTTTAATACGTCTCGCTTATTATGTAATATAATGAAGTCAGTATTTCAAAAACGTCTTCAACGATTTTCTTGAAAATAGCTACATGAACCCTGTTTCAGATATCCTTTCGCTTGCATTACCCGGTTTTTACAGAAAATTAACAGTCATCCTGATTACATAGGTCAGTTTAGATCTCGCAAATTGGTGTTTTATTTTATTTATTTATTTATTTTTACTCATTTAGCTCACTATGTAGATTTCTTTTATATACTTTTACATGTGTATTAGCTGTTTCTTACCAAATATTTTTTAGATGTCTACTTCGTTAGGTCAGTTTTATGTCTTTTGATCACATTATCCTCAAAAGGTGCATATATTACGTTTAACAGTGGGTAATGGAAGTCGTGTGATTGTTTTTTAATGTAGGAACGAACCCCTAATACATTCTTGTAACTGTATCGAGGATTAATTTAAAGTACCATAATTTCGTGTATATAACCTGCAGGTAATCTATTAAAAAAACCTGGCTTTGTATGCCCTGCGGGCTATCATCCGGTGCGGGTATCTATCGCGAACAAAGAGAAAATCAACACTAGTCTCATTTTTGATTCGGAAGTCTGGATTATTAACCTATAATGACGATGAAATTGAGGACAGTGAAAAGGAACTTGATGAGGAGGACAATAAGGGTGATGAAGACGAACTGTCCCAAACAATATTGCAACATTTAATTCTGATACGGAAGAATCCGATTTCGATGGATTTAAAGGAATTTTGTAAATAAATTTATTATTAATCTATAATTTCTTATAGATTGAATAATGATGTTAATCATTAGAAGTTACTCCAGTTTGTAGTAATTTATATAGAGAGAAAGATTAATACTAAGTTATGATTATTTGCTTTTTCATTATAGGTAAGTAAATTTATTTGTTTATTATTTATATTTATTTGTATATTTGTTTATTATTTGTACCTTTTCCTACTTATTATTAAAATAATAACAATCAGTATTGAAATTATAAAGAGTGATATCCGACCATGTGATTTTAGAAGTGCGGGGTATCTTTCGGTTATAATTCTTTTTAAATAATTTTTTTTATGCTACGGGTTACCTTCCGCCGCGGGTTGTGTACGCGAAATTACGGTACATAAACTATACCTTTTTCCGAACCACCTTGATCTCAGAAATTCGAATATAGAAACAAAAATGAGTGCTACCATTCGAAAAGTTGAGGAAAATTTTAATATGTAGACGACTCCTTAAGAAAGATTTAACTACTGCATTGATACCTAGATGTTATTACAAATCTATCAGCACCAGCTGCGTGTTTTAATGGTAATTTAGGACAAAATCAGTCTGGGGTGGAAAATTCTTCTTCTTCTTCTTTTAATTTAATTTTATTATTATTATTATTATTATTATTATTTTATTTATTTATTTATTTATTTTATTTTATTTTATTTTTGCTGACTGTACATTTAGATAAGATATACAATTCTTGATATATCATCTAAATGTAAACGTTTATGAATTTCGAATCTATTACCAAACTTCTAGAAACACTTTTCCAATTATTTGTTATTTTACGAGAAACGATTTATTTTCTTTGTTTAATGAACAAATGTATTTTACATTTAAAATTGAAACAAAAAAAAGAAGTCCTCAACTCTCATATTAAAAGAATAAAGAAATCAATAACCCTGGAAAGTAATAAATACACGATTTATGCACTACCTGAAACATGTGATAATAACAGAAATAGTGTTTTTAAATATTCATGTTTATGTCACATAGTGCTGCAAGTAAAAGAATATTTTATAGCAGTCATAAAATGTTGTTTCAGTATATCAGTCACGTTTTAAATTGAATTTTCTGTGAACTGAGAAAACAATTTTGCGTGTATAGTTTGAAATTTATTTATTTTACTTTTTTTACTACGCTCTTCGCATGTCCTCAAAGTGATTTAACATGTAGCATGGCGCACTCATTTTTATATGTTTTAATTTGGAATTTGCAATCTATTCATGACTTAATAAAAATTTAAAATGTATATCATAGGCTAGTTTTGCTGAATTTTCAATCCTTTAATGTTCACTACACAGTGAACGTTATTTCTTTTGAAATAATATAATTGCTAAACTAATTTCAAACTAGTATGTTGTGGCCACCACAAGACTTTCTTCTATATTTTCCTATACAAATTCACTCAGTAACAATATATATAAAAAAAAATCCAAGTTTTTTTTTCGTTAAAAGAAAAAAAAATCAATAACTTTGTTTTAAATTATCACATACTTATAGTTCAACCATTCGTTTTAAAGGTATTGACGAGACCTTTCTAAAGATACCCATCTTGAAAATTTACCACCCCCCTCCCCTAGGGGAAGTACCCCCCGGGGGGAAGCGATGTCCCCACATGCACAATTTTTTTTTCCTAATTAACTACTACTATTATCAATAATTCATATTAATTTGACAATCACAGGTTAAGAATAACTCACATTATGTACATTTATACGAAATTTTGTCCTATACTGCCATGTTAAAAATTTAGAAAAAATACGATCAGAGCGCCACCTGTTGAGCGATTGATCCCCAAATCTAATGGGCACCAGTTTATGTCAGGGGCTAACTAAATACCAAGTTTGGTTAAATTTCGTTTAAAAAAAATTTTTTTTTAATTACCGATTTTTTTTCTAAGTTTTTTTTTTTTCGTAAAAAGTAAAAAAAATCGATAACTTTGTTGTCATAGGTGACATAGTTGTATTGTTGAATTTTCAAACCTTTAATGTTCACTACACAGTGAACGTTATTTCTTTTGGAATAATATAATTGCTAAACTAATTTCAAAAAAGGCTATTAGACACATAACGGATCATAAATATGGAAAAAAGAAAAAAAAAAAAGAAAAAAAAAAAGAAAAATTAGCATTTTTAAGTTAATATTGTTAACATCTATAATATTATTAACACTCATATGCTAACCTGATCAAATTCAAATAATAATTAATTTAACAAATAAATAACTTTTGTGAGTAAACACCATAAGTTGCAAAATCTTGCAACAGTTATTTCAAATCCAAATAATATCACAGCCCTTCACCAGCTTTAAAATAATAATAATAATAATAATGAAAAGAGGCAGGAGTGCATTATCAAAGCAGCAAAGTGTAATCGCGCCTACTAAAAAATGTAAAGTGACTTCTATATATTTTTTTTTTCTTTAAAATGTCATTTGTTAAATTTCGCAGTAATTCTGATACCTACCGAACAGATTATGAAGAAGAGTTTAGAAATCGATTAAACGAGTAAAAAATATTTTTTTAAATGTTCCTTAAAATCTTTGGTTTCAGTGCGAAACCATCTATATAATATTTCTCTAGCGTGAACCAGTTTCAATTATTTCTTGTCGAAACGATACGATACGCGAGGATTAAAAAAAATAATATTTATACATGAACAATATTTAAGCACGCGGATTTGGCTCAATGGACTAATAAGAAAAAATGATGACATTTGTCTGATGAGATTTTTTTTTTTTACAAAAAAAAAAAACAAATGTATTTTTAACAGTTGTTTCTTCAGAATCTTTGCAAGCGTCATTTTAAACCTAGCAATATTTTAAAGATATATATAGAATATGAACTTTTGTGTCATAAATTGACTAAAAAACACAATCATAAAAATATAATCAAAATAGGAATTATTTTATTTTATTTTATTTTATTTATTTATAAAAAAAAAATAATAATAAAATAAAGAAAGAAAGAATAAATAAAAAGTAATCGCCAACATGTCAACAAAAATTTAGAAGTCGTCGTTGGAGTCCTATATTAAAACTGTGGGATACATACTGCCTGTGGAAGTATGAAAATTGGGTCGTGAACGATGAATTTTATTTGGAAACCTTCCTTTGAATGATTTTGGTTTCACTATTGTACAATATTAATTTGGTTTTATTAATAATTTGGTTTCTGGTAGATTAAAATTTTAATTAGGCGGTGAAATTGGTATAACATTTATGAGTTTCAAATTTTAAAGGTAAATAATAAAAGAAATATAAAATGCGAATATTTCGCGCGGGTTTGCTAGTTGAACTATAAAAGACTGAAATGCATTTGTTTTTAATGTAATTAGGATAAATTAGGATAAATTAGGTAAACTAGAAATAAAAATTAGTAATGAACACTGCTTTTCTAAGATCCGTGCTCTTAATCTTTTTTTATGAACCTATTAATAAAACAACAAATAATACGGATATGTATTTTTGTTTATGTTGTTGTTAATGAAAAATCATAAAGTGTTCAAAATTACAACTGTTAAAAAAACCAATGGCGTCAATATTAAGGCAATATCAAAATTGTACTAAATGTTTGATATTTCAATTACTTGATATTTGATATTTTCAATACTAAAATTGAAACCACATAACAGTAGTAATCTGTGGAAAAAAAGAATTTTTCATTTACCATCATTCTATGCTGAGTTATAAGTGTCTATATTTGTAAATAAATATTAAATCTGTAATGAAATGAGAACATTTCCTCGAAAATAATGTTTACGAAGTTGCGCCAAGTTTAAAAAGTTCCTTGCGTCTTATTTTTTGTTGGATTGTCCTGAAACTTCATTGAAAGGTTTTTAATAAATCTTAGCACAAAACTTAGTTACAATTTTACTTTTTTTTTTTTTTTTTTTTTTTTAACTTTAAAATTTTGAAATAAAGAAAGATTAATAAAATTTTTTGGGGAAAAACTTGGGAAAAAAAGGGTTTATTAATAATCATAATTATTATTAGAAAAAATAATAACTAGTTTTTGTTAAAATCATCTAATTCTACTTGCAGAAAAATATTTGGTAGTCCACGTCAAAAATTAGTTCGCAAGAAGTATTTTAAAATAAAACTATTAATTAATACATTTAATTAATATCTTAATTAGTTATAATGAGAATTTTAATTTTGATATGGTATTTCTCCTTCACAAAAAGTACTATATTAACCTTTAACTTTTTGAAATAATAAAATTATAATTGTAGTTTTTTTTTTTTTTTTTTTTTTTTTTTAAGGGTACAGTGAACTTTCAAAATCAATTTCTTTTTTTACCAATGATTTTTTTTTTCAAACTTGCATGAAATGTGTAATGTGTTAACAGATATCAATGTACAAAATTTAGTGAAAATATCTTTAATGGTTTCTGAGATATTCAAATTTTTAATTTCAATTGTACGGAATAATTAATACATTTCAAAATGCTCCATGCGCAATCAGATTCAGTGTACACTGTCAATATTCTCTCATAATGTTCATTTTATACATAAAAATAAAAATTAGGTAGATTTTTTTTCATATTTCTTTAAATATATATATTTATATACAGGGTGGGCAAAAAGTCCGTAAATACTTTAAAAATTCATAAAACCCGAAAACATAACCGAAATAAAAAACGATTTGCAGATTTAGCTTCAAAAAGTAATGTTTTTTTTTTTTTTTTTTTTTTTTTTTTTTTTTAAGGTTGATTTCTTTAGAAATCGACCTATTGCAATCACTTCGTTTATCTATCTATCTATCTATCTATCTATATATAATGAAAAATTTGTCATCACGATAACTCCCGAAATAATACTCGAAATCGAACCAAATTTGGACTGTGAACTGATCTTATAAATATCTTGGATGAGATCGTTAACCAAGCTGCTCCGACTTTCTGTTTTTAAGTGGCAACCACTTCAAAAATTTCAAACCAACATTGTAAAAAGCATATTTAAAGCAGGATTTGCTTGAATTTTGATGTAAATACAGGCCACATAAGGGTCTCAATGAACTTTATTAATGAACTTTATCCGCCATTTTTAATAAAGTGGCAGATATTCTAAGTTACGCGGGACCACTTGAAATCAGGCCACCACTTGAAAATTTAAAACCATGATAACTTCCGAAATAATACTCCAAATGGAATCAAATTTGAACAGTGCCTTAACTTATCATATAAATATCTTGGAGGAGTTTGTTAACCAAGTTGCACCGCCATCTTGTTTTCAAGTGGAGACCACTTGAAATTTTCAAATTTAAATTGTAAAAAGCGTATTCCGAAATTGTTTGAATTGTGATGTAAATACAGACCACGTAAGGATCTCAATGAAGTTTATTAATAAACTATATCCGCCATTTTTAATAAAGTTGCAGATATCTTAAGTTAAGCCGCGCCACTTGAAATCAGGCTCCCACTTGAAAATTTAAAATCACGATAACTTCTGAAATAATACTCCAAATCGAACCAAATTTGGACAGTGATATTATCATATAATTATCTTGAATGTTTTGACAACTCTTCCCGACATTTTGTTTCTAAGGTCTAGCCACTTGAAATCACACTGCCACTTGAAAATATGCCACACGATAACTTTCAAAATACTAAACTGATTCAAATAAAAGTTGGATAGTGAACTTATGTTTCAAATATCTAGGATAAGTTCACTTGGTGACTTGATCCGCAATTTTATTTCCAAGTGGCGGCCACTTGAAAATTTGTCATTATGGTAATTTTAGTAATACAGAATCAATTCGCATCAAATTTGGGCAGTGGATTTATCATTCAAATATCTCGTTTAAGTTCGCTGGGCATCTCACTCCACTTTTTTTTTACAAGTGGTGCCACCTGAAAATTTCTTATGACGATAATTTTTGAAATACTGATTTAATTTAAACTAGAACTGGACAATGAACTTATCATACAAATATATTGGATGATTTCGATGGGCAAGTTGTTTTGCCATTTTGTTTCCAAGTTGCAGCCACTTAGACTGCCACTTGAAAATTTGCCATAATAATAACTTTTGAAACACGGCACTGATTTAAACCACAGTTGGACAGTGAACCTATGCTTCAAATATCTTGGATGTGTTTGCTGGGCAACTTGTTCCACTGTATTGTTTCCAAGTGGCGGCCACTTGAAAATTTGTTATCACGGTAACTTTAGAAATACTTAATCAATTCAAATCAAAGTTGAAAATTGGATTTATCATTCAAACAACAAAAATCTAGAAAATTCACGTAACTCGTGAACCAATCACGTTATTGCGTCCATCTTTGGTATATCGATAATAAGTATTTTCTGGCCAAAAGTCGCCAAAAAAGTCGCCATAAGGGAAAAGTCGCCAAATTTTGCGCCAAATCTATTACCTGCGTTACTGGATTTTTTTAATGCGTTTTTAAGGAAAAATTAGGCTATTTTAATGCTAAAATAAACTAGAAATGCAGAAAACTAATATTTTTATCAACTTAACTCTTTGAAAGAATTTCTACCAAAAAAAATTATTTTCAAATTTGCAACGATATCTTAGATGAGCAACTTTGTCTGCCATTTTGATCGAAGTGGCAGTCACTTATTTTTTCAACACGATGACTTTTGAGATTTTGAATTAATTCGAACTATATGTGTACAGTAGACTTATCTCCCAAATACATTTCATATATTTGTCAACTTAGCCAACCATTTTGTTTCCAAGCGCCGGCCACTTGAAAATTTTAAATTCACATAAAAGTGTATTTATGAACCGATTTGCTTAAAACTCCATATGTGCGTAGCCTACATCAATATTTCTACCAAGTGCATTAATAATTTGTAGTCGCCATTTTGAAACAAAATAACGGCTACTTGATAAGGAAAAAGAAATCAACCTACCCTTTCGAATAAGCCGGAAGGACTTGTTTTAAGATAAGGAGAAAAAAAAAGTTCAAAAAACAGCCGATAGATGGCGTTTCGTACATATATGAAAGAAAAGACGCGTAAATAACAAAAATAATGTTAGCAAATCATTTATTATAGCAATATGTGTTCCACTTATCATAGGTGATAACACATTGCAGACGTGTCACAAATCCAGCAACGTCAGAGTGCAGCATGTATTTCTGTATACATGACAGCTCTTAACGGATTGCATCTTTCAGTTCCAACAGATTCAATGGACGATATCCTTATTCACTTAATGGGATGCAATGTAGAACTGGTTCTGGATTAAGAGCGTAAGTATTTATAATCGCCATTTGCATATTTCCAACTAAGTCGTTCGTACCAGCGCCATCTGTCGGCTGTTTTTTGGAAAAAAATATTTCTTATCTTAAAAAAACATCCCGTGACTTATCAATGCAAAACCTGCAAACCGTTTTTTATTTCGGTTATTTTTTCGGGTTTTATGAATTTTAGAAGTATTTACGGACTTTTTTGCCCACCCTGTATACATTTTAAGTTGAAATCTTCAGTTTTTTTCCTTAAGAACTATCTAAAATGTTTATATTCTCTCGTTTTTACTGTTTTCCCTACTCTTAAATAAAAAAACACTCACTAGCATATGTTTATACGTCTATAGAGAATATTAGTGCAAATTTTCGCTACAATTGGGAAAAATGTATTGCGCAAGGAACATTTTAAAGTTATTGAAGTGAAAAAAAAAAATTAAAATTCCCTCATATGAAGGTTTTTATATGCATGATGATTATAAGTCCTCAACCCCATTTCATAAAAGTAATTATTGCTATAATTAAGGGATACCATATTATTTACAAGTTATAAACTGATTTTCTTTGTGTTATTATAATAAACGTACCTAATTTTCAGAAGGAACAGAAGAATTGATATTTTGATGTAATCATCTGAAATATGACTGAAAATGACAGGATGTAAACAAAGAGGCGTGGCCAAACAGGTGTTCGAATTGAAAAGAGCATAACTTCCATAAAAATGATCGGAACTGAAAAATTCTTTTTGCATTCAATTGCAGTGATTACAAGCATTGCTAATATGCTAAAAGGGAAAAATCGAAAATTTGATCGATTTTTCCAATTTGAAAGTAACTTTAATTTTCTGTCGCTTTAAAAGACTTTTAGCGAACAAAACTTTTCTGGACAGTAAGCTCCATGGTTATTTTTCGTGAATATGATACTAGCAGTTAATATTGCAAAACTTTTGAAATTTAAAAACAAATATTGATACTATGGTGGCCTCATCAAACTGGTTAACCAAATGGTCAGCAATCCGGAAATAACTTCAAAATCTATATTTTCTACATTTCATAAATATCGAGCTCCCTTATAAAATAATAATAAATAACTGCTTTAATAACTGATATGAGTTAAGTTCGCCCTTTAAGGAAATATAATATATTATTCATGATAATAAATACTCTATCATCTGAGTTGGGACGTAATTTGAAAAATCATACCTCATATCTGCTTTTATTGTAAACAAGAAAATTTAATAATCTTAAAATTAGATTCCATAAGTTTAATTATTTTCGTCATGTTATACTTTAAATAATTATTATGTTTTACACAGATATAACTTATATTAGAATACGAAACGTATAAATGAAAAGCAAATAATTACGGCATACATTAATATGTGGATGCTAATTCTCAAGGTTTGCACCTTGTGAAAATTTTTAATAAGATACATTTAAAAAGTAATTATAAATCCTTATTTTAATTTAGATTTACTCAAATTATATTGATTTCGTTTAATTCGGTGAATGACTGAAATGGGAAAAAAAGAATGCAGTGATAAACATGCATCCATGAAATTAAAATGTCTCGCTTTTGCGGGTGTAATTAGATCCAATTTCGTTACTTATTTATTGAAGTGTAACAAATTATTCAATGATTTAATAAAGTTAATTGTATGAAATAAGTGGCATTTTATTATGCGCCATTGCGAATGAGTAATTTTTAAAAGTAAAATTTCTACACATGCGGCAATTCAATTAATAAACTGCTGTTGTTGAGTATTTCCTAGAGTCAGCATATTAGAAAACTATTTACATCTTCATTTAAATATTGCTGTAAAATATATTAATAATCTATCGATATATACTAATGTTTTTTCATTCATTTCAGAGTTTGCTAAAATTTTGGTTACTGTTTACGCGATTATTACATCTTATATATATATAATGTGAATAATTTAATACCTTTATAACACTCAGCAAACAAAAGACAGTTAAAAATACCAACATATAATTAAATTTTAAATGAGATTTATTTCGAATAAAATTATTGTCACGGTGATAATTTAATTTGAGTACCAATGATTAGTAAAAACAAGTTAAAGTACTTACTCAGAAGAGAAATGACACTAACATAACACATAAGCCTAACGATGAGATAATAGTTTGCAAAAACCATTAAAGTAATAGAAACAGTTAACATTTTATAGAAAAGAGAAAAGGATAAAATTACCAAAGAGATCCGATAAAAGGGGGAAAAAAAGAGAAAATTCATGAATTGAAAATTGGAATTTTAAATGCTGAAAAATAGAAATGTTCACACATCAGGAAACTTGCATTTCTATCAGCAGAGTGCAAGATTTCGGAAAACTGTATAGCTAATTCAAGCCAATATACAGCTCAAGTCTCTATCTTACATATATTCGTAGAATTGGAAAAGTAAAAATGTTTTTACTTGAAGTTTTCGATGTCCTTATTTCGTTTTGAGATGTCCTGAATACAATTGAACCGTTTTTAAAAAATGTCTGTCTATGTATGACAAAAAATTTCTGTCAGCTGTAATTCAAAGGGTTACAGGGGTTTCAAAGGTTAAAAAATCTTTTTCTTTGGATATTGTTTTAATAGAATAAATAAAATTTTCTTCAAAATTTTGAGCATATAAAAGAGAAATATTTATACAATATTTTATAAAATTGTCATTAAGAATTTGGAAAATTCAGCCGATGGATCCTGGTTTACGGAGATCCTTCAGAAAAACAGTGGGCAGGATTTTACAAAAACCAACGAAACAACCGTATTAAAATTTTCCACATTTCTTCAAAATAGAATTGATTAGTGCTTGAACAACGGATTTTTCCTTTTTTTTCGATTAGAATCATTTTTACAAGGCGTTATATATATACAGTAACCGCCGCTTAATAACTTCACTGGTTAATAAAATCAGCCGCTTAATCTGATCAAATTCCCAGGACCGAAATCAAACCAATACAAACTACTTTTAAAGCTACCGCTTAGTAAAGTCAGCATCGCCGGTTAATAAACTCAAAAATATCTTCTCAGCTGCCAAAAATATCATTTATGCATACTAAAAAAAAAAAAATTATTATTATTTTTTTTTTTTTTTTTTTTTTAACCAAAAAAAGAAATTAAAGCACAAATAATCCCTCCGTTATCCCTCATCTTCGAAAATTTTACACTTGCAGCATAGTTACAGTTACAAATTAAACACGCCCCATAACTCTCTCCGTAACAATTTCAAGGAACGTATTCTTCAAAACGCAGTAATAAGTTGTAAATTTGATTTGATTTGCAAATTATATATATATATATATATCGTTTAATTTTTAATTATTAAAAGACAATTTCTAGTTTTTATTTTGAAATAACTATGAATCAAGAAGTTTAAACAGAAAGATTTTAAATGTATAAGGAAAGTGTGAACTTTTGGTAAAGTAATGATGATTTTTCTCATAGGAAAGCGCATAGGAACTTGGAATGCGTTTAATTTACTTTATATCGAAGGAATAATTATTTAATTATCTATGAAAAATTCATTAATATTGTTTATTTATTCCATTATTTGTTACCTTTTGAAATTTCTTTCCAAATTCAAAGAAGTAACACCTTTTACTAAAGTGCAGGAACGTTCGCTGGATATAAAAATCAGCCGCATTATAAAATCACTTTGACTCAGGACGAATGTGATTTTAATAAACGGCGGGAACTATATATATATTTTACAAGGAGTTATATGCTTTGGGTAAACTATACGAAAATTGTAATATTTTTAAATACAACGCTGCCAAAAATTCAAATTTTATTTTTATTTTTTTTCTTTCTTAATCCTTCGTTCAAGCACTACTCAATACTATCTTGAAGAAGTGTGCAAAATTTCAATAATATCGGTGCATTAGTTTTTGAGAAATCGTGTCCACGCAGCATTTTTAAAGGATCTCCGGAAACCAGGACTCGCTGGCTGAATTTTTCAAAAAATTCTATAAATGTTGTTTAAATGTAGTTTTTTCATATGCCCAAAATTTTGAATTAATTTCTGAGGAGCAAGCATTCAAACCGTGTTTTCTCCTTCGAATAATTTTTTTCCTGCAACACAAATACTAGTAAATTAAAAAATAACTAAACTTAAAACCTAATTATCGTTTGATTAGATGTATTACTATAGGTACTAGGAAAATAAGTAGACATATCTAGGAAGATATGTAGACATACAATTTTTATGTTAAGTTTAAAGAAAAATCACTAACTCAGTTTTTTGCTTTTGGAGAAAACACGGTTTGAATGTTTGCTCAACTTATATTAATCTTATTTTGTTGCACATTGACATAAGTTTCTATCTGTCAACTTTTGTGGCATATTGCCTATAGGTATTAGTGTTACAGAGTTCAAATTTAAACATTTCCAGGAAGAATAACATATTAGCTTCCATTGCGTGCGATTACACGAAGCTCGACAGGTGAGAGGACCATTATGAAAGATTGTGCTGTTCAATATGGGTGCATATTGGGTGATAGTTGGCGATGATGGTTGGTTGGTTGGTTGTCTTTTAATGGTACAAAATCCTCAATGGGACATGCTGCACCAAACAATTAAATAAAAATGAATAAGATGTAGCTTAATAAAACATTCAGATAGAAAACTGAAAAAAGAGTAGGTAAAAGGTAAAATCATAAATCATACAATACAGTGTAGATAATAAAAGCAGATGTAAAATGTAATAAAGAGTGTAGATAATAAAAACAGATGAAAAATGTGAAAAAGAGTGTAAATACAAAAATTAGATGTCGTAGTAAAAACCAGCTTCTTTTAAAAATTTTGTCAAATGATAATGAGGAGTAATACCTAAAAGGCTCTTCAAGTTTGGGGAGGATGAACTAAAGTAATGTCTATAAAGATGACGAAGACAAAGGCAGTCAGTAAATAAATGGCGAATAGTCAGCACACAGAAATGACACTTCGGACAATCAGATTCCTCTACCCCGAGCAGTAAATATTTATGTGTAAGCCCTGAATGCCCAATTCTAAGACGAGTAATTATGACATCATATTTTCTAGGGATACGTGTAGGCCAAATTGCTAGTTGGTGATGATTCGCCGCAGTTTTTCCCGTGTGCAGAAAAGCTATATAGCAAAACTAAAGCGCATAAATTTACGAAACTTAATATGTGAGAGACCACTGTAAAAAGAATGTTGACCTAATTTGGGTGAATATCGCAACTGCAATTACTTACCTCCTACGATTTTCAATTATGGCTACATCCCAACATGTATTGGTTAAAATTGCATGGAACTACATATGTAAAATCTTTATTTCCATAAGAATCGATTAAATTGGTATAGATTGTGTTGTTATGTAATGGCATAGAAGAACGTTTTGTGATGGACACAACATGCTAATTTATAAAAGTTGTTGCTAATATATTTATGACTTTCTGTAAGCAAATAATTTTTTTCCTGTGCTCACGTGAGGAATTTACTTAATGCATAAATGAAAATAGTAAATAAAAAACGTATGTTTTGTAATTTATGAGTAATATTGATTAAGCTTACACTGGTCTACCTCTAAAATTTTGATTTGATAATTGTCGCTGATTTTTATGTTTTTTGGTGGGCTAAAACCCAAAATGAAGCCAGTTTTTCTCTATCACGTATAGAGTTTTGACAATACAGGGTCTCTACCGACACAATATCTTCATTTTCAGTAGTTCATCCATAATTAATCATAATTAATGATGAAAACATTTTATAAAAGTCACCATGTAATTACATTAGGGGAAGAGTCACAGAAGAAATTGTTTCGGTAAACACCCTGTATTGGCAAAAATCTATACGTGATAGAGAAAAACTGGCTTCAGTTTCGGTTTCAGCACACTAAAAAACATACGTATCAGCTAATATTATGAAATCAAATTTCGCCAACTTTATTTTTGTAGAACTGTGTAATTCATTATACTACAAATTACTTTAATAAAATATTACTATCCATATCTAAAATTTGATGAATTATAAGTGAAGACTTTCGTCTCGGAGGTTTTATGTTATCTAACTTAAATAAATATGAAATTCTATGAAATATATATATAAATAATTTTCATGCAATGGCATCGTAACATCAATTTTTAAAAGTATTTCTGGTAAATATTGATAATTGTTGAAAGTGTACTGTTCTGCAAAACTTTCTCTTGTAGATTCTGTGTGATTTAATTATTATTGTAATTAAAATTTATTTTATTATTTATGTAAATAATTTATATTTTGATATCGGTACAGTACTTTTTCCGAAATCATGTAACGTTTAAAATTAATTAATTATTTAAAACAAAACACATATAATAATTACTAGTTGGTAATTGATTTTATTAAAACGCGTCACTAAATTCAATATCTTAAGAAATTTTTTTTTTTATTAAAAAGTTTTTATAACTGTTAGAGTTATACACTGTTCTTCAAAATTAAAGGATGATGAGAAAAAATCTGCTCATTAAGTTAATGTTGAAACCAATACCCAATGTTGCTGTTATTTATGTTATTTAAATACGATTGAACACGAAATTGCACTTCTGTGCATACGTTGACGCAGGCAATGTGTAAATTCGGGGATTGACACTGTTTTATGCAATGGCCGCATGTTGGAATTTCGGTCGGTAGTGTTGTTTAAAGTGAATGTGGTTTCTGAGAGTGATCAGTATTCATTAGTTCTGGCTCAAAGGCATCATTTAAGTAAAGGTCAAAAGTGGTAAATAATTGGTAGAACGGAGAGAGGTCAAACACAATTGGAGGTCACCCAAAATTTGAATATCTCTCAAAGTGTCATATCAAAAGTTTGGAGCCGCTTTTTAGGCACTGAATCAGTTGATAGGCAACCTGGTCAAGGGTGACAAAGAGCAAAAACTGCATTTGAAGACCGTTTTCTGTCATGATCGGCTCAAAGAAACTGCAAAGTGACTACAAGAGATTTGGTTTTAGATCTTCAGTATGCCACATGAATTCGAATTAGCCGTTTAAGGCTGCACGAAGGATTGACGAGGTTAGACTGTATGTGATAAAACCAATTGTTCGTGTCCCACTCACTCTAGCTTCCAGAAGGGACCGTTTCGATCATTTGACATGTTATCCCCCCCCCCTCCACCAAATCATTAAACCGCGGTCACGGAAATGAGATGTTTCATAGACAAGAAAAGAACAGTTACGAGTTCCTTTCTCTCTCCAGATCAAAACACGTCTGGAATCAGCGTTCAAACTATATCTGGACTCTTCAGTAAACAATATTCCAGCCCAGTGTTCTTGACTCTATTCAATATAACGATGGCATCATATGGAGCCCCTCTGGAAGCTAAACTGAGTGGGACACAAACAATTGATTTTCTCACACACAATACAACCTCGTTAAACCTTCGTACAACAGTAGAACGGCGATTCCAGTTCCTGTGGTAGTCTGAAGGCCTGAAACCAAACCTCTTGTACTCGGTTTGCAGTTTCTTCGAGCCAATAATGACAGAAAACTATCTTCGGATGCAGTTTTCGTTCTTGGTCACCCTTGACTAGGCTGTCTATCAACAAATCGAATGCTTAAAAAGCGGTTTCAAACTTTTGATATGATACTTTGAGGGATATTCAAATCGTTGGAGACCTCCAGTTGTCTTTTACCTCCCTCCATTTTATCAATTATTTACCACTTTTGACCTCCACTTAAATGACGCCTTTGAGCCATAACTAATGAATACTAATCACTCTCAGAAATCACATTCACTTTAAACAACACTACAGATGGGAATCTAACATGCGTCAATTGCGTACCATATAATCAGTCACCGAATTTACATGTATTTCTTGCGTTAACGTATTCGCAGAAATGTAATTTTGTGTTTAATTGTATTTAATTAACATAAATAATTGCATATTTGGGCATTGGTTGCAGTATTAACTTAGTGAGTACATTTTTTCTCATTTTCCTTTAATTTTGATGACCAGTGAAAAACAAAACCAATTGCTAAATTGCTATCTAAAATAGTGTCTAAATTGCAGTAAGACATTTTTAATATTTGGGAAATTTTATTTCAGCTTTAGATTTCAGTGCTTTTTATGGCAGAAAAAGCAAATAAATTTGACTATTTTTATATAAATGTATTTAATTGGTATGCAGTATGTACCATGCATAAATACCTATAAAGTATATAAAATTTATTTCTATGAATTACATTAGTTAACCTGATACCCGTTTCCATGACTAAAAAATTGCTATTCTACTATAAAAATTCTTGTATATAAAGCATTGTGTTGTGTAATAATAAATTTTGTTCCAAATTAATTTCGAAGACCAAAAAAAAAAAAAAAAAAAAAAAAAAGGCAGAAAACCAAAGCGTCCTTTCCCCCCCCCCCCCCCAAAGCTTTTATTGAAAATTCATTGACAAAAAAATCTTACTTGTTATCTTACTTATTGTAATGACTTCTATTTTATCCTTTGATCCCTTCAAAAAGGGAAACGATATCGATCAACTGTACGATAATCAATGTGATAAAAAACAAAGTAAAAAAGCGATATATTGCTACGGAAAACACTTTGATATCTCTCTTTTATTTTCTTCCCATTAAGCTATTCTTTTACGAGTAAATATTTCCCAACTGATTCATACTTCAAGCATTACTTTAAATATTCCGTCTAATAGAGTTACATTTTAATGACAAATATTATCTTCATTTAAACAAAAGTTCTAAAATAGAAGTGGTAATAATAGCATACCTGCAAACATACTAATTAATATTCCGTAGTATTTTTAGCTCCGCCTTCTGTTTGACACCAGTATCTTTTTAGAATATTTTTCTTCTTATTTAACCGTAATTGCATTTGGAGAATATTACTCTAAAAATTTACTGGTGTGATTAAAAGGGCGGGTCCAACAAGATTATGGAATATTAACACGTTAGTAGTCGCTTAGCTGGTCGATTTGCCGCCCATCCTTCAGTGCTACCAGATTTTTTTATTCAATAGCCACCAAATATTTTTAGAAGTGGCATTCGATATACATAAAAGGCGAATAAAATCGAAGAAACGTCGATTGTATCACTTCTTAAAGTTATTGGTGACAGTTGAATAAAAAGTGCGCAATTTGTACCGTGACGCTGTCTATAGCAACTACTAACGGGTTAATTAGCATGTTGGCAAGTATGTAATAAGGTGCACAATAAGCATTAAATTTAAGGAAAATTTGTTTAACATAAAGCAGATAGAGTACAGCATTGTTTTTAATACTGATTTTGTATTTATCGAAAACATAATACAATTCCATTATTGTCTGCAACAGTCTGAAAATGTCTTCTTTCATAAATGGAGATATTTCTCGTTGCATCAATGTTTTATGCTGAAAATTTTTTCTGCTTCGTGAAATTTTAAATCATCCTGCATGTGTATTTTATTTTGGCATTCATTTTCGGTGTTATTATGCGCCAAATGTATTCGAATGTACCCTCTTAGATTTGTGTTTAACATAAATCGAATTAACAGTTGATATATTTCACATTCAAGATTTTTGCTACAGAAGAGTTTTTAAAACTAAGCTTGTTTATATTTTTATATATATAATTCTTTTTGAAAAACAATTTTTCTCTATTCTTTCACCTACTTTTCGTTTAAAAATGAAAATAGGAAAAACTGTTCTATAGAAAATATGAAAATATAATATTATAATCTTTTACTCTTACAACATCTCTACTGTAAAAACAAATAAGAAAGTAAATAAAAAATAAAATGTTTGTTCGAATATGTTTTAGCTCTCTAAAAGTGTTCAAAAAATGTCCATACAGCACTTTTAATACATCACATGAACACATAATAAAATTTCACACTCTATATTATCCTTAAATGAATGTTAGTTAGTGTATAAATCTAAATTTTCGAGTTTATAATAAGGGATACGAATGCAATTATTGCAATTTTACAACATACAGGGTACCTTAGAATTCGCTCCCTGATAAGACAATGTCATGAAACATAAAGTATGGCAATTAAGCAAATACTTTTTATTGTTAAATCTAGATGTAATGATCAAATTTTTATTACACTATGAGAATTATTTCAGCATATGTCCCTTTCATCATCCAGAATCGATTGAGCCGATAATCCAATGCAGATCATGTGTTGGTCAGCTTTACTTGAGGGGTCTCTTGGCATAATATTATTAGATTATTTGTTGGGGGTTAAGCGTGCCACAAATCGTATACTCCAAAAATAGACGACACTGAAATGCATGGTAACTGAAGCCATTGCATTCATCCCTCAAGTAAAGCTGACCAACACATGATCTGCATTGGATTATCGGCTCAATGGATTCTGGATGATGAAAGGGACATATGATGGAAGAATACTTTATAAATGAATGCATGAGTTCGGAGTTTCCTCTTTTTAGTTATTTAAATATATTTATAACAAATATTTCTTACTAATAATTCTTTACTAAAACAACAGTCATATAATTAGATAAAGTTTAGCTTACCTGGGTTGTCACAGGTAATCGAATATTCCATTGGTGAAGAAAAATTCCTCTCTATTTATCATCAGATTGTACACTTGAATTAGATGATAAAATACATGGATATACTACTTCTTTTCCTATAATAAATCTTGATTAGACTCTGCTATCTTACATAATATGTATATCAATTATTATTTAGGATAATTCACTCGTTGCTGCGTAATGAAAGAATGCCTAGATGTTTTTTTTTTTTTAATTTATTCATCTTAGACAAAAAGAAAAATTATGATTAAATAGAATAAGAAAATGGAACGTCAGTTCCGAATAGCGAAAGTTACATGATTGAAAAAAGTATTTCAATGTACTTGTAGAGAGACGCGACACATCGTCACGTGATACGGCAGGTGCTCCGAACAATCAATTGGCGGGAAACAAAAAACAAAAAGAGAAAGTCCGGAACAAGAAAAACGAAAGTTAATAAAAGAAAGTTCTGAGATTAAAAATCACAACACCCCCTCTTAAGCTCAGAAATTTTTCAATTGTTCATTAATGCATTTCTATGTCTATTAAAATCAGTTTTTGGCAGAGCTTTTGTGAGGGTATCGGCGGTCATTTCTTTGGTAGGTTTGTATTGAAGCTTGATTAGGCCTTCTTGTATTAGGTTTCGCAGAAGATGATATCTCAGCTGTAAGTGTTTTGTTTTTGACTGGAACTTATCATTTTCAGCAATCTTGATGGTAGATTGGTTGTCCTGGTACAACACTATAGGACATTCTTGCGGCAAATTTAAATCATCCAGTAGTTTGTTGAGCCACTGTATTTCAAGTGCAGCACTCGCAGCTGCGACGTACTCAGCCTCTGCTGAAGACATGGACACACAGGACTGTTTCTTCGAAGTCCAAAATATTGGATTTTTTCCTATCTTAAATAAATTTCCAGAGATAGACTTTCTATCACTTGGATCATTGGCCCAATCCGAATCCGAATATGCTCTAAGAACAGGTTCACCAGAGTTAGTATGCATCACATACAACAAGTTAACAACAGTTTTCAATACACTATGCATTCAAATGCTTGAATGAATCTATCTATACACATGAATTGCAATCATTTAATTTTATACCCACAGCCATGTCCTTGTTAACTAAATCTTTAATGTGGTTAGTATTTCTGTGGCCAAGTTTCACATGCCACTTGTTTATGCAATTTTCGTTATCACAAGTTTGTATTACAATGTTCGCTGTGTGTTTGTTTTCAGAATAATTTAATTGACATTCATATAAGTTATTTTTCACATATCCCTCAATGCATGTATTACCCTGATTTACAATTTTACAGGTTTTATCATCAAATACAGCGATACAGCCATTCTCTGTTGCTCTTTTTATAGAAATTAAATTAGTTTCTATTTCAGGGACATAAAGAACATTTTTAAGTGTTATTTTGTTCTGTGTGTTTTCCGAATTTACGGTATACAAATCCACAGTACCGGAACCCAAAGATTTTAGCTGCGTGCCGTTCGCGATAGTGACGTTAGAAACGTTATTTTTAAGATCGCGAAATTTTAGTTTATCATTGCAGATATGTGAAGACGACCCTGAATCAACCACCCAATTTACAGTTTTATCTCCAACATAAAAAGAATACAATTTATCAGCTTTTGGTTTATTGCTCCCCTCTGCAATTTGAGCGCTATCTGGCTTCTCATTGTTCTGAGAGCATATGTTGGATCTGAAGTTGGGTTTTTTGTTGAAATTTTTACTGTGACTTTTAACAGCAGAATTATTTTTATTTTTTAACTTATAACATTCTTCTATATTGTGGTTACTTTTCTTACAGTATTTGCAGAATTTCTCCGATTTGTTATGGTATTGGACTTTTAACGCTGTATTTTGAATAGCTTTGTTTTCAAGCCTTTTGGCATATTCATCAGCTAATTTGTTTCGTATATACTCAGGTGTCAATTGCACTTCGTCTTTCGATTCGAGACTTGTTATGAGAACGTCATACGAAGGAGGGAGTGAGCATAGCATTAATGCAGCTAGGTGCGATTCATCTATGACTTCACCTATGGCGGTGAGTCTGTCGCGTGTTTTATATATGTCAGCTATATGTTGGTTTACATCACCACCTTCCATTAATTTTATGGAATAAAGTTTCCTAAGTAAGAAAAGCTTACTCGTAAGCGATGATCTTTCGTGGACTTGGCGCAGAGCATTCCAGCACTCTCGTGCTGTATCTAGATTCATAACATACACTATCTGTTCATTATCAATAAGTAGATTTATAATGGCTCTGACCTTTCTATTTTTTGAACGCCACTGATCGGTTATTGGGTTGGGAGGATCGTCAGTAATGACTGTAAAAAGATCCTCTTTTTGCAAGTACATTTCGATACGAAACTTCCACACATTATAATTTGTGGAGTTCAGCGGTTCAATTTGTATATCTTTTGTTGCTGACATACTTAAACAAAATTTTTGTAATAGTTTTGTTAATATTTGTTCAATTCGTAAATATTCATTTAATATTTTAAATCAACACAGTTCGGATAAATAGTACTTGAAGAAGAAAATAAAATTAAATAGTTTTCATAAAAATAAGCACTTTTCAATACTTTCGATTTAGTTTCACTTCAGTTTTGAAGAAACAAAAACAAATATTTTCGCTTACATTTTCATTTTTTATTTATTATTTTAAATGTAGCAATTTCTTCCAATGTGCAATGAAAAAAAAAATTTGTCAAGAATAAATCTAAATTTTCAATTCAAAATATCAGAATCATAATCTGATGGAAGAACACTTTATAAATGAATGCATGAGTTCGGAGTTTCCTCTTTTTAGTTATTTAAATATATTTATAACAAATATTTCTTACTAATAATTCTTTACTAAAACAACAGTCATATAATTAGATAAAGTTTAGCTTACCTGGGTTGTCACAGGTAATCGAATATTCCATTGGTGAAGAAAAATTCCTCTCTATTTATCATCAGATTGTACACTTGAATTAGATGATAAAATACATGGATATACTACTTCTTTTCCTATAATAAATCTTGATTAGACTCTGCTATCTTACATAATATGTATATCAATTATTATTTAGGATAATTCACTCGTTGCTGCGTAATGAAAGAATGCCTAGATGTTTTTTTTTTTTTAATTTATTCATCTTAGACAAAAAGAAAAATTATGATTAAATAGAATAAGAAAATGGAACGTCAGTTCCGAATAGCGAAAGTTACATGATTGAAAAAAGTATTACAATGTACTTGTAGAGAGACGCGACACATCGTCACGTGATACGGCAGGTGCTCCGAACAATCAATTGGCGGGAAACAAAAAACAAAAAGAGAAAGTCCGGAACAAGAAAAACGAAAGTTAATAAAAGAAAGTTCTGAGATTAAAAATCACAACAACATATGCTAAAATTGCAATAATTGCATTCGTATCCCTTATTATAAACTCGAAAATTTAGATTTATACATTAACTAACATTCATTTAAGGGTAATATAGAGTGTGAAATTTTATGATGTGTTCATGTGATGTATTAAAAGTGCTGTATGGACATTTTTTGAACACTTTTAGAGAGTTAAAACATATTCGAACAAACATTTTATTTTTTATTTACTTACTTATTTTTTTTTTTAGTAGAGATGTTTTAAGAGTAAAAGATTATAATATTACATTTTTATATTTTCTATAGAACAGTTTTTCCTATTTTCATTTTTAAACGAAAAGTAGGTGAAAGAATAGAGAATTTTTTTTTTTCAAAAAGAATTATATTTATAAAAATATAAACAAGCTTAGTTTTAAAAACTCTTCTGTAGCAAAATCTTGAATGTGAAATATATCAACTGTTAATTCGATTTATGTTACACACAAATCTAAGAGGGTGCATTCGAATACATTTAGCGCATAAGAACACCGAAAATGAATGCCAAAATAAAATACACATGCAGGTTGATTTAAAATTTCACGAAGCAGAAAATGTTTTCGGCATAAAACATTGATGCAACGAGAAATATCTCCATTTATCAAAGAAGATATTTTCAAACAGTTGCAGACAATAATGGAATTGTATTATGTTTTCCATAAATAGAAAATCAGGATTTAAAAAAATGCTGTACTCTATCTGATTTGTGTTGAACAAATTTTCCTTAAATTTAATGCTTATTGTGCACATTATTATTACCATTTCTATTTTAGAACTTTTGTTTAAATGAAGATAATATTTGTTATTAAAATGTAACTTTATTAGACAGAATATTTAAAGTAATGCTTGAAATATGAATCAGTTGGGAAATATCTACTCGGGAAAGAATAGCTTAATGGGAAGAAAATAAAAGAGAGATATCAAAGTGTTTTCCGTAGCAATATATCGCTTCTTTACTTTGTTTTTTATCACATTGATTATAGAACAGTTGATCGATATCGTTTCTCTTTTTGAAGGGATCAAAGGATAAAATAGAAGGCATTACAATAAGTAAGATAACAAGTAAGGTTTTTTGTCAATGAATGTTGAATGAAAGCTTTGGGGGGAAAAAAAAAAAAAAAAAAAAAAAAAAACACTGGTTTTCTGCCTTTTTTTTTTTTTTTTTTTTTGTCTTCGAAATTAATTTGGAACAAAATTTATCATTACACAACACAATGCTTTCTATACAAGAATTTTTATAGTAGAATAGCAATTTTTTAGTCATGGAAACGGATATCACGTTAACTAATGTAATTCATAGAAAGAAATTTTATATACATTATAGGTATTTATGCATGGCACACCCGCACCTCCAAGATAGCACAATGGAGCTAACAGATATGCACCTGGATACTAAACTTTGAGCTAAGTGCGCATCTAGCTTTAAAAAATTGATAGGGGAAATCACCTGGAGGACCGCAGAAGATAGTTGTGTACACGGATTTACGGACAAAAAAGGAGGTAGAGAAGAAAGTGAAAAAGGGGAAGACGACACCTAAGCCAAAATTGTTGAACAAAGGTACAATGGGAAAAGTAAAAAAAAAAAAATAATAATAATTTTTTAATTATAGAACTTGGGTTGCCACGGGGTTATAGAAGACATAATTTAGATGTATAACTTTAGAGTTGAGGAGGAATTTCTATGTGACTTTGGCTAGAATGGGAGGAAAAAGAAAAAGAATTATGCATGTATGGCCTAAAGAAAGGAGAGAGATGGGGACCATCACAATTTTGATCCATCACGGCATCACGGGAGGATGGTACCCCACGTTGGTAACCCGATGACTGCTTAACAACTCCATCGAGCACTTGACGGTGAATCACAGATTAACGTGGACCAGACACCGCCACACCATCGGAAAAAAATGGGATATTTCTATTGTACTGAAAGATTATTTGTACTGAGCAGGATACCATCGCAACGACAATTTGTAGGTTGCTTAACGCTGTAACTGGAAGAGTTAACTATTGATACTCTGTTGTGGCTGGATTTGCTAGAAGCTGGAGAGAATTAGTATCAGGAAATAAGAAAAAAAAATATTTTTTTTTAAATTGTATATAAAATTGGTTAACTTATAGATCGTTGCTCTATATGTACTGTTGCAGAGTTTAGTATTATTTGGTTTAGTCAAGGTGTGTGATATAATAAAATAAAAAAAAAAAAAAAGAACTAAGATTAGTTTACTACCATTCATTAAAAAAAATTAACCATTCATGCACAGTCATGACCTTGGCGCTGACTTAAAGACCAATATTAGCTGAGAGCCGTTTACATTTTTTTAAATTTTTTATACAATTTTATATATATATATATATATTTTTTTTCTATATTTTTTTTATTTAGAGATTTTCAGATATTACAATTTTTATTTTGACCGGGACTCAGTGCTAAGCTGGCCGCTTTAACTGCATGGACCACGGTCTTAACTAAAAATAAACGAAAAGATGTTTTAGTCTTTCTTGAAGTGGTCGGTTCCCCTTGGATGGTTCCTGCTGGTAGAGTTGATTCTGGGTTGTGTTAGTCTTGATGGGCTTGTTTGCTTTTGCCGCCACCGCATTACTGTGAAATGCCGTCAATGTTATTAGCCATCTGACTTTTTGTTAAGCTTTGGTTTGTACATGTTTGTTGTTAGTGAGCTGTTTGTACCATAGCTGTCCGTTGTTCTGTGTGATTTGTGTCAGATGGTATTGTTCTGGGAGCAGGCAAGCTGTGTGGTGCCTATTTCGCCACAGACGCAGTTCGGGCTCCTTCTCTTCTTAAATCGATGAAGATAGGCTGGGAAGGCGCCATGGCCGGTGTATATCTGTGTGAGGAGCCTGCAGTGTTTTTGTGTGTATAGTGGGAAAGTATTTATGTGTTCCCATAGTCCCACTCAAACTGCTACATGTCTTTAATTATTTTCTTGAGGCATTTCTTAAGGTAGGAAATCGGTTTCTCTAGGTGGTACGGGTTTTGTTCATTCTGGTTTTCTGCTGCTGCTTTCGCAAGTTTGTCAGCTTCTTCATTGCCTGTTATACCTACGTGGGCTTTCACCCATTCTATTTTAAATTTCTTGTTTGATCTTGTCATTTCGTTATGTATCTTAAGCACTAGCTATCTACAATGAATGGTTTTGAGAGAGCTTGTAGGGCTGACATGCAGTCCGAGTACTGTATGAGATTCCCAAGGTGTTTCCCCACTCTGGATCCTTGAGTATTCACAGCTGTTCGGCCTGGAAAACACTTTTGCACTTCCTTAATAGCACTGGCCATGCATGGATTTTTGTATTGTTTTTGAATGCTACAAATGCCGATCCTGTAGCTCCTGATTCCAGCTTCGAGCCATCCGCGCATATTTGTGTGTCATCAGCGACTGATCTCAGTTGAGATTCTGGAGTGTTAGTAGGGTGCTTGCGCCAAATGTTCTGTTATTTCATATAGTCTGTATGGTTAAATGTGTGTTCTTGGAGTGAGTTGTTCCTGTGTAATCTTGTTAGTGTACCGTATGCTGCTTCATATTGTACTTGGAGCTGTACTGGAATCAAGCCTGATAGTACCAACAGACAGAGCCGAGGTCGGGCTATTCTATATGCCCTCACAATGCCAGTGCAAAGTGTCTTTGACATCTTAGTAATTTGTCTTTGCTCTGCTGCGTCAATTTATGTTCCCAGATTGGGGCTGCGTAGGTCAGTATTTTCTCCACTACTGTCTTATACCAAATTTTTATCAAGCTTGGTTTGAGTTCCCACCCACTTGAGACCATTCTCCCAAAAAGTTGGAAGGATTTGTATATTTTTCTGATCTGGTGATCTATATGAGGTTGCCATTTTATGTTTTTATGTAAAATTACTCTTAGATATTTCATATGTTCTTTGGCATCAAGTGTTACATCCCTGTATCTAATGCCTTCAATCTTATAGATATTTGCTGTTGTAAGGTTGCCGGTGTGTGGTCTATTGAGATATAATAGTTCTGTTTTGCTCCAATTAATCGTCAAATGATTTTGATTTGTCCAAGAGCCGAAAATTTCTAGTGCTTGTTTGCTATTGTGATTAGTGAGTCTGTGTTAGTGGCCTTAATGATAAGTATAAAGTCATCTGCGAAGGCTTGGATCCTGTTGTTGTTCCCCCAGCGATAGTTGAGAGCTGTCTCGGCTATTAGTAGCCAAAGGAGTGAGTCTAAACAACTTCCTTGTGGACAGCCTCCAAGGGTTTGTTTGTGAGCTGTAATGCCGTCTCTTCAAGTTTGACATACCTGTCTTCCAGAAAACTTACTATCCAGTTGACTAGGTATGTCGGGCAACGTGATTAAGTTAGGTTCTGAACAAGAGTCGGCCACCTGATGTTCTCGAAGGCACCTTTTATATCTATTGAAATCAAGAGTGTCTGGTGTTTATCTACTTTATCTCGGTGTATTGTGTACTTCATTAGGACTTATAAAATTGATTAAGGATTCTTCATTCTGCAGAAAACAGAACGTGTCTATCTAAAATACACAGGATATAATGAGGGAAAGACTTCTGGGACACCCTTATTTTCAACATTCATTCAGTAACATTAATTTTTAAAAGCTAGTTTTTTTTTTTTTTAATTAAAATTAGGGCTGTGCCGATTAATCGATTAATCGGTTCGGTTAATCGATCAATGCTTAGTCCCGATCAGTTTTTTTAATCGAGTTAATCGAATCGATTAATTCGATTAAAAATTTTCAAACTACGAATTTAAGTAAAAATGTTGTTCTGCCCACAAAATATTTTTTCCCATATTTTGCTAACAAACATTCTAAGAAACATTCATCAAATAATGAAAAGCAAATAAATAAATAAAAATAAAACCTCTTAAAAGAAGTTGCACTTTTGTTGATAAAGAAAAGGAGGAGGACATTTATTAAACAAAATGCCGCTTCATGTGCTTGCTGGAGCAACACCACCTGTCTGTAGCCTTCTACAGAAAGTGTTGGTTAGGGTAATAGTATTCCCAGAAACAAGAAGCTTTAAAAAAAAAATCGAAATGCTAAAGATTAAAAAAAAAGAAAAAGAAAGAAAGAAAAGAAAGAAGAGACTGAGATTTCCACTATCACCCTGGTGGGGGAAATGTCAACAGAGTTTCACAATATCTTCAGGCGTTTATTGTCTGTTCAGAATTGCTGATAGTAACTATTGAAGTAGAAACAGAAAATAACATTCTGTGTTCTAGTCCGAAGTGACAAAGAAGAACTAAAATATAAGAATTTGAGATTTTTATGATAATGATATGTAATTTTGAGAATTCATTTAAAATTAGTGACAAGCGAGATGGACAAAACCTACAAATATAAAACTAAAATATGTGTAAATTCATTTAATGTTTCTTTCAAAATTAATTGAAAAAATAATTTATTTAAAAAGAAGAACTGAATAAGTGAAAATATTTCTATAAGATTAACACTTAAAGTTTTTGTTTAATATAATGGCATTAAACTCATTAAATAAACTAAAGATACTTTCAGTAAAAACTTACAGTTTGGTTAAATAATATTTCCAAACGTGTTATCTATTTGATCTTTCTTTTTTTTTTTTTTTTTTTTTTTTTTTAAGCATATCTTAGATTCAAAACATGGGATATTTTTTGAGCATTTTTAAACTAATTTTAAACTATATAAATATTTTTCATGTTGAATGGATAATAGAAAAAAAATCTGGAGTGACTCCACTCGACTTTCCGAACATTGAGTAACTAACAGTTTTGTAGATAAAATAAAGAAAGAGGAATTACTAAACAAACAAAAGAGAGAAAACCATAATAGAGTGTTTTTTTCTCCATATATCACACGAGGTTTTATTTAACGCTACTGAACTTTGAGCCCTTAGATCATAATGATAAAGAATTTTTCGTTTTGTCCCTGTAAAAATCTATAGATGCTAGATTCACCAAAATGCTTATAGTTAGTGCAACAGTGATTTATAATATTCATACAAATTTTCAGCTCAATTGAATAAGGCGTTTAGATGCTATCGCACTTTTAAAAATTTGGTCTCATAGGCCATAATGATAAAGAATTTTTCTTTGTGTCCCTGTAAAAAAACTGTAGTGCTAGATTCACCAAAATCTATACAGTTGGTGCAAATGCGACCTATAACATGTGTACAATTTTTTTGCTCAGATTAATAAGGCGTTTAGACGCTATCACACTTTTAAAAATTTGGCCCCATTGGCCTTAATGATAAAGAATTTTTCTTTGTGTCCCTGTAAAAAAACTATAAGTGCTAGATTCTCCAAAATCTATACAGATTGAGTATCTGTGACCTATAATATGGGTATAAAATTTTTGCTCAATTGAATAAGGCGTTTAGATGCTATCGCACTTTTAAGATTTTGGTCCCATAGGCCATAATGATAAAGAATTTTTCTTTGTGTCCCTGTAAAAAAACTATAAGTGCTAGATTCACCAAAATCTATAGGGTTCGTACTATGGTGACTTACAATATACGTACCAACTTTCAGGTTAATCGAACAAAGCCTTTAGACGCTAGCGTGTTCACAAACATACACACATACACACATACACACATACACACATACACACACACATACATACATCATCGTAAAAATAGTGAAAACGGACTCAGGGGACCTCAAAACGTATAGAAACATCAAAATCTCGAATTCGGATTTTTGACATGATTACAATACTTTCCTCACTATAGTGTTCGGAAAGTAAAAATTACAAACTAATTTCGAACATATAGAACTTCTCTTTTTAAAGGCAAAACTAAATTTTCATGAGAAATAAAATATTTTCACAAACAATCATCTTTAATCAGAAGAATTGATAATTTAACAGAAAATAAGTGGCACGATGTAGTTAAAAATTTTCTCTCAAAAAAAAAAAAAAAAAAATTATGATAAAAACAAAATAATAATACGATTGTTTTTATTTTTTAACTGCCAAATTCATTTTGAATGCTTACAATATTGCTTTGCATATCATCATCATCAGTTTCAGCCTGTATCAAACCACTGCAGGATAAATGCCTCTCCTATGTGATTCCTTTTCTATTTTCTGCAATTTTTGTCCATTTTGTTCCACTAAATTTGCAATGTGATTTCTACAACAACACTATGGTATCTTCCTTTTCTTATCTCTCGGTATCTAAATTAGGACTTTACAGGTCCATCTATCATCATTTCTTCTGCAAGGTGCCGAGTACAGTTCCATTTTCCCTTCTTTACCCTACAAAAGACATCAGTAACTTTTGTTTCCTCCCTAATCCATGTGTTTCGCTTTCTGTCTCTTCGGGTGAACACTAACAAGCATCTCTCCATGCTTTCTTTGTTGTCTGAAGCTTTTGTATTGTTTTACACACCAATGTGCAAGTTTCCGAAACATAAAGTTAATACAGTTTTGTTTATAATACATGGGTGCAAAGTCTCCCGTTTTTCGAGAGAGACTTAATACCCGAAATATTTTATAATTGTTTTTAGCTTATTCTATCGTCAAAAATATACGTGACAGATCCCTTTTTAAAATTGTGGTGATAAATCTGATCAAAAGATTAGAAAGGTTGGCAGCTATGGTAATATATATATGTGTGTGTGTGTGTGTGTGTGTGAACTTAAAGAACACAAGTTATTTCAATGTATGATGCATTGCAAGCAAACACGGAATTTTAAGAACGTAGAACATATATATCCTCATTTTAATTCATTGGTTAAAATCGTAAAATATTTGTCAAAACAGACCACGACTGAAATACTGTACAAGGAATGCTCAGACTTAGTTCTCTCTATTTAATGCATTTATTCGCAGTAAATATTTTGATACGGCTGAACAAATTTATTTTCCCTTAAGCGCCGTAAATCATTTAACAGTATATCCGCTAAGCCACATGACGAATTCTAAATGCGTGTCGATTCATTTTCTAGTATAGATGGAATAAAATTAAATACAAAGATGAGTTTTTTAGTAAATTAAAATCTATTGTTCTGGTTTATTGAAAGAACATTATAAAAATAAATGTAGTTATTTACTCTGTCGTTCTAGATAAGGAAGATTCCACATATTAAAATAGTCACATACAGAATAAAACGAAAATATTGTATAAACGAGTTAATGTAAGCTGTAGCAATGAATACAGATATGTATTGAAAATATATTGTATGAGTTGTAGTCATTATATATAATTATATACTGGGGGATCCAAAAGTCAGGACAAACTTTAAAAATGAATAATTCGAAAACGAATCAAGATACAAAGGTGCGGTTTGCACCAAACGGATGAAAAAGAAACCGGGTTTTGTGTGGCAAAGAAAAAAAATAGTTCTGTTGGCGACCAACAGATGGCGCTATAGTGTTATATTTCACCAAAAGATGATTTACAAATGAAAAAAAAGTTGCCAACTTACAAGTCAGCTTAATTACAGTTAATTAGTAATACTACAGTAACTGTTCAATGTCCATCATTCAGAAGTACAGATGTGAGACGATTCACCACATCGTTCACAGCATTTAGTGGCATTTCTTGCATTATGGCAGACACATTTTGGCGGATGGCATCTTTCAGTGCTGCTAGTGATGCCGGTTGGTCGCGGTACACTTTTGACTTTAAAAATCCCCACAGGTAAAAGTCACAGGGTGTCAGATCGGGAGATCTTGGAGGCCATGCGTGATTAAAGTAGCGACTGAGAATGCGATATTTCGATGCATATAAGCTTTGACTACCATTACCTGCTGTAGTTGTTCCTTTTTATATCGTTTGTTGCTTTGCATAATCCTACATCAGAAATCCGACAGCGCCATCTGTTGGTCGCCAACAGAACTATTTTTTTTTTTTTTTCGTAGCCACACAAAACCCGGCTTCCTTTTCATCCGTTTGGTGCAAACCGTATCTTTGTATCTTGATTCGTTTTCGAATAATTCATTTTTAAAGTTTGTCCTGACTTTTGGATCACCCGGTATATAATTATATATTTATATGCTTGAACATTTCGTAAGCGCACACATGTTGAATATTAAATGCTATCATATATTGTAATTTATTGTGTTTGTATAAATTACACATTAGGGTGTCCCTCAAATGATGGGGAAATTTTCCTATTACCTATATTAGGATTTTCCCATCAATTTGGCACGTGTTAACATTATACAAGAGAGTTGATATTCTTCTACAACATGTTTAGGGTCAAATAGAAAAAAAAAGTGTGGGGGGGGGGGGGAGTTGTGTATCGGATAAAAAAAATCCTTCCCCCCATTTAAGGGAAACCCTATTACACATACATTAAATAGAAGCTTTAAGATATAGTAAAATGAATGCGATATGCATCATATGTATGTACAGTCGGTAACAAAAATACCCGAACACTAGCAAAAATTCCTATATAAAAAAAGTAGAGTTAATACTGTTTTGTTAAATAAATCCTTGTCGAATCCTGTTCTTAGTCAGTCTAAGAACATGATTCGACAAGGATTCATTTAGCAAAACAGTATTAACTCTACTTTTTTTTACATAGGAATTTTTGCTAGAGTTCGGAGACTTTCGTTACCAACTGTATTTGCAATTAAATATGAAACTAAATTTAAATTAAAACATTTTGCAATTAATCAATATATTCAAAGATTTCGAATTAAAAATACACTGCTTAAAGTAATTAGGAAGCTATTGAAAATCATTTGAAAGAAGGTGACTGTATGTGGTTTTACAACCCAAAGGGCTGAAAAGGACAATGCCCAAAGTTACAACAAAACTGGGAAGGCCTTTACGTCATTATTAAGAAACTGAATAATATCGTTCTGAGAATACAAAAGTCGTCCTCTTCCTACCTCAAATGTGCTGTTTCCGTGAAAATAGACTTACAGTAAAATCGGAAGTAAAATGGCAGTCCATTCACTTCCAGTAAAGTCGGCCTTTGCGACAAAATTTGGCGAAAAATGGTAGTTTAGGATTAAATTTCAAGGCTCTAATTTGAAAAGAAATCGAAATCTAGAATTTCCCTTAGATTCTAGTACGGAATTCAAGAGATTAGCGCCAAATTCCAGTTGTCAACAAAGTTCTTGCTCTGGGGAATATTTGACACTGTTTGCTTTACTCTTAAGTAATAAATGACTGTTTTCTTTGACTTTTTCAGAACATTCATGAACATCCATCGATTAATGACTTTTGTGATATGACCAACAGCTTTATTGGACCGCTTCGGGAATATTTGTTGAATTGATAGTACTATTAAACTGTTTTGAGAATATTCTTTGAAACCAATATTTTGTTGTACTGTTTCGACAAATTAAGTTGAATAAAGTGCATTCATCGACCAGTATCTGGCAAATTTTTAAAAAACACTTTCTCTCGACAAGAAAGTCCACAACTTTTTGTAACAATATATATAAAGATACCCATATATATATATATATATATATATGGAGGGGGTATTCCTCTCAAAAAGGGGAGCATATAAAGTTATAATACATAAAATAATAATAATAATAAAATAAATCTAGTCATATATTACTATTACATAAATATATATATACATATTGAAAAGTTAAAAATGTTTCTCATTATATATGTTACGGTAAAAATGATTAATCTGGGGATTATGCATAATTACCGGTTATTATGCATAATTCCCGCTGACGTTTGGAGAATGTGATTAATTACTCAATATTTATCACATTTACCGGTTATTTTATAAAATCCCCAACGCGTAATGGGGAATGTGATAAATTCTGATTAATGAATTTTGAAATAGAAGTATTAAGAAATTTATTTTTTATTTTCATGTACGCAAAGCGTACAGACGTTCGCAATACTGGCTGCTGCAGTATAAAATTGTGCATATGTTTCAGATTCATGCATTTGAGATAGGGGTATCCAGTGATTTTTTTTTCATGCACGCAAAGCGTACAGACGTGCGCGATACTGGTTGCTGCAGTACAAAATTGTGCATATGTTTCAGATTCATGCATTTTGAGATAGGGGTAGCCAGTGATTTTTTTTTTTTTGTTTTCATGTACGCAAAGCGTACAGACGTTCGCAATACTGGCTGCTGTAGTACAAAATTGTGCATATGTTTCAGATTCATGCATTTTGAGGTTTTTGTATCCAGTGATTTTTTGTTTTTTCATGTACGCGAAGCGTACAGACGTGCGCGATACTGGCTGCTGCAGTACAAAATTGTGCATATGTTTCAGATTGATGCATTTTGAGATAGGGGTATCCAGTGATTTTTTTTTTTTTTTTTTTTTGGGGGGGGGGGGGTTCATGTACGCAAAGCGCACAGACGTGCGTGATACTGACTGCTGCAGTACAACAATTTACTTAAAATTCATAAAATTAAAAAATATGCACAATTTTGTACTGCAGAAGCCAGTATTACGCACGTCTGTACACTTTGCGTACATAAAAACAAAAAAAAAATCACTGGATACCCCTATCTCAAAATGCATGAATTTGAAGAATATGCACAATTTTGCACTACAGCAGCCAGTATTACGCTCGTCTGTACGCTTTGCGTACATGAAAACAAAACAAAAAAAATCACTGGATACCCTATCTCAAAATGCATGAATCTGAAACATATGCACAATATTGTACTGCAGCAGCCAGTATTGTTAACGTCTGTACGCTTTGCGTACATGAAAATAAATGAAACTAGTTGGCATAGGTGGACTCTGCTCAGTTCCCCATCATATTTATGTTCTCAGAAATTTCTAGTGCGAGACATATTATAATCATGTTAAATGAAATGAATTTGACCAAAGCTTGATACAGTGACAGAATGAAATCCCCGCCTAATAGGCTATCCACCGTTCATTTCGATATATTTATCTTATTCTAATCTATTAATTTATTTTATCGGGGTCAATTCCGTTGTTTAGTTTTCATGCTACTATTTCCAGTGCAATAATCCTCAAAATTAATATTTATATGAAAAATTTACAGTTTCGCTAAGTTGATAAAATCGTAAATTACGAATAATTTACGAAATTTTCCTAGTAGAATATTTATATTCAATCATGTTCAAACAAATATCATAAACGTAATTTTGAAGTCGTCTAATGTATTTAGGATCCTCAAAATGGAAATTTTTGCTCAATTTTGCCGTATTCTGACATGTTGAGTAAATCGTAAATTCCAAATAACTTACGAATTTTTTAAATTGGAAAAATCATAGTCAATGATATTCATGCCAGTATCCTAAATAATATTTCGAAAGTGGTCTGACATCTTTACAATGAAAATATCCCTCAAGATTGACGTTTATGTGAAATTTTCTCTATTCTGCCATGTTAAGAAATTCGTAAATTTCTAATAACTTACGAAATCTTTATATTTGAAAATTCATAGTCATTAATATTCATGCCAGTGTCCTAAATAATATTTCAAAAGAAGTCTGACATCTTTACGATGAAAATATCTCTCAAAATTGACGTTTATGTAAAATTTTGCCCAAAACTGCCATGTTAAGAAATTCGTAAATTTCCAATAACTTGCGAAATTTTCAAAGAAGCATATTTATTGTTACGGATGTTCATTCCGGCCTCAAAACGGATATTTTAAAACTGGTCTGACATTTTTACAGTAAAAAGTTTCCATTTAATGCACATTTAAGTGAATTTTTGTCCTATTCTCCCATGTTAAGAAAATCGCAAATTTCTAATAACTTACGAAGTTTTTAAATTCGAATAATGCAAATGAATAGGGCTCTTGCTAGCGTCGAAAGTAATATTTTAAAACTGATCTGACCTCTCTTCGACAATTTGTTCTTGAGATATCGTGTACACAGACTAACAAACTAACACACTAACCCACTAACAGACTAACACACTAACAGACTAACACACTAACAGACACCCTACAGATATACACCATAGAAATTTTCTCATTTTCGGATTCCTCACACCTGAAAACATGTAGAAAAGTCAAAAAACCGAGGTCGAAAATTTTCACGATTACCTAAGTTCCCCATACCTATAGTAAGATGGGGAACTAAAATACTGAATACTTTTATTTCAAATTCATTAATCAGAATTTATCACATTCCCCATTACGCTTTGGGGATTTTATAAAATAACCGGTAAATGCGATAAATATTGAGAAATTAATCACATTCACCAAACTTCAGCGGGGATTAGGCATAATAACCGGTAATTATGCCTAATCCCCAGATTAATCACTTTTACCATAACATATATATAATAATATATAGTATCGAAAAAAAAAATACATGTATTATTTTCGTCAAAAATTTATAAAACTTAAATAATTCAACACGACATCGTTGAAACTGGTGTAATTGTATCACCTAACTCGAGTATTTCCGAATAAAAATTAGTCTTCTATAAAAAAATAATAATAATAATATTACTCATGTTTGTGAAAATTACAACACCAGGAGAACGAGCTGAGCAGAGCAACAGTCGAACATATTCTGCATCAAGGAAGGTCTGGACAATACGAAAAACTTGTGGTCGTGCATAGTCCAGCTTAAATATTGCTCTTCGGAGGTCTTGAATATAGGGCAGAGCGATGGGCCTTAACTCCTCAGAAATGTAATGACGGGTATTCAGAGAGGCGGAAATGAAAACAACAGTTGATCGAGACGTGTATCCAATGGTACCGCATACCATCACTCCAGGTGGTGTCCTAGTATGCGGCTATCAAAATTTTGATTACCCTAAAAATTGCATCACTGATAATGGCGCCTTTAATGTGTGATCAACGACGAACCTGGTCGCAGGAATGGCGTGAAGTCGCTTTTCAGACAAATCACAATTCTGTTTACAGCATCAAAATTGCCTCATCCATATTTAACAGCATTATGAATAATGCTGTTCGCATTTCCGGCATTCTGGTAGCGCCATTAAATTTCTGGTGAATTAAGGCCCGTCCCTCTGCCCTATATTCAAAAGGCCTCTGTAGCGCAAGATTTAAGCAAGATAATGCACGGCTGTAAGTTGTCTGTATTATATGGACCTTCCTTGATAAAGAATGTGTGCAACCGTTGCTTCGGCCAGCGCGTTCTCCTGACCTCGCACCAATGAAAATGTTTGTTTAATAGTTCAGAAACGAGTGGCCCGCCACCCCCCACCAGTAACTACGGTCGATGAACTGTGACATCATTTTGAAGTTTCGTGAAGTGCTGTAGCCTAATATGTCATCCAATCGTTGTTCGATTCAATTCCTAGGCAGATAAGTATAGTTATTATTCCCAGAGGTCGTTCCTTTATGTTTTGTTTGCTCAGGATATATTACTCAAAACTTCCTGAAAATTTTATAATCTTCCTACTATAATTTAAGTGCCCAATAAATATCATTTTGATATTAGAATTCCTTCTTGGTGTTGCAATTTTCACAAACATGAGTATACACATATATCATGAAAAACGGCAGTTTTTCTAGTGACGCAAGCGCAAAAACAAACGAACGCCACGACACTCAGCGGAAACGGAAAAACGAACGAAAACTGCGACACTTATATATACAGGAATTTTAAGATCAAAGAAACCGCTGAAAGCCGACACTTAATATCTCAGGAAATATGGGAGGTTATGTTCTGATATTCGACACTTAATATCTCAGGAAATATGGGAGGTTATGTTCTGATATTTTCAAAATAGACTTTCCCCTTCTGTCTGATCCTACCCTGAAATCGCTACATTTCTGCGTGCAATATATTTCGAGATATGAATTGGCTCATTTAAGTTATAAATGGACGGACTATATATGTAAGAATTTTTTCTCGAATATGGCTCGAGCGAATTTAGTTTAATTTATATATGATATTAATCGCTTTTATCTGATGTGCCTGACATCTCCCTTTTCCCTAGGAAAACTCTTGTTTTTTTTATAACTCAGTTTAAAAATCGAACTATTTTTTACTCCGAAAATACCGTGATGTGGCAGTTTCGCGGACGAATTTCTTCTCTTCCATCTGAAATACTGAATATCAAATAATCGTTTTGGCTCCATCTATCGGGAAGCGTCAAAAATAAACACAAAAATAAAAAAAAAATATTTTTCTTTTTTTAATATATATATTAAATGAGTTATTTATTTAGGTACTTGTATTTTATATGACATTTGTTTATCAAAAATATTCTTTGTATTTACATTGTTTTCATGCTGATACGTTGTTAACTTTCAAAATTGGTTCTATTTTAAAAGATGATTGCAACAACAAAAAATGTTTCCTTTATTTTCATAAAAATGACAAATAATATGATAATCATATGCAAATATTTGTAATTTTTTCAAAATTAGGTGATAAATCACTTAAACTACGGATTGAAAAAATTCTTAAAACAGAATTTGAAAATAATTAATTTGCTCATTAAGTTTCTAGTATATATAATATATAAATTACAAAATGTTAAGCTATAATAAAATTTTGAATAGATTAAGATTTTTTTTTAATTAAATTCATAACAAACTATACTACTTAAATATTTACCAGTATAAAATTTTCACTTTTTAAAGATTTTTCTATTATTATTTATTTTTCTCTTTTAAATCTAATCTATACCTAAAAAATTATAATAAATAAAAAAATAGAACCGACTCCAAAAAGGAACTACTATTCAAACAATTAAAAATGAAAGAAAATTGGCAGAAAATGGAACTGTAGATTACGCCTAAAAGTATAAAATAATTTCTCTCGCCAAACAACCTATAACACTACAATTAATCATAGCTTTTGAAGTCGGCGCAAAATTAAATAAAATTTAATTAGTTTTTAAAGGTTTGTCTTTAGATCGGTAGCAACAAATGCTGTTGTATCGAATGATCCATTTTCATGTTTCCTTTATTATTTTATCACTGTATACAATTGGTCCATTAGTAGCATCTACATAGAACAGAGAACATTCTACACAATGCGGTATTTGTGTTTCTACGAAGTTAGATCATCCTTGATGGCTTTTGAATTTGGCGATAAAAACGTAATGGAAAAATACACACACAAGATGTATATTTTCATAATATATATTGTACGATGTGTTGTTTCATATTCTTGATTACTCTCTTGATATACCTTATTAAAATAATCATGATATCCCAAAGGAATTAAATATGTTTGCCAGATAATTTTGCGATTTTTCGTTCACCAAGGACGTCAGATACCAGCATCTTCGCCAACTTTTGCCACTTACGAAATCTTATTTGTTTTCTTGAATCAAAGCAGTTTTCGGCTGCGTTTTGCAGGTAACAATGTGAGACGTGTATTTTGAATAGGATTTGATTTGTGTATTGAATAAAGGTATCAATTTTTATTTAATTTTGCGCCGACTTCAAAAGTTATGATTAATTGTAGTGTTATAGGTTGTTTGGCGAGAGAAATTATTTTATACTTTTAGGCGTAATCTACAGTTCCATTTTCTGCCAATTTTCTTTCATTTTTAATTGTTTGAATAGTAGTTCCTTTTTGGAGTCGGTTCTATTTTTTTACAAAAAGATTTTATTTTTCTCTTTTCAGTGAAAACTTATTTATATAGCAGAGCATCAGAAGACGTTCGACGGAAGTTTCACAAATCACAACTTCCAAGAAAAGTGACATTACTCAAAAAATGGTTTATGTCGCTGAAAAATACATTAAATGCACCCAATGTGAACAAAAAAGTTACATCTCCATCTAGAAAGTTATCCACTCGAGAGAGAGTTGTGCCAGTTTTATTCTTGTCAAGTTATTTTTGAGTTGATTTTTCTCAAATGCTGCATTTTTAAATTGTGTCACTTTTCTTGCCTTTATCGGATATGACCGAAAAAGTATTTATTGAACGAACATACGTTTTAAATTAAAAAATCTTTAGAAATGTAAAGAAAGGCTACGCTGTATTCGTAACTGAAAATTCTATTAGGCATATATATTGAACTTTGCAGTAAATACGTGTCACCCGCTGCGCTGGAAATCGCGCAGCGTAAAGTTCAAACAAAGAGCAAAATATGCATTGCAGCTGACGGACAGAAGTTTCAACATCGATACTTACACTGCTTTTACCAGTGTAGCTGCTTGCGTTCAGCAGTTAGAGTGAGAACAGACTTTTGTGAGTATACTGTAATTTGTTTATATCTTAATGAAATCCTAATGAAACTTATTTCAGGCCAAGATCATTACGACAACAAAAAAAGTATTAAAATTAAATCATCTCTTACGAAGTTAAAAGCTAACAAATTTCAACAGCAACGAGAAACATGGTTTATATTGAGAACCTCTTCCTTTATGTAGTCGGCTTAAAACGCCTATGCGTTAATCGATGTAACCGCTTACAATAACCATACTTTGAATTTTACATAGCATAAATGTCACCCGCTACGCTACAACATATGCAACGTTTTTCAAGTGTGCACATAACAAAAAATTGTGAACAAACAAATGCACGTTTTAAGCGTTCTGTTTTTAGCATTAATGTCTAAACTATCTTTACGTACTACATCGATGATGCTCTGCAATGTTATAATTCACTTTTTTCCCCTGTCTTGAAACTTTTCCGAGATAGGATCGCTAACTCCACTCTTTTCCACCAGGTGGCGCTTTAGGCGGTTGAATCGCGTAGCACATGTCCACTTTACTGTACCTACATACCACTTTTATGACTCTAGCTGCAGCTGTTCAGCAGTTAAAAGAGTCGTGACTGACTTTTTTGGGAACCTGTACTTTCTTTTGATCGCAAAGATCTTACAATGGGACCTATTTCAGACCAAGACCTTTACAATAAAACAAAAAGTATCAAAATCGGATCATCCGTTCAGAAGTTATGAGTTAACAAACAAAAACAGAAACAGAAAAACATACGCTTTGAATTGAGAACCTTTTCCTTTTTGAAGTCGGTTAATTAGAGCATTTCTTACGAAGTTATAAGCTTACAAACAGCAACAACAACACATAGCAAGAATTAAGAACACCCTCCTTTCTGAAGTTGGTTGAAAACGACTTTGCACTTATCGATGTGACCGCTTACAGTAACAGTACTTTGAACCACAGAGTATACGTGTCATCCGCTACGCTGTAAAGCGTGCAACGTAGTTCAAGTGTGCACAGTGTAGGAAATTGCGAACAAACAATTGCACGTTTTAAGCGTTCTATTTTTAGCAATAATGTCTGAAAACTGTCTTTTCGAAGTAAATCGATGATACTCTACAATTTCGTAATTAACTTTTCTCCCATCTTGAACCGTTTTTGAGATAGGAGTGCTAATGCCGATGTTTTTCACCAGATGGCGCTTTATTTTCTTTAGATTTTAAACATGTTATAATGGGACCTACTTCAGACCAAGACCTCTACAACAAAGCAAAAAGCATCAAGTAACCGTATTTTGAACTATATAGCGTATGTCTCACTAGCTACGCTACTACGTGAGCAATGTAGCTCAAGTGTGTATAGTGTAAGAAATTGCGAACAAAAAAAGGCACGTTTTTACCCTTGTACTTTTAACATCATTGTCAAAACTATCTTTTCGTACTAAATCGATGATGCTCTGCAATTTTATAATTCACTTTTTTCCCCTCTCTTGAACCGTTTCCGAGATAGAAACACTAGCACGAATGTCTAAACTATCTTTTTGTACTAAATCGAAGATAATCTTCAACTTTCTAATTCATTTTTTTTTCTTTAAAACCGTTTTCGAGATAGGAACACTAAATCCACTATTTTCCACCAGGTGGCGCAGCAAGCGGTTTAACCTTGTACTGCAGGGCCACTTTACTACACTTACATACCATTTTTATCACTATAGCTGCAGCCGTTTAGCAGTTAAAAGAGTTGTGACTGATTTTTTTGGGCACCCAGTATTTTCTTTAGATCGTAAAGATATTACATTGGGACCTATTGCAGACCAAGACCTTTTCAACAAAACAAAAAGTATTAAAATCGGATCATCCGTTCAGAAGTTATGAGCTAACAAACATAAAAAGAACATACGGTTTGAATTGAGAACCTTCCTTCTTTTTTTGAAGTCGGTTAAAAATAAATATAAATAAGAAATTTTTGTCATTTTTAAAATGTACTATATTATGCCTTTGTAATGTTGCATGTTTCCATCTTTTTTATCACTTTTTATAAAATTTTGAAATTTTATTTAGTTTGTTATTTTGTTCGAGTATGACCTATAAAACAACACTTTTAATACAGTGTTATAACTCATTACCATGCTCCTTTAATTTTACGTTTTGATCATTAACCCCTAAAAAGTAATGATATCAAAACAAAAAACCCTTAACGGGTTAAAAGTTTGTGACGCAGCACTGTACTTTATGGCTATAAGAATTAGAAATACGGGTCTTAAAAATAATGATATCAAATGTTCAGTGACGCTTTGATATTAAATTATACATAGATTTTCTTATTTGAATTTGCTTTTTCCTTTTATTTATATTTACAGTGTAAACGTTATTTTCAACATAAAATAATATATAGCATTTACTCATTGATACCTTTCCATTCACATCTCTTATACTATGAAAGCATGTGTTTTAAAAGAAATTATATGAAATTCCAGTAACGCAGTGGTGTTACATTAAGTGATTTGTTTTTAAATTTCTCTGCAATTATTTTGTTTTGCATATTAAAGTATATGTGCACATTGAAATATTGCTTTTAATTTTCAAATACGCTGTCAAATATATCACTTTCATTAAGCTTATATTATGTACTGAAATATATTTATTTCAATGAATTATTCTATCTTTTGCGTCACGCCATCCAAAACTGTAAGTAAAATATATGGAAATGTTTACTTTGTGTCATTTCATCCAAATAAATTGAAAATGCATGCAAATAGATATCGTGATGCAAAGAAAAAAACTGTGAATTTTTTTTCAGTTTTGGATGGCGTGACGCAAAAGATAGAATAATTCATTGAAATAAATATATTTCAGTACATAATATAAGCTTAATGAAAGTGATATATTTGACAGCGTATTTGAAAATTAAAAGCAATATTTCAATGTGCACATATACTTTAATATGCAAAACAAAATAATTGCAGAGAAATTTAAAAACAAATCACTTAATGCAACACCACTGCGTTACTGGAATTTCATATAATTTCTTTTAAAACACATGCTTTCATAGTATAAGAGATGTGAATGGAAAGGTATCAATGAGTAAATGCTATATATTATTTTATGTTGAAAATAACGTTTACACTGTAAATATAAATAAAAGGAAAAAGCAAATTCAAATAAGAAAATCTATGTATAATTTAATTAATATCAAAGCGTCACTGAAAATTTGATATCATTATTTTTAAGACCCGTATTTCTAATTCTTATAGCCATAAAGTACAGTGCTGCGTCACAAACTTTTAACCCGTTAAGGGTTTTTTGTATTGATATATACATACACTTATCTGTGACAAATTTTATTGTAGTTGCTGTGAGCACCTTCTGTGTTACATTCAATACAGTAATACTGATATATGTGTGTGTGTGTGTTGATTTTATAATTACGAAGACATAGTTTTCCTATTCATTAAATATTGTTAAAAATTATTATTATTATTATTTTTTTTTTTTCCAAAATGACATTTATTAATTTTCCTCAACAGTTCTTGACTTTTGTCTGAACAAAATAATACAAAACATTTTTTTTTTTTTTTTTCTTAAATAAGTTTTTTATTTACTTTTCTTTAGAAAAAAATGTGGTTTTAAGGTGCAACAATAAACATTCTTTTACTTATTTATTTCATATTTCAATAGATTTCAACTGAATAAAGATTTTTTTTTCTCCCTCTTTAGATAAAGTCAAGTTAAAATTCAAAAATTTTTATCTGTTATGAAATATCTGGATTTTACTTGATATTTAAAACAAGACAGCTCTGAAATTGTTTAACAATTAAAAATTGGTGCTTTAACGCCGTTAAACACCAATTTTTAATTTTTGGTGCCAGTGCAGTAGTCGTTCGGTAAAGCGACTGCTGTATTGGCGAAAACCTACCTCAACCGCGATGTAACCGTTAATTTCAGAGACGCCAAGAAAATAGCTAACGTTAATAATACAACGTATGCATTTAATACAGAAACTGTTGAAATATATATTAATTCTAATTCATTAAATGGCAACGAGCGAACGAAGGGGTTGCGCCGTTCGGGGTGCCATCTCGTCAACCAGTGGAAGGGAGAGAGTCAGTTCAAACAACTCGAAAAGACTATGACAAGTAAACACTAGTATGTTGTGGCCACCACAAGACTTTCTTCTATATTTTCCTATACAAATTCACTCAGTAACAATATTGGAAAATAAATAAATAAATAAATAAATTCCAAGTTTTTTTTTTTTTTTCGTTAAAAGTAAAAAAAAAAAAAAATCAATAACTTTGTTGTAAATTATCACATATTTATAGTTCAACCATTCGTTTTAAAGGTATTGACGAGAGCTTTCGAAAGATACCCATCTTGGAAATTTACCCCACCCCATGGGGCACTTCCCCCCCCCAGGGTGGGACGCGATGCTCCCAAATGCACAAAATTTTTTTCCTAATTAACTACTACTATTATTAATAATTCGTATTAATTTTATAACCACAGGTTAAGATTAACTCTCATTATGTACATTTATAAGAAATTTTGTCCTGTACTGCCATGTTAAAAATTTAGAAAAAATACGATCACAGCGCCTCCTGTTGTGCGATTGATCCCCAAATTTAATCAGCACCAGTTTATGTCAGGGGCCAACTAAATACCAAGTTTGGTTAAATTTTGTTAATTTATTTTTTTTTTTAATTACGTTTTTTTTTTTTTTTTTTTTTTTCGTAAAAAGTAAAAAAAAATCGATAACTTTGTTTTAAATTATCACAGATTTATAGTTCAACCATTCGTTTTAAAGGTATTGACGAGACCTTTCGAAAGATACCCATCTTGAAAATTTACTCCCCTCGAGGGGGGACTTCCCCCCCAGGGGGGTTGACGAGGCTCCTACGCATACAAAAATTTGTTCCCAGTTGACTATTTCTATTATAAATAATTCTTGTAAATTTCATAATGATTACTAAAAAGTAATTCCCTTTATGCACATTTATACAAAAGTTTGTCCTATATCACCATGTTAAAAATTTAGAAAAAGTGGGATGGCAACGCAACCTGTAAGACAATTTTTACCAAAAGTTGATAGGCACTAATTTATGTCAAGGTGCAACTACATACCAATTTGTATGAAATTCTGTGCAGTAGTTCCTGAGATACAGTTGCCACAAAATTTTGTCTCACACACAAACACACAGACAGACAGACAGACATTTTCTAAAAATGGTCAAATCGTGTTCTACAGCTCTCAAAACGTGTAAATCCATCAAAAACCTGAGGTCGAAAATTTTTACGAATCCAATACTTTCTTCTATTGAATATAGAAGAAAGTAATAAGTAAAAAGTAAGGTTTTCTTATATTTAACTTATATTTTGAGGCTCATTGGCTACATGAGAGTCTTAAACCCAGGTAGAGTGCCATCCTTGGAGACGAGGGGCTTACTATGAGGGGGATCTAGCCCATATTTACGCGAGTTTCAGAAAAACACTATGAAAAATTCCGAACGACTAGGCCGATGATTTCGACCTGGCATCAAACCCTTCACCTACCAACTAGCAGTTTTTAAAGCCGAATTTCTCGACCACTAGTAAGGCGTTTAGTGTTTGAATTTATCTTGAAAACTTCACTTAATTCAAGATATTCATTAATTTTTATTCAGGAAAATATATCGACTGAAGACTTATTTTTCAAATTTTTTTTCTGACAGCTGCATTTATTTGAAATAAAATGCTACAAACATTTTGTTTTTCGACATAACATTTATTAATTTTCGCTTTAGAGGGTTTCACTTATAGAATGTAAGCTCATTTTCAGTGCTTACATTTCTGTGTATACAGTTAAAAATAAGTTACACAAATAGTAGAAGATAATCTGGTGTGGAATTCATACTACACCTTCTTACTTCCATTAGACATATAGTATACTATTACAGCTTAGCGTGTAGTATATGAGGTACACTATCTGAACAATGCTAGTATATTTTAAACGAGAGTCCAAAACAGCTTTTAAAAAGTTTTATTTGACAAAAGTTTCTATATAAATGGGGCTACCCCCGTTCATACGTAGAAATTCAATATCTAGTTTATACCAAAAAACACGTCTCAACCGCCATTTTATATATTGTAGCTATATTCATGAAACGTTAAAAGCTATTATTCAATTTTAAAATGTATTTCAAATTATCCGGGCAATTATTGCACCCCACACCACTTATTGGACTAATTTTGAGTAGCGATGTATATTATCTAGTAATTATACACTTACAAAACAATGTACAAACTAAGTACAACTAAAAAATAGTGCTTTAACTTGTAACACTGCTAACTCAAATCGTTTCTGTGAACATAGCACATATATATCGGAATTCAATATGTTCTTGTAACATCTTATGTCAAACATATCTTTGTGCATATAAAGAATATATGTCGATTTTTGTTGTTGTTGTTTAATGCAGTTTAAGCATATTAAATTGCACCTACCTACAATTCCGCACATAGATGTAATTCATAGGAATACTTTTGTATGTCCCTGTATATGAACCATTTGTTCAATTTTGATAAAAAGTTCAAGTAACAACCGCATATTATATATATTTAGAATAGAGTTTGGACTCACCATGAAGTATACTTAAGTTTAGTTCAGTATGAAAAACACATAATACATCTTGAAATACACTTCCAGCAATTTCCAAGTTTAATCTTAAAATATCCGAACTGTTTTTTTTTTTTTTTTTTTAAACAATGGTGAATGATTTTCATACCATATCACTAAACATGCTTTTTCTCATATACAAATGCATGTTCACTTCATTTTGTTTGGTGCTGTATAAAAATGTCAAACTATGTACTTACCAGAAATTTTGCTCATCTGCAAAATATATTCGAAATCTATTGGATTACACGAATTATTTGTACAGTCGGTAACAAAAGTGTCCGAACACTAGCAAAAATTTCTATGTAAAAAAAGTACACATCATACGGTTTTGTTAAATAAATCCTTATCGAATCATGTTCTTAGACTGACTAAGAACAGGATTCAACAAGGATTTAGTTAACAAAACCGTATGAAGTGTACTTTTCTTACATAGAAATTTTTGCTAGTGTTCGGACACTTTTCTTACCGACAGTACGATTTCAATGAAAAGTTTTAAGTGGCATCCTCATTTAATAAAGAGTTTGGAATTTCTTTCATATAAGTTTTTCAATTATACTGATAACAGACTTATGGACAAATAAAATAAATAAATAAATAAATAGACAGACAGACAGACACAAAGACGAACCGCTATAAACTTGATTTTTGGATTCGGAAAACCTCAAAACGTGTTAATACAAAAAGTTTCAATTTTGAAAAGTTGACCCCAAAATAATGTATTTTCTACCATGTATGGGAATAAAAAAGTAAAAATTCCTTAATGTACTAAGTAATATAAGAAGAAAAGTTTTAATTTCCTTTAAATGATCAAAAAATAAGAAATTTTATTTATACATGGACTATAGAGTAAGTTACATACAATATTATCCCCATTATATTGGAAAATCTTATACATGATGTAATGTTGATGTGTGTCTTTTTCTTCCTTTTTTTTTTTTTTTTTTTTTTTTTTGTGTGTGTGTGTGTGTGTGTGTGTGTTAATTTCAAAGCAATTTTATTCGTTTTTTTTCTGAACAAATAACTAAATTTTAAATAAATTTATTTTTATCTTATTCAAACTTTATCTAGACTTAACTTTGTTATTTTGCTAGAACCTAAAAATATGTATAAACAATTGAAATGTTTGAAGAATTTCTTCTATACATATCCAAAACTCTTTTTAAATTTGAAAATTTGGTAATGTTTTTACTGACTCTCCGTTTTTATACTTAAGGCAAAAATATATTCTCAAACACTCTTTGTCTTAACACTTCCTGGAAAACGCTGATATTCATTTTTGAAACAACCACAGAACACAAAGTTCTACTTTTAACCAGTTTACGAAAACAAACGCATCACTTTAAATAAAAAATTTTTGTATTTCAACTTTCTGTGATAGTTAAGTTCTAACAGATGGCTTTAAGCCAGATTTTGGAGAAAATAGTATATTTCTAGGTTTGTTGAGGTTAGGTTAGATGTCGTTGTTGCTATGGTGATGAGAATAAAAAGTGATATTTATTGAATTATTTATTTAAAATATTTTCCTCTAGAATTCTGTTTTATTCATTTGGCTTCTCTTTGAAAACTTTCGAGTTAGTGGGTTGAGTACGGTTTTTACGTCACAGTAGTGTTGCGTTACGGGCAATTGGCGATGGTCTGAGACTCACTCCTAAAAAATAAAATATCTCATATGCAAGTAGATATATAATTTATATTTTTATAAGGAAAAAGTTATCTACATATGTAACCATAACGTCTTGATAAATATATAGCTTTTCTTTAAGAAATTAAAATAAACGAAAAAGCCTTGGAAATTCTTTTGAAACTTTTGTACAGGTGAATTTCTCCTGAATCTATATTAATAAAATCAGACTTTTGTCTGTAAATTTGTCGGAATCAAAAAATTTTGCGATATCTTCACGTTTCACACCCCATGAAAGCCGAAAATGACTTCAGAAAATTTTGCCTGTGTGTGTGTGTCATCGTGTCCGAATGTCGCTTTTTTTGTCCGGGCATCACTTGAGAACGGCTGGACGGAATTCAACGGCGCTTGGCAGGAATTTAGGTCTTCACCCAACTTAAAACTATATCTATCAACTTTTCAGAAATTCCCCCCCCCCGTTTCTCCCCTAGGGGGAAAAAGACTAAAACACGTTTGTCCGGGCATCACTCGAGAACGTCTGGACGGAATTTAACGGCGCTTGGCAGAAACTTAGGTCTTCACCCAACTTGAAATTATATCTATAGAAATTTTCAAAATTATGATTAGTGTTTAAATTGTGGGTAAAAAACGCCTGCGCATCTGTCATAAATATTTTTTCACTGAAACGCTTTGAATGGAAAAATAAAATTAATTTTTTAAGTTAAAGACTTTTGTATTCGCGTGATTTGCACTACAAATTATGAAAAGACTGAAATGAAGTGTTGCCATCTAAGTTTCATACTTTAGTTAATTTTAAAAAATCTAATTGTCGTATCGAAAAACTGTTTACACCCCAGGATTCAGAAAAATCACCTCTTTCATTTGGTACTGAATTTGTAATGATAGGTCTGATATTTCTAATTTATTTTTCCCTTTATCCGTTTTTCCGTTGCCACTTAAATTTCATACTTTAGTTATTTTTTAAAAATCTAATTGTCGCATCGAAAAACTGTTTGAACCCCTGGATTCAGCAAAATCGCCCCTTTCATTCGGTATCAAATTTATAAATATAGGTCTGATATTTCTAATTTATTCTACCCTTTTTCCGTTTTCAGCCCAGATTCGATATGGAACAGCTTTAGTATTGGATCCCTTTGGCAAAATTTGAAATTCGGCACCAAGTAGCTCGGACGTTTTTCGCCAAGATCTTTAATTGCACATTTGATAAAGCCAATTCAGTTCATCGCAAAAACGGCTTAAAATATTTAAAGTCACCAAAGGGTTCCGATACTTAAGCTGTGCTTTTTGTATTTATTTATTTATAATACTATTAAAGACTTCTGTGGCCACGAAATTTGGTGCATAAATTGTTTGTATGCATCCGGCACTTATTGTAATTGCATTTCACGAAATTCGAAATCCCCCCCCCCCTTCTCGGAATCGGAGGGCAATAAACATGTGTGAAAACATGTTTTTCCGTTTGAATTCGCTTTGAATTATCTTAGAATGGCGAATTTTGGTGTGTGGATATTGATTAAGTATACGCATTATGTACATTAGTGGGATTTTGCAAAACTTCGAACTCACCCGCTGAGGGTGGGGAAGTAAGAAGTGGGTAAGTTGTGCCGAAGACAGTGGGGACCCAGACTCCTCACATTGGGAGCGAGAAAACCTCTACCAATCACAGCGAGAATTTAGGTTATTAATAAAGATATGGCATTTTGACAACTCATTTAAGTTTAATGTCCAGCGAAGCGGGCAAAGCCAGCTAGTAAATATATAAAGCTTTTGCCTTCATGCATGATATATTCCCCAAAAAAAGTAATTATTTCAATAATTAATAAGTCTTAAAATGTTAACAGTGAAAAACATAAAATGTTTGCCGTCGCCATATTATTGATAAATTAGTTTAATACAGAGAGGCTTTAATGTATATGTATATATACATATGTGTGTGTGTGTGTGTTTTAAGGCATTAGCCATTGTATATTTCTAAGGATTTTATATTTTTTTCTGTATTGTTCTGAAAACTGTCTTCTGTTTTTGAAAACAAGAGTATTTTATCCATAAATTTTAATATACCTGTCTTTACATTGCATTTCACCTATGTTTGTATAAATGCCACTTGGTAAACATTCTCTTAAAAATCTAGTTTAAGACTAAAATAATAATATAATATTAATATTAATTTCACACGATTAGCCCTTTTTAGTCCTAAAAATTTTTATACGTCAGTTTGGTGAACTGTGTGAAAGACCTCATCACTGAAATATTAAGAAAAATGCTTTACTTAATCCTGTACTTATTTTAGAAATCAGTAAGTTTTAACAAAAATGCGAAGCTACTACATAACAAATAAATTAAAAATTTAGCTATTGTATCTTTTTTTTTTTTTTTCAGATATTAATAAGTGGCAAAAGAATTGCAAATTTCTTATCGGTTCTCTTAAATAATAAAACTTTTTAAAGAAGAGCTTAAAAAATAAATCATAATAATTTTCTGTAGTACAATATTTTCCAGCAAATTTAACATTTTTACTCACTATAAGTTAATGCATTTTACTACAGTGAATAAATATAATCTGAGTTTTTTTAATACAATATATATTTAAATAATTAACGTAAAGAACTATTAAATAAATTTATGGTTGTGTATATATTTTACAGGCACAACACTTATGTAATACGTAGTAAACGTTTATGAGTTTACAGAATATTAACAAACTCCTAGAAATAATTCTCGATTTATGTTCTTTTTTTCCCAAAACTAGTTTTTTTTTTTTTTTTTTTTTTTTCCCTGTAAATATAAGAAAATAAAGATTTTCTTTCGAAACTAAAACAATACAGAAGTCTTTAGCACCTATCTTAAATAAAGAAATCAATAACCGAGGATAATAATTATAGGATTTATAAACCATTATCCGAAAAATGTGATATTTACGAAAACAGCATGTTTAAATATTCATTTTTATATCGCCTTCTGCTCCAAGAAAAAGAAAGTTTTATAGCGGTCATAAAATGTTAGTTCAGTATATTAGTCACGTTTATTGAATCTTCTGTGAATTGAGAAAACAATTTTATGTGTATAGTTTGGATTTTTTATTTCTTGGTGACAAAAATGTCTCTTAAAATATCTGCTGTTCTAAGAGGGAATAATAACAAATACTAATATTTTATTAACAAGGAAGTGATGTAACATGGAACAAAGAGTAATCATTGTTAGGTCTCTTTTTCTTTCTTTTCCTTTTATTTATAATCACTTGTGATTGTATTAACCTTCTATACAGAAAGCAATAAAAACTTGAAAAATCACATGAAAATTTTGTTGATGCTTTAGATTAAGAAATTTAGTTTTTGAAATGTAAGCTCATTGTGTAACAAATATTTTGATACTAAACACCAGTATCTTTCGTTCCCTTCATTTAATGTATAACATTTACTTCCAAGTCGTCATCAATTAAAGAAGAGAAAATGCTGATTTTTTTTTTTCATCCAGGGAAGATTAGACATTATACACAGGACTCTTACTAATTCACAATCAAAAAAGGGCCTATGTTACGCTTCGTGAATACACTAGCACACAAAAATGAAGAAAAAAATAAAGAAAAAACAGACCAGTCGACAGAACAGAACAGAACAGAACACAGCCAAGACGGGCAACTCACCTTGCGGTTTAGAGTTATACACTAAAAGTGTACCCGCCCAGCAAAACACAAATCATAACTCTCCAGCGACCCCGCAGACAGGGGCACGTGCGCGGAGGAGCCTGCGGGAAGGAAAGACCCAAAAATCGCGAGCAAACTAGCTGCTCTCCGGCGGGTTTGCTAGGCCGGGTCCTGGAACTCACTTGAGCCTATTAGAGGAACAAGGCCAGGGGTGAAGAGTGGGTAACAATTACAAGTAGGACTGCACAGACGCCTCGTGCCACCGGAACAGTCCGCAACGTAACACATCACCTATTACTTTACGAGCGACGAGTGGTTATAGCCTCCTTGCCAGAGAGGCATAGAGCACAATCGACGTGGAGGACTATCAGCCCACCCGCCATGCTTCACGCCAACGCCGCCTCGTTAGTTCACCGCCCGTGCGGCTATCCAGGGGCGCCACTGGAAGGTGAGGTCGGCTGACGCAAGTAGGACCGCTACCTGAGTGGCAGCGCGTCCCCCCCCCCCCCCAGACCAGTCGACAGAAAGATTAATTTATAACATTAATCTGGTACTGGTGCAGTAGAGCACATAAACCACGTTGTTATAAAACTATAAAATACACGGACGCTCAGCAATTAGGTAAAATCTATTGCACGGTGTAGTGGTGTAGAGTGATTTCAAAGATGTTTAGCTGCTGCTACCGTCTTCAATATATTCAAAAGGCAATATAGGTGACATCATTATCTGGATGATTTTGCCTGAGATCAAATCATTGAAAAAGCGGAAAAAAAGTCAAATTTTTCTAGCATAGAGGATGAGTTTGGGATCGTGCACAGAATCGTTTGAAGAACCTGGAGAATAGTATTTCAAACGACAAGAAAAGATGCCCAAGCGTTCAGCAGTTGCTTTGCTCAAGCAACAACCAGTGTATTGTCTTACAGGCAAGAAATGATAAACGGCAGACAACGGATGAAATCGCAAGTCACATATGACAAATTACTGTTCGTCAAATATAAATTTTACCGTAGCCAGAAAGCAGGATAAAGATGTTTATATGCTCGACAACCAGTACAATGTGTGTCATCAACGTTTGCCCATCGGAGAAGTTTGAGGGTGTCAGAAGTGAAATACAGGTCAAGCAAGATTCTAAAATTATTTTTCGTGCTAAATTAAAAGATGGTGTTTATGTTTTGAACCCTACAACGCCTAAAAGAAAAAAAATCCAATGCTGGTGCATTAATTACTCAGAAAATTGATGAAAGTTTAATACATCAACATCATAGGCTTGTACATGTAAGTCCAGCTGCAATTGAAGATACAATTCGTAAAAATGGCGTTGAGGGATTATCAGAGTTTAAAAAGTTTAAATTAAACTGTGAAGTTTGTAACCTAAATAAGCAAAAACACGTTTCATTTAAGATTACTAATTTTATGAGATCTAAAAATCCTAATGATTTAATTTATATGGAGATCTGGGGCCCTCCAAATATGTAGGCAGAAATGGGGAAAAATACTTTTTGTCGATAATCAATGACTTCTCTAGGAAGACATCAGTCTTTCCTATACGTGAAAAGATTGAGGCGTTGAGGATTTTTGAGAACTATGTAGCATGTACTGAACGTTTTATAGAGAGCAAAGTGAAAAACATTCGGACCGATAATGGTTTCGAATTTGTAAATAATAGTTTTGAACGCTTTTACACATAAAAAGGTATAAAGCATGAAGTTACAAATAACATACTCTCCTGAACAAAACGGTGTTGCAGAGAGGTTTAATGAGACAGCCCTAAATGGTACCCGTTGTCAGCTTGCTGATAGTGATCTTGGTAAAGAGTTTTGGCCAGATGCCCTTTTAACATTTACACATGTTTGGAATAGAATTTGCCACAAGGGTCAAAGTCAAACCCCTTTCAAGTTATATGGTGGTTACAAGCCATCCATAAACCATTTAAAATCTTTTGGTTCTGTAGCATATGTTGGAGTTCCTCGTCAGTTGAGATCTAAACTTGATCCTAAACTAAAGCGCAAAAAGGTAGTATGATAGGCTATGCATTAAAAAAAAAGGGTACAGGATTTTCTTTCCAGATACCGGTAAAGTTGTAGAAACAATAAATGTTAACTTTAATGAAGAACTACCTGATGAACCAACATGCAGTGGAGCATTGCTGGGTTACAAATCCGAGTCTAGTGGTCACGTCACTGATACAAGTGTAGAGTCGACACATAACACTTATGTGTCCTCCCCATATTTTGCAGATGACGACTCAGACGATGATTTTTGTTTGATCCACGAAGCCCATGCTAGGAAAACTAGTGGTTCAATTCCAGCTTCCCAATTAAAATCTGTAAAGTGGGAACGTAGAACAAAAACTAGGTCTGATAACTCGCATATGGACATATATTACTATGAAATGGGCTCAAATACTAGATTAAGATCTCTAAATGATATAGAAGCATATTATACAACAAATAACATAAACCCAACACTTTTTAATTTTTCAGGCAAAAATAAATATTAGGGAATTGTATCAGATCAAACACACACAGCCTCCACAAGCTTAACGATCTCACCTGTATGACTAGACATTGAAATCTCAAAGACTTAAAATCAAGTTTTAAATCCCCACAAAAGGATTTATGGCTAAACGCAATGAACGAGGAGCTGAGTGTCATTGAACAATGTAAAGTATGGAGTTTGTGTCCACTTCCTTTAAATAACACACCGGTTGGCTGTAGGTGGGTTTTTGCACTAAAACGAGATGAGAGGGAAGAAATCATAAGATACAAAGCGCGTCTCGTTGCGCAGGGCTTTAAACAAGTCATAGGTATTTCGTATGACAAGACTTTTAGTCTAGTCATAAATTTTGGCCTTATTAGATTTTTCTTTTCTACCCTTGTTGTAAGTAAAAATTGGTCCCACTGCCAATGTGACGTTGAAGGTGCGTATTTGTATGCCCCTTTATCAAATGAAGTTTATATGACACAGCCTCTGGGTTTGTTCAAAAGGGAAAATGAAGTTGAGTCTGCAACCTGAATAAAGCTTTGTACGGCCTCCATCAAAGCGGCCGTGAATGTTTTTTTTTAGATACATGGGGTATTAATAACTTTGGGATTTGTTAAACTAGAATGGTGTAATTGTGCATACACGTATAAGAAAACCTTGGTATTTTTATTGTATGTTGATGACATCATCTTGTTTGGTGTTGGCAAATCATCCACTAATAAGGCAATTGGATTGTTAGAAAGGCATTTTGATTTAAAGGTTTCGGGTAGAACCCGTAGACTGTTAGGGGTTGAAGTCGAGGAAGATGAAAATGAAATTACTATCGGCCAACAACTTTACATTAGTGAAGTTTGTAAACAGTTTGAGGGGTATCGTTCACCCATTTCTTCTCTCCCTATCAGTAAGAGAACTATTTATTCTAAATACAATTTTTTAATAAAATCACACAATCAACTGTGGAAGAAAATCATATTTATTGAAATTTTTCAATAAATATTTATTCTAAAGCCTAGTGCCCTCAGAGGAAGAAATCCACAAAATGTCACCATATCCATATCGTAGTTTAATAGGATGTCTGTATGTTCTAGCCAGTCGAACAAGACCAGATATAAGTTACGCAATCAACTTGTTCAGTCAATATCAGAATAATCCAGGTAAAGCACACTGGAAGGGGTTATTAAAGTTGCTAGGGTATGTACAATATACACAAGAATATAAATTAAAATTAAAATGTAATATACCACAAATTTTTTTTTACTGATGCAGATTTTGCAACTAATAATAATAATAGAACATTTTTGGGGGGACAAATAATTTTTGTAGACCATGTACCAACAGACTGAAGGTCATTTAAAGAATGATGTGTATCTATTTCCACTATGGAGTCAGAATTTGTAACATTAACTGAAGCAACCAAAGAAACCTTGTGGTTTGATAGAGTTTTAGATGAGTGTCATAATAGGGAAGTTTTGCTAGAAGGTAAACTCAAACCAGTAATATATGTTGATAATATGGCTTGTATTAATTTTGTAAAATCATCAATAGAAAACCATAGGACGAAGCACATAGATGTAAAACTTTTTTTTTGTTAGTGATTTAACCCTTTAACGCCTGAATTAATTTTGCAAAATATTATTAGCTGATTATTTCATTTCTAAATTAATATAGACAACTGACAGTAAAATACATTAACTTAAACAATTCTTCTGATAGTTTTAAATTTAAAGCCTATCCTCATTTATTGATGTTAGTGTTCTAGCGAGAAAACTTCAAGATAGAAAAAGTTTGAGATAACAGACCTAAGATTAATTTTCTATTATACGTTGACAAAGATCTCGAAAGTAAAGTATTATATGTTATTATTCAACTTGATTTAAATTAGTATACCTGCACAAAAAGCAAATATATGCACAATGAATGGAAAAAAATCATAAAATGACTATCCAAATTATGAAATAATTAATAGTAGGCACATAAAACTTTCAAGGATCATTCAGAGTGATGCTATAAACTGTCACTAAAAAGCAGAAATCATTCCAAGAAGCCACAAAAAATATATGTGCCATTTAATTAGCTGTCCTCAAATGAGGACACTGGGCGCTAACAGGTTAATCAATAAAGTTGTTTTTAATATAGATTATAATAAAAGTAAATTAAACCTTGCAGACCCATTCACAAAGCCTTTGACCAAATATGACCTTAAACAATTGTGATAAAATTTTTGTGACAACTTCTTAAATTTTTACATAGCACTGGTTAAAATTAGTGCTACTGCCGGCATTCTTTTTATTTAGTATAAGGTTACAATTAAAAGGTTTCAGGAAAAATTAGGAAATGTAAGATTTTTAATCAGGTAGTAGTATTGACAATTATATTTTTCAAAGTTCATTGTTAGCACATAATTATACACAAATTGTTTGAATAGACTTTATGCTTTTACAATTATAATTATACACAATGTAACTGCATAGTGTTTATACACCCATATTTTTAAATCTTCTGTGATTTTATATATATATATATATATATATATATAGTGTTTGCATTAGTATTTATACATATTTATGCATCTGTGATTATACATAGTGTAATGGTATCAGTAATTATACATCTAATTTTTTTTTTTTTTTTTTTTCTCATGTAATATTTTTCAATATACATTTTTAATAGTAAATTGCCAAATAGGGAATGTCTTTATACAATAATTAAGATATCTATTGCAAGTATCTATGTGGAGTTGCACAGAGTTTCATTGCATGGGCGCCCATGCCAATTTATCATACATGCATATTGATGCATTTATGAAATCAGTAAATGTTGTGTTAATGTTAAATGTATTTTGTATTCAAGCTCATATGCCATTAATCACTTCAAATGTCATTTATGTTTTCCATATTCAAAATTTAAATAGCACTGATAATTTCACTATCATAATTTCATGGTGTTTGTCTGTGAAATTTTTTTTACTTGCAATACATAAGAAATTAGCAATATATTAAGAAAAAAAAATTAGATTCTTTATCAGATTATTTGGAACAGATAAACTGAACTTTTTGAAAATTAGTGTTTATGAACTCTGGATTGTTTCTTTAATTAAACTGTATTAGATAGGCAAGTTTTCTTGTATTGAAAGATAATGAATTTCTTTTTGTTTGATATTTGTTCTTTTTTAAACTAATCTATTAACTTCATTTAAGTAAATTGGAGTGTAAAGGTTGATATTTTTTATTTTACCAACTATGTGAAAAATACCAGAGCCGGGAATCGAACCCGGGCACCTCCGCTTAATGCACGGATGCTCTACCACTGAGCTACCCTGGCTGACAACCAGCTAGGCATTTCTCACATAATATTCGTTGGCCAAGTCACCGAGACTGCAAATGCAGCTGTATCAAGTGACAAAATTAATGAGAATGTCCTACACTCATGTAATTCTGTAATATACACCCATGTTCTTGCAATGATAACCTATAGCCCATCAATTTATATCTTAATCGAATGTAGATGCTAGTACGCTTTAAATAATTAGAATTTGTATTTTATAATATTAAAGAATTGTTTTCTGTGTCCTTATAAACGTATAAGTTTTACATTTAGGGATCGTGCAACGGTGCCTGTAAAATAACTACTAATATTTTAGAAAATTTGGAGTGGAAGAATGATTTTTATACCAACTTGTGAAAAATACCAGAGTCGCGAATCGAACCCGGGCCTTCCGCTTAACGCGCGGATGCTCTACCACTGAGTTACCCTGGGTGTATTAGAGTTGTGCCATGATTAATTTTGTCACTTGATACAGCTGCGTTTGCAGTCTCGGTGACTTGGCCAACGAATATTATGTGAGAAATGCCTAGCTGGTTGTCAGCCAGGGTAGCTCAGTGGTAGAGCATCAGTGCCTTAAGCGGAAGTGCCCGGGTTCGATTCCCGACTCTGGTATTTTTCACATAGTTGGTAAAATAAAAAATATCAACCTTTACACTCCAATTTACTTAAATGAATATTCACGGTTGATGAATTCATGTACAAATATTTCTAATCTATTAACTTTTGTTATGGATAGCCCAATGGGCCAGTATTTAGCCCAGTTTTTTATGTCAAGTGGGAGGGGGGGGGCAGATATTAGCTGTTTGATCCTCCTTAAATATAAAAGTAAATACTTGACATTGTTTTTCTTTTAAATCCTTAATTCATTTAATCTATTATAAATAGGAATTATCGACTCTTAAATTTATTAAATCTTTATTAATGAGTAAAATAATTGAATTACTTATGTTATTAACTTTATTAGATAATCTTTCCAAAGTACTGCGATGCAGTTACTTCGGTTTTGTTTACGTCGCCGTCTTGGTTGGGTCTGTTGCGATATTAACTTATCTCTGCGGAACTATTAGTTTTCACCGTTTAGTGGCACCTGTTTAAGATTTGAACGCTCACAATCAATCGTTCAACCAGCTATTTTCTGATTGGCTATGTCAGTGGGCATTTCATGTTTACGGCAAACCAAACGGATATTTTTGGCAAACTGTAGTATAAATATGAACTAATTTGCAAAGAATACTGCTCTTTTTTTTGTTGTTGTTGTTTCTTTGAATGCTGGCAATGACATAGTTATTGACCATGTCTTTCTTTTTTCGTTTTATTATAAGAAGTAAAATAAGGACATTAAATAGTAACTGAATAGTTGCAATTGAAGAAGGTTACCTTTAATCAGTTTATTGTTCTTTCCTTTTGACCTATGGATGTTTGTTTAAAATATTTTTGTTTTGTTTGCTGATTCATTGGGCTATTCATTTTTTTTTTTTTTTTCAAGATGTAATATCATAGTGCTCATAATAGTATGTCAAAGTCTCTCTACACTTATCCATTGAACTGAATGGCAGTTTATTTATTTTTTCCTCATAAGCCAATAAGTTCTTACAGTATGTTAAAAGCCACTTAATCTGAGATATTTATAATGTTACTTTATTTTATTGTTGTTAATATTTAATAAACGTTAGTTGTTTCATATGAGTTTTTGTCATCTTTGCTTTTCACTGTCAACATGTTACCACTACCTTTTCTTCCAGTTGGCTTTTATTGCCATTAGCTGCTAAGTATAGTTGTATTAGTTTAGTTGCTGTAAGGTAGTAAGACTCCTTATTATAATCTAGGGACTGAACAGCAACAATTTAGCTAAAATAATATATTTTAGGCATACAGTTTTAAATAATTAATATTATAAAATATACTAAATGTATAATCTATATTTAATCAAGAGATGTCAAACATAGTAAATCGTCTATGAAATTGTTTTTGAAGAATTACACAAACACAATAGAATTAATAATTATGTGAAAAAAAAATTAAGTTTGGTTACAGATGTAGTTTGCTGGATTATAGGAATGATCCTGATAGTGGAGCAGAAACCAAGCTACTGACTGACACAGAAAATGAGTACAAATCCTACCTTCTTAACTTTAATAACTAATGAAATATAATGTGTTAATAACTGTATATTTTTTCACATACTTTAATCAGCTCTCTCATATATAATTTTACATATAAAATATGACTCATTCAAATATATGGTTGAAATATGCTATGCGCTGCCATTATAAATAATTAGTAAAATAATTAATAAAATTATAAACATTGCAGGAACAGGGCTCGAAAATTATATTGCCCGACATGCCTGGGGCGTGTAAAAATTCAGATTGGGCACGTATTTTTTACCCTTAGATGCCCGGCCAGGCATGTAAATATTAAATATATATATCTTTCGGAAATTAAATGTTTTATTACTCTGAAAAATCACCAGTATTCCTTATGCGCCTGCTTTTAAATGGAAATAATAATCTCCTCACTTCAACTTTTCGCTTAAAACCAGCACACATTAACATGTAAACATTTGGACGACATTATTTGTACAAGTTGAGCGATTCTGCCTGAGATAAGGCTAAACTAGATCTGACAGTCACACTGAACGCCGTGCGAGCAAGCGTCGGATCTAGTTTAGCTTTCTCCCAGATTTTCAGATCAATGCTCATTGGTTGCTGTATGATGTTTCACCTACGGATGGGCGCTAACCCTGATTTCAGAGAACGGGAGTGGCAACAGTGATGCGGCTGAACGAAATGAACGTCACAAATATAAACACACATGCAGTTTTAGCGTATAGAAGTTTCTTAAGTTTTTTATTTTCAAAATTAGCAATTGCTTTACGTCATCCATTTGTTTAAAATGGATATACGCCAATTTTTCAAATCACCAACATCTGAATCCTGCAGTGATAGAGGGAGTAGATCTTGCCTTATTATTATTATTTTTTTTTTTTTTGACAGAATAATTCTAGGTACGTGCATACGTATTTCATTGATATGCAATTGAATAACATATTCGGGCATGTATGTATTAAGATTAACATGCCCGGCAGGGCATGTAAAAATTTTGGGGGTTTTCGAGCCCTGTGCAGGAGTAATAATTTAGTACCGTGTGGAATCATTTATCCAAAAATGCATATTTGGCTATCTAATTTCAGATTAAAAATAAATAAAATAAAAAATGTACAAAATGCATATAAAACAAAAATAAGTTTTTAACAAAAGAAAATTAGTGATATAACATGATAGTGATATAATTAGTGAAACAATACAAGCTTTATTGACAAAAAGCAAATTTACAATGTAATATATTTTTACAATGAATAAAATAACATAATCTATATCATTTTATGAATATAAACAAACAACATGAATTTTTAAAAAGAACTAGCACCGGCATGATGGAAAATCCTAATTTTCCATTCCTTCACAATAAGTAGCATGTTTCAAAATCATTGTTTTGTCCAGTTTGAAATTTTCCAATTAAGCCAATTTTTGATTTCCATATAGAGTTAAGTTCCCAGAGATTTTTATACATTCAAATTCTAAGAAAAATCTTGATTATAAGTTACTTTAATTTTTTTACTTTTTAAATATTTCAGATTAATTAATAGTTCAATTTTGATTAATTAATTTTTGATTTAAAATATTCATTTTATGATTTTGATTTAAAATATTTATTTTAATAAGAATTATATGCATTCTACAAGTCTGATTAACAGGGGTTGCTTTGATGAGTAATTATCCAGAAGAGCACTTTAGAATGTAGAAAACGAGGGAGAAAAAAAGCTAAAAAGTCCATAGAAATAGCATGGGACGAAAACCAAAAAAACTCGTCAAGTGTGTTAAAAAAAAAAAAAAAAAAAAAAAAAGTCTCACACCGGAAGTAATAAAAGGACAAAATTTACTAGAAAACGCATCGAGGAGCAGGTAGGTAGGGCTGGGGCATTAGACCTATCGTCCAGGATTAATACGTCCCAATCATTCTGGACAATTGGTCCCCTACAGCAATAATAAAAATCTAGTAACCTAAATTCATGCTACTAGCAGTATAAAAGTTAACCTTGAACAAATTTCCAAATTAAAAGTTGGTGAATATATAAAAAATCAGGTAAACAAAGATAACAAAAATCACTTTATACAATGTAAAAAAAAAAAAAAAAAAATTACATGTAAAGGTGAGAACTGAAATGGGCATAATGAAATAAGAATAAGAAAAATAACTTGAAAATTTAAAAGCATTAGACATCAGCTGCATTGAAAGTTTTTTTTTTTTTTTTTTCCCAAACATTTTTGCATTAAATTCAGTTTATTATGGCTATTTTAACTTTTATAATTCAATAATCCTTCTTTATTCATCTAGATTTTTTAACTATTGCTTGATATTTCTCTCTTTTTTTCTTCAGTTAACATCTCTAAATTTTCTCCATTAATTTCTTCTGTTTTTTTTTTTTTTTTTTTTTTTTCACATCTCTTATTTTTTCTCTAAATTCTCTTTTCTCCTCTATAAAATAAAACACATTTCATACCTAATAAGAGTTTGAATGACTTCATTTCATTAATTAATATATCTGATATTTTTCACACCAGTTTTAAGATATAATTCTGCAATGATTTATGACAGGGAAAATTTAAACAAATAAATCAACTCTGATTAAAAAAAAAAATCATAAAACAAACAAGATATATACACAAAAAGTGTACAAAAACGAAAATATATATAAAACAGAAAGAGAAATATGTTTTAAAAACAAAAGTTTACATGTAATTTTTATTCAATTTATTCACAATCTGTCAGGCAGTAATTTTTTACTCAAACTTTTATGCACCAATATAGATATAGCAATTTGTCAAAATATTAATTTTTGAACTTACAATAATTCATGAATTATGTTTAAAATTGCATCATTAGAAAACTTTTTGTATTTGGAATTACAGAATAGTTAATTTAAAAGTGTAACCATTTGTTTTTTCTATTACCCATACATTGCTGAGAAATTTTTAACACATATAATTTATTAAATACACTATCTTTCTATGAATGACCAGACACTTTTGATTTCAGACATTTTGTCAAATATTTCAAAAGGTACTGGATAAATCATCTTGAAATTTCTGGAGTGTAAAGAACATGTTATACCTTATATGTTTTAGTGAAAGTTTTGCCCTGAAAGCAAAATGGGGACCAGTAAAAAACTAAACAAAACATAAAATGTTTTGGATCACTCTGTAAAAAGTCATGCTTGAAATCTGTTCTGGCTGTAGCACGTGATTATGAAATTTCTTATTATCTACATAAATTTTTAGAGGGAAAAAATCCTACATTATATAGGAGTTGAAGGTCCAATGGGAGAAAGCTACGAAACTGTGATCTAAATTTTTGGTAAATATTGAGGGCGCCACTTGTCATTCCTCCCTACTTCGGCGCGGATATACTGTTGTTTTCAATAGAATTTTGCTGAAGTACATTTAAAAATTTTTATTTTAAGCAATTTAATTTGTTTGTAAGTTCTTAAAACTGCATAATTCAGATGTTTCAAATAAATGCTTCGTTCCTAGTTGTAAAACAGGCTATGATAGTAATAAGAAAAACAAAAAAAAAGCCCTAGGAGAAAAATAGAGTCCGAATTCGTGTTTTCTGCACCTAAAGTAAGTTTATTTTTTTTTCTTTACAAAATTTCATCCATTCTCTTTCCTCCCAATTGTCTGTTTTAGCTAGCTTCGGTTCATAAGAATCGTCATTTTTTAAAAGCTTTCTTTCAAAGTAAAATTAGTATAAAATGGCTCTTAAAAAAACATGTTGGTTAGAATACTCTATTTAATGAAATTTACTTTCAATCGAACTTTTTTCAGCTTGATATTATTTTTAAAAAAATAATTAAAACGAGACATTTCCCCATTGAATAACATTGCGGAAGCTGGAGAGAAGGAAGGATTGCACGCTGGCGCCATCTGTAAACATTAGAAAACAACATCACAAAATTTCAGCGTTACCTTCTTCTCCTGTCTTTTTACTCCGTGTGCACAACATATCAAAATCCTAATACAAAATGTTAAATATTTAATGAAATATGACTTTTTTACTAAATTTTTAACTGTGGTGTGCAAGTTTTACTGAAATTTCATTTACATAACTTAATGGCCAAATGAGTGATTGAGCCAAATTGAGCTAGCTACTCATATGGAAACCCCAAATAAATATCATAAAAATTCAAAAAGCTATGGGAGATAGAACGAACAGAATTGCAGTTCCTCTCAAAAAAGAGCTTAATTACAAGAGGTTTGATTCACATTTATTCTTTTGATTCAATCAATAGTAATACAGTGTCTATCGATTGTAAATACATATTGATAAAATTTCTTATTAGTTTCCTTATTTTTGAGAGCTGAAAATAAGTTCATTCTGAATTTACGCAATATTTGTTTTGAGTTTTCAAATGAGTAGAGTAACTCAATACATTTGGCTATTAAATTATGTAGATGAAATTTTGTTAAAGCTCACACAAGCATAGTTAAAAACTATTTAGTAAAAATGCTCATATTTCATTAGGTATTTAATAATTTTGCATTCTCATACTTGCCAACCAATTTTAATAAAAAAAGGGAAGATTTTTTTTTTTTTACTTGTTTATTACGTCAAATAGAAAAAGAAAAAAAAAATATATATATATATATACAAATATACCGTTTTACAATTTTAATATTTAGAAGCAATCTATAAAAGCGTTTTACTATAGATTGATTATACTAAATATATAAAAGTTTTAAATGAAGTTATTCCTCTTCAACATATAAATATCTACAAAACAGAATCTGTAAGAAATTTATTTAACAATAGACAAAAAACTTAGTTAAGTTAAATATAACTAATGTTTTAAATAAATAGAATATGATTTTTGTGTATGTACATTAATCATACATATAAAAAAAAGGTAGCAGTAGCTAATTATCAGTTTCAAACATGCATAAAACCAACTAAGTATTAATTTTCTTAAATTGATTTGGAAAAAATTTTCCTACCTGAAAAAATTATTCTTATTTTTTTCCCCCATGTTTACGTACATTTGGTATAAATATGACATACAAATATTTAATTTAATTGAGGAAAAATAAACAGATTCATTAAATTCAGCAATAAAGGTCTAAAAATAATTACATACGTGAAAAATATTGAGCACTTCCATTGCTTTATTGTTTCTAGAATTGATCATTGATCACAATCCAGGGAAAGGGGGGGGGGGATACAAAAATAATTACAGAGTAAGAAATATTAAACTCTTTCAACTCTACTTCTAGAATCTAATGAAAGAAGTTTAAAATTAATATTATCATTTATGTTGCAGAAGGATAAAGATTAGGAAACAAAAGACTTCTGCAGCACATTTGATTGCTGATCACTAGTTGGAGATAAATGAAAGGGGGGGGGGGGGTAAAAAATAATTACATCAGCAAGAAATATTTAACAATTCTATTTCTTTTCATGTTCTAGAATCTCATAAAGCAAGTTTGAAATGAATACTGACATTTATGTTATGGATGGAAAAAGATTAGGAATCAGGAGTTTTCGTAGAACATTTGAGTTTTCTTTTTATAACGAACGATATCCGCGACTTTTTTTAAATCGGAAGATTTCATCATCTGTCCAGAAGACCGGAAAATACGTTAAAAAACCGGAAAAGTTGGCAAGTATGCATTCTGATTGCAGTTTACTACATCTAATGTAGTATGCCAAGTTTTCTAAAAATGGCTTTGCACTGGGTATTAATACCTGCATGTTATAATCAAATAAGTTGCAATTTTTTGAAGAAACTGTTGCAGCTCTATGAATATATATGACAGCCTCATAAAAATTTATATAGATAAGAAGCCACCTCATATTTAACTTCTTCACACATGACACCATAAAAATAATTGAAAGTGCTACCGGTTTCAAAAGGACATGACCTTTCTTCTTCAGGTGCAAAATATGTGCTACTGCCTTGGAGGCAAAAGCAAGACTAGCCTCATAATCAGAAGATACAGCCAGAATGCATTTCAAGCATTACATTTTACAGAGCGATTCCAAATTTTTTTTTTTTTTTTTTTCAGTATTTTTTTTCCCCCCCCTTTCAGGGTACAATTTTCACTGCAATATATGAAGTATAATATGCTGTTTACACTCCTGAAGGTTCAATATGATTATCTAGTAATTTTTGAAATATTCAACAAAATATCTGAAAATTAAAGCGTCCGGTCATTTATGGAAAGATACATGTGCCTATGTTTAATGTAGAGGTATAATGTTTGTTTCACTTTCAAAATGCAATATACAGCACATTTAAAACAAATTAAAATAACTTTGATATTGAAAGTTTTGCTGTATACATCAGTGATGTGGGTAATAAAAACACAAAACAAATAAATAGTACATATAAAAATTGATAACATATATAAAACAAATGGGTACTCCTTTTAATTGATTACCCTTTATAAGGCTAATGTTAGTAATTTAGAATATATCCTTCTGATCAAATAATTTAAAATATCTGGTACATATACATACAAATACAAAGAAATTGGTCTAAAAGACTAACAAAAATAAATGTAGATACTGAGCAATATTAGTCATTTTTCTTTACAAACATTTTTGAAAAAAGTATAGTGTTTCTTTTCCATTATATCAAAGTATTTGATATGATTACAGATAAAAAAATTTTTAGTTATTTACTGACTACTGTATTAACGCTACTAAACAATTCTTTTCATTTTTAATAATGCTGCAAAGTGTCAATACTACACTTTGAACATGTTCTGCACCCCCTGCGTATGTGCATATTATTAATTCTGCATCTCTGTGTATCATTAATTCAATCATAAGGTTTTAATTTAAAATTGTTAAAGAATTCTCTCTCTCTCTCTCTCTCTCTCTTTTTTTTTTTTTTTTTTTTTTTTTTTTAAGCTGATTTAACAAATCATTGTTTTTAAACTATCAATTTTTCAGTAAATTTTGTGCCTGCATATAGATTTATGTATGATACTTAACTTACGCCAGGGGTTAAAAAATTAAAAGCCAAGGAAAAATAATTATGCTGTAGGAGTATATATAAATAAAAGCAATTATAACAACACAAAAATAAAATTAAATTGTGTACAAATAAGTTATATAATAACTTTTTGGCCCTTGACAACTAATCAATGGCCTTTGACTAGTTGCCACTTTGACTAGTTATAAATAAATTGTTAGAATAATAATTTACTCCTTCTTGAAATAATGATATTTAATAACTCTTACTTCAGGATGAAAATTTTTTAATTTCATTAAAATTTATCGTAAATAAATTTTGTAAGCTGTTGGTTTTAGATCAGCTTCTTAAGAGCATATAATAAATACTTAATCTTGCCAATAGAGAAAGCCAATGTTATTCTAAGAGGAAATTTATTTCCAGAGTCATACATTACTTTTTTTTTTTTTTTTTTTTCATTTTCCCATTCAGAAAATTCCCAACATTAATTAAACTGGCAATCGTTTCCCAAAAACGTATTTTTTTAAATTTTTAATATTTTATTTTTGTGCTTAAAAATACAAAAAATTACCTAAAAGCATTTTTCAGCTGTAAAATGAACTTAGTTGAATCTTATTAATGTGAAAACAAAAACAAAAAAAAATAGGTAATGAGTAATTCTGGTAAAAATATTTTTCCATAGAATAATATGAGCTTTGGCTGTTTGCAAGGTTAGGTATTGTACACTTTTTATTTATTTATTTATTTTTCTCCAGTTAACTGATAAGATAGGAATTTTAGAATAGGAATTTAATTGTTTTTGAAGAAAAGAAAAAACATCATTAAAAAATACATTTATTTGCATCATTCTGTTGAATCTAGTTCAGCCTCAGTTAGATTTAATATTATCAAGAAATAAAAAAGGGAGAAATGAAGGAGGGGGATTCAGAATAACTGTCAGTATACTTTTCTTGGGCCTATATTTTAAAAGTTATTAATAGAATAAAATAACTGTTTATTTTGAGGTACTTATCTGTTAATGAATTGGTATACACTATTGTATTAATTAGCTAATTTTATTGTGTTCTTGACCATGGGTAGAAAAAGCTACTGGTAAAATTATTTTTTGCAAAAATTGTCCCCAAGCAATATCTAACCTTTGGAAATCAATGAAAACTTTACATTTATGATTCTAAAACATTCCAAGGAGACAGGTAGATAAGAAATTTATCATAGAGGTGGGCATAGAATAAATGCACAAATAAAAGAAATCGTAAAATGTGTATGTGAAATGATTCACCGAAATTCTGCACAATCCAGGCAACAAATTGCAAAGCAGTTTCAGATATTTCAATTTTCAGTGCAATGATTTTTTAAAAATGACTTAAGTATAAAAGCACATAAAAAACAAATTTCATGATTTGTCGGTAAAGTAACAAAAAGCAAGAGTTCGACGAAGCCGACTGTTGTCAAAGCAGCATGTAGAATGCAAAATCACACCTTTAGAAGATAAATTATTTCTCTTGCATGATTACTACTAGCAAAACAATCGCCATATTTAGTCAAGACGACTTATTGATGTCCACAAAGAAATAATGATGGTTCAATGTTTCCAAAATGTGTCAAAAGCAAAATGTGTCCAAAATGTGTCATTTTAGTGTTTTTCTGAAAAAGGAAAAATTCCTCTCCTTTCCATTGATCAAGGAGTGAAAATTGATAGAAATTACTATATCAATAGTGTCTTAAGAGGCCTCTCCACTTCTCGCCCCCAGAAGGCAGAGCCAATGTTATTCTATGGAGAATTTCGCCCCATCATTACTTATTAAGTAATATATATATTTAAATTCCGTTTTCACGTTCAGAAACTTCACAACTATTAAACAATTTATCGCTTTCTAAAAATTATTATTTTTTTTAATTTTTAATGTTTTATTTTGAGGTTGCAAAAGACGAATTTTCACAATGAGAATTTTTCATTTTTGAGCTTAAAAATGAAATCAGCTAAAAAAAAATCAGTTTTTAGAAAGCGATAAATTGTTTAATAGTTGTGAAGTTTCGGAAAGTGAAAATAGAATTTAAAAATATGTATTAGTTAATGAATTATAATGGGGCAAAATTTCCCATAAAATAACATTGGCTTTGGTTTTCGTAGACGTAAGGTAGAGAGTCCTCTTAAATGATCACTTGCTTCCTTATTCATCCAAGTTGTATCTGGAAAAAAGAAATACTGGTTTTAGAGCCTTTATATCAAACAAAAATAATTCAACAGTGGTAACTGATGTTCTGACGATTTGCCTGATTTTATCTCTTATAAAGAATGAACTGCAGCTTTGCTAGATCTCAATCTTCTCAATTTCTTTGTACAGGGCTACATGCAAGATGAAATAGGGAATACACAACAACTAACAATTAGCAAATTTAAATGAAGATTATCAAAATTTGGAACAAAATCAGGCTGTAAGACACCATGCGTGCCAAATGTGACACATTTGTTGAGCATTAAAGCTTACAATTCTGTAAAAACATGAACTTTTCAAATTGAAGTCATAATATCTGAACTATAATATGTACTCTTTCAAAAAATAATCTATTTTTTGACATTTTGTGATAAACTTAATTTTTAAAATAATTTATTTTACTGAGAGTTATTCAGAATCACATTACATATAATTTTTAAAATAAAAGAAATTAGCTGGTTGGAATTTAGTCGCCATGTCAGAAATTGCAGTTGCTATGGTAACTTCACAAGTGGAACTTTTCAAAGCTTAGTTTTAAATAACATTAAATAATATGTATATCTACAAATATATATTTAAAATAACTTGTCTAAAAGAGTGAGAAAAATAAATTTAAAGGCTGGAAAATTAATAATTTTTCTTTGTGAACATTTTTGAAAAAGATATAGTTTGTCTTTTTCATTATACTAAAGTATTTGGTGCAATTGCAAATAGATTATTCAAAAATAAACATTAATGAATCGAATTCAACATTAAATTGTATAATATAAATATTTGTAATTCATTTATGCTTTTTCAAAAAATCAACTATTTTAACAAGTTTTAGCTTTGATCTTTAACATAATTCCTTTAAAGAAATGATGAATTTGAAGCAAGACTAATCAGAAAATCATTCTTGTGCAATTTGAATATGTACATTCAATATTTTGGCTCACAATATTTTTAATCAAAAGTGTTGGACACTTGAAAAAAAGATTTAAAAATCAACAAATTATCTAAAGCAGAAGAAATTTTATTCTTCAATGATAAGAAAATCTTCCCTATATCTATACTCAACAAATATTCTGTTAAGACACACAGGACAAGTATTTTTTTCCCATAACCACTTCTTTAAGCAGTACCTGTGAAAAAAATGATAACATGTTGTGATACATGTAATGTGACTATTCATGTCTTCCTGGCATATAGCACATACTTCACCAATATTTTCCAATTCCTCTTCCGTTGCTGTTACAAGAGAATTTACACAATTTTCTATAGCTCTCCTCTTCTTTACATTTCTCCAGACACAAATTGTTTCATTCAAAATATTATGATACACAAGGCCAATAAGGAAAAATAGCCTTAACACATTTGCAGTCTCACAAAATAAGTAAATCCCTTTAAAGAATAAAATAACAGCTACTATCACACTAACAATATTGTTCGTCGTTTCAAGATAATGAATATAGTCATACAATTCATACCATGATCTTTGGCTGTTAAAATCAATCATTTTTAAGACATAAATGGCAAAAGTTGTCAGCAAAGATACAATAATTTCAATGTTAAATAACGCAATTGGCACTGACCACGAGTTATGTGAAAAATGTTTAAACAAAATTGTTAGCCATAAACAATTAATAAACAAAACAACAAAAGAAGCAATTATTGCTCTAGAATTTTTAGTGTAAGACAGGACTCCCCTATCACTTAATGACCTTAACATGTGACAGATTTGTAAATGGATTTGGTATAACATAATGGCACACAATGACATAGATATATTAACAATTGCACCGAGACGTGGTCTAGGTTTTAGTGAAGTTATACCAAGCTGTAATGTTAAGATAATCAATATTGGAAACATGGGTAATGATATCTTTCTCCCTTCATGCTGATGCACCATAAGAAATTTTTGAACAGGTTTATAAATCAGACTATCTACAAAAGCAGAAAGAACTGATGCAATTCCACAAATAGAAACAATATTGTCACAACTCTTAACCAGAAGAATCTTCATTTCTCTTGCACTAAGAGTAAAACTACCATTTTCTAAAAATTCTGTGAACACACCATCCGCGTACACGAGATAAACAAAATCTCTAAGCAGGCGTGTAAAACAAAAGACTTGTAATACAGAGGAAACATGATAATTTGTCCAAATTAAATATATTATATGCAGAGGTTGATATTCTTGATATAAAGAGCGCAAAGATAGAAAATACATCGAAATGTGTTGATATAATATTGAAATGAAGCTCACAAAGTAACAAGCTAAAATAAAGAAAGTAATCATAGCAACTAAAGCAGGAGTGAAGGTTAAAAAAGAAGATACAGAAACACTTATTGTAGTAGGAAATGTAAAGAGGAAGGTCACTAAAAATATATTATTTTGGGGATAAAATGGTAACTTCTCAGTTGTGAAACAAAACAATACAGCTAAAAATATTTGTGAAATATAGTTAGAAAAGAAAACTTTAATGGCAGTTTTATTTAACACAAACATTTCATATTGTAAACTGGAATGGTTTGAAAGAAGCTCGGCACAGTATTTCACATATTCTTCATTTATAGTGTAAGACCAGATAATCACTCCAATGGCAACAATTGTTAAGTAGGATAACATTAGATGTCTTGTTCTTTGCATAAATAATATAAGTGAAATGATGAACCCTATATTAAAAAGAAAAAAAATAAAAAATTAACACATACACACACGAGCTAAACAAAAGACAAAAAAGAAATAGACATCATTCATACAATAATTTACACATTTTAAAATCTCTACAATATACTATGGTGTGATGCTATGCATCATATTTTGATTCAGCATATTATTTATAAAGGGTGAATTATTAAAGGGGCACTTATTTTAAAGGGTGAATTTAATGAAAAATATTTCTAATTATTTATGCTTTTGCTTTGAAATGTTTTACACTTACCTACATGAAATAAAAATGAATTTGTTTAACACCTACTGAGACTGTTCACTGTTCAAAAAGAAATTGTTTATAACAGTGCTCAGTATTAAACTTAATCAACAAAATGATACTTCTAAGACCACTTACATTTCCTAAGAAACTTTCAGCCAAACATTCATGACCTTAATCATAGCTGAAATGACATGAATTTTTCATCTGCTCGGGACCTTCAGCATGCAGCGTCATCTTTCATCATTTTTGGCCTCAGTTGTGTTGCAGGCATTTTTACAGTTAATTATTTCCATTGCTTCCCTTTTTATGGAGTAGTAATGACTATTATAATTTGAGAGTTTTTTAACATTATGGAAATCAATATTGATATTTTTGTTATGGTGAACCTGGGCAAGTGCAGTAGTATTTTTATTAAATTTAATATCACTGGAAAGTTCCTTAATTCTATCTTTTAATTTGCGTTTGGTCATACCTATGTAAGAACCAGAACCCCCCTACCCCCCCTCCCCCATATTTTTAAAAATCAATTTTATAAATTCCTGAAGCTTTTAGATTAGGAATTTTGTCCTTATCATTACGAGTTCTTTGAAATGTGTTTTTGAAGAATTCATAATGATAAGGACAAAATTCATAATCTAGAAACTACAGGAATTTATAAAATTGATTTACACAAAAACTTTCACAAGAATGATTTTTTTGCAAATCATGTTCAATTCTATAAATTTAACTCAATTATAACTCAATTACGTAAAGAAACCTTACATACTTCTTGAGAAAAGTCTTAATACTTGCGGGAAGGGGCCCCTCCCATCGTCAGAGGCAGCACGGTGACGGCTTGCTTAGTTGTGCCGCCACCAAGCTGCCTCTGACGATGAGAGGGGCCCTTCCCGCAAGTACTAAGGCTTTTCTCAAGAAGTATGTAAGGTTTCTTTACTTAATTGAGTTATAATTTTGCTTCTTGTTTTACGAATATCTATAAATTCATTCAATAGTTATGAATTTTTAAAATGTCTACAGACACCCTGTACATACGATGAATAAAAATTTCCCAGTAAGTCTAATGACAGCTGTTATTTTGAAATTTTTATTCATATAAATGAAACAAAGGAATGAATTGAAGGAAAAACTGGGATATTTAAACCATATTATTTTTAGCTGCCTGTAAAATGTTGTGTCCCTTAGAAATTTTGTGGCTAGGCCCAGGGCACTGGTCCCATGCATCCGTGCAATAATCAGACCCTGGCCAAAGAAAGAACAGAAACAGTTGAGTTTAAACAAAGTAATGGCTTTGATAAAGAACTAGATAAGTTGTTTGTAATTAAAGAAGGCAGCATGCTTTCATCGAAAAATGAAGCTGACTATTAACTTTGAATAAAATTTAAATAGAACATATTTTATTTATTATTTACTATGAAATGTTGTTTAATTTAAATTTGCTAACTTTTTACTGCAATTTCATTTTAATTAAAGACTTATTATACAGAAATTTTTTTCAAGCAAATTAATTTTCATGCACATACATCAAATTACTGCATAATTAAATATCATCAGTATAACAGACAATAAAAATATGGTTTATATATAGAATAAGAATTACAGAAATATGAATTATATAAATTAAGATTTCGTAAATAAAACCACATTTTTTTTTTCGAAAATCTTTCTGAGGAGAATATTCTCTTTAACCCCTTGGGTACATTTGACGTCTGAGACACGTCATTCACTTTTTTTGTTTTTTATTTTTGTTTTGCAATTCTAATTACTTGAAGACATCTTAATACTACATATGTCACCAATATTTTAGAAATAAATAAATTCTTACGTAAAATGTACTGCTTTTACATGCTACTCCAAGCAACCAAAAATTATATCCGTTCCACATGCAAATATTTTCTCAAATAAATCCGTACCCAAGGGGCTAAATTTCAAATTTTAGTGATGGTTTTGTTACAAATGCAAATCTTTAAATACTCATATTAAAAAAATTGAAATTTGTATTTTAATATGTATTCATTATTTGCCATTGAATGCTTTTTGTCATGGAATAAGTAGTAATGAACATTTAGAAAAATTGCTTTGTGGACATGGAGCTTACTGGAGAATATTCTTCGATTGAAAATTATGAATTGTAAAGAGAATATCGTGAAATAAAGTTTGTTTGTTCTAGTGGTGTCTTTAAGATTGAATAATTAGAAATAAATTTTATTATTTAAGTCATAAACATGAAATTTTTTTACACACTTAAGAAAAATAACAATATTCTTGATTATTCTCTGAATTTGGAGCATTGGAGAATTTTCTCAGAATATTCTTGTTCTCAGAGAATATTCTCACCTTACATCTCTAGTTAAAAGTAATCATTAAAAATAATTCTGAAAACAGAAATTTTTTTATAAAACTAAATCTTTAAAAAAGGCAATTTTTATGAATTTGAAGTAGGGGCAACAAAAGAATCCCATTTTTTGCCTTTATCGAACCTTACAAGGTTAATATATTTGTTAGTTATATTTAATGTTTGTTGTTAAATCCTTAGAATTTTAGGCTAAGAATTACTTTTCTTTTTTCTTTACATCATGACTTACAAATACAAAAATAGCTTACAATTTTGTTCATTTATTCTCATCTTTATTTTTTAAAAACTGTTCTGTTCAACAGAGATATTGCAGATAGATGGTTGAAATGAAAGGAATCATTCCACTACAGTTTAATAGAATTTTCTGGGCAGAAATCTTCCAATTTAGGGCCATTTAATTTAACATTAACAAACCGTCAACTACTTTCATAGAGATACGATTTCTTAAATCAGTTTTTATTAGGTTCAATTGACTAAAATAGACTTGTTTACAGTCTGATGGGATTGGGAAAATTATTAGATATGATGAGGAAAAAATCCAGGTGTCAAAAACGGCATCTATGATTGAAATTCTAGGTGTCAAAATGAAAAAAAAACTGGTCACAAAATACGACTAACACTGCTTATTTCTAACCCTGACGTAAGCAAATGACCAAAGACCTAAAGCATGTTCTGCAATCAGTGCTTACCATCCACACCGATTGGCTGCGCCTTTTAGTAATGTCAACCTTTTCGTATGTAACCCGTTCTCCCCTCTCAATGTCAATCACAAGACTATTCCTTCCCCTAATTGCACACCTGTGCGAAAAAGAACATGTTCTTGAAAAAACCCGAATAATGGATTAAGGGCATGTGAATGCATTCCAAGAGACAGAACAGGAGGGGTACATTCTTGCGATAAGCAAAGTGTGGATAGGCGATTTTACTAAAACCGGAAATTTTTTTATTGCGCATAAGTGAAAGGTGCATTTTAGGTTTCGTGTATAAATGAATAAGAGTTAGAATTGTTTTCCTATATCGCTAGCCGGGCCCGCGGGAAAAACACACATAAGTGAAAAATGCATATAACAGAGGTTGCATATAATAGAGACCCTATATTAAGAAGAGACTGGACATTGACGGAAAAATCGGCCATTTTAGTGCCAAATCAGAGCAATCCCCGTGGAGCGTAATGCTTTTTTCTTCGCGATTGACACTTTACTATACAACATAAAAAAAATGGAAGAAAATTCCATTAAATTTGTTCAAAAAGCAATGCAGAATATAAATATGTAATTTTTTTCATCTTAGAAAAAAATAATTTAGTTTTAACCTTCGATATGATATGGTTACTTTTTCGACTCTGATCAGAAAACAGGAAATTTTTGTGTGTATGTTTCTATATTAAACAAAATATGTTGATTGTGAAGGTAATTCTACCTTCTTTTTTTTTTCCACCGAAACATATTTTATACCTAAAAAGTAGAACATTTTTAACAAAAATATGGTAATCTTAGTTTTTGTCAAATAATTCATGAATAAAAGTAAAACTACGGCAGAAGAAAGGAAATTATTTTAAATTATCCTATAAAAATATATATTTTATTTATTTCAGTTACACTTTATAATAATGACGAAATTATTTATTTTTGTAAAAATATTAACTAATAATTAAAGATAAAAATTTAATTAATAATAATTTGACAAATATTAACTAATATTTTTAGAAATTAAAAAATTGTTTTTATTCATTTTATTTACATTTGCTTATTTCACCAATTTTTTTTCATTTTTTAGTTTTTAAAAATATTACGTAAATAAAAATAACTTATTTGAATATTATTTATAAAATTTATTATAGCAAATATTATTTAAAAGAAATTTATGTTTCATATGCTAGTAAGCAATGTACACTTTATTACCATGTTTTTATTAACTTCGATTCTTGTGTGTTTGTTTGTGTGTTTGTTTGTGGGTTTGTTTGTGTGTTTGTTTGTGTGTTTGTCAGGGACAAATCTTGCAATCGATTTTTAACTAACTTCCCGACTAGCCAGACACTTGAAATTTTCAGGACAGCTCACAACACGGTGACAATACATTTTTCTAATAATTTTAGACAACTATTTCAAGTCCCGCTGCCTTTGGCAGCGCTTATATGATTCGACAGAAAATTTATTTAACTAACTTCCCGGATAGCTAGACATTTGAAACTTTCAGAATAGTTCAGAACAGGGTGAAAATGCATTTTCTTAAAACCTTTAGCCAACTGTTTCGGGTTCCCGCTGCCTTCGGCAGCGTTATCAGTACAGAGCTTGCAATCGATTTTTCACTAACTTTCCGACTAGCTAGACATTTGAAATTTTCAGGACAGCTCACAACACGGTGACAATACATTTTTCTAATAATTTTAGTCAGCTATTTCAAGTCCCGCTGCCTTCGGCAGCGCTTATATGATTCGACATAAAATTTATTTAACCAACTTCCCGACTAGCTAGACATTTGAAACTTTCAGAATAGTTCAGAACACGGTGAAAATGCATTTTCTTAAAACCTTTAGCCAACTGTTTCGGGTTCCTGCTGCCTTCGGCAGCGTTATCAGTACAAAGCTTGCAATCGATTTTTCACTAACTTTCCGACTAGCTAGACATTTGAAACTTTTAGGACAGCTCACAACATGGTGACAATACATTTTTCTAATAATTTTAGTCAACTATTTCAGGTCCCGCTGCCTTCGGCAGTGCTTATATAATTCGACAGAAAATTTGTTTAACTAACTTCCCGAGTAGCTAGACATTTAAAAGTTTCAGAATAGTTCAGAACACGGTGAAAATGCATTTTCTTAAAACCTTTAGCTAACTGTTTCGGGTACCCGCTGCCCTCGGCAGTGTTATCAGTACAAAGCTTGCAATCGATTTTTCACTAACTTTCCGACTAGCTAGACTCTTGAAATTTTCAGGACAGCTCACAACACGGTGACAATACATTTTTCTAATAATTTTAGTCAAGTTTTTCAAGTCCCGCTGCCTACGGCAGCGCTTATATGATTCGACAGAAAATTTATTTAACCAACTTCCCGACTAGCTAGACATTTGAAACTTTCAGAATAGTTCAGAACACGGTGAAAATGCATTTTCTTAAAACCTTTAGCCAACTGCTTCGGGTTCCTGCTGCGTTCGGCAGCGTTATCAGTACAAAGCTTGCAATCGATTTTTCACTAACTTTCCGACTATCTAGACATTTGAAACTGTTAGGACAGCTCACAACACGGTGACAATACATTTTCTAATAATTTTAGTCAACTATTTCAGATCCCGCTGCCTTCGGCAGCGCTTATATAATTCGACAAAACATTTATTTAACTAACTTCCCGACTATCTAGACATTTAAAATTTTCAGAATAGTTGAGAACACGGTGAAAATGCATTTTTTAAATACCTTTAGCCAACTGTTTCGGGTTCCTGCTGCCTTCGGCAGCGTTACCAGTACAAAGCTTGCAATCGATTTTTCACTAACTTCCCGACTAGCTAGATATTTGAAACTTTCAGGATAGCTCAAAACACGGTGGCAATATATTTTTTTAATACTTTTAGTCAACTGTTTCAGATCCCTACTGCCTTCGGCAGCGTTCATATGATTCAACAGAAAATTCATTTAACTAACTTCCCGAGTAGCTAGACATTTGAAACTTTCGGAACAGTTCAGAATATGGTGAAAGTGCTTTTTTAAAATATTTTTATCCAATTGCTTCGGGACCCTGCTGCGTTCGGCAGCGTTTCCAGTACAAAGCTTGCAATCAACTTTTAACTAACTTTCCGGCTAGATAGCCATTTGAAACTTTTATAATAGCTCAAAAAAAGACGATAGCAAGGAATTTTTTTTAATACTTTTATCCAATTGCTGGGGTTCCGGCTGCCTTCAGTAGCGTTTATATGATTCAACAGAAAATTAAAAAACATGGTTTATAAAAATTTTTTTCTCTTATAATTATTTTTATCAATTTAGTTTAAGAAAACAGATATATTTTGTGTATTAGCAAATAATCAAAAAATATTTTTTAACATAGTTATTTTAAATATGTAATGCAAATATACTTATTAGAAAAATATATTTGAATTTAGGAAAATGCATTCATCTCTAACATATTAAATATTCCGCAAAACAGAACTTAAAAACTAATTGCTAGCAAATAAATAATGTAATTATCTCATATGTTAGGAACAGAGATGTAAAATTTCCAGAAATTTTGAGGCAGTGGAAAAAAACCATCATCATTCAACCTAATTCAGCTGAAAATCATGCAAAACTTTTTAAAGTTATAAAATAAAATAAATTTTCATTGCCACAGAGTTAGTAAATCATTTTAAAAAAATTTTTAAATGGAGTTTACTGATACACTAAATTAAAAATTGAAAAATGGATTAATAATGTTTGACCATTTATGTGTGTTTTGTACTTCAAGAGTGGAAAAATATGCTCTAAGTTTAGTATATATATATATTTGATTTTTGTTTGTTTATTGCCTTTCTGCAATACGTATGTAATAATTTGTGTCTACATATATTTAATCATGGGAATACATACAGTGTTAGAATGACGCCTGGATTATATTTTTTGGACATCAAAATGAAAAATCTAGGTGCCATCTATAATTAAATGTGTATATTAAAAAAATAATAATAATAAAGCATCAACTTGTAAATAATATATGCAAGATTATATAAAAAATATTTATGTAATGAATGTAATTACATTCACAATATTAAACGTACATATTTAAAATCGCAAATTCATTCTTCACCCAGAAGATACATCATTCCACCACAATTTAGTACTACTCCGATTCAAAAAATTAGAATAATGAAAAGAAATATGGTCAAGGGAAATGAAAATCGAATTTATCAAATAAATAATCAACAATATCAAATTAAAGTACTATAATATGAATCTGCATATTTTGCAGATTATAAAAATGTAAACACATTACAATGAAATAGAAAATATATTTAAATCAGCTAACAACAAAAAATTCAAAATATTAGAATACTTTCTAACATGGTTCAAAAAATTAGAATAATGAAAATATATTGAACATAATTTAAACTCTAAGTATTTTTACTTGCTAATCAGTACTTTGTTGCATCACCCTTAGCTTTAATGACAGCTCTTAAACGTTTTGGCATGTTTTTAACTAAAGGTTCACAATCTTTTTTATCCAAATTCGCCCATATGCTCTTTATACTAGAAATAAGTTCTTTTTTGTCTCTAGGCGCAACTTCTTGAAGTCGTTTCTTCATAATTCCCCACAAATTCTCGATAGGATTTAGATCGGGTGAGTTTGCAGGCCAAGGGAGTACAGGTATGTCCTTCTCTTTGAGCCATTTAGTTGTTGATTTGGAAGTGTGGGGAGAAGCTGAATCTTGCTGAAACAAGAAATCGTCATCACATAAATCCTCAGCTGAAGGAATCATGAAATGTTCAAGAATTTCTTGATAGACTTCTGAATTGACTGTTGTGGAAACAATACACAACCTGCTTGGGCCTTCAGCAGTCATGCAGCCCCATACCATAACAGAGGTCGCAAATTTAAATGAACGTTTTAAACATTCTTTCTTATAAGCTTCATGTTTGAGTCTCCAGACACGTATACCTTGATTTCCGTGAGACACACAAAACACACTTTCATCGCTGAAAAGTATCTTTTTCCAATCGTCGTGATCCCAAAATAGCCTTTGTTTACACCATTTAACTCTAGCAGCCCTTTGCTTAGATGATAAGAATGGCTTTATCTTAGGCACACGTGATCTAAAACCTAATTTGCGAAGTCGTCGTAGTGTTGTAGATTTGGAGACATTTATACCCATTTCTTTCCATTTTCTATGCACATATCTCACACTCCGAAAACGATGTTTCTTCACAATCTTTTTCAATTGCCTTTCATCTCTTCTTGAAGTCACTGGCTTTCGACCACTTTTAAAGTGTTTATTTTGAAAACACTTATTATTAGAATATTCTCTCAAAACTCTACTCACACTTGCTTGAGAGCATTTCACTTCTTTTGCTATAAAAAGTTGTGTTTTTCCTATTTCGTGCAAGTACACAATACGATATTTCACAGCCTCAGATAAATCACTCTTACCTCCCATATTAAGCAAATACTACGCTACAATCAAATGCCAAACGACTTTTCATTTTCAACGGAGCACATTTTATAGTCCCACAGATGTTAATCCCGCAGCCGTTCTCTCAACTTATAAGAAAAATTTGAATATTCCAATTTTTTGAACCATGCTATCGAGGTATTCTATTTCTTTGAATTATTCTAATATTTTTTAAATAGTTAATTATTAATATATCAGATAAAAATAAATATTTATGTTATATTTATAAATGCTCTGAAGATAATTAGATACTTTTAATATATTTTTTCCTGGACGCAGTATGCAAATTGACGCGTTAGCAACATCAAACTCATTCTTTTTTACATTATTCTAATTTTTTGAATCGGAGTAGTAGCATTTTCTGGGCAGAAATCTTCCAATATAGGGCTGTTTAATTTAATCATTAACAAATCGTCAACTACTTTCATGGAGATATGATTTCTTAAATCAGTTTTTATAAGGTACAATTGACCGAAATAGACTTGTTTACAGTCTGATGGGATTGGGAAAATTATTAGGTATGATGAGGAAAAAATCCAGGCGTCAAATATGGCACCTATGATTGGAATTCTAGGCGTCAAAATGAAAAAACTGGTCGCAAAATGCGACTAACGACTGCTTATTTCCAACCCTGAATACATAGTATGTTTATAATTATATCAAACAAATTTCTGCTTAAATTATAATAAAATTTTTTGAAAGATTTTCTCAAGTCAACCTGACTCATTGAAAACTTAACCAGCAGGAAAAAAATTCAGACCTAATCTGAACCTGACCCACAAGAAAAATAAATCAGTAAACCCAGCCCCAAGAAAAAAATTCAGTCAACATGACCCATACGTAAAATAAATCAATAGCCTGAACCGAACTTCACATTTTAGAGAAAAAATTTAGTCAACCAAACCCAAACTTGATTGCAGGTCAGACTCGAGTAAAATTGGTTTACAGGACCTAATGTTGGACTCAAATTCAGATCCAGACTTGAAATGAAGTCAGGGGTGGTGCCAGCTAGGGGGCCCGGGGGGGGGGGGGGCACAGGCCTCCCCATCGGGGCATATTCCTAAAATCTGTCGGGGAAAAAAAAAAAAAAAAAAAAAAATAGTTTTTCTCCTTTTAGCAGCATTTTTCTTTCCTTTTACAAATTTGAAGCATTCCAGTTTTGCATTCTATATTTAATAGAAGAAAGTATTGGATTCGTAAAAGTTTTCAGGTTCCGGTTTTCCATGAATATACACGTTTTGAGAGGTCCAGAACACATTTTGACCGTGATATTTTTAGAAAATGTCTATCTATATCAAAAATTTTGTTCTAACCGTATCTCAAGAACTACTGTACAAAATTACATATAATTTTTTATGTAGTTGTACCGTGATATAAATTAGTGTCTGTTAACTTTTTGTCTAAATCGTCCTATAAGTGGGGCTGCTGTACTGCAATTTCTTTCATTTAACGGAAGGCTATATCTCAGGTTCTATTTTGTATAATCGAACAAAATCTGATATGTGAGAGAGCCATTGTGAAACATCAGGCTTATTTAATTTAGAAGCATATCGGCGAATAAGTTGCGCTGTTCTACTGCCATTTTTCTCGTGAAGAGGAAGCTATATCTCAGATTCTATTGCATATTATTGCATGAAACTTTATATAGGACAGGGCAATTATGAAACATTATGTGGAATCAGTTTCAGCGTATAAAGCCAGATAGGTGACGCTCCTGTGCTTCAATTTTTCCCATGAACGGGAAGGCTATATATCGGATTCTATTGTATAATTACATAAAACTTGTTATATGAGAGGGCCATTTTAAAACATTATACCAGGGTTGGGTTTTAGCCGTCAAAAACTAGTTTTTGACGTGACATAGGTTTAAACCGTCAAAAACCCCCAATACATTTTAAATACGCTAAAAGTAAAAAAAGAAGGCTGCTAATAATAGCAAGCTCCAGCATTGTTATTGTTTAATTATAATGTTCCTTAATTTTAGTATACATTGAATTATATTAAATTCAATTCTATTAATTTATATACTTTTCTTTGTTTATGACTTAATTTTCAATTTTTTACGCGTAATTTCTTTCTGGTGTGGATTTTTTGCATATTTGGTTAACAAGCTTATTTATTTATTTTTAATAAACAAATATGCAGCATTAATTTATTTTTATATTTGGAGCAAATTCAAAACAATATAATGTAAAATAAGAATAAAATTTATTTTATAAATGGGAAAAGAATGAAGTACTGGTATAAAAAGATTAAAATATAAATAATTTAATCTTTTTATACAAATTTTTGTCTTGACTAATAATCATTTCTTACTGGTATAAATTTATCTTACTTAAGGAGTATCTCTTGAAATTAAGGACAAATGAATAATTCACCATATCACTAAAAAAGAAATAATTGCTTACCTTTCCAAATGATGAAATGAGTCTTGTTTTGTGTTTAATTCAAATTAGGGAAACTTCAAAACATACAAATTTTGAAATTTGTGCTTTTAATAATTACAGCATACATTTACTTATTTATTTATATTATTAATATTCTAGTTCAAAAGAACCACGTAACATACGGTAACACATCACTAATTTTGAGCATTTTTCCAAACCTAATCTATTTCTTATTTTGGAATGTATATGTCCAAAGTTTGAAAACATTCTTTCAATGGAGGCGGAACTGGCTGGACAAGAATGAAGAACAATCACCATTTTTACAAATTCAAAAAATGGACTATCCTTTTCTGTAATTCCATTAAGAATTCCTTTCCACCAAGTCACTGGATTAGTTAGTCTACCACTTTCACTAAAATACGATGCAGGAAATGGTAAATCACATGCTTCAAATGCAATTAAGAAAGGAAGACAATTAGGAAATTTTTCTGTTGCCCATAAACGAGCAGACTCAATTTGTACACTGTTTAATCCATCTCCTTGATATTTGGGATGAAGAAGATATGCTAAGAAATGAAAAGGTTCTAAAGATTGCAACATTCTTTTTTCCACAGTTTCAATGTGTGGCTGCAGAGATCCTTCCTTCATGAGACCAAGCCAAGCTGAACACGCATCAGCTAAAGTTGCACTATCCCGTTGAAGAACGTCTAGACAAACACTAATCGGTTTAAGTTGCATCAAGATATCTTTACATTGCTTATAAAGATTATAATTGTTGATCAGATTAGCAATATCTTTTTCAATTTTATCTTCGTGATCTTCAACTATTTTTTGATAAAATGGTCTGTTTCTCAAAAACGTATTGATGCATACAAGCTGGCTGTTCCATCTTGTATTGCATTGTAATTGAGGCTTTATAGATTCTGGATACTCCTGAAGCCATCCTGCAGGTAAGTGATGATTCCGAAAGTACTTTTGAACTTTTATTACAGGTTTTATAATGGCATCTGGTGTAAGATCTTGGCCTAATAAATTTAGCCAGTGAGATGAGCAACCATAAAAAAAAAGATCTTTGGTACTCTCTTCCAATTGAAGTAATTTTCTTGTTTTTTCCATCACTTTTGCATTATCGGTCACAAGAGCTTTTAAATCACAACCAAATTTGATTTTGGCTTTATTGATTGCATTTTCAATGATTTCCTTATGATATTCAGCATTTTTTACATTTGTGCCACTGTCAACAGCATCAAGAAAGACAGTTTTACCTGAGACATGCAAACTGGATGCAATGACTGGGTCATTATGGGTGTTACTCCATCCATCTTCAATTAATGTAACATTTTTTCCTTCAAGACTTTTCTTTGTTTCTTCTTCTACTTCAGCAACAACCTCATCAAGAAGTGTACCAGCTAAAGCTTTTCTACTAGGAACACGATAGCCTGGTCGCAATGCAGAGACTAAGTCTTGGAAAGTTGTATGTTCCACAACACTGAATGGAATATTGTTGGCATAAAAAAATTTTGCCACTAACAAATCCAATTTTTGAGCTGAAGAACCACTTGTTTTTACAACGAAAGAATCCAATTTGAATTTTTTGGCTTGGGTTTCAGGTACTACTAGGTCTGATTCTGATCCAGACACATAATTAATGTCAGGATCTGAGTCTCTGTTTTTCAAACACTGAGATAAATGGTTTTTCATCCTTTCAATATGATTGGAACGTACATTTCCACAGTATTTGCATTTTGCACATTTTGATCTCTTTCAACTTTATGGAAATGCTGCCAAACAGGATGAATTGGCCTTCCACCACGATTCATTTTTAAATTTGGAAATCAGGTGCTCCTAAAACACGCACTATTTACAGCAGACTTAAATTTCAACTGTCCTGTCCTAAAATCATTCAGCTCATTAATTAATAAGCTATCTGTTATCTAAGTATATCTAAGCTATCTAAACTTAATAAATAATACTGAGGGGAAACAAATCTTCTTACAAGGAATCTTGAATGGACCAATCAACTTAAAGCAGGTGTTGTAAAACAACCAATCACTGAAGTAGGTGGGAGAAATGAGAGATTGGAGTGGAAAGGAAACATTGTGACACAAAAACTTTAAAATGAAATAACTTTTGATCTAATATTCAGATTGTAAAAATAAAAACAGATTTGGAATCCTTGCAGCAAAATGCATAAATAGACACCAAATATTAAAGCATTTCGCTAAGAAATAAGAAAGATATTAAAAATACATCAAATTAAGCAAGGTAATTAGTTAAAATTTGAACTAAAACTTAATAAATTTGATGAATTTTTATGAAATTGCAAAAATGGAAGTTAATTAAAAGGAAAATAAATCAAAATTTTAATAATTAAATAAAAATTAAATAAATTAGAAAAATACCAATTTTTAAGAACAACTTGAGAAAATGAGAACAGAAACTTAATAAATTTAATTAATTCTTATGAATCACAAAACAGAAGTTAATTTAAGGGAAAATAAAATATAATTTTAATAATTACTCAAAATTTGATCAATTAAGAAAATGTTAAAGTTTGAGAATACATAAAACAAAACAATTTTCTACCATTCCAAAACCAAAATTGAGAACAACTGATCTAACAAAAATGTCATAACAGTTGTGATTAAATAAACTTATACCTGTACACTTCTCTACACCTGACACCTTTTTCTTGGAACAGATAAAGAGTAGAAGAGATAAACCAGTTCTATTTCTTTTCCCTTCCCTTTCTTAAGCCACCCTATTAACAATACAGGGACGAAATTAAGAAAAGCTGTTTTAGTGTCAATATTTATTGGTACCGGTAGGAAAGCATCTTTGAATATGCCCTATTCTGGGGAAAGTACATGTACATACCTTCATTAGATTTCAATTGTGATGGATTACTTTCTGCATCTATCCATAAAAAAGTTTAAAAATCTAAATTTATTTCTGCAAAATATTAGATTAAACCTACACAATTTTAATTACTACAAATATAATTAAGGATTTATTAACTGTACATCATTGCTGAAACTAATGAAAAGTATGCATTCACAATAAAATGATTGATTAAATAAGTGTTTGACAATTTCTATTAAAAAAATTGTCACATTATAGTCTATTATCAGTTCACGTTCGCAATTCTTGAGATACATTCTACAAATAGAATGTATCTCAAGAACGCACTGGTAAGGCAAAGGAAATTATGGGTTTTATGTTTTATGACTTAATAAAACCCCTCCTACAGCATCAGAAAACAGAAACCCATGTTTGTACGCTTAAAAAACGATTCTTATGAATTAAATCACTCTCAGGCATAGATTCTGGCTGTGCTACAGCAAGAATATATTTTATTGTTGTAGTTTATACTCAGTAGTTTTAATGCATTTATGCTGCTTTATTTAAGATTTATTAATTAAAGTCTATCCAATTCTGCTAAATCATTTCTTTGATAATTTTTTATTACAAATTAGGTTTTTGACACTTTTTGACGTTTTTGACAGAGAGGTTTTTCACAAGCCGGTTTAAACCATGGTTAAAACCGGTTAAAACCGTCGCATGTCAAAAACCTGCCAACCCTGCATTATACTGATTGAATTTGGGTGCATATGAGCTGATAGGTGGTGCTGATGTTCTGTAATTTACTCCGTGAATAGGAAGACAACTTCTATTGAAAGGCCACCCTTTTGGAGAGCCAATTTTCTATGGCATCCATCGTGCCATAGAAAAGCCCTCAGCCCCCACCTCCTTAGAGACCTGTGATCAATGGATACGAAGATTAATTTTTTCTTAAGAATATTCCTTCAGGCACCTTGTACATATTTTTTTCTGTGAAAAGAAAATAGTATACACTCAGAGAATGGTATGATGATCTCCAAAACCACGAGGAGTGCTAACAAATGGAATGGTACAAATATTAACTGTAATATTATTAACAAGATTGCAGTTTCTGGTAAATATTCATATAATAAACTCTTTCTATATAGTGCCCCCCTGTCGGGGAATTTCTGGTGCCACTACTGAATGAAGTTAATCACAATGATAAAATAAAAGTTAATTGAACTTTAGAAAGTTAAAACAACATTTTACTATTGATTTATTTTTTTATAATATAAAAGTTATTAACTCAAACATAAAGGACATAAATCAAGTAGGTTTTTTCACAGATATATATTTTATAAATTGTGAATAAATTTTTAGTAGTTGCTCTCTTTTTTTTTTTTTTTTTTTTTAACTGTTACATGCATTTATATAGTATATGTGCATGTGTGTGTGTGTATAATATATATCCACACACATTTAAATACTACAGTTAGATAAGTCTAAGGATATACATTCAAGATAAGACTGAAGTATAAAGGAACTCGAAAAGAATGAGTAATTTCAAATGAATGTGATTTTGGGGGAAGGGGGGGGGAGGTCATTATAATACTTAAATATTTCAGGATTACCATTTGATTATACGGTTAAAACTTTATTTTTGAAATATGAATATTATTAGAATCAGTGTTTTCATGTAAGATACTGAACATGAAAAAATATTTCAAGAACAGCATCGGAATACAAAAATTATAAATTTCAAAATACGTTATTTTATGCTAGAAATTTCAATTTTTCCGGGTGGAAATAAATCCTTTTTGCCCCCACCCCACCCCAAAATTTCCAGTTTTTTTCGTAAAAATGTAATAAATAAGTTCTCTAGTTATCACATAAAATAATCAAAATTTCTTCACAGTGTAATGTTAAGCAATGGAACTGGCACTAAAAGGGAGAATTTCATCAAAAAGCCGGTATGCCAATGTCCAGTCTCTTTCTAATACAGGGTCTCTAATATATAATAATGTCAAGTAAAAAAATAATACATTATTTTTTAAAAAGTGAAACATTTTATTACGATTTAAAAACCCAGTTATGTTTTTTTTAAGTGGGTAAACCTAAAAAAATCTGCCCAAGTTTGTTTTTGAGTATATGGGCGGGTCTGAAACCCTGAATTGCAGACAATTTGGAACAGCGCCATCATAATGATTTATGAAAAAATCACCAAGTGCCACTAAAGCTTTCCAAACTTAAACTTTTAACATAGTGAGAAATTTGTGCACTTTTCTGAAGCGAATTTATTAAAATTTTTGGTCATAAAACAGGTTGTTCATAAAAAATCACTAATCTTGAAATGAAAAACCTTTCACCTTCTCACAAAAATCACCAATTTTAAACAAACCAGGGGTTGATCCAGGTTTTAATTTTTTGGGTCCCTTTTCTGTGAAAAACAAAATATTTTTGTGAAAATGTAAAATATTGTGTAAAATCTTCCATTTTTACAATCACTGTATATAATATTTAATATCGAGTTACTAGTTTTGTTCAGCCAAATTAAGGCATTAATTAAAAATAATACTGAAAACATCAAAACATTTAATAAAAGGATTATTTTTATAAAATTGCAAAATCTTGTGAAGGGACTCATTTCAAGAATTTGTATTTTGTGATGGGTCCCTTTATAAGATTTGAATTTGTGAAGGCAGGGAATTTTGAGTCCCCTTTTTGTGAAATTTTAATTTATTTTTGTGAAAAAAAAAAGGGGGGGGGGATGGATTAATGTGCAAGTTGTACCTGACGGGACTAAAGTGAAAGTTATACCTTAAGGGACTAATGTTAAAGTTGTACCTCACGGGACTAATGTGCAAGTTGCACCGAACGAACAAACTATTTCTTGCACCGAAAATGCCTACTAACCCTGGATGATAGGTCTAATATATTGTATCATATTATATATTGTATTTATCATAATATAACTCAATACTTATTTCGCTTCCTTCTTCGACTCGTTTTAATACGCATTTTTTATATGCATGAGCAGCCCCCGAACAACAAAAACACTAAATCATACTTTTTATTTCCTAATTCAAAATTATTAAAAAAACTTTTTCGATATCACTTGTAACGATACTGATTATATTAATTTTCTTTTCTTTTTCTTTCAATAATAATAATAAAAAAAAAGATTTTGATGAAATTCTGGCAAAAGCAGAATTTAGTTTTGGACGGAGGACTATTAGTTTTTTTTTCAAATTATAACATCGCTTTCAAATTATTCAATTATATTTTCGATAAATTTTAGATTTCAACATATGTCCAACTATCGAAATCGACAATGCAAAAATCCCAGATTGAGACTTATAGGCCCTCAGTCCTAAAAAAAAAAAATTGTGTATAAAACCTTCATTTTAACAATCATTCTGAATAAGCGTTTAATATCAAATTAACATGGTTTTGTTGAACCAATTAAAAATAATACTGAAAACATTGAAACATTTTATAAAAGGATCATTTATTTTGTAAAACAAAATCTTGTGAAGGGTTTCATTTCATAAATTTGAATTTTGTGAAGGGGCAGCAAAGGGGACCAAATTTTTGCCTAGATCGATCTCTGGAAGGGTCTCTTTTTATGAATTTAGTGAAGTGCCAAATTTTGCATGGATTGACCCTTGCAGACCCTTCATAAAAATGATTTTCAAAAGTTTTCAAAAACTTGGATAAGGAAGGACATAGCGTATTTTCTGACCAACTGCAAAAATACATTTTATTCCTACAATGAAATACCAGAAAAATATGAATTTTTTACCTTCTGGTAAGTGATCTTGTATTGAAGGCATTAAAAAATTAAGTTTCATCCATTTTCAGTACAATAGTTACCTATTTCAATGACCAACAATGAAAAAAAAATGACATATTTAAGCAATTAAATCTGATTAATGAGCTGTAAAAATAGATAATATTAGCAATTTACATTAATCCAGAATTTTTTTTTAAATACTACTTTTCTGTTCTCGCACTCTTTTTAGAAATCTCACTTTGTTTCTGAGTAAGAGTGAGAATTCTCACCCAGTTCTTACTCTGATGAGAAGCCTGATATATATAATCAACTTATATGCATTATGAGTATCATCAGTAAATTTGCACAGTCAATCAATTTCGTAAGATAAAATAACTTCACTGAAGCAACAGGATTATGTAAACATAAGATAGTGTGAAATCTCTCATTCTTTCATTAAAATTATTTTATCTGTCTTTTTCATAGAAAAAAAAAATGCCTTGTTTTTGTTTTTGAAAGGTCAGTTGAAGAAATTTTACTATAACATATGACTTATACAGTCGGCAGCAAAATTATTCGAGTGCTAACAATAATTCATCTATGAAAAAAGTACACTTAATACTGTTTTGTTAAATAAATCTTTGCCGAATCATGTTCTCAGACTGACGTGTTCTAAGACCATGATTCGACAAGGGTTTATTTAACAAAGCAGTATTAAATATACATTTTTTACACAGGAATTATTGCTAGCGCTCGAATAATTTTTCTGCCGACTGTAATTTTAAATTTAAAAGTAGTGCTTCTTAACTCAAATAATTTTATTAGTATTCATCATTAGCATTTTCTGCGAATTCAAATAAGAACAGACTAACATTAAATTATCAAATGATAAAGGTTACATTATGTACTTTAAATATGAAAAGTAACGTTAAAACTTGCCTAGAACACTCAGGATGAAGTAAAAGATTTCTTCCAGATGGTCCGCATTAAGAATTGGCCGTTTTATGAACAGAAATTTAAATAATGAGAGTAAAGTAAAAAAAGACAACAAACTATTCACAGTAAAAATACGTATTGACCTGCAGATAAATTCCATAACAAAAAAAGGAGGCACATGCAATAATATGTCAGTTAAACGACTTGAACTATACCCTCTGAATAAATTATCCATCTTTAAGACAGTACAGTACTACGGTACGGTACAATATTATTGTTGTTGTAGGGGGTTTTCATTGAGACCTACAGCTGCTTGAGCACGGTACAATATCAGTATTCCCGCGCCCGGTAACAAAACAACAAAAATGACATCACACCATCACAATATCACATAAACAAACAACTCACGAGCATGTGCTTAGCATGTTGTTGCCAACAGATTGTTTTCTCTAATAAAATTCACTGAGTTATATATTAACTGGAGCGCATACCTGTCGGACAATCTGTTCCCATAACGAAAAAGGGAGCATATTTCTATCTGTCACCAGTTTTCAAAAAATTGTGTAAATGTTCATGAATTTTGTAACTTTTCACTTTTTTTAAAGGTTTGTTAATAATTTTTTTAGTCTTACTAATGGTGGAAAAAAAAAACATATATTTACCACAGAATAATAATATTTATTATTATTCTATCATGAAAAACGACAGTTTTTTGAATGACGCAAGCGGAGGGACAAACGGGAGGCTGCGAACTCATATATACGGCTAGTTTGACATCAGAGAGATTTGTAAAAGCCGACACTTAATATCTCAGCAAATATACCATATTTTGTTCTGATCTTTTCAAAATAATCTTTTATCTTCGGTCTTAATCTATCCTGAAAATTTTACATTTCTACATGCAATATGTTTTGAGATCTGAATCTCAATTTTAAGCGAAAAATAGAAAACGGTTGGTGTAATAGACTGGAATTCTGAAAAATATCTCTAAAACGGCTCGAAGGATTTTCATATAATTAATATATGTTGTTAATAGGATCTTTCTGAATCTAGTAACGTTTTCGTTTTTTCAGGAAAACTCTTGTTTTTTATATAAATCGCTTTAAATATGGAACTATATTACTCCGCCAATTACATGTGTTTCTTCCACAGACTAAGGAAATACTTAGACCGGGCAAGACGGTTCTAAAAGTGAAGTCTCAACTGTAACCGAGCCGCCATATTGGTATAAGCAAAACATTTATGCGTTTTTCATACAATTGTATTGGTATTATTCTATATTAATTGTAAAGGAGGCTATAAATCGTGAAAAATGGCTTGTGCAGCCTATGGTTGCACCAATAGACCATCTAAGAAGGTTCTGGGAATTACGTTTCACAGGTAAGTTTCAGTAAATATACTTGATCAACAAAAAATTTCCATATTTATTTTCTTCCCTATGTATCTCCACGGCTGTGTTGAGTCAGTGAATCAGTGAGTTTACTCTTATATATATAGAAAGAGATTTTTTTACCCCCCCCCCTCCCCCCTTGTTGTCAAAATTTTTTTTAGATATTCTGCAATATCTGTTTTTAATATCTTGAAGTTAGAACCTTTTGGATATTTATTTTTTTCATTGAGAAATAAAACAAATGTGAACTAGTATGTTGTGGCCAACACAAGACTTTCTTCTATATTTTCCTATACATATTCAATCAGTAACAATATTTTTAAAAAAAGTACGATTTTTTTTCTCTTTTTTTTTTTTTTTTTTTTTTTTTTTTGTTAAAAGCAATACATATTCAAATAGTAACAATAAAAAAAAAATACGATTTTTTTTTTGTTAAAAGTAAAAAAAATCGATAACTTCGTTTTAAATTATCACAGATTTATAGTTCAACATTCATTTTAAAGGTATTGATGAGATCTTTCGAAAGATACCCATCTTCAAAATTTACCCACCCCTGGGGGGGTACTTCCCTCCCAGGGGGGTAGCGATGTCCCCACATGCACAGAAATTTTTTCATAGTTAACTATTACTATTATCAATAACTCATATTAATTTTACAATCATAAGTTAAAAATAACTCTCATTATGTACATATATACGACATTTTGTCCTATACTGCCATGTTAAAAATTTAGAAAAAATGAGATCACAGCGCCACCTGTTGAGCGATTCATCCCCAAATGTAATCAGCACCAGTTTATGTCGGGGACCAACTAAATACCAAGTTTGGTTAAATTTCGTTAAAAAAAAAATCTATTTTTTTTTCAAAGTTTTTTTTGTTAAAAGTACAAAAAAATCGATAACTTTGTTTTAAATTATCACAGATTTATGGTTCAACCATTCGTTTTAAAGGTATTGCCGTGACCTTTCGAAAGATACCCATCTTGAAACTTTGCCCCCCCGGGGGGTACTTCCCCCCCAGTGTGGGGGAACCGATGCCCCCACATGCACAAAATTTTTTTCCTAGTTAACTATTACTATTATCAATAACTCATATTAATTTTGCAACTCATATTATTTTTGGTTCGTGAGATACAGCGTCCACAAAAAAATGATACAAACAGACAGACAGACTGACAGACAGACAGACATTTTCTAAAAACTATTTATTCGTGTTCTGCACATCCCAAAACATGTAAATCCATGAAAAAACGGAGGTCGAAAATTTTCGCGAATCCAATACTATATTACATATAGAAGAAAGTAAAAAATACGCTTTAATCCCGTTCTTGCCCCCCTTCTCCCTGAGGGGGGCGATATTAAAAAAAAAAAATTATGCCAGAAATCTTCGCGGGAGTGTACTCGACAACTTCACAAAGTTTCATGGCGATCGGATGAATGGTGTTGTAATGGATGAAGGATAAACAGACAGACATGCATTCGTTTTTACATATACAGATTGCAATGTTACTGGTTTCTTGCTTGTACCAATATGGCCGCCGGTCGCTCTAAGCGCCTTACAGTTACTTCACTTTTCCCCATTCAAGAAAGCCGTCTGACCGGGTCTAAGTGTTTCCTTAGTCTGTGGTTTCTTCGGGTGAAAACGCTGTTATGCGGTTCTTACTTGTGAGGTATGTGGGCTGGTTGATTGGCCGACTTCAATGCAGCCAATGAATTATTTAGATTTTTTTTAACGAAAAAGTACTTTATTGCATGTTTAAAATATTTATTGTATATATACTAAGTAAAATTCACTTAAATATATTTTCTCTTCTGTTATGAAAAAAATATTTTTTATTTCAAAATTTCATATTTAGTCAAAAAAATATTTAGATAATATTTTAAATAAGGAAGTATTTTGTAATTTTATATATTCCATTTTATCATAATAATAATGAATTTACAACTTTTTAAAGCGAAAAAAATTTTAATCATTCATGAACATCGATTTTATAATAGCTCAATGATTTGCGATTCATATTCATGTATCATTCCGCGCCGGGAATGGAAAAAAACAGCATATAGAGTTTTGGCACCATCTATCGTTTTTTATTTAAAACATACAGTTCCGTAAATACATATATATATATTTTTTCTTTTTAAAAATTAAAAATCTCTTTTGAAAATACAGTTAGAGTTTATTCATTTATTTATTTTTCAGACTTTAAAATGATACATATTTTAAATATTAACATAATCAATTTTTTTTATTATTATTATTTAAAGCAATAATGACTAGGGGATGAAACTGTTCTTACACTGTTTATTAGAAATAACATTATTTCATGAATTTTATTAAAATTCATGAAAAATATGTCAAATAGCAATAATTAAAAACACATCAAAATAAATAAATAACATCTTTACTTTGAAACCCATAATAATGTATTTAAAAAATATTATTCTTTCTTTTATTTTTTTAATTAATTAATTTCTGCATGAAAAATTCTATTTCATAAATATATTTACAATTACAATAAACAAAAAATCCTCCTTTAATTTTAAATAACTATTTCTACCTGTTTATAAACAAGTTTTTTTTTTTTTTTTTTTTTTTTTTTAAGGGGAAAAAAATAATAATTAAAAAAAGTTAAATATATATGTATATGATTTTAATATAAACTACTAGATGGCGCCACAACATTTATTTACTTTTCTTAAAAAAAAAAAAAAAAAAAAAAAAAAAAAAAAAAAAAAAAGATAGAAAAATCTTTTAATTGCTTCGAAACATGTAGAAATAATTATTTAAAATTAAAGGAGGGTTTTTTGTTTATTGTAGTTGTAAATATATTTATGAAATAGAATTTTTATGCAGAAATTTCATTTTTTTTTTTTTTTTTTTTTTTTTTTTTTTTTTAAGCTTAACTTATATTTTCCATAAAATATTTCTCCAGGTGATTTTATCTTATTTTTAAAATTATAGAAATGTAAAGCTTAATTTATATTTTGTCTATTTTTTCCTCCAAACGTTTTATATGAAAATATATATGAAGTAATTTTTACCTGCAATTTTGATGAAAATTTAAATTGTGAATATTGGAGCATACTTAGCCTCAAAAGGGGAAACAAAATATACAAATTTCCATTTTTAACATTTTTCTTGATTTTTTTTTTTTTTTTTTTTTTTTGGTAACTATTTAATTTGTAATTCTTTAAAAAGAAACTTGCAAACTGTAAATTACGTAATTCTAACTTAAATTTAAAATTATCCACTTATTTTTCTTTCTTTCTGTCTTATTTATTTATTTATTTTTTAAGAGTTTGAGAATCCCTGTCAATAAATTTTTCTAGTGCGAAGCTTCTCCATTTTGTTTCCAAGTGGCAGGCTACTTGAAAATTTGTCAGTATGATAACGTTTGAAATACTGAATTAATTCACACTAAATTTGTAATGTGGATTTATCTTAGAAATGTATTTGATATGTTCATTTGCCAACTTAATCTACTTAAACATTCCCTGTGCTAGCACACTGAAAATTTCAAATTTACATTAGAAAGGTTTTATGAACCGATTTGCTTTAAACTCCATATATACAAGCCTTCATTAATAAATCTACTAAGTCCATTAATGAATTGTAGCTGCCATTTTGAAAAAAAAATGGTGGCAACTTCATAAGAAAAGATAAATTAGTTTACCCTTACTAGGAGCCAGAAGGACTTATTTTAATTTTTTTATCAATAACCACTAAAAAGTAATGATATCAGTTCAAAAAACCCTTAACGGCTTAAAAGTTTGTGACGCCGCTACTTTATGGCTATAAGAATTTGAAATATGAGTCTTAAAATAATGATATCAAATTTAAAGTAACGCTTTGCAATTAGTTAAAGTATACATAGATTTTTTTATTTGATCATTTAATTTTATCTTTTATTTATATTTATAATGCAAACGTAATATTTTTAACTTCAAGATCAGACAGATATATAAAATACACTCACTGATGCTTTTTCATTCGCATTTAAAATTCAAAATAACAGTTTTAAAAGGAATTTTATAAAAATTCCAGTAGCGCCTCGGTGTTATTTTAAAAGATATGTTTTTAGATTCCATTAAAATTACTTTTGTTTTGTCTAATAAAGTATATTTACACATTTAAACAGTGCTTTTAATTTTCAAATATTCTGTCAAATAATTATACTTTCACTGAGTTTGCATTATAAAGTAAAATTATTTATTTCAATAAATTGATTTTTCTTTTGCGTCACGCTATCTAAAACTGCAAGTAAAATTTGTGTAAATGTTTTTTTTTACGTCACACTACCTCTTTGAGCAAATTTTCACTTAGTTGGATACTATGATACTATGTTTTGGATAGCGTGATGCAAAAGGTAAATCAATTTATTGAAATAAATAATTTTACTTTATAATGCAAACTCAGTGAAAGTATAATTATTTGACAGTATATTTGAAAATTAAAAGCACTGTTTAAATGTGTAAATATATTTTATTAGATAAAACAAAAGTAATTTTAATGGAATCTAAAAACATATCTTTTAAAATAACACCGAGGCGCCACTGCAGTTTTTATATAATTCCTTTTAAAACTGTTATTTTGAATTTGAAATGCGAATGAAAAAACATCAGTGAGTGTATTTTATATATCTGTCTGATCTTGAAGTTAAAAATATTACGTTTGCATTATAAATATAAATAAAAGATAAAAGTAAATGATCAAATAAAAAAATCTATGTATACTTTAACTAATTGCAAAGCGTCACTTAAAATTTGATATCATTATTTTTAAGACTCATATTTCAAATTCTTATAGCCATAAAGTAGCGGCGTCACAAACTTTTAAGCCGTTAAGGGTTTTTTGAACTGATGATATTTACGCATATTTTTTTCCCAACCGTGTTTTGCCATATAACCGTATGCTTCAGTCTGATTGGCTATTACTCTGATCGTCATACGCAAGCGCAGTGATGATGTCACTGAGCATCAGTGGATGCAAGAAAAAGATTTCCTATGTTAATTGCCCATTGGATTTTTTATAAAAAAAAATGATTAAAAATCAAGGAAAATTATTTCCCGATTTTAATCCCCATATTAGGATATAGGTACGTATTAGTTATCGTCTGTATGCATTAGATTAAGTTGTTTTTGCTGTAAAATTGATAAAAATTGAATTTAAATTTCAAAACTCTAGAAAAAAAAAGGCAAACTTCCATATTCGATTGAAAACATAAACATTTCATTTCAGAGGATTATATTTACACAATAAAAATTCAACTAATATACTAATTGAAAGGAAAATGATAAATATTCTACCATAATTTGAAGTCAAATTTGTTTTCAAATGTCTAAATAAAGTATCTGATATAAGATACTGTAGTGATCGCAGGACTTACAGTTTTGAACTGAACTGAAAGTACGTTCAAGTTTGAACTAAACTGAAAAAACACTTTCAACTTTACTGAGAATAAATATGAACTGAACTGAGAGAAGTCTCAGGTTAAAAAATGGTGAAAATGGAACTGTTGTTCTATTTGATAAAAAATCTTTTTGTTTAGTGATTGTGTTAGTATAAATGCACCTGACTATTACAACTATTTATTTAATGGTAAATGCTTTCAGTTATTTTTATTTTTTTCCCTTTAATTTCTACATAATGCATTTCGGTAAAAATATACATTTTTAATTAATAGTGTTGCATCTTATTGTGTTTTACCCTCGGTTAAAAATATGCCTGATACTTTAGAAAACGTCAGCGACACGTCTGGGTCCTCTCAATTAGCTCGAGTTGCAGTGAAACCGCCTCCTTTTTGGCGTTCAGATCCCGCTCTTTGGTTTCTGCAATTAGATGCTCAGTTTAGACTCGGTAATATAACCGTTGATAAAACGCAGTTTTACACAGCTATTTCTGCTTTGAATACTGAAATTCTTCTATCCGTTAGGGACATTGTGTTTAACCACCTGAAACTAATAAATATGATGCTCTCAAAGCAAAATTAATTTCAGCATTTGCGGAGTCTGAAACGATTAAATTGAAACAGCTTTTGCAGGACCTACAACTGGGCGATATGAAACCGTCCCAGCTTTTATCTAAGATGACAGATTTTTCGGGTGGTAATCTGAAAGATAACGTTTTAAAATCTCTCTGGTTAAGTAGACTGCCCAACAACACACAAGCGATATTAGCTGTTAGTAGTGAGCCGTTGGCCAAATTAGCTGATATGGCTGATAAGATTCAGGAATTGACTACTTCACATCAAATTAATGAAGTTCATTCTTCCTCACCGACTATTGCAGCTTTACAACAGCAAATAAATACTTTAACTGAACAGATTGCCAAGTTAACTACCCAACGGCAACCCTTTTCACGTGGTCGCACACCGTCGAGAAACGGCCAACCCTGGCGACGCCGTACACCCTCCCAAGGACGAAATATTGATAACGATATTTGTTATTATCACCGAAAGTTCGGTAATAACGCCCGTAAATGTACCTCTCCCTGCAATTATCAATCAAATTTGGAAAACTAAATGAGCCGTCACTCGAAGTCATGAGTGAAGAGGGCCGATGCATTGCTCGACTATTTGTAACCGACATGCTAACCGGTCTCCGTTTCCTTGTGGATACAGGAGCCGATATTTTCGTTTTTCCTCCTTTACCGTGGGAGTCAAAACACCCTCCCGAAAAACTTCAGCTATTTGCAGCAAACGGTACTCGATCAACATCTTCGGCAAACGACTTCTTACCGTCGATTTAGGCCTATGTCGGAAATTTCAGTGGCCATTCATTATTTCCGCTGTCTCCCATCCAATTATCGGTGCTGATTTTCTTCGAAAAATTTCCCTTTTGGTCGATATAAAAAATAAACGCTTATTGGATTCCATTACGCACTTGTCAACCGTGGGTTTCGTGCGTAATGCACAAAACTATAACCTTAAGCTAATATCTGGTAATTCCCCTTTCCACCAACTCCTTAAAGAATTTCCAGACATAACTCGTCCAGTAGTCGGTACAAAAGTTCCGAAGCATGACGTAATGCATTACATCGAGATTGCTGGTCCACCTATATTTTCTAAAGCGAGACACCTCCTTCCCGATAAACTGAAAGCCGCTAAAGAAGAATTTGCATATATGCTAGAGCAGGGTATATGCCGCCCTTCCAAAAGCTCTTGGGCGAGTCCCCTACACATGGTTCTCAAGCGTAATGGCGATTGGCGCCCGTGCGGAGAATACCGCAGGCTCAATGCTGTCACTATACCGGATCGTTACCCTGTTCCGCACATTCAAGACTGAATGCAAGTTTTGGAAAGCAAAAACATATTTTCAACTCTAGATTTAGAACGAGCATATTTTCAGATTCCTGTCAACCCTGCCGACGTACCTAAGACTGCCGTTGTTACCCCTTTCGGCTTGTTTGAGTTTCCGGTAATGACATTCGGATTATGTAATGCTGCACAGACGTTTCAGCGTTTTATGAACAAAATTTTATTAGGACTTGATTTTTGTGTTCCCTATTTCACTCGCTATACCATGTGCTTACGATCAGAACATGCTTAATACAATGCTCGGGGATGTTTTTGTAAGTGGGCTAAGGGATAAGGCTATTTTGGATAGAATTTTTGAGCAAGATAATATTACTTTAGAGGATACTTTAAAAATAGCTTTGGCTATGGATAAAGCGCTAAAAGGGGCAAATAAAATAGTTGGCAAACCAGTGGATATTAAGGAATTTAGTGCCAAACATAAGGGTAAAGCTAAATCGGTCATTTCAAACAAAGTGTGGAAAAACAAAGCTTCTCAACAAGGAATGCTAGAAGTAAAATATGTACGCGATGTACTGGGACTGATCATGATATAAATTCTTGTAAATTTAAGACAAGTATTTGCAGATTTTGTAAAAAATATCGGTCATGTTGAAAAGGCGTGCTACAACGCTAAAAACGCTGAAAGTAAAAAAGCAAAACAAAAAGAACTTGAGGTAGAAAACGAAGAAACAGCCAGAAACCCCGCTCCTCTTTATAGCTTGAATTCATGTGAGATAAAAAAACAGAGAACCGCCAATAATGCTTAATGTAAAAACTGAGGGTCGACCGGTAGTTATGGAACTAGATACGGGGGGTGCGGTCTCAGTTATGAGTTTAAAAGCATTCCGGCAAATTTTGACTAACAAAATTCAAAATAAAAGTTTGGTATTTAAAACTGATAGTGGTGAACAAATGATACCACTGGGATTTGCAACAGTTAATGTTGAATATAAGGGTCAAAATAAAAACTAAATCTTTATGTTGAGAAAGAAAACCTGGATACAATATTTGGCCGGGAATGGCTTTCAGAAATAAAATTAGATTGGAACTCAATTAAGGCCGTTTCTGTATCTTAAAGAGGTAGCTTAAAGGCATTGTTAGAACAATATAAGGAGGTTTTTGACGGAAAATTAGGGGAGATAAATAATTATGAGGTTAAGTTAGAATTGAAACCAAATGTTTCACCAAAATTTGCAAAGCTAGACCTGTACCTTTCGCGTTGAAAAGCCGAGTATATCAAGAAATAGATCGCTTGGAAAAAAACGGTATAATCGAAAGGGTGGACACATCAGAATGGGCAACTCCGGTGGTACCAGTAGTCAAGCCGGATGGCTCAATACGACTGTGTGCCGACTATTCGGTAACAGTAAACCCAAATATTATTACGCATCAACACCCTTTGCCGACTATTGAAGAAATATTTTCTTGTTTGAGTAGGGGGAAAGTATTTTTCAAAAATTGATTTCAAACATGCATATCTTCAGATGAAAGTAAATCCTGAAACTCAAAGACTATTAACCATAAACACTCAGAAAGGGCTGTATAAGTGTAATAGATTGATGTTCGGGCTTAAGGGGGTATTCTGGTTTAGAAATTGAAAAAAATCGATTTTTTTTTTTTTTTTTTTTTTTTTACATATTTTCATAGTATAACCCTTTAAAAATATGTTTCTAAAAGAATTTTTCGAAATTCGAATTATTTTCGGAGTTACATTCAAAGGAATTCTTAATATTGACCCATACAAGGGTAAGCCTATAGTCATCAAAAAAGAGTGTGTGGTTCATGTCCAGAAGAGGATGGGGGCCCGTTTGCGAAAAGCAAAAAAAAAAAAAAAAAAAAAAAAAAAAAAAAAATAATAATAATAATAATAATAATACTGGTATTGGTGGTAAAGGTCCCGGAAAGTTGACAGCTAAAGTTATAAATGAGCTCAGTCTTTATTATGGCTTAGCCATTCGAATAAATCCAGAGTCTGTAGAAAATATGCAAAATGAGGTATGGGCTACTTATTTTCATAAAATTTCTACGGACTCTAATCCACAACATCACTTTTGTCCACAGGGTTCATCAAGCTGGTGTAAGTGGCTGGTCGCTGAAGCTGAAGGTACTCTCGATGAATTTCAATATGGAAACCCTCCATTAACTGAAGCTGTTCAAAAAGTTATAAAACCAATCTATGAGGACTTATCTTCAGAAAGCTTGCTGGAAAGGTGCTTGGGCTCTGAAACTCAAAATAACAACGAATCTTTAAATTCGCTCATCTGGACTTTCGCACCCAAGCATATCCATGCTGGTACCCATACGATAGAAATTGCTAATTTCATTGAGGTATGTATATTTAATGAAGGGTTTTTACCAGTTTTAAAGATTATGTCAAAAATGGGAATAACAATTGGGCCAGAATCCCACGCGTTCGTTAATAGACGCAATCAAGTCCGAATTAACAGGTCCGAGGTACGAGATTCTGAGGCTTCCAAGGAAGCGAGAACTGCTAGATCATCTGAAAGGTCGTCTTTAAACATGACATTTGAAGTGGAGGAAGGTACTTTGTATGGAGCAGGAATCGCTGATTAAAAAAAAGTAAGTATAACAAGTAACAAGCCGTTAAGCGACTCCGGTTGCGCGCGACTTGTCCTCAAATTTTCAACGCGTTTTTCTCGGAACTACATTTTCAGAAACGGTGTGCTGGTGTGTTCGCATGATGCGAATTTGGAAAATGCCTACTCCTCAGAACCTTGGCGAGAAAATTCTTGGCGCGCAACATATTTTAAGAGAAAAATATGAAAATGTGGACACTAATCATTGATTGAATCAAACCTGTCAGAATGAATCAAGAAAGAATGAATCAAGAATGAATGAATCAGAATCATCGATTCACATGCACCGTACTTTCATTCGTATTGTTACGAAATTGTAAATAATTGTGTTTATTTTTGTATAAATTCTTTCAAAGAGGCTTAGTAAGTTGATAAAGTGCTAATTTTGTGCATTTCTAGTCGTTTTAGCGTTGAAATAGCCTTATTTTCCCTTAAAAACGCATTAAAAAGCCCCAGTAATGCACGTAATGGATTTGGCGCCAAATTTGGCGACTTTTTCCCACCTTGGCGAGAAAATCCTTATATGGGATATACCAAATATGGAAGCTGTAAGTTGATTGGTTGACCACTTTCTAGAGTTTTCTCGAAAAATCTGGGCTCCATGGAACAGCATATAAGGAGCGCTTCCTCGCCAAGGGCAGTCAGTTCAGTTCAGATCTCAGCCAGCGTCGCTAGTGATTGCATTGCTCTTAAGCCTCTTTGAGAGAGACTTGCTTCAAGTGTTATTGGTATACAGTTTGTACTGTGGATTTGCTATTGACAGCTGTTGTTTAAGCTGTGGTTACTGCTTGAATTGAAGCTGATAATTGGTTTATTGACCTGTATTTTTCTGGAACTTTCTGTGAATAAATTACTGAATTTTTGTACGTTTGGCCTTTCATTCTCAGACAACTCACGAACCCCCAAGTACGCAACATTTCTGGTGTCAGAAGCGGGATTGTCTGTGAATGGTGATAACGAGGGCTATGGAGCAAGAGATGAAAAAACTTCTAGAAGCCTTAGCTACCCAGATAAATGAAATGAAAGCCGGACAGGAAAAGATGGAAACCGGATTGATAGAGAAAATGGAAACAGGACTGGAAAAGATGGAAACTGGACAAAAAGAGATGAAAGATAGCCTGAGTCAAGAGATGAAAGAAATGAAGGTAGCACAAGAGAAAATGGAAACATCGCAAAGAGAGTTGAAAGACGGTTTGACTGAAGAAATGAAAGTAGCACAAGAGAAAATGGAAACATCGCAAAGAGAATTGAAAGACGGTTTGACTGAAGAAATGAAGCATATGAAAAGCAGTTTGGGTGAAGTTCAGGAAGAAAATTTTGAAGAGAAAGTTATAAAGATAGAAGAAAATTTTGAAGAGAAAGTTTTGAAAATTGAAGAGAGTTTTGAAGAGAAAGCTATGAAGATAGAAGAAAATGTTATGAAAGTAGAAAGGAATTTTGAAGAGTGTGTTACGAAAATAGAACGGAGTTTCGAGGAGAAAGTTAAAGAAAATTTTGATCAGGAACTGAAAGGAAGGTTTTCAGAGATAGAAGGTAAACTGAAGAGAATGGAGGAAGATCTTGAGAGAAAAATGAGAGAAGAGTGGAGCGGAGAGGTAATAGGGAATGAACTGCAGAGCAAGATTCGGAATCTCGAAGAAAAGTTAGAATCCAAGCCCCAGGAAACTGAAAAGAAAGAGAGAAGAAGCCAGAATCACGAATTTATTAAGCTATCTACCTACGACGGCAGTTCCTCCTGGCATGTATATAAGACGCAGTTTTCCATCGTAGCTGAAGCTAACGGCTGGGACTCTACCGCCAAGTCGGTCCACTTAGCAGCAGCATTACGGGGAGATGCAGCCGAGATACTGAGAAATGTTTCTAAAGAAGAAAGGAACGACTTCGAGGCCCTGACTAGGGCACTGGAGCTACGGTTCGGAGAGAAGTGTTCTAAGGACTATAGTCGCCTCCAGCTAAAGTCCCGTTACCAGGAAACGGGCGAAAGTTTGCAAGAGCTGGCAGCGGACATTCAGAGATTGTCACACCTAGCATTCTCAGACTGTCAAGCTGAAACTCGAAACGACTTAGCTCTTCAGTACTTTATCGATGCTGTTCGGGATCCAGAAATTCAAAAAGCGCTGAGACTTTCCAACATCAGAGACGTAGAATCAGCTTTAGGCTATGCACTTAGGATAGAGGCAGCCCAACAAGCCTCCCGTAAAGACCGCCATACCATAAGAGCAGTCTCATTAAACGATACGTCTGCTGGTGAAAATGAAATAAAGAGAACTATCGAAGAGATCTTAAAGAGATTGCGCAGCCTGGAGAATAATAAGGAAATAAAGGATCGGAAGATAAAGTGCTGGGGCTGTGGAGGGGATGGTCACGTGAAAAGAAACTGCACTGTACGACCAACTATAGGAAATCACCCGGCTTCACCATCACTGCAGGGAAACTAAGAGGAGGCCATCTCGCGGGGCGGAGGTTGCCTAAAATTAAAGAGCCCCAATTTACAGTATTTCATGTTTCATCGATGAGTGGCGGCGATAATGGACTTCACGTCTATGGCCAAGTCAACAACGCCACCTGCCGGATGATTCTGGACACAGGAGCCAACGTGACCATCATTAGAACGGATTTGGCTCAAGAACTAAAAGAGAAGATCATCTGGACGCCGCCCTGTGTTAAACTCCAGACTGTGACCGGAGACGAAATCAAAATATATGGGAAAATGAACTTGACTATCACTTTTGGGAATGCCAGTTACCATCATATGGCATATGTGGCAGATATAAGAGATCCTTTAATCATTGGAATTGATTTCCTGAGAAAATTTAACTTTCAATTGGACTTCAAGAATAATGAACTGCATTCGAGTTCGGAAGACATAGCTGTGTTCAATACTGAAAATCAAGACATTCAGCAAAATTGCCAGATAACAGCCAAGTCGGAAGTTTCCATCCCCCCACACACAGAGACAATAGTTTCAGGAACCCCTCCTACCAAGCAATTCTTCCGCTATGGACTGATTGAATATCCGAATATAGACAATAGCCCAAAAGGAGTTCTGGTAGCTTCATCTCTGGTGGATCTCTCCAAGAGTACTATTCCTGTGAGAGTCGCAAACATCAGCGATAAGGTCCGGACATTGAAGAAGGATGAGGTGTTAGCAACCTGCACTCCTGTTACATGCATCAACCGTCCCACGCAATCAACAGCATCCAAGTCTTCAGAACAATTAATAACGGAATTACTAAAGAATGCAGAGTTGGGAAAGGAACAGAGATGTGCTGCGGAGAAGCTACTCCAAGAATTTAAAGACCTGTTTTCTCGAACACCTGAAGACGTCGGGAGAAGGAACATCACCCAGCACAGAATTGATACAGGAAATCATCCTCCAATCAAACAACATCCAAGAAGACTTCCATTTGCTAAACAGGAAGAGGTCACTGAACTTCTAAGTGAAATGCAGCACAATGATGTCATCGAGCCATCAACGAGTCCTTGGGCCTCTCCCATAGTACTGGTGCGGAAAAAGGATGGTTCAACATGATTTTGTGAGGATTATCGTCGTTTGAATGACATCACGAAGAAAGACAGTTACCCTCTTCCCAGAATTGACGACACATTAGACACACTTGCTGGCAATAAATGGTTCTCGACTTTGGATCTGAAGAGCGGTTACTGGCAAGTAGAATTACATCCTGATGATCGTGAGAAGACTGCATTCACCACGGGACAAGGACTGTGGCAATTTAAAGTTATGCCATTCGGATTATGTAATGCACCTGCCACCTTCTAACGCCTGATGGAGACAGTGCTAAAAGGACTTTCCTATGAAGCCTGTCTGGTGTATTTGGATGATATTATCATTGTGGGGCGCACTTTTGAAGACCATCTACGAAACATCCGAAAGGTGCTGGAGAAACTCAGAATGGCTAACCTCAAATTGAATCCAGGCAAGTGTAACTTGTTCCGTCGTGAAGTGAGCTACCTCGGCCATATCATTTCTGCCGAAGGTGTGAGAACTGATCCTGAGAAGATCTCTGCAGTCGAGAACTGGAGTCGCCCTGAAAATGTGCACCAACTACGAAGTTTCCTGGGGTTATGCACTTACTACAGGAAGTTTGTCAAGGGTTTCTCAAATATTGCCAGACCACTGCATAAGCTGACGGAAGCCAAACAGAAGTTCCTGTGGACGGATGAATGTGAAAAAGCGTTCAAGCGACTTAAAGAGGCCTTAACTTCTTCGCCTATCTTGACATATCCACAGCCCGACAGACAGTTCATACTTGATACAGATGCCAGCCATGAGAGTGTCGGTGCTGTTCTGTCGCAGGAAATTGATGGTCAAGAACATGTCATTGCCTTTTGGAGTAAATGCCTGTCTAAACCGGAGCGAAATTACTGTACCACCAGGAAAGAGCTACTCGCCATCGTAAAAGCCATAGAACATTTCCATCATTACCTCTATGGAAGAAGATTTCTGCTCCGGACTGACCATGCATCTTTAACGTGGTTGCTCCAGTTCAAGAACCCGGAAGGACAGATTGCCAGGTGGATACAACGCCTGCAGGAATATGACTTCGAGATACGTCATCGTAAAGGGACTCTACATGGTAATGCTGATGCCTTGTCACGGAAGCCCTGCTCGGAAAGCTGCAAGTACTGCTCTAGAGCCGAACAGAAATACCTGCCGATAAATCCGGTTGCCTGCCAAGTTACTGTCTCAACACCATCAGATCAAGATCCCGATCCATGGAGTGACGAAGAACTTAGAAAAGCCCAGTTGGAAGATCCTGACGTAAAGCCTATATTACAGCTGAAGGAGACGACCAGCAACAGACCTACCTGGCAGGATATTTCCAGATTTAGTCCCATTACGAAAAGTTATTGGGCACTTTGGGACTCTCTTCATATCAGAAACGGCGTATTATACAGAAAGTGGGAATCTGATGATGGGAAAAGCTTCAGATGGCAGATTTTATTACCAAGATCAAAAATTCCAGCTGTTTTAGAACAACTGCATAGTAGCTCTACCGGAGGCCATTTTGGGGTAATGAAGACTCTGCAGAAAGTTCGGGAACGCTTCTACTGGTGCAAGGCAAAGGAGGATGTGGAGAAATGGTGTAAATCCTGTGATGCTTGTGCGGCACGTAAAGGCCCGCAGAAACGAAGTCGAGGAAGACTGCAACGGTATAACGTGGGAGCACCATTTGAACGGATTGCAATCGATATCTTGGGTCCTTTGCCACGGACCTCCAGTGGGAATAAATACATCCTCGTCGTGATGGACTATTTCACCAAGTGGCCTGAGGCATATCCCATTCCCAATCAAGAGGCATGCACAGTCGCAGAAGTCCTGGTGCAGCAATGGGTGTCAAGGTACGGCACGCCCCTACAACTTCATACCGACCAAGGTAGGAACTTTACCTCTGATGTTTTCAAAGGACTGTGTGAACTACTCGGCATAGACAAAACCCGGACAACACCCTTACATCCCCAGTCGGACGGCATGGTCGAGAGGTTCAATCGTACCATCCTGAATAACCTCTCCCTTCTAGTATCAAGGAACCAGCAAGATTGGGACTTGAAGTTGCCATTGTTCCTGCTGGCTTATCGAAGTGCTGTCCATGAAACCACCGGCTATACTCCAGCCCAAATGCTGTTTGGACGTGAACTTCGTCTCCCTTGTGATCTCCTGTTTGGTTGTCCACCCGATGCGCCTTCATCGCCCGAGGAGTACATCCAAGATCTCCAGGCACGATTTGAAGACGTACACAACTTTGCTCGGGAGCGAATTCACATTGCATCGGAGAAAATGAAGACAAGGTACGATCTAAAGGCTACGCAACATGAGTTTCAGGAAGGAGAGAAGGTCTGGTTGTGGAATCCTGTTCGACGCAAAGGACTCTCTCCCAAGCTACAGTGCAACTGGGACGGACCATACACAGTCTTAAAAAGGCTGAATGATGTAGTGGTGCGGATCACTAAAACACCTTCATCAAAACCGAAGGTGGTGCACTATAATAGGCTAGCCAAGTACCACAAGTAACGGTAAAATTAAAATTTAAAATGTAAATACTTGTAAAATTTGCGCATGCGCACTGTAAATATTTGTATATAAATATTTGTACATATTTGTGAATTTTGTAAATATTTCCCACTTAATTTATATTTCTATGTTATCTTTATGTGCAACTTAGTTTTTGTGTTTTAGATTGTGTAAATTTGTTTAGTTTCGCCTCTTGACCAAGGGTTGCACTGCCCGGGACGTGCAGTCCTTGGGAGGGGGGCAGTGTTACGAAATTGTAAATAATTGCGTTTATTTTTGTATAAATTCTTTCAAAGAGGCTTAGTAAGTTGATAAAGTGCTAATTTTGTGCATTTCTAGTCGTTTTAGCGTTGAAATAGCCTTATTTTCCCTTAAAAACGCATTAAAAAGCCCCAGTAATGCACGTAATGGATTTGGCGCCAAATTTGGCGACTTTTTCCCACCTTGGCGATTTTTTTGGCGACCTTGGCGAGAAAATCCTTATATGGGATATACCAAATATGGAAGCTGTAAGTTGATTGGTTGACCACTTTCTAGAGTTTTCTCGAAAAATCTGGGCTCCATGGAACAGCATATAAGGAGCGCTTCCTCGCCAAGGGCAGTCAGTTCAGTTCAGATCTCAGCCAGCGTCGCTAGTGATTGCATTGCTCTTAAGCCTCTTTGAGAGAGACTTGCTTCAAGTGTTATTGGTATACAGTTTGTACTGTGGATTTGCTATTGACAGCTGTTGTTTAAGCTGTGGTTACTGCTTGAATTGAAGCTGATAATTGGTTTATTGACCTGTATTTTTCTGGAACTTTCTGTGAATAAATTACTGAATTTTTGTACGTTTGGCCTTTCATTCTCAGACAACTCACGAACCCCCAAGTACGCAACAGTATCATAGTATAAAAATAAGACATTTTGTTTAATAAAAAAAAATAATTTTCTTCACATTTAATTGAATGAAAAGCGATTATTTTACAGAAGACATTTTTTTTTCTTTTGTGTTTAAAATGTGCTAAATAAAAATACAAATTTATTAGAGATAACTTTTTTTACCAATATGTAAACGTATCATAATAAATTTCTCCACTAATTTATTAACTTTATCATTCAATATTTTTCGTTATTCAATATAAATTTTTTTTATTCAAATAAATTAATTTATACTTTTACATATTTCTTCTGAAGTATTCTTTCTTTCTGTCTCATTTTCATTAAGGAAAAAAAAAAATTGTAATCCTTGGTAAAGTAACGATGTACTTAAGTAATTACAAACATAAGTAATTAAGTAAAATGTTTGTTAGGTAATGTTAATTTTGATTAATGCAGATTTTTTTTTCTTTGCCTAACTCTGAAATTAAGTATAGCATGCACAGTTTTATTTATTAAGCTCGATTAATTTTTAAAATAGCAACACATTGATTTTCTTCTATTTACTTATTTAGATTAATAAATAAATAAGGCTCACTTTCTAAAAATTGAACTAATTCAAATGTTTGTGCAGATATAGATTGATTACATTGATAATATGATTAATTGCATGTATTATAATCTCTTCCTTTGAATAAAATTTCTAATTATTTTTATGTAAATGATTTTTAACTCAATTTATTTCAGTAATAATCTTGCTTTAGTAAAAATGAACTATGTCCAAACATTTAAAAGTATTTATATAATCTTAATCTGTATATATATATATATATATAAATTACGTGTCACGATGTTTGTCCGGGGTAAACTCCTAAACTAAGGAACCGATTTTAATGAAATTTTGCACACTGTGTGCAGTTTGGTCCAACTTGAGAGATAGGATAGTTTTTATCTCAATTTATTGTCACAATATTGTTTTGTTGCAATTATTTGTTAATTATAGACCTTTATTAAAGTAGCTCCAAAATATCTGTGAGTTCCATTAATTTAATTGTTGCCAAAAAAAAAAAAAAAAATACGAGTTCAATTTCTTTCGACATAAAAATAAATACATTTAATCAAACGTGAACGTTAAAAAATTATAAAAAGTTAAATTATGCATCTCACGAAAATTGACGTCATAATCAATTTAAAGATTTTATACACTTTGATAAAGTGCTAATGTAGTTCTATCATAGAAAGATCATAGATATCTGTATATATATAAAAATTACGTGTCACGATGTTTGTCCGCGATAAACTCCTAAACTAATGAATCGATTTTAATGAAATTTTGCACACTGTGTGCAGTTTGGTCCAACTTGAGAGATAGGATAGTTTTTATCTCAGTTTATTGTCACAATATTGTTTTATTGCAATTATTATTAATTATAGACCTTTGTTAAAGTTACTCCAAAATATAGTTTAATTGTTGCCAAAAAGAAAAAATACAAGTTCATTTTCTTTCGACATAAAAGTAAATACATTTAATCAAACGTGAACGTTAAAAAATTATAAAAAGTTAAATTATTCATTTCACGAAAATTGACGTCATAATCAATTTAAAGATTTATTCACATTGATAAAGTATGTAGTTATACACAAGCGAAGTGTGACGTCACTGACCGCCTGTGAAATCAAGAAAAATATTTCTTATATATGTTAATCACCCATTGTATTTTTTATAAAAAATTATTAAAAAACGAAGAAAATTATTTCCGGATTTTAATCCCCATATTTTTGTATAGATATGTATTATTTATCATGTGCATACGTTAGATTGAGTTATTTTGCTGTCAAATTGACAAAATTTTAATTTTAAATTTCAAAGCTCTGTCGTCCTTGGAGTTTTTCGTATTTGGCGATCAAAAACGTAACACGAAAATATACAAGCTAGATGTATATTTTCGTAATATGTATTGTGCGAAATATTGTTTCATATTATTCATTACTCTCTTAATAAAAGTTGTTAAAATAACCATGATTTTTGAAAGGAATTAAATGTGTGCGCCAGATAATTTGGCGATATTATTTTTTTCCGCCAAGGATGATAGATATGAAATTTATTCCGCTGCAACATGCTAATATCTTATGTCAGTTACATTATGTATATGCTACAATTTATTTCACGTGACACGTGTGTTAAAAATTTATTTACGACATAACCTTGCTTTTTCAATTTTTGTTGCATTATTCTAATCTGTATCACTTCGTTTTCTTTAAGAAATTTGTGATCTATACATAACGTTCTAAAAAAAAAAGTAATTATTTCAATATTTTAAAACTTATTTAAAAGTCTGTTTTATTTAACATTAAATTTTAAAAGTTAATTTAAAACTTATTTAAAAGTCTGGAAGAGTTTAAGTCTGTTTATTTGTTTTGTAACGCTAATCTATATGATTGATGTTCGAAACTTTAGTTAATTATTTTTCTTATTTTTCTTTACTTTTTCTTTAATAACTTACCAATTTAACGTTCCTGATTAAATTTGTGATTTATATATGTATTTTGCATTAAATTTTGACTCATATTTATTGCTGAAAATGCGATCGTAAAATCTTGCAATTTTCTTATCTTAATCCTCAATGCTTTCCTTCTAGATTAACTTGAATTTACTATTAAAATTTTAACATACTCAGAATCTTCTCACCACTTCGTTAAAATATATTAATCTTTTCAGTAATATATTAATCAGTATATCCCCACAACGATATTTGGCGATTTTTTGTTGGCGATTATGGCTAAATCATAAATCTATAAATCATAAATGATAATCTAAATCATAAATCAAAAACATAAAATAATAAATCCAAAACAAATAACATATAGGCTGCCATATTATATCACAAACAGTCCAGAGCGACATCGTTATCGTTCAAAACGGCGCCAAAGAAAAATCGCCAAATTCAGCTGTGGGGATATACTGAAGTTATAATTATCTGAATATAATTACTGAAGTTATATTATAAGTTATAGTTGTGGGTAACAACTATAGTATTTCCCCACAACTGGATTTGGCGATTATGGCTAAATCATAAATCTAAAATAAAAGCATGCAGGTTAACATATTTCATTGCAAATAATCCAGAACGACTTCGTTATCGTTCAAAAAGGCGCCAAAAAAAAAAATATCGCCAAATCCAGTTGTGGGGAAATACTATATACCTTATCAAATTATCAACGTATTACTTAGCCGCAGCAACGCGTGGCCGGGTCTGCTAGTATATATATATATATAACCTTTCATTTTTAAAATTTCATACAAACATTTCTCCATTCAGAGGCCTTTTTTGTAGCCTTTTATATTGTTACAACTTGAATGGGGACAACAACAACAACAAAAAAAAAGATATTTGAAAATTAAATTTTTATTATTGAGAAATTTTAGTTATGTTGATGCAGTAGACTGTGCCAACTAGTCATATAATTTAGGATACTTTGATATAGTTAATATACAAGTGATTAAATAGTATCACAGCCATTTTCTCAGCACATATGGTGTTGTCATTACAAAGATTGGCACTAGAAGTTGGCATTACTCACTAGTTGCTCATCATTTTATGTGCATATTATTTTCCCCCTGATAATCGTATGATAATGATGAAATGAATATTTTTAATGAAAATGTTACAAAATAAAAGAAATATAAAAATATATTTAATTTAGAACGATATGTTATTCATTAAAAGCTTAATCATAATTCACTGTAAGAAAAACATTGATATCTGTGATAATTTAGATGGATTCCTCAAAATAACTTCAAAAAGGCTACATTTTGCTATCTGAAAACATGAAATTGAAAAGTAAAATTTACAGTAATTAAGGATATCCACTTAATTTTCGAAGTATACCTGATATACTCTAATAAAAATGTTGATATAAGTATTTGAGATGTATCCACCAAAATAACTTATTCTAACAATAAATAATCTATATATATAAAAGAGTAAACTCACTGATTACTGACTCAACACAGTCGTGGCGATTCTATGGGAGATACAGGTGCAAATTTTGGTGAGCACGTCGGTTTTAGGACCTTGATGACCACTGGGACGGGATTTTGCAAAATCAGAGAGCAAAAACATTTTTATAAACATAATTCTGCTCCAAATTGCTTCACGGTGAAAAAATTTTAGAGGGAGAGACTAGACTTGAGTACAAAAAAAAAAAAAAAAATAAATAAATAAATAAAAATAAATAAATAAAAATATTTTCTGCAATTTTGGAATTCTAGATTTTTAAGGGGGTAAAAATGATTTTTGGAGGCAAATTTAGAAAATTCGCATTTTTTAATTAAGCCTCGCTTTCCCAACATCAAGCCGTTACTGCAGAAAAATCGCTTTCAGATGCCGCTTGGCATGTTTGGCGAAAATCACCAGCACAGCACCTTTTTGTACAATTTTAGAAGTTGCAACATTCCACTGGTTATGTTTGCTATCTCTGACGAATTAGCGCACTTCTTGAATGAGGCGGGCTTAACTAAATTTCACTTCAAAATGAGGTCAAAGTGATCCCATCTTGGAAAAGCGAGGGTTAAACTCTACCAATAATAGCACAAAGATATAGAAAACCACTAAGAGTCAACTTGAGGATATTTCCAAAAAATCATTATTGGTTTTCTGAAATTTTCGATTTTGGGGAGGAGTTACGAGGGGGCAAATTCAAGTCCCCCCTTTTAGCACTAAATTTGTCCGGGGAAATATATAGAATCACAAATTTTAGTGTGTGGCTTATTTATGTGTGCCTGACACCTATTGTGACGGGATTTTGCAAAAGTTCCCAGCTGGGGGGGGGGGGGCAATAAACCTGTTTCCAAGCATAACTTTGCTTCAAATTTTCTCAGCAAGATTAATTTTATGTGTCGGTTGTTTATGCCTTCCCAACACGCACTGTAAAGGGATTTTTACACAACTTCTTCCTCCCTCCTTTGCAGGTGGATAGGGAGGCAAAAGTATGTTTATAAGAGTAACTCCGCTCCAAATTATCTCAGGGTAGTGATTTTTGCCGAAACGTCAGTGGAGGCCCTCTGTTGAGACTCAAAACGGTTTTGGGCTGTGTCTGTCTGTCTGTCTGTCTGTTTGTTTGTCTGTCGCGCGATAGCGGCCGCAAAAATAGCGCTATTGACTTGAAATTTGGTACACATGTTCATGAGCCTCACGAAATCAGCTGTATAGTTTTTGGTATGTATTCCATTTCTACTTCGTATACAGGCACACGCCAAAATTTTTCTTATCATTATGGCCAATGGGAGGAATTTGTATGTATCGCGATAGCGGCCGCAAAAATAGCGCTATTGACTTGAAATTTGGTACACATGTTCATGAGCCTCACGAAATCAGCTGTATAGTTTTTGGTATGTATTCCATTTCTACTTCGTATACAGGGACACGCCAAAATTTTTCTTATCATTACGGCCAATGGGAGGAATTTGTATGTATCGCGATAGCGGCCGCAAAAATAGCGCTATTGACTTGAAATTTGGTACACATGTTCATGAGCCTCACGAAACCAGCTGTATAGTTTTTGGTATGTATTCCATTTCTACTTCGTATACAGGGACACGCCAAAGTTTTTCTTATCATTACGGCCAATGGGAGGAATTTGTATGTATCGCGATAGCGGCCACAAAAATCACGCTATTGACTTGCAATTTGGTACACATGTTCATGTGCCCCACGAAATCAGCTGTATAGTTTTGGGTGTATATTCCATTTGTAATTCGTGTACAGGGACACGCCAAAGTTTTTCTTATCATTACGGCCTATGGGAGGAATTTGTATGTACCGCGATAGCAGCCACAAAAATCACGCTTTCGACTTGCAATTTGGTACTCATGCTCCCAACGGAATCAGCTGTATAGTTTTAGGTGTGCATTCCATTTGTAGTTCGTGTACAGGGTCACGCCAAATAGTTCGATCATTATGGCCTATGGGAAGAATCTGTATGTACCGCGATAGCCACCGCAAAAATCAAGCTATTGACTTCCAATTTTTTCCAAAACGTCAGTGGAGGCCCTCTGTTGAGACTCAAAAGGATTTTGGGTTCCGTCGGTCCGTCCGTCCGTCTGTCTGTCTGTCGTGCGATAGCGGCCGCAAAAATCCCGCTACTGACTTGAAATTTGGTACACATGTTCATGAGCCCCACGAAATCAGCTGTATAGTTTTTGGTATGTATTCCATTTCTGCTTCGTACACAGGGACACGCCAAAGTTTTTCTTATCATTACGGCCTATGGGAAGAATTTGTATGTACCGCGATAGCGGTCCCAAAAATAACGCTAATGACTTGGAAGTTGGTACACATATTCATGAGCCCAACGGAATTAGCTGTATAGTGTTAGGTGTGTATTCCATTTGTCGTTCGTGTACAGGGACACGCCAAAATTTTTCTTATCCTTACGGCCTATGGGAAGAATTTGTATGTACCGCAATAGCGACCGAAAAAATCCTTCGATTGACTTGCAAATTGGCGCACACGTTCAAGCTTTGCATATAAGTAGCTGTATAATTTTTATTGCAAAATTCTTTTAAACTGTGTACAGGGACACGAAAAAATTCTTAACATTAAGGCGTATGGGGGTGAATTTCGTTTAAACGCATTTTAATATCATTACTTTGCAATGAAGAAAATGAAATTAGAGTACGTGAGTAAGATGCTTAAACTTATGTTGTTTGAAGAAAATATGTGCTCTTAAGCTTTCTAATTAATGTACAGGACCTTACAAAAGTGTTCTGACAATGTCACTTAGTCATCCAAACGATGTTAAATTTGGAACAATTATTAATTTTAAACGCAAAATAAGCTGAATAGTTTTTACTGGTGTATACAATGTTTATGGTTCGTTTACAAAGACACTCGAAAGAATTTCGTAACATTAGACCCTATGGACAAATTTTTAATTTAAGCGCGCACTTTAATGCGTTTATGCTGAATTGAACTTAATAAAGTTAACATACATTATAAAGCTGCTTAAAATCATGTTTACTCTTAAAAAATGTTTTTTTTTTTTTTTTTATCTTTGTATAGACTAAATAATTTATGGGACCACACAAAATAATTCCGAGTATGTACTGTAATCATCCAAATGATGTCAAATTAGTTCGAAAAATTAATGAGTTATAATTAATTAGGTTTATTCTTATTATTGGCGTTTATAATGACTGTGGCTACTTTTCCGGGATACATAAAGGAATTTCGTACTATTACGGTCTATAGTCGGTATTTCTTAAAAGTGTATTTTAGCATGGTTACACCCCATCAAATATAATAAAATTTTATTAGAATTTTAAAAGCATGTTTTCCTGTTGAAAATTGTGGGCATAGAATTGATAATTAGTTTAAAGGTTACGCAAAATATTTCCGATATGCTATGTAATTTTTTTTTGTTTGAAATTTGGTATTTATGAATTTCAGGGAAATAATACAAGACCGTCGTTTATTAAGAATACATATTGTTGCGTACTTGGGGGTTCGTAAGTTGTCCGAGAATGAAAGGCGAAACTTACAAAAACTCAGTGAATTATTCATAGAAAATTCCAGAAAAATACAGGTCTATAAACCAAGTATCAGCTTCAATTCAATCAGTAAACATAGCTTAAACAACAGCCGTTAACAGCAAAACAACAGTACAAACTGTTTATCAATAACACATAAAGCAAGTCTCATTCAAAGAGGCTCAAAGCAAAGCAAGCAATTGACGAAACTGACACAGATCTGAGATTGGCCGCCTTGGCTAAAAAAATGCTCCTTTTATACTATTATATCGAACACAGACTGTTCTGGAAAATTCTCGTATCTCATCAGCCAATGAGATTAGAGCTTCCATATTTGGTATATCCCTAATAAGAATTTTCCCGCCAAGGTCGCCAAAAAATCGCCAAGGAGGGAAACAGTCGCCAAATTTGGCGCCAAATCCTTTTCTTCCCTTATTGGAGTTTTTCAATGGATTTTTAAAGAAAAATTAGGCTACTTTAACGCTAAAACGATTAGAAATGCACAAAATTAGCATTTTATCGACTTACTAAGCCTCTGAAAAAATTTATGCAAAAATAAATGCGATTATTTACAATTTCATAACACTTTATATGATACACAAATAGGTATACAAAGAGAGATAGAGCGGGGGTTTGAGGGGGGGCAGCCCCCCTCAGGAATGTATCTGATTATGGTAATAAGTCGATCGAATCAATATATACTATTATATAATAAGGAATAAATAAAAATGACACCTATTGAAAAATGTCTGATGCAAATAGGACGTTGAGGCTCCTGATCTGCAGATCCACTAGTTTAACATGTCGATTCATTATGCGTTCTCAAGACATATACTACAAAGAGATTTTGTAAAATTCCACATTATCCCTCTTGGGGGTTGGAGAGGAGAAAACATATTTCCAAGTGCATATCTGCTCCGAACTATCTTAGGTGATTTTTTATGTGTGGGCTGGTTATGAGTTTCCAACACGCACTATGAAGGTATTTTGTGAAATTTCCCCTTTCCTCCCTTTAAGGGTGTTGAGTAGGGGGCAAAAGCACATTTTAAAGTGTAACTGCTCGAAATTACATAGATACCAAGTCTACTGTTTTTGGCAGGGACTTCAGACTGGAAAAATTTTATAGCTGATTTTAGTAATACTAATCGTGGAAAATATATATAACATATTCCATTTAAAAATACCAATGTGAATTTTGATTTAAAAGATTAAAAACAGCAGCTATGAAATTATCTCATGAAAGTGATTTTTTGATATGTCGATTGGTTATGTGTATTCAACACACACAAACTACAAAGAGATTATTTAAAATTCCGTGCCATCTCCCCTCTTGAGGATTGGGGGGGGAGATTAAAAAACATGTTTGCATGCGTAACTCTGTTCCAAATAATCTTAGAATGGCAATTTTTGATGTGTGGACTGCTTATGCATATTCCACACACACTACAAAGTGCTTTTGTGAAATTCCACACTACCGCCCCTTAGGGGTGGGGGTAAACTCTGCAGTAACTCTTCATGCGTAACTCTGCAGTAAATTATCTTAAGAAGGAGATTTGCGATGTGTGGGTCAGTTATATATATCGAACTCATAATATAAAATTATTTAGCAAAATTCCCTCCTCCTTCTTCCATTTAAGAGCGGGGAGGGGGTAAAAACACGTTTTAAAATATAGTGCTGCTTCAAATAATCTCAGGCGCCTGATTTTTAATGTGTTGGTTAGGTATGTGTGTACAACATGTACTATAAAGGATTTTGTGAAGTGTAGCAAGTGGAAAAACCTTTACCGAAGGTAGCGAGAACTTTAACTTAGATTTTGACTGATTTCAATGATTTTTTAAAATTATTAATGGTATAGCGTTTTGAAAATTCATTTCAATATAATGACCAGCGAAGCAGGCAAAGCCTGCTAGTACATTATAAAAGAGCATCAAAGAACTGGCGTTTAAAAGTAATAATTAGAAAACTTTGAATAAACACCATAAAAGCAAGAACTTCCAACAGTTGTTTCGGGTCAAAAGAAAACCTAGCCCTTCGTCAAGTGAATAAAGTAGGCACGAATGCTGTAACAAAGCAGCAACACAGTGCAACCTGCAACAGTGTGTTGTCGCTTCTTTTACAGCACTCGTGTGTACTTTTTTTGCCTGATGAAGGGTTTTTTTTTTTTTTTTTTTTTTTTTTTTACCTGAAACAATTGTTGCGAGTGTTTGCTTCTATGGTGTTTATTCAAAGTTTTGTACTTAGTAATAAATAATACATTTTCCTATTAAAAAAAAAAAAAAATTACGAGTAAAATTTACTGTCATTCACTTAATTTTCAAAGTACACCTGATCTTTTTTTTTTTTTTTTTTTCCATAGAATTGGTAAAATAGAAATTTTGGCCAATGACAGTCCTTCGTATGTTGTCTTTCTTTCTATCAAGGCACACTAGTATAACTTACTTGTCAATATTATAGCCATATTTATTTTAATAATTTAAACTTGAAAAAGAAAATCTTTATTAAATGACGAATTAATTGCCTTAATGATGTTACACGTACATACATTTTAATAAATTATAGCTATATTTTAATACAGTTGTACATATTTCTTTATTAATACTTCCTTAATATGGAAGCCTATTTTTAAGATTAATAAAACAAATATTTAAAATTGATCTATTTCACTATGCATAGAAATCTGTATAGTAGCGATCACTTCCGTGCATGTGAACTCACTTTGCAAACATTAAAACCAAAAGACAAAAAAACATCACTGGATACAACTTACACATTTTGCATGAAAATCTGTATAGCAGTGGTCACGGTACCATACATGTATGCTTGCTTAGCTAGCATTAAAAAAAAAAAAAAAAAAAAAAAAAAGAATCTGACGTGGACACCACGACTTCCTCACACATCTATTGGAATATACATATGGTTATGGAAACATTGATATTTTTGTGTGAGGTAATTGATTTGTAAATAAACTGGCAGGTTCTAGTCCATGAACATTCCTGAAAACAAGCAAAAAAAAAAAAAAAAAGGCTACTCCAACCACAACAGTCCTGATGATAAGATTATATATACCACCAATTGTAAATTTTTCAGGAATTTTCTATGGCTTATTACAGAAAATACCGTTGGCAAATACTCAGCTTAGACAGTACAAAAATAAAAAAAACTGGTGTACAATGAATATTTAAATTTAAAAAACTTTTTCATACACCATAAATTTATGAAAGCATTACCAGTTTCGAAAAGACATGGCCTTTCTTCTTCAGGTACAAAAACCCCCAGTCTTGCTTTTTTCTCCAAGGTAATAGCAAGTGCTTTGCATCTGAAGAAGAAAGACCATGTCCTTTTGAAACTGGTAGTGGTTTTATTAATTTTATGGTATGTGAACAAGTTTTTAAGTTTAAATATTAAACACAGCTTAGTGTTCAATGAAAATCATTTCAGTATAAATTGCCTACTTTTATTCTTGTAGGCAAAAATTAGTGGCGAGAAATGATACATTTTACCAAAAGAAATAATTCTGTTAAAATTGAGAAAAGGTTTACAAATTCTGGCTCTCCTGAAGCAATATTTGTCACCAAATTCGATTACTAATCTTGTCAGGCTGCCAAGTTTGTAGCCGACGCAAATGTTGATCGTGGCATCAATTTTAGCGATTTGCTGAAAATTTTTGTAAAGAATAAAACCTTACATTACAGCTTTATGGAAGTCTGAATAGCTGCTTTTGTGAGGGGTTTCCTCCTTCATCAGCTTACTTCCTCGTGGTCCATGCCATCGGTAGTGGATGTTTTCTTTTGTCTCTTGCTTTCTCTTTAATTAGATCGTGTCACTGTCGGTAAGCACAAATGCTGATATCAAAGCGGCAGCGTGTGTTGCCACTTTGCTTGCAGCACTCGTGCTTCCTTTGTTCGCCTGATGAAGGGTCATGTATTCTTTCGATCCAAAAACAATTATTGTGAATTTATAGCATTTTATGGTGTTTATTCAGAGTTGTGTACTTATTACTTTAAAACGCCAGTTCTTTCTTATTTTCTCTTCTGTTTTCTTCCGTTTCATGATATTTGTGAAATATGCTAGCAGACCCATAGCTGCAGCCACAAATATTTCACTTTTTAAACATTTTAGGATGCTATGCTTTTTTTTTCTTTCTCTCTTGGCGGTAATAATAAACTTATACTTAAATTGTAATTTTTAAATTTACTAGATGAGGTTAAGTCTTCAAAAACAATTTGTTAAAAATGAAGTATAACTTAAAAATTTTCATGAAATTTGTAAAATTTTGGGTGTGTGGTGATTAAATCTCCAAGTCTCTCATGATTAAGATCTCAGCAGAAGAATTAAAAATTATTTTGCATGGAGCATTTTTAAAAATTTTATCTTATTAAATTTATATGTAATATGTAAAATTCTGAGTCAGGGAGTGTAAGCGAAATGTTGCCAATTAATGAAAAATGTGTTTTTTCTTTGGACTAAAGCTGAATTGTTGCTAATTGATCAAACTATGTTCGATTTGAATGAAACAATTGAATATTACCATAAAAATTAAGTAATAGCAAAATAAATAACACCATAAAATTAAAAAACATACAAAAGTTCGAATGGCGAACAATTCAAAAGAATGCAAGAAAATTAAATGATAAATGTTTATCTATTTTAAGAAAAGATTTATTTACTGCATGTCATGATGAACTTTCTGTCTTCAATAAGCTTTTCCTCCGTTTTCTTCCATCTGACATCAGTGTTAATGAAATGAGCTAGCAAGCCCACATCTACAGGCACGAAAATAATTTTGTGCACTATAGATATGTTCCAGCTGGCGTAGGATGCAAAGACTTCACAAATGGAGAACTTTCTGAGGAAAACTGCTCTTTCTTTTCTTCTTCAGTCTTTTTTAAACAGTAACTATATAAATACATATTTTAATATTTAGTAAGGATAATGTGCAATTTTTTGGAACTATAGATTTATACACTGAAATTGCTTATTTCAAATTCGTCAGATAAAGCTATAGGGTAGGAGCTCCAGTGATTGGCATGCTCCACTAATTGACATCTATCCCGAAATAATTAATAAATAAGAAAAATTATAAAATCATATTTTACGTATAAAAATTTTAAAATTTTTTGTCAAACACTGGAGCATAGGGTGCTAATAACTGATAAAATGAATAACTAGCAGTGTCAAACAATGAAACATAGGGGTCCAATCAGTGGCGGATCCAAAACTTGACTTTTTTTTTTTTTGGGGGGGGGGCTAATATTTTTCAAAGTGTTATTCCAGACCAATACAAAATTTACAATTGCAATATTCAATTGTGAATGTCAGTGTTAGCCCCCCCCCCCCTTAAATCCGCCACTGGGTCCAATTACTGATAAAATGAAAAACTGGCAGTGTCAGTTACTGGAACATTGAGTGGGTGTCAAATAAAAATTCATAAAAAAAATTATTGTTATAAAATGTATATATTTTAACATATATGTGGTTCTGAATGTCTTTCATGCCATATGTACTAACTTAAGATTTCTGAAAATATTTTCTGATGACTAGAACATTAAAAACATCAGAGATTGCTCTAAAAGTGTCAATCACTGGTGCACTTACCCTATCTACAAAAAAAAAAAAAAAAATAATAATAATAATAATAATAAATAAATAAATAAATAAAATAAACGAACTATAACAAAATTTTTATAAACAAACACCATAAAATTAAAAAACATACAAAAGTTCGAATGGCAAACAACTGAAAAGGATACAAGAAAATCAAATGTCAAATTTCAATGCTGATCTATTTTTAGATTTGTTTACAGCATGTCACAAGGAACCGTTTCTTCAATAAGCTTATCCTCCTCTTTCTTCTTCTATCTGATGTCGATATTAATAAAAATCGCTAGCAAGCCCACGTCTACAGGCACAAAATCAATTTCGTGCACTGAAGCTATGGTCTAGCTGGCATAGCATAAACTTCATAACTAGAGAACTTTCCAAGAAACACTGTTCCTTCATTTCTCTTCGATCTTCTTTAAACTGTGATTATTTATAATTTTGAGCTTTTCAACTGTTTTTTTTTTTTTAATTGTACTTTATACATTTTTTGCATTTAATTTTTTTTTAAATGTATTTTGATGCAATTTCATTTTCTGCCATTTTGAGTATGGCATTCTTTGATAAACTTTCCTTTCCTAAAGGTTTGTAAATTCCAAGGATAATAGCAAAATTGTGCCAAATTATTGATTTATTAAAAACACGCTAAGTCATACCATAAACTGTATTATTATTCACAATTAACAAAAATTAATTCTTGTTTTTATAAATTCAAATTAACTTCACTCAGAATGTATGTGTACTACTTAATCAGCAGTCTACATAATGCAATCTATTCTATGTAAATATATCTCACTATAATATTCAAAATGTAGTGTGTAATAAATATATTCATCGATTTTATCATTATAAAAATGATTAAACTGATAATTACATGTTATCATCAGTTCGACCAATTTCATTTCAAACGGTGATATTTAACAAAATAAACATCTAACTAATATACTAATTAAAAGGAGAATGATCACAATTATATCATAATTTTAAGTCAAATTTGTTTTCAAATGTCTAAACAAATTACCTGATATAAGATGAGTCATCAGGATATAATATCATATACTAATATTTCAATATGTTATAGCAATAATGTACAAAATATTATCTTTTAATGAAAAAAATAAAAGAAATGTTAATTCTAGGCACTTATACAACTTACAGACATTAAACTAATAATTATAAAACCATTGAATGTTGTGAACATACCTTGCAATAAGTTCTTCACACACACACACAAAATAAACATTTGGATTCCATCATTATTAATTACTAATTCACTTAAATGCATATGTGAAATAATAACTCATACATAGGCAAAATATAAAATAAATATACGTCAATCTCTTTTCAAGTTTATCTAGACATAATATAAACACGACAATTTGTTTACATGTAGGATGTTTCCAATTAGCTATGAACGTTTAAAACTCATTTAGAAAATAAAAATAGCTATTCAATTACAAAATGAATGTTTTAAATCATACTTCAAAGTACCTAATTCAGGAGACAAAAGCACCTAAAATTTATTTAAAATTATTGAACAAATTTCTATTGTTATTGGTAATACGAATTCTGATATCCGCTTGTCATCAGCCATGCGAGCAACCCTACCGTCTATCATATCATCATGTATCATGAGCATGACTCGCGCTCGCCAAAGCCCGATTATGTTTTTCGCCAAGGTCCTGAGGAGTAGGCATTTTCCAAATTCGCGTGCATGATATCTCAAGTTCTACTCAACCGATTCACTTGAAATTTAACACAGATCTTCTTTATACATTATAGTACCGCACTACCAAGAGTTTTTAAAGAAATTTTTCATTTTTATATTTTTAAAAAATTCCGAACGGCCAAAAAACAGGGAAAAAACGAAACATATTTTTCAAAACGCCGCCATTTTGTGAGATTTTTTTTTTTTTTTTTTTAATCCTCTCGTAGTGCGATAACTATATCCTTCCTCTTCAAGGATTATTAATGGTTTTCCATTTCAGGTCACTGGAAGGACTAATATCCTGCACACCAGGACACGCCATTTTTTCAACAGTCCCCACTTTGCAGGCCTGCAGTTTTTTGAAATTTGATTTTTCTTTTATATTATGCATGTGTTGTATTCTTTAAATATCATTAAAAAACTTATTAAAAAATGGATACTAAAAATATTTATTATTTTTTTTTTATCGCCTCCAGAAAAACACCTAAAATTTGAGCTTCTAAATCAGAATACCCCCTTAATGCTGCTCCGGCTATATGGCAGCGCTACATAGACGGACTATTCCAGAAAATGGAAGGATGGACGTCTTCATGGACGATGTGCATATAACAGGCCCGGATGATAATACACATTTAAATACTTTAAAAAAAATTTTACAAAAGTGTCAAACGTATGGACTGAAATTACATTTGGAGAAAAGTAAATTTTTTCAGGATCAGATAAAATTTTTAGGGCATGTAATTGATGTCAAGGGATTACACAAAACCGACGAAAAAATATTCGCTATTGCTAAAGCTCCGAGACCTAGAAATGTTCTGGAAATTCAAATTTTTTTTAGGATTAGTTAACTTTTACGGAAAATTTTGACCGAATTTAGCGGCAATAGCTAACCCCTTATACAATCTGACAAAGAAAAATATAAAATGGGTATGGACAAAGGATTGTCAGGAGGCTTTCCAAAACATAAAAAATGAACTTTGTTCACCGCAATTTTTGATACATTATGACCCAAAATTACCCCTCACGTTAGCAACTAATGCATCGCCAGTGGGATTGGGAGCGGTACTTTCCCACAAACTTCCTGACGGTACTGAAAGGCCAATCGCATATGCGTCCAGAACTCTTTCTGAAACTGAGAAAAAGTATTCTCAAATCGACAAAGAAGCATTAGCCATCATCTGGGGAACTAAGAAATTTTTCCTTTACTTGAAAGGCAGGAAATTTACTTTAATTACAGATCATAAACCTCTGGTAGCGATTTTTGGCTCGAAGAAGGGCATGCCAGTTTTGGAAGCTACCAGACTCCTGCACTATGCTAACTTTACAGTCTTTTCAATTCGATATTATATATCGTAAAACCGAAGAGCATGGTAATGCCGATTTCCTTTCAAGATTACCGACTAATTCAGATCAGCTTCCTATTCAGGATGATGTTACTCTATTTCAATTGCAACAAATAGAAACTCTTCCAATTACAGCTAGAGATTTAGCTAAAGTAACAGAAATTGATACCGAACTTAGTCCTTTCCTAAGAATTTTACAAAGTGATGGGAAGTTAAAAAGAAGATAAATGGAGTATAGTCCACAAGACGGCTGTATAATGTACGGTCAACGCACATGTGTTCCAAAACGATACCGTGAGGCTATTTTAAAAGAATTACACCACGGACTTAGGGACAGTTAAAATGAAAGCTATTGCTAGGTCGTGTTTTGGAATGGTATTGAAAAGGACATTGAAAATACTTCCAAAAACTGTTTGTAATGTGCAGTACACAAGATTGATCCTCCGAAAGTTAAAATCCACCATTGGGAATATCCGAGCGCTCCAATGGAACGTATGCACGTTGATTACGCTGGACCTATTTTGAGCACATGTTTCTCATAATTGTAGATGCTCACTCAAAATGGCTTGAAGCATATCCAGTAACAGTAAGTACAGCTTTTAAAACAATTGAATGCTTACGAGACTTTTTCGCACGTTTTGGATTGCCAATAATACTAGTCAGTGATAATGGACCACAATTCACTTCACAAGAGTTTAAGACATTACTACTGAATAATGGAATTAAGCACAAGCCTACAGCGCCATTCAAACCTTCGAGTAATGGCCAGGCTGAAAGATATGTGTTTTCAGTAAAACAAGCTTTAAGAACCATGCAGAATTATCCAGGAACTTTAAGGCAAAAGCTCAGTACATTTTTAATGCAATACAGAAAATCTCCAAATTTTACTACTCTTCAAAGTCATGCAATGTTAATGCTGAAAAGAGAAATCCGCACCCGAATTGATTTGTTGCGACCAGACATAAAAAACAGGGTGGAGGAGAGAGTACGTAAAGACACCTACAAGTTTGCCGATCGAGGATTTAAAGTTGGCGATAAGGTAGTAGTGAGAAATTATCGTCCGGAGGACAGGCGATGGAGATTTGGGACAGACCAAAGTAAAGATGAATAATTGCATTATACTATAAATGTAAACGGTCAACTAGGGTGGAGACCCGTCGACCAAATGCGAGATGGGGAACCATTGAGGATGATGGTTTCAGACGTCATCCTGCATCTTTACAGTTCCAACAGAAGCCGATAAACAGGGCCTGATTATCGCACAGGTCGATAAGGCCTCAGCCTAGGGCACCTCTATCTTGAGGCACCAAAATAATTTTTAAATTTAAAAATGCTATTTAAAAAAAATATTTCCTTAAAAAAAAATTAACGAAAAGTTAGCTAACGATAATAATCTTTAGTTGAAAGTAGGGATTTTTTGATATCTTTTAACCAATTATCTGATTAAATTAAAAAATACAGCATTAGCTAGATTATGAAATATACCAGTTTTTGGGGAGATCGGTCGAATGATATAACATTTTACAGCGGACCAAAAAATCCAGATAAATTTTCACTTGCAGACTTACAGTTATATAATACAAATTAAAGAACTTTGTATCATCCTAATGAAAAATATCTTTACATTTTCAGTAGTATTTGGTCATGTGTATTTACATACCCGCTGACTTCGTATTGTATGAATGAGGTAGATTAGGATTAAAAAAGAAAACAGTATTATAAAGAATATCTTGTAAAAAAATTGCATTTCTATGCAAGTGGATTCCAACAGACATAGAAGAAAGATTACCCCTGCACCAATAATAATAGTGTTACAAAATTATAAATAATTGTGTTTATTTTTGTATAAATTCTTTCAAAGAGGCTTAGTAAGTTGATAAAGTGCTAATTTTGTGCATTTCTAGTCGTTTTAGAGTTAAAATAGCCTTATTTTCTCTTAAAAACGCATAAAGCTCCAATAAGGCAGGTAATGGATTTGGCGCTAAATTTGGCGACTTTTCCCTCCTTGGTGATTCTTTTGGTGACCTTAGCGAGAAAATCCTTATTAGGGATATACCAAATATGGAAACTGTAAGTTGATTGGTTGACCACTTTCTAGAGTTTTCTCGAAAAGTCTGGGTTCAATGGAACAGTATATAAGAAGCGCTTTCTCGCCAAGGCAGTCAGTTCAGTTCAGTTTTCAGCCAGCTTGGCTAGTACTTGCATTGCTTTGAGCCTCTTTGAAAGAGACTTGCTTCAAGTGTTATTGCTATACAGTTTGTACTGTGGATTTGCTATTTTCAGCTGTTGTTTAAGCTGTGTTTATTGGTTGAATTGAAGCTGATACTTGGGTTATAGACCTGTATTTTTCTGGAACTTTCTGTGAATAAATTACTGAATTTTTGTAAGTTTTGCCTTTCATTCTCGGACAACTCACGAACCCCCAAGTACGCAACATTTTTGGTGTCAGAAGTGGGATTGTCTGTGAATGGTGATAACTAGAGCTATGGAGCAAGAGATGAAGAAACTTCTAGAAAGCTTAGCTACCCAGATGAATGAAATGAAAGAAGGACAAAGAGAGATGAGAGATAGATTAACTGAAGAAATGAAAGCCGGACAGGAAAAGATGGAAACCGGATTGATAGAGAAAATAGAAACAGGACAAAGGGAAATGAAAGCAGTTCAGGAAAAGATGGAAGCCAGTTTGACCTAAGAAATTAAATCTAATCAAGATGAGATGAAGAGAGAGCTTTCAACGGTGAAAGAATCAATCGAGGGTAAATTAACGGTGATGGAAAATAGAATGGATGGAATAGAAGAGAAAGTTATAAAAATAGAAGAAAATTTTGAAGAGAAAGTTATAAAGATAGAAGAAAATTTTGAGGAGAAAGTTTTGCAAATAGAAGAAAGTTTTGAAGAGAAAGCTATGAAGATAGAAGAAAATGTTACGAAGGTCAGGAACTGAAAGGAAGATTTTCAGAGATAGAAGGTAAACTGAAGAGAATAGAAGAAGACCTGGAGAGAAAAGTGGAAGAAAAGTTAGAATCCATGCCCCAGGAAATTAAAAAGAAAGAGAGAAGAATCCAGAATAAGGAATTTATTAAGCTATCTACCTACGATGGCAGTTCCTCCTGGCATGTATATAAGACGCAGTTTTCCACCGTAGCTGAAGCTAACGGCTGGGACTCTACCGCCAAGTCAGTCCACTTAGCAGCAGCACTACGGGGAGATGCAGCCGAGATACTGCGAAATGTTTCTAAAGAAGGAAGGAACGACTTCGAGGCCCTGACTGGAGCACTGGAGCTACGGTTCGGAGAGAAGTGCTCTAAGGACTATAGTCGCCTCCAGCTAAAATCTCGTTACCAGAAAACGGGCGAAAGTTTGCAAGAGCTGGCAGCGGACATTCAGAGACTGTCACACCTAGCATTCTCAGACTGTCATGCTGACACTCGAAACGACTTAGCTCTTCAGTACTTTATCGATGCTGTTCGTGATCCAGAAATTCAAAAAGCGCTGAGACTCTCCAACATCAGAGACGTAGAATCAGCTTTAGGCTATGCACTTAGGATAGAGGCAGCCCAACAAGCCTCCCGTAAAGACCGTCATACCATAAGAGCAGTCTCATTAAATGATACGGCTGCTGATGAAAATGAAATGAAGAGAAGTCTCGCAGAGATCTTAAAGAGATTGCGCAGCCTGGAAAATAATAAGGAAATAAAGGATCGGCAGATAAAGTGCTGGCGCTGTGGAGGGGATGGTCATGTGAAGAGGAACTGCCCTGTACGACCAACTAAAAAAAATCACCCGGCTTCACCATCACTGCAGGGAAACTAGGAGAAGGCCATCTCGCGGGGCGGAGATTGCCTGAAGTTAAAGAGCCCCAATTCACAGTATTTCATGTTTTATCGATGAGTGGCGGCGATAATGGACTTTACGTCTATGGCCAAGTTAACAACACCGCCTGCCGGATGATTCTGGACACAGGAGCCAACGTGACCATCAATAGAACGGATTTGGCTCAAGAACTAAAAGAGAAGATCATTTGGACGCCGCCCTGTGTTAAACTCCAGACTGTGACCGGAGACGAAGTCAAAATATATGGAAAAATGAACTTGACCATCACTTTTGGAAATGCCAGTTACCATCATATGGCATATGTGGCAGATATAAACGATCCTGTAATCATTGGAATTGATTTCTTGAGAAAATTTAACTTTAAGTTGGACTTCAAGAATAATGAACTGCATTCGAGTTCGGAAGACATAGCTGTGTTCAACACTGAAAATCAAGACATTCAGCCAATATGCCAGATAACAGCCAATTCTGAAATTTCCATCCCTCCACATACAGAGACAATAGTTTCAGGAACACCTCCTACCAAGCAATACTTCCGCTATGGACTGATTGAATACCCGAATACAGACAATAGCCCAAGAGGAGTTCTGGTAGCTTCATCTCTAGTTGATCACTCAAAGAGTACTATTCCTGTGAGAGTCGCAAACATCAGCGATAAGGTCCGGGCAGTGAAGAAGTATGAGGTGTTAGCAACCTGCACTCCTGTTATATGCATCAACCGCCCCACGCAATCAACCAAATCCAAGTCTTCTGAACAATTAATAACGGAATTACTCAAGAATGCAGAGTTAGGAAAGGAACAGAGATGTGCTGCGGAGAAGCTACTCCAAGAATTTAAAGACCTTTTTTCTCGAACACCTGAAGACGTCGGGAGAATGAACATCACCCAGCACAGAACTGATACAGGAAATCATCCTCCAATCAAACAACATCCAAGAAGACTTCCATTTGCTAAACAGGAAGAGGTCACTAAACTTCTAAGTGAAATGCAGCGCAATGACGTCATCGAGTCATCAACGAGTCCTTGGGCCTCTCCCATAGTACTGGTGCGAAAAAAGGATGGTTCAACAAGATTTTGCGTGGATTATCGTCGTTTGAATGACATCACGAAGAAGGACAGTTACCCTCTTCCCAGAACTGAAGACACATTAGACACACTTGCTGGCAATAAATAGTTCTCGACTTTGGATCTGAAGAGCGGTTACAGGCAAGTAGAATTACATCCTGATGATCGTGAGAAGACTGCATTCACCACGGGACAAGGACTGTGGCATTTTAAAGTTATGCCATTTGGATTATGTAATGCACCTGCCTTCGAACGCCTGATGGAGACAGTGCTGCAAGGACTTTCCTATGAAGCCTTGTCTGGTATATTTGGATGATATCATTGTGGGGCGCACCTTTGAAGACCATCTACGAAACATCCGAAAGGTGCTGAAGAAGCTCAGAATGGCTAACCTCAAATTGAATCCAGGCAAGTGTAACTTGTTCCGTCGTGAAGTGAGCTACCTCGGCCATATCATCTCTGCTGAAGGTGTGAGAACTGATGCTGAGAAGATATTTGCAGTCGAGAACTGGAGTCGCCCTGAAAATGTACACCAAATACGAAGTTTCCTAGAGTTATGCACTTACGACAGGAAGCTTGTCAAGGGTTTCTCAAATATTGCCAGACCACTCCACAAGCTGACGGAAGCCAAACAGAAGTTCCTGTGGACAGATGAATGTGAAAACGCGCTCAAGCGACTTAAAGAGGCCCTAACATCATCGCCTATCTTGACGTATCCACAGCCCGACAGACAGTTCATACTTGATACAGATGCCAGCCATGAGAGTGTCGGTGCTGTTCTGTCGCAGGAAATTGATGGTCAAGAACGTGTCATTGCCAATTGGAGTAAATGCCTGTCTACACCAGAGCGAAATTACTGTACCATCAGGAAAGAGCTACTCGCCATCGTAAAAGCCATAGAACATTTCCATCATTACCTCTATGGCAGAAGATTCCTGCTCCGGACTGACCATGCATCTTTAACGTGGTTGCTCCAGTTCAAGAACCCGGAAGGACAGATTGCCAGGTGGATACAACGCCTGCAGGAATATGACTTGGAGATACGTCATCGTAAAGGGACTCCACATTGTAATGCAGATGCTTTGTCACGGAAGCCCTGCTCGGAAAGCTGCAAGTACTGCTCTAGAGCCGAACAGAAATACCTGCCGATAAATCCGGTTGCCTGCCAAGTTACTGTCTCAACACCCTCAGAACAAGATCCCGATCCATGGAGTTACGAAGAACTTAGACAAGCGCAGTTGGAAGATCCTGACATAAAGCAGATATTACAGCTGAAGGAGACGACCAGCAACAGACCTACCTGGCAGGACTTTTCCAGATTTAGTCCTATTACGAAAAGTTATTGGGCACTTTGGGACTCTCTTCATCTCTCTTCATCGGTGTATTATACAGAAAGTGGGAATCTGATGATGGGAAAAGCTTCAGAAGGCAGATTGTATTTCCAGGATAAAAAATTCCAGATGTTTTAGAACAACTGCATAGTAGCTCTACCGGAGGCCATTTTATGGGTAATGAAGACTCTGCAGAAAGTTCGGGAACGTTTCTACTGGTGCAAGGCAAGGAAGGATGTGGAGAAATGGTGTAAATCATGTGATGATTGTACGGCATGTAAAGGCCTGCAGAAACGAAGTCGAGGAAGACTGCAACGGTATAACGTGGGAGCACCATTTGAACGGATTGCACTCGACATCTTGGGTCCTTTGCCGCGGACCTCCAGTGGAAATAAATACATCCTCTTCGTGATGGACTATTTCACCAAGTGGCCAGAGGCATATCCCATTCCCGATCAAGAGGCATGCACAGTCGCAGAGGTCCTAGTGCAGCAATGGGTGTCAAGATACGGCACGCCCCTACAACTTCATACTGACCAAGGTAGGAACTTTACCTCTGCTGTTTGCAAAGGATTGTGTCAACTACTCGGCATAGACAAAACCCAGACAACACCTTTACATCCAGAGTCGGACGGCATGGTCGAGAGGTTCAACCGTCCATCCTGAATAACCTCTCTCTTCTAGTATCAAGGAACCAGCAAGATTGGGACTTGAAGTTGCCATTGTTCCTGTTGGCTTATCGAAGTGCTGTCCATGAAACCACCGGCTATACTCCAGCCCAGATGCTGTTTGGACGCAAACTTCGTCTCCCATGTGATCTCCTGTTTGGTTGTCCACCAGATGCGCCTTCATAGCCCGAGGAGTACATCCAAGATCTCCAGGCACGATTTGAAGACGTACACAACTTTGCTCGGGAGCGGATTCACATGGCAACACAGAAAATGAAGACTAGGTACGATCTAAATGCTACACAACATGAGTTCCAGGAAGGAGACAAGGTCTGGTTGTGGAATCCTGTTCGACGCAAAGGACTCTCTCCCATGTTACAGTGCAACTGGGACGGACCGTACGCAGTCTTAAAAAGGCTGAATGATGTAGTAGTGCGTATCACTAAAAAACCTTCATCAAAATCGAAGGTTGTGCACTATAACAGGCAAACCAAGTACCACACTTAACGGTAATATTAAAATTTAAAATGTAAAATTTGTAAAAACTTGTAAAATTTGCGCATGCGTAATATGAATATTTGTATAAAAATATTTGTAAATTTTGTAAATATTTCTCACTCGATTTTGTACTCTATATTTCTATTTTATCGTTATATGCAACTTAGTTTTTGTATTTTAGATTGTGTAAATTTGTTTAGTTTCGCCTCTTGACCAAGGGTTGCACTGCCCGGGACGTGCAGTCCTTGGGAGGAGGGCAGAGTTACAAAATTGTAAATATTTGTGTTTATTTTTGTATAAATTCTTTCAAAGTGGCTTAGTAAGTTGATAAAGTGCAAATTTTGTGCATTTCTAGTCGTTTTAGCGTTAAAATAGCCTTATTTTCTCTTAAAAACGCATTAAAAGCTCCAATAAAGCAGGTAATGGGTTTGGCGCCAAATTTGGCGACTTTTCCCTCCTTGGCGATTTTTTTGGTGACCTTGGCGAGAAAATCTTTATTAGGGATATACCAAATATGGAAGCTGTAAGTTGATTGGTTGACCACTTTCTAGAGTTTTCTCGAAAAGTCTGGGTTCAATGGAACAGTATATAAGAAGCGCTTTCTCGCCAAGGCAGTCAGTTCAGTTCAGTTTCTAGCCAGCTTGGCTAGTATTTGCATTGCTTTGAGCCTCTTTGAAAGAGACTTGCTTCAAGTGTTATTGCTATACAGTTTGTGCTGTGGATATGCTATTGTCAGCTGTTGTTTAAGCTGTGTTTACTGGTTGAATTGAAGCTGATACTTGGGTTATAGACCTGTATTTTTCTGGAACTTTCTGTGAATAAATTACTGAATTTTTGTAAGTTTTGCCTTTCATTCTCGGACAACTCACGAACCCCCAAGTACGCAACAATAGTAATAATTTGAGGTCTCGTTGCAAAAGAAGTTAAAACTAATTTCTTATGAAGGTGATGCTTTAACTTTTTTACCAGCAGTCAAACTTTGTGCACAAATTAGATTAAAAAAAACAAAAAAACTTTAATTTGTTCGAGAGGGGTGGTGGGGGGGGGGACCAAAATCGTCCTGGGCCTTGGGTCCCAACAGGTGGTAATCAGGCTCTGCCGATAAAAGTGAAATTCCTGAACCACCCAATGATGAAAACCATCAGAATGATGATTCCATGCCTTTTTCCGAAGCCAGAGTTCTACCAGAATCTTCATCTGCAGGATCTTTTGCAACCACATCCAGAGCACCTAAGCATCCAGAGCTGAGGACCCACCTTTACGTAGGTCCACCAGAGTTCGGCGACCACCTAACAGACTGGACTTGTAATAAAAGGGGGAAGAATGTGATGTATCGAACTGACTAATCGGACTCTGAACTGAATCGTAATCGAACTAAAAATGTGCGCAGTAGCGTACGGTGTGTGTTCGAGAGTATGGACTCAAACAATGTTGTCTGTAAAGTTTAGTATCCCTAACTTGTAAATATGTACAATCAATGTAAATATGAACCAGAATATATATTGTGTGTGTTAAATAGAAAAGTCTATTCATTTGTGTGAAATAAGAAACACAATAGAAATATTTTTGTGTATACTGTTTTTCATCCACTACATAACTTACATTTTGTTTATCATGGGATATAATTTGTTTCATTTATCATAATTTGTTTCATGTTTCATAAAGATAATAAATTTTAACAAAATCTTAATTATGTCTGTTTTTGAACCAGAAGAAAGGTCTCTTTTGAAAGCAGACAACAGTCATTGGCTACTGTCTGCTTTCAAAAGAGCAGACGTGAAAATCGAAGGAAAGTAGCATGAACGTTTAACAAGCAAACTTATTATATGATTATTTCATATCCCTTTGATTTATTACTTCTGATCTTGAAAATGTATTATATATACACGATGATATAATACTTACATGATTTGATTTTATGTGCAATCTATATATTACTATTACTTGTATTTATATACATCACAGTTTTTCATCAAGGATCTTCCATCACTTTTAATAGTCTATTCTTTTAAAAAATCATGTGCTCTAATACGGAGCGATCGGCTTTCGAAGAATCAACAAAAGACGTAGATAAAGAGTATCATATGGTACATTTAAACAAATTTGAGTAATATAAATAAAAGAAAAAATAAATCATAAAAACACAATTTAAACACAGTCACTTCAAATGCAAACAAGATTTCCTCTTTTCGCCATATGACGTAGGGCGCAAGGAATCTCAAATAGCTCACAGTCCGTGCATCTATGAAATGATATCCGCCTGTTGGGAACGAGAGTTCTCCATTTATTATTAGAACATGTGTCATTTTCATTTTGTATAGGGCAGTTCCTTGTTTGTAAACAAACATCTCAACTTTTATGAGTGGTTGGCAAAAAGGCTTGGGAAAAGCATAGCGATGGCGGATTACCAACGGAAAATCAATGGTGGGCGGGGCGCGCGAAAGTCGAGCGCGCTTTTTTGCCAACCACCAGGCGTCACGAGGAAATGCTCTATACCGATAATGTAAGTGCAGTAAACCAACCACTGCCAATCCCTTTTCAACTCAAAAGTTTATTTAAATAAATGTTTTTTGTGATATCTACGACGAGTAGAATTTCTTTCAACCAGCGCCATTAAAGATATAGTTTGCGATAGATAAACCTGTAGTACATAAATTATTCATAAATTTTATTTGTTAAATTAGCCGTGTCGATTTCTGTGTGTATTTACTCGGGGAAAGACAGCCATTTAGAGAGTTTTTCCTGAGTAAATTGGAAACATTTTTTCCCCCTCGATGATTAATCTATGTTTTATTACTATATCTATGCTGAAAACATTAGAAATTTACATAATCTATAAAAATTTTGTTGATACCTTAAATTACAAAATTTGTATTTTAAGAGAAAAAGAATCACAGTAACTAATTTTTTATTTACTTATTTATTTTTAAATTTCGAATATGTACATTAAACCTTTCGTAATTCTTGTATAATCCATCCACTTTCAGTTATCCGATACAATAACACAGATAATATTTTTGAATTGAATGTCCCACCTTTTATCTGCTTTTTTAATATGAAAACTTGATTATTAAAAAAAATAATTTCCATTAATTTAATTACTTTCGAAACCCAACATTTTTAACAACATGTATGATAATATACCTATAATTCTAAATTATTGTTCTGTTATAAATCTAAAGAACCCGAACATGTGAAAAAGAATATGTTGACCCTTGAATAATTCATGTATGGATTTACGAACGCTAATTTTTAAGTTAAAGATTACTTGTTCATTTTTATGATATGTATTTAAAAAACAATTATACATTTTTATTTTCAAATAATTTTTTTCAAGTTATATTAATTTCATTTATTTCGATGAATGAATGAATGGAATAGAAAAATTGCAATGATAAACATATCTTCGTGAAATCAATTTTTAAAAAGTCTCGCTTTTGCAGATTGAATTACATTCGATATCAATAAGAGTATTTATTCAGGTGTAAAAAACTGATTTATCCTTTTGTTTAGTAAGAGAAATCGTATAAAATTAGTCGCATTTAATTATACTAGATACGAATTTATTTAATTATACGAGTTTGTAGCTGTTAAATAAAATAATAATAATAATAAAAATTGCAACAATTTAATCAGTAATTTGCTGTTTTCCAGTTTTTTTTTTTTTTTTTTTTTTTTTTTTCTGATTGCACATTAGAGGATTATTTACTTTTTAATTATAATAGCGTTGTAAAACATGAATAATTTATGATGCTGTATTAAGGCTTTCTCAATTGATTTCAATCTTTGTTTAAATTATTGTTTATAAAGGTATTTATTACAATTATTTGTGAAATGTTTGTGGCATTCATTATGGAAGATATTTGTTAAGCTCAACGAGATATATAAATTAGAGTGCTGATTCAGTGGATGAAGGATTAGCTTTCCGTGGTTCAAGATGAATCACGTGACATGCTACAATAGGTTGCTGTGTTTGGCCCTTTATCGCTATTTTGGTATTTAATATATCAGTTCGACATATTATCATTATTATTAGGTAACATGGCAGTCCTATGACCGAAATAAATTGTTTTTAAAATAATGTTACACATATTTCACATTTTAATAAATAATAGAATACCTTTTTTTCATCGTTTTCCAACAAAGTTCAAAAGTGTTTATAAAAGAAAATTTAAACTTTTAAAGAGCTAAATTTAACAACAAATAATAATTTTTCAACTATTTTTAAGCATTTTGTCGATTAATGTTCAACTACACGAAATAAAAAAGAAGTAAAATAAAAATGATTTAGAACAAAAGAATATTAAACTACGTAAGTAAACAAAAACATTGGCGATTATGACTTGTGAAGAACACTCTCCAAACCGTTGCCAAAGAAATTTACTGAAAATAAGCTGTTACCAAGGGAACCACCGAATACGCAGGTGAAAGGAGAGCATGTCACATGACTCATCTTGGACCTTCTCAAGGGTTACCATTTATCACTCTACTTTATATATCTCGTTGGTTAAGCTCTTTATAACCTTTTACTATTTAAAGGGTTAATGCAAATATAGTTACAAAATACATAAATAAATAAAATCTTTGTAAGTAAATACAATAAATTACAAAAAACGTTGCCGTTTTATTAATTGTACTCGTGCCTAATTTGTTCACTTGATGAAAGGACGTGCTATTACTTCTTTCGGAAACAATTGCTGAAAATTTTTGCAATTTATGCTGTTTAGATGAAAAATATCTTATTTATTAGTTTTCAACACCATAAATACATAGTACATTTAAAAAAAATTACCTCGGCCTTTTTTTTTTTTTTTTTTTGACTTTCTAAAAGTCGCTGACGAATATACCCGACTAGAGCCCCTTAAATAAATAATAGGCCGGCGCATCACCGCCATTTTTTTGCCTCGTGAGAGGACAGCATTTCCACTTGGCGATTTTATCGCTTCACTGGTGGTTTTAAGAAATTTTCATCTAAAAATAAAATCGACCAAAAATGATAAGCAACACAAGTAATCTGTTTCTGTTTCTTAAATAATTCATAACATTTGAAAGGAGAAAAAAAAAAAAGAGCGTACCAATTAAAATTGGAAAGTTTTTTCAACGACCTAATACTATCAGGACACGGAAACAAGATAACTTTGGCGAACCAAAAAAGCGTCGCCAAGACTCTACAAACACACAGTAAAAAAGCGTTTCTTAAAATAATTTATGGTTATTAAAATACATATTTAGATTTAAATAATACTTTTTTTTAAATTTTTTACTTTATAAATGTCAGAAATGCAAAGAAAAGTATAAGTGAATAACAATAAAACTTACTATGCAAAGCTGTGCATTAGGTCCCGTGATCCAAGAATCTGGACGACAATTCGCAGCCCATTTTCTCCTTCTTGCATTATCCGAAGGAAACCTAAACATTTTGTATCCTTTTCTGGAGTGTTTACAGCAGTTTATTGCTGAACAACCTCCCATATTGCAGTTTATTTCACTAAAATTACGAGCAAGACGGTAGAAACAATGGATGCCGTTTGTTTATCACGCTGGGTACATGCGGCAACCCTAAGGCAAAAAAATGTCGGATGCGCCAGCTCGTATATATAGGAGCCTTATACCCGACCACTGAGCAGTTGATTTTTCTACGAAACATCTATAATTCAAAATTACATAATTAAGGATTTTTAACCTTACTTTTTAAGTATGATGGGTATATAATATAAAATACATAATCATAATTGTTATCTCAAGTTGATATAATCATCATTTTAGTACATTATAAGTGTAACTGTGAAAACGACATTACAATTTTGCTTTTTTCTTTTCAAGACTGTCAGGTGTTCATATATTAGACATGTAAATTACAAATTTGCGGAAAAATAAGGTACATAATTTTATAAAATAAATAAAAAAGTTTCAGATGATTGAAATTCAAGAATTACGAAATTTGAATTTTCATATGGCCCCATAAAAAATGAGCCTATAGTATAAATAAAATGTATTCCTATATTTAATTATGTGATAAAAAAACATCTTAGAAATATTCATAGGGGGACAAAATAATAGAAGCACATTTTATATTATGTTCAAAAATATTATGTTTTTATACATTTTGTCGATTATGTTCAAAAATACATTACGCATTATCATGAAACTTCACAGGTGTAAAGAACACCTTATGTTCTTTAGTAAAAGTTTTGTTCCGAAGACAAAAAGAAAGCTTGTAGCAATTAATGAAAAAAGTTTGTTTTGGATCCCCTAGTAAAAAAAGACGATTGAAATGTTTTGCAGATGTATATGATATGTATTGTTTTTTTCTTTTTATTCTGCATTCATTTGTGCGAGGACAGAAGGTATATTCTTGAAGATATAAATGTTTCCTTAAAACGAAAAAAAAAAAAAAAAAAATCAGATTTTTGTGTTCATAACATGCAGGTTTTTCAAGCCAATGCAACATTATTTTTAGAAAATTTGGCACAACATTGTGAAATCAAATTATAAAAGCATTAAATATAAGACAAAATATGAGTATTTTTACTAAATAATTTTTAATTGCGCATGGTCAAGCGTTAACAGGAATTTATATACATAACTTATCATTAAAATGTAGAGTTACTCTTAAAAAAAAAAAAAAAAAAAAAACACTAATCAAATGCTTTTAAAATTCATAAAGATGTGATAAAATGAATTAAAATTTAGCTGAACTCAAAATGAAGCAAATCCTAAAGGTAATCTTCTGTTGCTTCCCACTGCTGCGACCATGGTCATTGTTTTGATTTTTCCAAAATTAACATAATTTCTTCTCCCATCTCCCCTTTCAATTTGGATATCCATGAAGCTTTTTACATATTTAAATATTCGAAAAATCTTGTTAATCATATTTCTTCCAATCCTTTCTTGTCTGATGTTTGGAAATTACTCACATAACTTGGGTTTTCGTTTAGTTTTGTTATTTTTTCAGATTTTTGTATTTTATTTTATTTTTTAATTTAATTTATTTACGGATTTTCTTCTGTTATTTTACAATTCTGGTCACACCAGTATTTATATTTACATTCGACTTCATTTGTTTTTGCTTTTCACAAATCTCGGCTTTATGCGTTGCCGTTTTGTTTGCAGCACTCGTGCCTACTTTATTCGCCTAATGAAAGGTCATGGTCATGTTTTCTTTCGACCCGAAACAGTTGTCTCGAGTTCTTATATTTTAACGTGTTTTACTCAAAGTTTTGTACCAATAAAATCTTAAGGGCCCTCTTTACTCACTGCCGCGGGAAGCCGAAGCTAATGTTATTCTATGGGAAATTTTTCTTTGCAAATAACTTATTAACTAATACATATTTTGAAATTCTGTTTTCACATTCGGAAAATTCCCAGCTGTTAAATTGACGGACCTTTTTTAAAAAATTATTTTTTTCATATTTTATTTTGAAGCTGCGAAATACGAATTTTTATTATGTGAATTTTTTTCATTTTGCAATTTCAAAATAAAATATTAAAAATTAAAAAAGTACATTTTTAAAAAAGGTCCGTCAATTTAACAGTTGGGAATTTTCTGAATGCAAAAACAGAATTTAAAAATATGTATTAGTTAATAAGTTATTTGCAAAGAAAATTTCCCCATAGAATAACATTGGCTCGGGCTTCCGGCGACGGTAAGTGCGTTAAGGGGTTTCATACAGATTTTATTTTGAATCAATTTACATTATATTACCATTAATTGATTTAAAATACGACTTTTGATAAAATCTCATAACAAGGATTAATTTTTCCGTGAAAATATATAGAAATTTACAAACATTTTCACATTATTGAAAAATTTTAGTTATTTTGGGCATCGTACAAGAGAAAGTAGAGAAGTTTCATGGCAGAAGAGCACAGGAAAGTCACACAGCTACAGGTACCCGATATTAATATGGGAAAGCATTGAAATCATTCGGGAAAGCATAGAATATTTTGAATACATAGGATACACAATAATATTTTGCAACTTGAGAAGCATGTAAATAAATCACATTTCAGAAACTGGGCGATATCATAAATGAAAGATAAAGAATATGTTACATGAAAGACAGAATTTCAGAATTGATAAATTGACTTTCAAGGAATATTAAGTACTGCTATATGCAGTAAACTCCCGATTATCCGTGGTGAACGGGGAATAGACAACCGCGGATAATCCGTAAAATGGTCAAAAAGGGGATATAAATCAACACATAAACCCTTTTGAGCAATATTATTTAATAATTAACAGTTAAGCAAGGCCTATATATACAATTTAACATACTAATAAAAATTTCTACTTGCATTTTGCTCTATTTTTTAACAAAAAAATCGGTCAAGCATTTTTTTTTTTTTTTTTTTTTTTTTTTTGAACTAAAACACTTTTTCTTAATTTGCGATTGCAGTTTCTTTATCAGCATTTTGTCACAAAGTGATACATCGTCCTCGAGATATTTTATAAGTCCATCTGCATGTGCTAGGGCTGCATTGTGGCTCATCCTCTGCTGAGTTTTATCTCCTTCTTCCTCTTCTTCACTATCTTCTGAAACTGGGTCTAATGCTTGGCCCTCAATTTGTTCATCTGTAAGGTGTTCAATACCTGAATCATTGGCGTCACAATTAATTTACTCTTCAGTGTTTCCTTCATTGACTTTTTCTCTTCCAGTAACAGATTTAGCTAAATTTGCCAAATCATGAGCAGAAATTTCTTTCTCCTCTATAAACTCTACCAAAGTATTTTTTACATTTGGTAAAATTTTTCTCCAAAAGCCTTGAAGGTCATTACTCTTTTCGATCTTTTTTTTTGTAATAAGTTTATTCTATATTTTTAAATTCCGGCCCTTGAGGACCGCGGATAATCCGCAAAGCGGATAATCCGACCACCGATAATCGGGAGTCTACTATATTTTGAAAGACTGTTCCATTTTTTAAATTGCTGTTTGTTTTTACATCTTACCAGGAAACCATCCCACAACGTAACCATAATATATATATATATATCTTATATATATTATAAATGTGAATGTCCGTTTATTTGACTGAGTTTCACGCTAAAACTGCTCGATGGATTTCGATAAAATTTGTTATGGAGATAGCTTATATCCTAACTTAAAAAGTTGGCTACCTTTTATTCCGAAAAAAAATTTGTTTTTGCGATTTTTATGCATAAAATAGCAATTTTGTAAGCTAATAATAGCAAAAAATTATCCATTTAAATTTATCCATAATTTAATTGTTGCCAAAAAAAAAAAAGTATTTATTTATTTTTTTTCAACAGGAAAATAAATACATTTATCTAAACGTGAACGATAAAAATTAAAAAAAAAAAAAAATTATGCATCTCACAGAAACTGACGTCATTTTTAATTAAAAATTTCTTTTACACATTGATAAAGATTGATAAAGTGATAAATATGAAGAATATTGGTCATAAGAATGTCAAATAACAAAGAAGATTATCAAATGTGTCTATACGCAAGCGAAGTGATGCCGTCACTGGCCGTTCATGGATGCAAGAAAAATATTTCCAATGTTAAACGTCCATTGGATTTTTTTGTAAAATATTATTAAAAATCGAGGAAAATTATTTCCCGATTTTAATCCCCATATTTAGGTATAGGTATGTATTAATTATTATGTCCATGCGTTAGATTAAGTTATTTTTGTTGTAAAATTGACAAAATTTAAATTTTTAATTTCAAAACTCTAGGAAAAAAAAAAAAAAAATGGCAAATTTCCATATTCGATTGAAAACACAAACATTTCATTTCAAAAGATGATATTTACACAATAAATATTCAACTAATATACTAATTAAAAGGAAAATGATAAATATTCTATCATAATTTGAAGTAAAATTTGTTTTCAAATGTCTAAATAAAGTATCTGATATAAGATACTAATATGTTGCAGCGGAATAGATTTGATATCGGTCATCCTTAGCAGAAAAAAAAAAAATATCGACGAATTATTTGGCGAACATAATTTAATTCCTTTCAAAAATCATGGTTATTTTAACAACTTATATTAAGAGAGTAATGAATAATATGAAACAATATTTCGTACAATGCATATTACGAAAATATACATCTGGCATGCATATTTTCGTATTACGTTTTTGATCACTAAATACAATAAGCGCCAAGAACGACAGAGTTTTGAAATTTAAAATTAAAATTTTGTCAATTTGACAGCAAAATAACTCAATCTAACACATGCACATGGTAACTAATCTATACTAATATTATAAATGCGAAAGTTTGGATGGATGTTTGTTACTCAATCACGCCACAATGGCTAAACGGATCTGGATGAAATTTTGTACAGAGATTGATAATAGTCTGGAATAAGACATAGGCTTCTATTTATACCGGAAAAAATGTAAATTTTTAATTAATCTTCTATATAATATAAATATTTCTTCTATAATAAAACGTTAAAATAATTTATTTTAATTTTTAATTGTTGCCAAAGAATATTTCACGCGAATAATAATAAAAAAAATAATAAATATTAAATTTGCTTAGGCACATGACAACATAACGTCATTATCAAAATTAAATAATAAGAAAATGAAAGCTAATTCAGATCTGTATTAAAGAGTTTTATTAGTTGATAATCCTGGGTATATTTTTAATTTTAATACTGAAGTAGATAGACATTTTTCGCCAAGGACTCTATTTTTGTGACAGCAACCTTAAGCCAAGTAGTCCATAAAAATGTAAACAAATCTGTACATATAAAAGAGTAAACTCAATGATTCGCTGACTCAACACTGCCATGACGATTCTGTGGGAAAGAGGGTCACAAATTTTAATGACCAGGTTAGTTTTCGGAGCCTGACCCCCAACTAAGACGGAATTTTGCAAAATACCCCCCCTCCCCCCTGTCTCCCTTGGGGGGCAGAAGGCTTAACTCGGCTCCAAATTACTTAACGGTGAAGAAATTGCAGATGGAAAGACCAGACTTGAGTACAAAAAAATTACTTTCTGCGATTTTAGAATTTTGGATTTTTAAGGGGGGGGGGAGGGAAGGGAAAAGGTTTTGGAAGAAGGGTACTCAACACACGGGAAAATCGAACTGAACACACACTACAAAGGGATTTTATGAAATTCCACCCTACCGCCCTTTGGAGAATGGGGGGCAAAAACATGTATTCATGCGTAACGCTGCACTAAATTATCTAAGGTTGTACATTTTTTATGTAAGGGACGATTACATGTATCTAACTCATAGTAAGAAGAGATTTTGCGAAATTCCCTCCTTTAAGAACGGGGGGAGAGATTAAAAAAAAAAAAAGTTTTAAAGCATAACTCAGCTTTAAATAATTTCATAATCTCAATTTTTTGATGTGTCGGTTATGTATGTGTATGCAACATGCAATATAAAGTAATATTGGAAATTTACCCCCCCCCCCTTCCTCTTGGGGCGGGCGGGGCAAAAACCACATTTTGAAGCTTAAATCCGTCCAAATTACCTAAGAAAGGCGAATTTTGGTGTGTGGGTGTTAATTAGGTGTGCGAAATATGCACTTTGATGAGATTTTGTAAAACTTTCAACTGTAACCGCAAGGGAGGGGGAGTAAGAAACAGGTAAGGGACTGCCGAAGGCATTGGGCAACTTAAAATTAGATTTTGACGGATTCCAATGTTTTTTTTTTTTTTTTTTTTTTTTTTTTTTTTAAGATATTTTATTATTATTAATGATATGCTGTTTTGGGGATTCATTTCAATATAATGACCAGCGAAGCGGGCAAAGCCTGCTAGTATATATATATATATAAATAATAGATAACGTAATAAAATTTAATCTTAAAATTTAGCAATTAATAGAACTAAAACAATAACAGCACACTAAAATATAGAACTGAATTTAACATAGAGGAAAGAATGACACAAAAAGTTGCGATATAGATAAGGAACCAATGAGTTACCATATTAACTTAAAATACTTACGCCGACCTGAAGGATAATAAAAAAGGACCATTAAACTTGTGAAAGAGAAAAAAGATAATAAACCACATAATCAATTGGATATAAATGCTTAAAATTAGAAATATACTTATCAAGGGGCGCATACTTCATAAAGCAGAGAAAGCTGCA